>CM022297.1:298005140-298605140 GCA_011799875.1 Thinopyrum elongatum | reverse complement strand
GCACTTTTTGCAGAAAAACCCCTGTGATTTTGTGTATTGAACCCACTATCCATTATTAATATGCGAAGAAAAAACGGTTCGCTGGAAAAAAAGAACCCGTACGCTTCTGCCTCCTCGCCTCGACGCTGGCCTTGTTTCAACCAAATCCCCTAGCCACCGCCGCACCACTCGCCGCCGCGGCCGACCTCAACCCGCCCGCCGCCGCGGCCACACCTCTGCCCGCTCGCCGCCCCTGCCACGGCGCTCGAGCGCAGCTTCTGATCAGGTCAACGCGGTGGCTCGAGGGGCTGGGGACGACGCGTCAGCTCGGTGCAGAACGGCGGCGGCGGGATCCAGCGGGCGCGGGAGAAGGGGGATCCGGCGCGGTGGGCGAAGTCCTTGCAGGTGGAGGCAGTCCTCCATGGTTGGCAGGAAGAGCTCCAAGGTCATGGCGGGGCTTTGATTTCTCTGGTAGAAAAGAGAGACAGAGGAGGATCCAGGAAGAATTCAGGGAGGAGGAGAGGTAGGAGACGAAGGACGGGGAAGAAGGAAGGGTGCGGCAGGGGTGCAGCGGAACGAGGGCACTGGTCTTGCGCGTGAGCAGTGCCTCTCCTCGAGAGGTTCGGGAGGGAGCGAGTGAAACTCAAATCCACTTCAGAGCAAGGTACTATTGTAGAAGTACGAAGAAGCAAGCTGACGAGATGTACACGTACTAGCCGGCAACGATGATGAAGCAAGCCAACCAGATGTGCACGAAACTACCATACATCATGCCTGATTGATCCTCCGGTACGTGTTCCATTGGCTAATAGCCCATGCTAGCTAGGTAGCAACCATGTAAATTTCCCACGCTTGATTGATTCCTTTAGGACTTCATTAATTTTATATGTTCTTCCATGATTATCTAGATAATACTAACTGTTGATGTTTCTTTCATGCATACATGGTTTTGCTAGGAGTTTTTCCACTGGTGAGGTCTGAACTCTGAATATTATGAACTTAAGGATAAATCTTATAGCAGATCAAAATCCTGGTCCATGCAAAAAAAGAAAAAGAGATCAGAATCATGGTTGTGCTGATTCCATAGGGGCCTCATGATGGTTTGTGTTCTTTTATTCAAATGTAAAAACCAAGATTATTATTGTAATTGTTACAGTTGTACTAGCAGGATTATCCTAGAAGTTGTGCCAATTTTCATCAATTGATAACACAGTAAGGTAGTGAATCATCTTTGTAGACTTTACCATGCCTAGATTGGTTGACTTGGATCATGTGTATGTCTTAAACTTTTAGAAAATTCTCACTTTCTATGCTAAGCTCGAATTTAAAGATACAAGTTGACGTGTTTCTTGGGACAGTGTGACTAAAAAACGAACCTTCAGTTTCCGCAATCAGAAGAAAAGTGAGTGATTTTTCAATGAAAACATAATACTTCTGAGCATAAGCATGATAAAGTGCAGCAACCGACTTGGCTTATTGTTTTGAAAATCGCAACCGGTGCTCTCCTGCTTGTTTTTGTGATCACTGGTGTTGTTACTGCCTGCAGAAGCTACAATCTAAAGCCTTCTATAAGAATATCATCACAGAGTAGATCAAAAAGTTGGAGCGACGAGATAACAGTATTGATTGGTTGGTATTAACTTTATAAAATAAATTGATTATTTTGTTTAACATATATTGTTGCTAATGTGTTCATGCTTTCCTCAGATTCTGATATGCTGAAAATTTGGCAAAATTGAGTCGCCAGGAAGTTGAAGTAGCGTGTGAGGATTTTAGCAACATAATTGGCTCAACTCCGGAGACTGTAGTCTACAAAGGAACAATGAAGGATGGACCTGAGGTTTCTGTCATATCATTATTCCTCTTTGAAGGTCATTGGACTAGCCAGCATGAGCTCTTTTACCAAAACAAGGTAGTTCATTCGTCTAAAATTGCGAATCAGAAACACCTCTTAATTCAAATAAAATGGGATGAACATTGTAGGTTATTGATCTGGCAAGGTTGAATCATGAGAACATAGCAAAGTTTCTGGACTATTGCAGAGAGAGTGACCCATTCTGGAGGATGTTAGTCTTTGAGTACGCATCAAATGGGACCCTGTACGAGCACCTACACTGTAAGTCTATCTCTTCAGTTTCGTTACAACAGACTAAATATTTGCATTTTCTGTGTGTCATAGATTTGATCTCATTTGTTTTCTTCCTTTAGATGGGGAAGCGGCCCAATTCTCTTGGCTCAGACGAATGGAAATAGCCATCGGCATCGCCCAAGGTTTAAGGTATCTGCACGCCGAGTCGCGGCCTCCTTTTGCTATATTAGAGCTGAAATCCAATTCAGTATACGTTATAGAAGATTTTACCCCCAAGGTACTTACATGGCTTTTCTGTACAAACTGAACTTTGAAATCCACTTCAGACAATTGCTCATGACTTGACAGAAATCATTCTTATGAGCAGGCTGACAACGTCGTCTACTAAAGCCCCACCGGCGACGCGACGGGAGAGCTCCAACCTGTACGTGGGTGTGGGAACACAGATCCGCGTCGCCAGCCTACACAAGGCCATGGTCAACGCGCCGACGCAGGGTTCATCATCCGTCTTCGTCAGGTAAGCGAAGTGACCCACCTTTCCTCTTTCTCATCGGATCGGTTTTATTGTGATATTGCATTTAAGTCAATCAATTTTTATGATTCTTTCAGTGTTAAAGAAGATGGTTTTTTACCTGAATAAATTGCTTGTATAGATATGTAGAGGATGAACTCAACAAGCGGATCTTTCAAGGTTAATTAGCTTTGCACATTTTATTAAATAGATGCAATGGCATAGCACCTTCAATATCATGCTTGCACTCACATGTTGTTCCAACAGCACCATGAATGCTGCCCAGAATTGCCATGCCTTCAGCTTTCGCTATAAGTTCCTATGCTGCTCCTTTTCAGGTGACTTTTCATGCGATTTCTACTTCTAAAAATTAGAAAATACCTTCAGATCAAAGCAGCGGATTTGTAGATTTCTGAGTATTGCTGCTACTCCATCTCCATCCAGCTTACGGTCTTTGGTCACTGATTCTGAGGTACGACATTGTTATACTTTTATGTTAAATACCATTTAGCTTGGCACCTCCATTTATTGGTTCGGGCCGAGCAAAGAGCCTGTCGAGCAGTATCACTGACTGGAAGCATAAATTTTCAAATCGGTGATGAGATAAATCCTGTGTACCGGTGCTTAGCAGCTAGCGAAATGTGGCTGGTATTTTTGGTCTGTATGTAGGTAGCTTCCTGATGTGTGTGGCTGTGTGTTCATTCACGACCTGAACTTATTTCTGTTTTCTGTTGGCTTCATTTTAGTAAAGATGGGGTGCGAGAAAAAACTACACTCTATATATGTAAGTTGACTGAAAATAATAATATGTTTCAGTAGCTATATTTCTCCGATTCCTAACATGGTTGTAGGCTAGATGTTCCTATTGGTTTGTCTTGCTGTAGAACCTGCCCCTATTCATCTGTTACACATTTTGTATAGATATTAAGGAAGAAAGTAATGGAAATTCACTTGTCATATTCTCCCCATCAGCATTTGATGGCAAGAGCTGCTGCTTTACAGGAGATGGATGTGAAACCAAAATCATATTCTACCAACATTTATTTAGTGCATATTATCATTTAGCAATATGTTGGTTGTGCCTCCCCGTGATCAATGGATATCTTCTGTAGATGCACTGCAGTTTTGTCATGCATTTAACTTCTCAATGGTTGACCATGGAAAATATGTGTAGTTTTCATTTTCTACATATGTTTCTGGTTTCAAGGAGAATTCTTACTCCTTTTGGAATTACCATCTTTAAACATTATACATTCCAGTCTCTTGCGTATTTACATCAAAGACTATTTTTCGAATGCTTATCATGTACAGTACTAAACTCCCTGCCCCCTCCTTCTTCTGTCACATGTGTTGTTCCCTTGTCATGAGTGAGCTCCAGAAAACACAACTGCAAGGTACAAAATACTTGCCACTTAGTTAGCATTTTAGTTAACAGTGTAGACATGTTAGTAACACTATAATGTTGGATAATAAATCAATTCAACTACATCCGAACGAACTTATCTTGCTTCCAATAAGAGTAAAATCATCTTCAATAATTTTCCAGATTTTGCTTATATTCATGTTTCTTAACATGTTTGGAATGTCGTTTCCTCCAAAATGCAGCATTTACCTTCCATTTGGAGCATAGGATGCATTTTTATCAGTTGCTGACTGAAAAAACCACTTTTCTGATAAAAATGCTATCCATCAGTTAGACTTAACCAATTGCCTTCAGGACAAACCTTCAAATATATACAAGTTCTCTGATAAGGTAGTCGTGGGAAGACTATATCTGATTACGTTGTAAATGTTTTCAGTGACCACAAAATTGACTTTCTTTTTTGCTTCTTTTCAGCTTTTAGGTCCTAAATGAGAAGGTGAGGATGTACTTGAGCAGTATGAGAAGACCCAGCTCCATTATCTCAGAAGACAGAAGTTTCACATTTAATATCTTTCATTCTAAAATTTGTTGCAGAAAATGTCCATTCTGCTATTAGCACCACGATTATGTGTCAATTGTAGATTCTTAATTGCTTAGAATTATTTTATATGTTTGATTCCTTTGGTTCATATTTATTCAACAACAAAATATTTTCAAGATTGGTCCGTATGAGGATTAAACTTCGAACATGTGAATTGTATGAGGATTAAACTTCAAACATATGAATTGATGTGGCATCAAGCTATGTCTGTTGATACATTGCTATGCTTTGCACAATTAATCTTGTCACTAGAGATGTATGTTAATCCTCTAGCTTTGCTCATTTTGTTTCGATTTCATCTTAGTTGATATAATATTGTGCCATGCGTTCACAAATTACATGGTCATGTGAGTGGATTGTTTCTCTCGTTGCAACGCACGGGCAAATAATAAACCACACATTGCTTCTGGTCGTCCGTCGCACGCTTTTTGCAAAATAGCCCTTGTGGTTTTGGATATTCAACCCGCAATCCTTGTGATAAATCAACCTGAACCGGTACTGGGGAAAGAAAAAAAAAACCCAGCCACCCGCACGCCCCTGCCTCCCAATCCCCATCTTCACCTCCAGCGAGCCGCCACCTCCTGCCATGACCGGTCCACCCCCACGTCGCCGCGCGCCGCTACCGCCATCCCTGCCGGCGTGCCTGCCCCTACCCCTGCTCTGGGTCGTCCTGCTCCCAACGGCAGGTGAGGCAGGAGGCAGCGGATCCGGCAGCTCCGGCGTGGATCCGGCGGCGGCAGACGGAATAGAGGCGGAGGACGGGTCGTCCTGCTCCCGACGGCAGGTGAGGTAGGAGGCAGCGGATCCGGTCGCTCCGGCGTGGATCCGACGGCGGCAGACGGAATCGAGGCGGAGGAGAACGAAGCCGACCGAGAGGTGGTCGAAGGCGGCGAGTTCGAAGGCGGGGTGGCTGCGGTTGTTGTTCCATGGCGACTCCTGGAGAAAACATGCGAGAGAGATTAGAGAGAGAGGATGAAAAGGGAAATGCCCAGAGAGAGAGAGAGAAGAGGGAGGAGGAGACGGACGGTTGCTGGCTGGCCTGCTGGAGGTGGCTCGGGGCCGAGGAGCACCTCTCCCACCGCGGTTAGGGGCTGCAGGGAGGTAGCACGGGGTGGCTGCTCCCAACGAGGTGAAGAGAAAAGGAAATTTTGCGTGTGGAGCCTGCGTCCTTAGAGATAAGATAGACCAAAGCACCGTGGGAGCATGTTCCCTAGAGAAAAGATAAGATATAGAGTTTTTTTTAACATAGTACAGACACAAGTGCTCATATACACGCGCATACACTCACCCCTATGAACGCACACACGCACACCCTACCCCTATGAGCACCTCCGAAAGACTGAGCCGGCATATCATCTTGAAATTTACGAAGTCACCGTAGGCAGCTCGTCGTCGACGGGAACGTCTCCTCCCACTGAATGCACATCGCTAAAAATCCTGAAATAAATCCAGGAATAAATGCGAGCACCAGGATTTAAACCCTGGTGGGCTGGGGATACCACAGTCCCTCTAATCATCCAACCACAGGTTGGTTCATGATAAGATATAGAGTTAACTCTATATCTAACAGTCTAAGATATTGAGTTAGACTGTGTAGTATAGGCAGCATAGATGATTGAGAGACTAATACACCAGTACACACACACAAATATAGCCTGCACACTATAGATTCTTTAGTTGATCTTAGATGGACATGTATCAGCTCAAGAAAAGAACATGTTTATTGTCTCATGACTGTACAATCACTGCCGATGGCTAATATCAACTTAAACTGCAAGCCAAAATGGCTGCACAATTCTAAAAAGGGATTGCAAAGAAGAAATAAGACATTATTGTACAAACAACAATATATTCTGATGCTTACATGCATTGTAATTAAATAAATTTATGAGTACCTCACATGCTCTATTTATGATGCAAAGTCTAATCATTTTATATTTTTGATCAACAACAGATTTCTACATTGTAGAAAACTCTCATGGATGCCAAGGAACAAAGAAGGAAAAGATATAGAGAGCAATAAGCATAGATGACCACAGAAGAAAAAACATGAAAAACTGAAAAAGCATAGTGAAGCCTATTAGCAAAAAAAATGAACTGAAGATTCAATCAAATTGTAAAAAAATGTACACAAGGGAGAAAAAAGTATGCAAATATGAAGCCAACACAAAAAGGCAAAAAATGCGCACAAGAAAGGCAGAAATATGCATCCACAACAAAAGAAAGCTAGAATAGAGCAAATTAGATTTAACAATGAATTGAGGCGCAACGGACCAAGCAAAAGATTCAATTGCGATGGAGAATCCTGCATATGTCGCAACATAACTGGAACTTAGAACAACTATACGACAAGGACTTCACGGTTAGCACACACGACAGAAGTATACATGCCTGGACGTTGGACGAAGTATACCACATTTTTATTGTTTGATGTCAGTAAATGAAAATAAGCACGAGTTGTACGATATTTTTATTACCACTATTGTAATCTAAAGATAGGGTTGTTCATCCGATTTTATGACTATGATTTATGTCCCATATTATAGTCTGAAGAATCTTATTGTTAATTCATCCATTCTTTTTATCATCAGGAAACTTATCCTTTACCTAGCCAACCTAATTCATGGCAATTGGCGTTTGTTTCATTGTTCAGCAAGTCATTTTTTCTCCCGTTGCAACGCACAGGCATGTTTCTGATAATTAAGCCGCGGTTAAACAGACAAAACATTTCATTTTTTAGAAAACCCCCTATAGTTTTCGGTAATTAACCTGCAATACTATTTTAAGTGACATGAAGAAAATGTTTCAGTTTTTACACAAAGCCCTCTGCAGTTCCCTAAAATCAACCCGCAGTCCGTATCATATGTTTTACAAAAATGTTCATATCTTTTAAACCGTAACTTCAATTTTAACATGTTATATATGAAATTTAATTAAAAAGTGTAGAATCTGATATTATGTTATTTTTCCCATTAAATATTATAAAAATGTTGTCTAGAGTGCAACCATCTATAGTCACGCATGCACACGACGACAAAACCTCGCAGGGGGGGATAAAATAAATTAGGGGCATGTGTTATTTTTTACTCCCGGTGCAACGCACGGGCTCTTTTGCTAGGCAGTCTAAAAGTTCCATGTTCAGGTAGTTACGGGCATCTGACAGCAATACGAAGGGCGTATTCGGATTCGTCTCATCGTTCTGAGCAACTTTCATGTACACAGTATTTTCATCGGAGTTATGGATTATTTTATATTAATTTTTAAAGTTTTAATCATTTTTAAATTAACAAAATTTATTTAAATGAAAAAGCATTTATGACGTCAGCATGACGTCAGCGGTCAAAGTTGACCGTTGACCAGTCAACTGACTGATCGGTCCCATTTGTCAATGACTGTTAACTAATTAACCAAGTTAATTAGTTTAATTAACAGATTAATTAGGTTAAGTTAATTAATTACTTAATTTAATTATTAATTATATTTTTATTATTTTTGTTTCTGGGGCTGGGCCCACCTGTCATAGGCCCATCGGGGCCTAGCGGGCGACGGGTGAAGCGGGCAGTGGTGTGGGCGCCCGAACGGGCGCGTGCCCGAGGGGGAGCTGCGGCCAGTGGGCGAAGGGGCGGGCGCACGGCGGCCGACGCGGCTACAGCGCAGCAGCAGATCGGCGGCAGAGGCGGGCATCAGGGGCGGAGCCGAGCTCCAGGGAGCGTGGACGTCGGCGACGAGACGAGCAGGGGACGCGCTTGGGAGCAGCAGAGGTGTCACGGGGAGGCAGAGCGCGGGCAGCAGGCGGCCGTGGACGCGCGCGGGGTATCGTTGTTCGACGGTGGCCGCGAGCAGGCGATGGTGCGAACGGCGACAGCGAGCGGCGTGGCGGGGCAGTGGCCGGAGCAGAGCGGGCCAGGGTTTGCTGGAGCACGTCCAGGAACATGGCGCGGCTCGGCGGGGCGACACGGTGACCGCGGGCACGGTCGGACGGGGCGGTGCGCGGCCAGGGCGTGGCCTGGCCACGGTGAGCATAGGATGAGCGCGGCGGGCGTGAGCGAGGGGCGCGGCTCGGGCGCGAACGGTGCGAGGCTGACGCGGCTGTGGCGGGACATGGGAGAAAGGGGGGGCGCGGCGCCTCACCGGCGATGTAGAGGTTCAGGGGCGGCGAGTCGCGATGAAGCGTCCTGGGGAAGTGGACGAGGAGGCGAGGCGGCGACGGTGGGGAGGAGATCCGGCGACGGGGAGGACGGCGGGCTGCGGCGTCGGCGTTGGGGTTGAACCCGATCCAGATCGGATTGGGAGGGGGGAGAGCGTAGTGGGGGGGGGGCGAGTGGGGGTTACGGGTTAGGGTTTTGGGGTAGTGGGGGTGTATAGGCGCGGCTGGTGGGCCGGCCTGGCGGTCTGGTGGCCTGCTGGGACATGGCCCAGTGGGCCAGGGGGTTTGTTTTTCTTTTTACTTTGTTTTATTTCCTTTTTCTTATTTTCCTTTTACTGCTTTACTAATTGTTTAGCCACTAAACTACTTTTACAAAATAAGTGACCTAGCTCATAAATTGCAGTGCGTTAGTACCTATCACCAAAAACTAGTTTGGGTAAAATACAATTTCATATTTAACTTAGATTAAATAAAAGGTTATTAATTGGTGATGTTAGCCACTGTTTGAGGTTGTTAGGGGCACTTAACTAATCTCATTGTTGTTGGTTACAATTTTATAATTGCCACTGAATTATTTGCTATTTAATGAACATTTTAATTTCCAATTTGAAACAACTTTTATTTTCACTTTAAATTAATTTGAAGTTTGAATTAGGAGTTTAAAATGCAATATGATGCAAATGATGACTAGGCACTGTTAATCTTGCTGACATGGCATTAACTAAGGGTGGTCACTGTGGTTAATTACATGGGGTGTTACAGTACCACATCAGAAACAGTTCATGGTTGCAAATCGTACGACTCTAGTCCAACCCCTTGTGATGGCCGACCGCCTATCCTTCACCGTCTTCATGAAAACTTCTAGATAATCATCATGTTCTGGTAGAAATACTTTAACCTTAGCATGCCCACCAATCATGTAGTTTGAGAGGTAATCTTGAGTAAACTGCTTTGGGAACCACTGCAAAGGAAAAAGATTCAGACATTGTCATCTAACACAACTCCTTATGGGCAGTAAAAAGAAGGTTGCAGAGTTCTTACTTACCATCCTGCAGTTCACTGTTGTCTTGGATAAAGTGTAAACAAATAGTTTAATTGCCATATTTGACCCATTTTACTAATAATCTTTATCAGCTTCCTCACTTGATGCTGGTTCATCAATATCTCATTGCCCCATACGCAGAAAGGGTCGAAACGCGGATCTTTACCAATGACATATGTACCTAAAAGCACCAAGATAATATTAGAAGCTAAACAACAATTGCACAATGATGTAGTACAACACTCCCTCCGTCCCATTGTATGATATCTTATGACATCCAATATACTCACATATTGGATGAATTAACATCTTATATTATGGGCCGGAGGGAGTTTATTGCATTTTTACAAATTATCGGCTGATTAACTGCTGTTGTGTCCTTGTTGTTGTTGTTGCTGCTCTTCTACGTATATCTAGACATCATCAGAACATTAAGGTAATACTCTTCCTTGTTGCTATGTAGCCTATGATTGCATATTTAGACATTCAGTACAGTGCATGTTGCTATGTAGCCTCAGATATATTACATATGGCCCTAGTTAACCTAATGATAAATGGGTTACAGATATATTCAGTTAAAAGTCCGATTCACCGATTAGTCCCTTATCAGCCCCCGGCCTATATGGTACCAGCTACCGATATCCTGAACAGTGAGTATATATAAGCCATGGGATGAAACCAACCTCGATGGAAAACAGCAGTCGTTCCCAAAATTGTCCTGTGTAAGTACATCGAGAGGCATCTTAAGCACAACAGGCTAAACGTCAACCAAATATATCCATGGCAGACAAAATAATCTCCAAAAATAGCTTCAGTGTGCAGGTTTAAGCACACTAGTTAAGCAAAACAAGTGGAAAGGTGTGTTAACCGCAACAGGCCTAACATTTAACAACAAGCAAACATAGTCATTCAAACTGGTATTGTGCCGGTCTAAGTACACTGATTATTGTTTAATAAAAATCGAAAGGCGTGTTAACTACAACATGCAGCAACCAAATGTAGTCATTCATAGTGGTATTGTTGAAACTGGTATTGATGAAATTGAACTGCACAGTTCATACTTGCACATATAGAACATCACGTTGTGAATAACTGGAATAAACAAGGCATACTACAAACAACCAAAGATAGCATTTGAAACTGGACATGTGCTAACTACAAACAACCGAACAACCAAAAAACTTTAAAAGAGGCATATGCTAGCTATAATAGGCTTAACAACAAGAAAATATATACATTCCTATCGGTATGTTTAAAACAGGTATTGATGAAAATGTACTACACAGTAAATAGTTACACATATAGAGCATCACATTGTGAACAACTGAAATAAACAAGGCATACTGCAAACAACCAAATATAGCAATTAAAACTGGACATATTCTCACTACACTATAAAAGGGACTTGACAAAACAAATCATGGGTTCCCCCCTGTGAAGAGGCACGACAAAACAAATCATGGGTTTCCTCACTTGTCACAGATGAGCTTGTTCCCGTGGGAAGAGCACGGACCCTGGGTGCGCTCCATGTTGTCGCAAATGGGCTCCTTCCCCTTGGAAGAGCACGGCTGTAGGGTGCCCTCCCTGATGTCGTAGACGGGCTCTTTCCCCTTGGAAGAGCAGATGTGCTCTTTCACCTTGGAAGAGCCGGAGAGGGTGCCCTCCTCGTGGTCACCGTTGATGAGTTCTGAATTGGAAGCTGTGGATCCCAAGCCAGCGTCGCAGAACATGTCCTTCAGAAATGACAAAAGGGGCTCGATGGCGATGTAGGATGGCAAATTCTTGACAGCGAGCCAGAGGAGATCAGCGGCGGGGCCATGGATGAGATCGACGGCGGTTGAACCCGAGGGTTTGGGGGTGGGCCACTTAACATGTGACATAGCCCACGTCAGGCCATCACTATCGACGACCTCGATGTCGTAGCCGGCGTCTGCGACATACCCGCATACTCTAGCCCGCTAATTGAGTGCCTGCGGCCAGTAATGGTCGTCAGCTTCCTCGGCGGCCACCTCGGCGACGTCGAGCGAAGAGGCCGCGATACACCTCTTTTGGGCTAGTCGCTCCTCGAGCTCCACGGGAAGCGTAGCCGGGCTTAGGGTGCGACGCTCTGGAGTGGGGAATAGGGATGGGGATCTGTGGGAAAGGGGGCATTTGGCAGGCGTCATCTATGAAACTCAGGGCGGCCTGGGTACGAAGATCGGTGGGTAAGCTGCATGGGCAAACCGGCAGATGTTAACAATGGAGGCCTCATGGCGGTGGCGACCTTGCTAGGGTTTCGAGCGAGGGAGGGGTTGTGGTGGGGGGGTGTGTGTGCGCGCGCTCGAGGAGGTTTTGGGGTGTGTGGGTGGAGGGGGGTGTTTGAGGAAATGACGCGGCTACTGAAAATTTTACTACGCGGGAGTCAAACACGGGAGTAAAATGTCGGGGCTATTGAAAATTTGGATGATGGTGCATCGCACACGGTCCGGAAATAACAACATGTGTTATGAAACAGAAAAACCCTCGAGCCGGGTAGATATTTTCGAGGGATGCAGGCGGGAGCGGGAACAACAAACATCACACACGGTCGAAACATAATAACCGTGTGTTATCAAAAAGAAAAAACCTGCAGGCGGGTAGATATTTTTGAGAAGGGAAGCCTCGTGGAGCCTAATGTATTGTGCTGATGTGCTTGACAGGGGCACCGACGTGGCACACGGTTAGTGTGAGTGAACCGTGTCTGTTGCGTCATCCGACTTGTCTAATGTTCATAAATTTGGAGAAAATGACGCGGGAAAGGGTCAGAACACGAACACACTTGCATGTGGACCAAATATATGTACGAAAAGGGTGGTTTGATGTTCAAATACCAAATGCACAACTTCGATGTGGCACCTATCTCGCAAAGCACACGGTATTGCTTGCCCCCCCTCGTGTCGGCAGGAGGGGAATCCTAAGGACTCCTTTGATTCAAGGGAATTCTATAGGATTTTTGGATGATTGAAATCCTTTGAAAATTTTCCTACGTTTGTCCTTTGATTCATAGGATTGAATCCCATAGGAATTTTTCCAATGGAATCTTTTGTACTACATTTCATAGGAAATCTAACATCCACTCTAACCTCTTTTTACAATTCCTTTGCTTTTCCCGTGAAATCAAACGCTCCATGCTAATCCTATAGGATTCAAGTGGGCATGACACTCCAATCCTATATTTTTCCTATTCCTACATTTTCAAAATCCTACAAATCAAAGAGGTCCTAAGCTATGAACGCATGCCCGCCCCCACAGAGGTTCACCTAGCAAAGTGTGGAGTAGCAGTCCCCCCCCCATCACACACACGCGCGCGCGTAGGCGCGCACACACACACACACACACACACACACACTTTTAGTCGGCGGGAGAGGGTATCTCACCAAGATGTATCGTAACACGGACCAAGAATAATCCACCTTGGTCGTACAACCTATCTCTTGTTGTTGGTCAAAGTGATGGCCGTCCATGCGACCCCAGAGATGGGCTAGCTCGCCAATAATCATGCAAGTAGCTAGTCCCCGAAGACAACCACTGCCTGCGTGTGGCCCAAACATATGTATGGAGGTGTTGATGTTTGAATACACAATGGAACAACTTTAATGTGGCACCGTGCTTTGGAACCGGAAATCCCCACATTGAGCGAGGGTTAGTTGACGATGCATATGTCGTATGTCACACCACACTTCGAGCCGATGACGGGGATTCATGTATGCATGCATGCATAGTATGCGCTCAAACTTAATTAGGTCTGAATCTCACCATGAGCTACTACGATAACACGAACCAAAGGAAGAATTAATCCGCCATGGTAACCTATCTTGTTATCGGTCAAAGTGATCATGGATGTCCATGCGGGACCACGAATATATAGGCTTGTCGCCGATAACCACGCGAGGGAGTGTACCGTTCGAAGACAACCACTACATGCATATGTATGTATGGAGGTGATGTGTGCATGCATGTTTGAATACCATTCACAACATTGGTGTGGCGCGTGCGTCGAAAATCGTACAGTCCCCACACAGAGCGAGATCGGTTCATGACATGTCGTGGTATTGGCCACTTCGACTCAATGGGAGGGATTCATGCGTACACATGTATGTGTGCTCAAACTATATCATGTCATCCCAGAGCATGACTTATATACCGTAATACAAACAAAAAAAATAATCCCCTCCTAAGTCAAATTAACCTCTCTTGTTCTCAAGCAAATAGTGATGGACCAAGCGGGCCCACAGATGGAAAGCATTGATATCGCTGATAACCGCGTGAGTGGGTGCCAGAGGACAACCACCATCGCTTTGCATGTGGGCCAAACATATGTTGAATACCCAAAATGCACAACTTTGATGGGGCACATGCCTCGAAAACCGTAAAGTCCCCACACAGAGCAAGGTTCATGAAGCGTACTACATATGTTGGTCCCCTTCCCTCTCTTCGACGCATACTATATGCTCCTACCGTAATACAACCCAAAAAGAATCCTCCTTGATGGTGAAATTAATTACCCTCTCCCGATGTAGGTCAAAGTGATGCATGCATCGACGATGACCTCGCGGGCCCACAGATGGAAGCGTCACACGTGAGTGTCCTAGGATAACCATCGCCTGCATGCATGTGGCCCAAAGAGGTGTTTTGTGATGTTTGAATAGCCAATGCACAACTTTGATGTGGCATGTGCCTCGGAAACCGAAAAGTCCCGACACTGAGGTGTGTTCACTGACGCGTACGTAGTATATATGCTAGTCCCCTCCCACCTCTTCGACGCGTACTATATACTCCCACCATAACACAAACAAAAAAGATTCTACCTTGCTGGTCAAATTAACCTCTCTGCCAGCTGTTGGTCGAAGTGATGGACGACGACCTCGCGGGCCCATAGAAAGCGTCACACGCGAGTGAGTGTCGTGTAGGACAACCACCGACTGCTTGTGGCCAAAACATATATGTATGAAAGGGTTGTGTAATGTTTTAAATAACGAATTCACGGCTCTGATGTGGCACCTGCCTCACAAAACGGCCAACCCACATGGTGGCTCACGACTCGTAGTGTACTGCCAGCCCCCCAGACACACACACACACACACACCGTGCATCCACCGCAACTACGATGCATGTTAAATTTTCCCGCGGTGAACATATGTTACCAAAGGAGGGATGTTTTAATTTTGAAAAAAAACCCAGAGATCATTAAGACGTTTTAGTACATTGATTGATTTTCTAGGGGTATAATGTGCAAAAATCAAATTTGAGCTACATTCACACGTGACAGTGCACCTAAATAGATTGGAAAAATACATGTATCTCACTGGGTGCATGTTTACTCCCCTTGCAAGAAATTTCAAACATTGAGAATCTTGATTTTTAAAATCTAGTACATCCAAAACTTATTTGAAATTCATGAAACTTATCGTGTTGTCATATGGACACCAATACACAGTGGCATTGTACTTTTTTTGTCAAATTTGAGATAAGTTTTGATGTAATCTTTATCTTCTTACAAACGGGAGATTATTAATAATTGGGAACCAATATCGCAAATGGATTATTTATTCGAACCATGGGCGTTAGACCAACAATGGATACGTGCCATGCTTCGGTTAAGCAATAAAGCGGCGGCATTAATCATCAAAATAGAAAAACAATATACGTGCCACCACGCGACCCGCGTGCCGTGCGAGCAGGTGTGAGTTGACGGGACGCATGCGAACAGTCGGCCGCGTAGGCAGACCGGGAGGCGTGCGTGCAGGTGTGTGAATTGACGGGAGGCATGCTCACTGCGCAGTGTCATCGGGAGGTGTGCGAGTAGCTGTGTGAAATGACGGTAGGCATGCCAGCAGTCCGGTGTGCAGGCTCATCGGGAGGCGAGCCAGCGGTTTGACCGCCGCCCGCCTCTCTCCCACTACTCCATATTAATGGCGCACCTGAGCGGCCGCACCCCCATCCTCGCCACACACACACAATCCTCTCTCTCCGCCTGCATCCTTGACGCCGCTCTCAGTCCTCAAAGCCGTCAGTGTATGAGGATGCCGCCGAAGCGCCCCATCGGAGGGAGTGGTGATGCTGGGGCTGCTGAAGCACTGAAGCACGGCGTGAAGATGGAGATAGAGGTTGTTGTTGCCGCTGGCAAGGTATCGCTGCACCCTGACGTCGTCGACGGCGTCGTGCTTCCACAGCCAGAGCCGGAGGTGCACACCGACTCCGGTGACGACTCGGGCGACGACTCCGGTGACAACGACGGAGAACCGGTTAGTCATCTATACCCATTTATGTGTCGAATACATCCTAGGGTTTCTCTGGTTACTCCAGCGTCCTGCCTCCCCCTTTTTGGAATAGAAATCCTATGGTTATGTTCTCCCAATCCATGAAATCTGAGTAAGTTTCGTTAGATCTGTGTAGTATATTGATTGTTTGAATGGTACAAGTGATAAGTGATTAGTTGTTTCATCTGTACAAATGATTTCTGCTAATAATCCGACTAGGGTTAGTGTTCGTGCTAATAATTCCTAGCCAGGTCTTGTCAATTGCTTTTGAATGACCTACATATATGTTTGTGCCATTATTTTCTTCAAGATTGGTCTGTACATAGACAATTGTGCTTAAAAATCAAACCATAATCTCTAGATATGTCTAAAAAATAGCCATAAATTCCTAATCCTACTTTACGGCATGTAAACATTGATTTGGTGCCAAATTTTGGCGACTGCCAAATGTTCGCTAGAGATTAGTTTTGTATTCCAAATTTGATGCCACATTTTTTTACTATATGTATAGGTGCTATCTGATGATATCGACAATGAGGATGAAGATGGCCAGAGGAGGTACAAGAGGCAAATCCTCAGGGAGCTTTATGCGGGAATGCATAACAGGCGTATTAGGACCTGGAACTGGAGCTATCGATGCCCATTTTGCAACCAAAAGCTTCATCACGCGTATCAAAGTGTTCTGGTGCATGCAAGAGGATGAGCTGTTGGCTCCTTCAAGCAGAAGTATTCTCGCAGGGTGGCGCACGCCGCGCACGCCGAGTACTTGGAGAAGCTTCAGGATCGTGTCGGCGGATGAGATGAGATGTGGGATTGAACTATGTATGGCTATGTAGTGTCTTAATTATAAATGCGCTTGAGTATGCTTAATGAAGGTTGAACTATGTACTTATGGTTGAACTATGCTTGTGTATGCTTATTATCTATGTCTGAGTATGTTTAATCTATGTTTACTTATGTCTAAATGTGGGATAAGGATGCAATCAGTTCGGTTGATGGAATCTACCTCCGTCCTGATTTATTGGTCCCCTTTGTAATTTGTGTTAAATTTTGACCAAAGATTTAACTAACAAAATGTTAGTGTAGGTCAGCAAAAATTATATCGTTGGATGCATATTTGAACATTGTGTTCAATGATATAATTTTTAGTGACATGCATAAACATTTGTTAGTTAAATCTTTGGTCAAAATTTGGCACAAATTACAAACGGGACCAATAAACCAGGACAGAGGTAGTATGTCAATCACACACGGTTCCCAAAATTGGAACCATGTGCAATGACTTTCATTTTCCCTGTTATGTCAATCACAGACGGTTGGCTCTAGCAAACCGTTGCCTCCGAAACTCTTTGTGGGACAGAAAACCCTCACCACCCAATTCAAAAAAGAAAAAAGAAAACCCTCACCATCCCCACGTCATAAAAACCCTCACCCCGCCCGCTCCCGCCTCCGGTCCCCATTCACACCTGCACAAGCTCCTCCGCGACTCTGCATGGCACCGCCTATCGCCGCGGCAACCACTTAGCTCGACGCCTGTCGCTGCCGCCAGGCTGCCGACAAACCCCACCGCATTTCGCCACTTCCTCTTGCCGCCGCCTATCGCCATCAACTTTCTCGATGCTGCTCGCCGTCGACCCAGCTCCGCCCGATTGGGGAATCCGCCGTATTGAGGGTTTTTTCTCATGGACAACAAGGTAACTAATTTAATGAGATATTATCTCATCTCTTATCCCAGTTCATCTGCCTCCTTTAATCACCCGGCCGAAATCGCCGTGATTTCATTTTTATTCGAGCTGATTTGAGGGTTTTCTTTCATTCATAGAGTGTACAGTGCGCGGACACATCAGGACTTTGTGGACTCGGCCAGACATCCACGGAGTTCCATCTCACCGTACCAGATGACTTGAGGATGCGCGCGGTATGTTGAATCTCACCCTAAAGTGGTGGCATGGCCTACTTTCCTGAACATATACTATATATTGCTACATTTGGATAAAACGTGCCACATGCAGCATATACGTCAAAGGGAATTTTTTTCTCTTCTTTCTATATTAGGCAAATTAATGATGTATTGTTCGTTTGATTACTCTCATATTTCTATGACATCATGGCTACCCTATCTGTTTAATTATAGATTTTTGTCCTTTGATTTCAACTGCTGTACAGTTCTTTCAATTTTGCCCATATTTGCATGTTACCATATTCTTTAACAATCCTACCATTTTCTGCAGCGCGTCCCTTGCTATGTAACAGAATCTGTAGTACACAATCTTGCCCTTTACATAAATCAAGACTGCAGGGATAGCATACTGAACACAAACCATGGATTTACAATCGTTGCTTCTGTAAGACTTGATGAATGTGGTCACTCCTATTTTGCCATGGGCCTTTGGATAGAAATTTCTAAGTTTTATGTACTGAAAGCTGGCACTAAAATTGCAATGCACATAAAAGAGCCTGGTCATGAGATATATGCTAACTTCTCCGACAATATCATCCGTCCAGACTTTGTTCGAAGTAAGTGTTCTTTTCAAGTATCTGCATGTTGACTTACCCAGCAATATCAAAGGAATTGTGTAGTAGTTAAGCAACCAATTGTTATTCCATTTTCTTACTCTATTCCTACCTACTAACTTCTAGTTACCAATACACTTTTCTATTGGCCTGTTTTAACTAAATATTCCCTGTACTCCCACTTCCATCAGAAAGTGCCGCTGAAGAGGAGACTCCGGAGGTGGAGAACGGGGCTGCCAACAAGCGGAGCAAGTCGAGCAAGAACCGCAGGCGACTCCAGCAGGCCTAGACTTCATCAGCAGCCTCCCCGATGATATGTTGATAATCATCATCTCCCTCCTCCCAATAAATATGGAGCATGGACAACCATCCTTTCCCGGCGGTGGCGCCCCCTATGGCACTCCACCCCTCTCGACCTCATCAACACCCAAGAGCTCTGCCATGGCTACTGCAAAAGCTTGGATGCGTTCTCCCAGATCCTCGGCAGTCACCATGGCCCAACTAGAGGCCTTAGCATGGGCAAGTTCCGTTCCAACGGCAAGGACCGAGCCAAGCTTGACGAGTGGTTCCGATCCCCCGTCCTAGATCAGCTAGAGGAGCTCACTTTTGATGATGGGCATATGCGCTCGCTGCCAACGTCCGCGCTCCGCCTCACGCCCACGCTGCGCGTCGCCAAGTTCCTGAACTGCCATCCCCCCCTTAATGATGTGCCCGCTCTTATTCTACCACGACTGAAGCACCTCGAGCTTGTTACCGTCTGCCTCCCAAATGGTGACATGGAGCGCCTGCTCCATGGCTGTACTGCACTCAAGTACCTTCGTCTTCAGGCGATCAATGGGTTGAGTAGCTTCCACATCACCTCCATGACTCTCCGGACTATTTATGTGTGTTGCTAGTGCTGCAAGAAGACATCACAAAATGTGTACCATGGTATGGTCATTGAGGACACACCTTCACTTGAGAGATTACTTGTAGTTGATCAAGAAGGTCCAACAAGAATCAATTTCATTTCTGCGCCAAAATTGACAGTGGTGGGCTACTCGTCTAACAAATACTCCGAACTTGTTATTGGATCCACAACCGTTCAGGTACAACAGCCGCCTTCCACCTTTCCTTCTAGAAATTAACATTATTTCTAATTTTGAAGATGTATGTTCGTCTGTCATCCAGAAAATGATTCCGACAATCTTGACCCTGAAACTGCGCACAGTGAAGGTCTTGGCACTAGAATCTATCGGCCCCAACCTGGACCAAGTTGTCAGTTTCCTGAGATGCTTTCCGTGCCTGGAGAAGCTATATATCGAGGTGATGTTCCTTTCCTGTTAAATATTAACCACAAGGGAATTCAATTTTTGACACCTTTTCCCAAGTTTACAATGACAATGTACTACGATTTCTGAAGGATTTTTGGAGGATTTCAGTACATACATGTCCCCCCCATATTGGTTGCTTGATCCATATGGTTACAATCCATAAGAATTTCTCCTTGGATTCATCTGTACTAGTTTTCTTAGGGAACTTTTCATCCACTCCAACCTCTTGTGAAGAAGGCTACATTTTTCTATATTGTAATCAAATGCCCATGTTAATCATGTCGGATCGAAGATGGCACGTTAGTGCATTTTACAAATCCTGCAAAGCAAATAGGCATGTAGTAGTGTTCGAAACTGCATGTAGGCACTAACATGTTTTCTTCTTTTGCAGATAAGATTAGGCCCGGTGGTGGATAATGTGATATAGTATAACAATCACATCGAATGCCTAGATCTGCATCTCTCAGAAATTACTTTGAACTCCTACCGAGGGACCTTACCGGAGATTATATTCGCCAGGTTCTTTGTTGTCAAAGCAAGGGTGCTGAAGGTAATGAGGTTTGCCCTACATTTATTTCGCAAAAATGAATGGTTTGTTGATCAGCGCCGGCGGCTGTGGCAGAATGGAAAAGGCTCCGAAAAAGCTGAATTTCATTTTGGAACTTCTGATGACAGAGTAATTGGAAGTCATCGTGTCAACCCCATACATGACTTCTCAGTGGCTGATCCCTTTGCGAAAATGATGAGGTTCCGAAACCAGCCTTCCAAGTGGTAATATTAGTTTGAACCTCTCTTATATCCATGTTCAGTGGATCAGCGCGGGCGTTTGCAGCTGATGAGCTGAATTTCATTTCTAATATCAGTTTGAACCTTGTAATCTTCGAATTTGGGCCATATAACTCTGGAATTTGAAGCTTGTAACATTTTGAGCTTTTGTGGTACAATCATTGAAATGGCATCGTATGAGACTCGTATATTGGTAGCACTGTTTTGACCTTAATATGCAATGGACTTAGATTTTATTAACCATTCTTGAATGTGTTTACCTTGTCAATCTCATAGCACATGATCTGTATAGCTAACTCGACTGCGATCTTCGACATTATTGCACACATTTGGTTTCTTCAACCGTGTGCCCTGTAGAGCGCATAATTAATTATCGCACTCGAGTGTCCATCATCACCCTTCTGTGTAACTTTGACCTCATCACCCACGGGTAAACTTATGACCGAAGTCATTCCACACACTTCATTTTTACAAAGCTTTTTGCCAATAAACGCCCACGATTTGCCCCTCTTCTAGCCGACGCGTGGCCAAACTAACCGGACGGGAAGCTTGCGTGGTAAACTGTGCGGTTGCGTGGGAACAGGCTCACCAACGATACATTTGCCGCCTCTTCGAGCCCACACGTGGTGCTACTTCTTGAGCTTGCGTTGGTTTTTCCCTTGAAGAGGAAAGGGTGATGCAGCAAAGTAGCGATAAGTATTTCCCTTAGTTTGAGAACCAAGGTATCAATCCAGTAGGAGGTACACGCAAGTCTCCAATCTATGCACCTACACAAACAATCAAACACTTGCACCCAACGCAATAAAGGGGTTGTCAATCCCTTCATGATCACTTGTAAGGATGAGATCTGATAGAGATAGATATAAAAGATTACTAAAACGTACAACAAAGTAAAAAACAAATAAATTGCAGCAAGGTATTTTTGGGTTTTTTGGTTTATAGATCTAAAAATATATGATGGAAAATAGACCTGGGGGCCATAGGTTTCACTAGAGGCTTCTCTCTTGAAAGAAAACATACGGTGGGTGAACAAATTACTGTTGAGCAATTGATAGAAAAGCACAAAGTTATGATGATATCCAAGGCAATGATTATGAATATAGGCATCACGTCCGTGTCAAGTAGACCGACTCCTGCCTGCATCTACTACTATTACTCCACACATCGACCACTATCCATCATGCATCTAGAGTATTAAGTTCATAAGAACGAAGTAACTCCTTAAGTAAGATGTCATGATGTAGAGGGATAAACTCAAGCAATATGATGAAAACCCCATCTTTTAATCCTCGATGGCAACAATACAATACGTGCCTTGCTACCCCTACTTTGTCACTAGGTGAGGACACCGCAAGATTGAACCCAAAACTAAGCACCTCTCCCATTGCAAGAAAAACCAATCTAGTTGGCCAAACCAAACCGATAATTCGAAGAGAAATACAAAGATATCAAATCATGCATATAAGAATTCAGAGAAGATTCAAATCTATACCTACTAATAAAACACAGATCACTTCTTCCTCCTGATTATTAGTCCGTCATTATGTTTATCTTCCGTCCGTCGTAAATAAAACACAGACCATTTATTAAATCTGAAATAAATATGGAATTATGTTTTGTCCAAACACCCCCCCCCGGCCCAACTGGGCCGAAGCCCAGCCGGCCGGCCCGCCTGCGCCCCCCCCCTCTCTATATGGCCTCCCCCAGGAGACCCAAACCCTAATCCCCACCCCCACTCCCCTCGCTCCTCTCCTCCCCCCTCGTCTGGATCGGGATCTCCCGATCCCGTCCGCCCCGTCGCCTACGCCGTCGCCGACGCCGCCCCGTCGCCGCCTCCCCCTGTCAGCCCCCCACCTCCTGATCCAGATCGGGATCGGGATCGCGGGAACGGCCCGTCGCCGACGCCGTCGCCGACGCCACCCCGCTCCCGCGCCGATCGGCCAGCGCCGACGCCGCCGCCACGCCGACGTCGCCCTGTCCTCTCTCTTCCGACCAGCCGCCTGGCGCTCGGTCGCCCCTCCCTCGACTGGATCGGATCGGGGCAAACCCCCGATCCGTCGCCCGACGCCGCGACGACCTCGCCGCCGCCCGGAGCCCGCGCCTCCCCGCCGGCTGCACTCGTCTCCGTCGCCGTCGTCCGTCGACCGCCCCGACCCCCCGCTGCCCCGTCCCTAAGAGCACGGTGAGGCCCCAGGCCTCCCCCTCTCTGCTCCCGCACCTCGCGCGCGCACCGCGCCCCCGTGCCGCCGCTCACGCGCTGGCGCAGGCTCACGCGTCGCCGCGCCCCGCGCTCGCGCACGACCCGGCTGGCGCTCCCGCTCGCGCCCACTCCAGCCGCCGCTGCGCTGTCCTCTCGCCTCTGCCTCCGCTCGCCGCGGCCACCGCACGCGCGCGCGCCCCCACACCTCGCCCGCGCGCTCGCCCGCATCGCTCGCCGTGGCCCCGCGCTCACCACCGACCCGAGGCGCCTCGCCGGCGCCGTGGCCAGCGCCCGGGCGACCTGGACGCGCCCGCTCGGGCTGCGCCCACGCCCGCCCCGTGTGGCCGTACGGGCCACTGCCCGGTGGCCCTGCCCCCCCTGTGCCGCTGACGAATGGGGCCCACGCCCAGAAACGTTTTAGGAAAAATAATGGAAATAAGAATAAATAATTAAAATAATTAATTAATTAATTAGTTAATTAATCCTGATTGGTTAATTTAATAAGTAGTTAGTGTTAATTAAACAGTATAATAGTTTATACCTAATTAACCTAACAGCCTATGACAGGTGGGACCCACCCTGTCAGGTGGCTGCTGACGTCAGCATGATGTCATGCTGACGTCATCAATCACTGTTTCGGATAATGTTGAATTAAATAATTAATTAAATTTCAGAAATTAATAAAAACTTTAGAAAATCATATCTTTTAAACCGTAACTCCGATGAAAATACTTTGTACATGAAACTTGCTCAGAACGACGATACGAACCCGGATACGCCCTCGGTATCTCCGTCAGATGCCCGCAACTATAAGAACGTTGAACGATTAGACCGATTTCGATAAATGAATAGTGTCCAACTTTAATTAAATAAATCCGAATAAATTCCTAAATTAACTAAATCATTTAGTTAGGCAGTAGAACACCCCGGCATATCATTTAGGCATGTCATACATATTGTTTGCATTATTGCCGTGAATTTATTGTTTCTCTCCCCCTCCTTCTCTCTCGATAGACGCCGAGACCGACGTCGCTGCTGTCGAGTACGACTACGCTACTGACGAGCAGCCCGTTGACAACCTCCCTCTCTTGCCAAAGCAACCAGGCAAGCCCCCCCCTTGAGCATTCCAGATATCGCCCATTCTATTCTCCTGCTTGCATTAGATTTCGCTACTGTTAATGTATGCTCCTATTCTGATGCATAGCCTGCTGTTGTAACCTGTTCATTGCTATCTTACCTGCCTATGATAAACTGTTTAGTATAGGTTGGTATGACCCATCTGTGACCCCACCACCTTACTTTGTCGCCCCTGCTTGTTCATCAACGACTCGATCAACGTGATCGTCGATTAGAGACAGACGCCTCACTTCACACCCCCCTTAGTTGTACGACTCTGCGTAGTAACTATCGAGTGCCGAGGGTGATACCTCGTAACGCACTCCTGATGAATACTCTGCAGCATAGCTGTACGGTCGTGGTCATCGAGGGTGATTCCTCCTTCTTCATGTCCGATACGACTCTGTCGTGCAACCCCTCAGTGTGAACCTCGAGGGTGATACCTCTTACGTTCACCCTGATGATTATGACCACACGGTTACTTGACCTTTTTCACAGGCGGGTCCACCCTGGTGGGTACCCGCTGGGGATCTATGATTTCGGGTGTGCCGGAAGGGCACTCGAGTGTGACACTGTGGCGGAGCATCAGAGACTCTGATTGTCTCCGCTTGATACTAATTGAGCCTATTGGATTTGGGTGTGTGATCTGAGTGGGTCGACGTGCCCTATACGCACTGCCACCACGCGGGATAATGGTTATGGGGCCCTTTGCGATGTACGTTTCGCCGAAAGCTTATCAGACGTCACGATTCACCGTGCGGGCTGATCGTCGGGATTGGGCTGGATACTTCACTGGCGAGTTCAGTGTCGCGCCTGCACCCCGGCCAGCCACGCAACGCGCAGGGTGCCCAGGGCGATGGCCCGAGACCCCTGGGTGCATAGGTTAGTCCGGCGTGCTGACCTCTCTGCTGAGCCTAGGTAGAGCGCTGCTTCGTGTTGATCTTCCGAGGACGGGCATTACCCAGCAAGTATGTCAGGCCAGAGTTGATCGAGCGTGTTGGGTAACAGTAGTGCACCCCTGCAGGGATGAATCTTCTATCGATAGCCGGTCCTACGGTAAAGGACGCTCAGTTTGTGTATCCCGATCTACTACTTAAACTGGATACTTGTTACTTAATTGAAGCTTCGGGATTACTTTCTCGCTGGGAGTCGAGGAAGGATCTTTGAGCTGTACTTCAACATGTTTGCTAAATAAAATGCTATTCTACTCTCTTCTACTGCTGCAAGATGATGGCTTTGAGAAGATGTTTGAAGATGCTAGTCTTCGATAGGACTAGGCCTTTCTCTCTATTCTGGCATTTCTGCAGCCCAGTCCACATATACAGCCTTTTCTCCATTGATAATGTTGCATATGTAGTATAGATCCTTGCTTGCTGAGTACTTCGGATGAGTACTCACGGTTGCTTTATTTTCTCTTTTCCCCCATATACCCCACCTTGATGATACACCAGACGATGGAGTCCAGGAGCCAGACGCCACCACCGGAGCCTACTACCAGGCGGGTCCAGAGGGCACGTACTACTGGATCGAGCTAGCTGACCAGGAGTAGGATCGGAGGCTCCCAGGCAGGAGGCCAACGCCTTTCGATCTAGTGTCGCTGTTTGTGCTAGCCTTCTTAAGGCAAAACTTGTCTAACTATGTCTGTACCCAGATATTATTTGTATGACTGACTTATGTATTCGGATCTTCGGATCCCTGGTCTGTAATATTGTGGACCTCCGTTTATTTGTGTTTAGAGTTGTGTTGTGATATCTTCCCGTGAGTCCCTGGGTTTGATCGTACACGTTTGCGTGTATGATTAGTGTACGATTGAACCGGGGGCGTCACAGAATGCTACCTAACATATTTATCCATGTAATTTTCTTTATTGTGGCATGAATATTCAGATCCATAAGATTCAAAACAAAAGTTTAATATTGACATAAAAACAATAATACTTCAAGCATACTAATAAAGCAATCGTGTCTTCTCAAACTAACATGGCCAAAGAAAGTTATCCCTACAAACTCGTATAGTCTAGCTATGCTCCATCTTCATCACACAAAGTATTAAATCATGCACAACCCCGATGACAAGCCAAGCAATTGTTTCATACTTTTGATATTCTCAAACTTTTTGACCTTTCACGCAATACATGAGCGTGAGCCATGGATATAGCACTATAGGTGGAATAGAATATGGTGATTGTGGAGAAGACAAAAAGAAGGAGAAAGTCTCACGTCAACTAGGCGTATTAATGGGCTATGGAGATGCCCATCAATAGATATCAATGTGAGTGAGTAGGTATTGCCATGCAACGGATGCACCAGAGCTATAAGTGTATGAAAAGTCAAAAAGAAACTAAGTGGGTGCGCATCCAACTCGCTTGCTCACGAAGACCTAGGGAAATTTTAGGAAGCCCATCATTGGAATATACAAGCCAAGTTCCATAATGAAAAATTCCCACTAGTATATGAAAGCGATAACATAGGATACTCTCTATAATGAAGATCATGGTGCTACTTTGAAGCACAAGTGTGGTAAAAGGATAGTAGCATTGCCCCTTCTCTCTTTTCTCTCATTTTTTTTGTTTGGGCTTATTTTGGCCTCTTTTATTTTTTTTGCAAAGTCTGGAGACTCATCCCAACTTGTGAGGGAATCATAGCTTCCATCATCCTTTCCTCACATGGGACAATGCTCTAATAATGATGATCATCACACTTTTATTTACTTACAACTCAAAAATTACAACTTGATTCTAGAACAAAATATGACTCTATATGAATGCCTCCTGCGGTGTACCGAGATGTGCAATGATCAGGAGTGACATGTATAAAAAATATGAATGGTGGCCTTGCCAGAAATACTATGCCAACTACATGATCATGCAAAGCAGTATGACAATGATGAAGTGTGTCATAATAAACGGAACGGTGGAAGTTGCATGGCAATATATCTTAGAATGGCTATTGAAATGCCATATTAGGTAGGTATGGTGGCTATTTTGAGGAAGGTATATGGTGGGTTTAATGCACCGACGAAAATTGCGTGGTACTAGAGAGGCTAGCAATGGTGGAAGGTGAGAGTGCGTATAATCCATGGACTCAACATTAGTCATAAAGAACTCACATACTTATTGCAAAAGTCTATTAGCTATCAAAACAAAGTACTACCCACATGCTCCTAGGGGGATAGATTGGTAGGAAAAGACCATCGCTCGTCCCCGACTGCCACTCATAAGGAAGACAATCAATAAATAAATCATGCTCCGACTTCATCACATAACGGTTCACCATACGTGCATGCTACGGGAATCATAAACTTTAACATAAGTATTTCTACCAATCCACAATTACTCACTAGCATGACTCTAATATCACCATCTTTATATCTCAAAACAAATGCAAGGAATCAAACTTCTCATAGTATTCAACGCTCTTTATATGAAAGTTTTTATTATATCCCTCTTGGATGCCCATCATATTAGGACTAAATTCATAATGTAAGAAAATTACCATGCTGTTTAGAGACTCTCAAAATAATATAAGTGAAGAATGAGAGTTCAACAATTTCTATAAAATAAAGCCACCGCCGTGCTCTAAAAAGATATAAGTGAAGCACTAGAGCAAATTGCCTAGCTCAAAAGATATAAGTGAAGCACATAGAGTATTCTAATAAATTCACGACTCATGCGTGTCCCTCTCAAAAGGTGTGTACAGCAAGTAAGATTGTGGCAAACTAAAAATCAAAGACTCATATCATACAAGACGCTCCAAGCAAAACACATATCACGTGGTGAATAAAAATATAGCCTTAAGTAAATTTACCGATGGATTGAAGACGAAAGAGGGGATGCCATCTGGGGCATCCCTAAGCTTAGATGCTTGGTTGTCCTTGAATATTACCTTGGGGTGCCTTAGGCATCCCCAAGCTTAGGCTCTTGCCACTCCGTATTCCATAGTCCATCAAATCTCTACCCAAAGCTTGAAAACTTCACAACAGAAAACTCAACAGAAAACTCACGAGATCCGTTAGTATAAGAAAATAAATCACCACCTTTTGGTACTGTTGTGAACTAATTATTTATTTATATTGGTGTAATATATACTGTATTCCAACTTTTCCATGGTTCATACCCCCCGATACTACCCATAGAATCATCAAAATAAGCAAACAACACATAGAAAACAGAATCTGTTAAAAATAGAACAGTCTGTAGCAATCTGTAAACTTAGTATACTAATGTAACTCCAAAATTCTGAAAAATTAGGAAAACCTGGGAAATTTGAATATCAATCTTGTGTAAAAAATTCAGATCAAAATCACGCTTCTGTGATTTTTCAAAATTGTTTTACTGAGCGCAAAAGTTTCTGTTTTTCAGCAAGATCAAATTAACTATCACCGTAAGCCATCCCAAAGGTCTTCCTTGGCTCAAACACTAATTAAAACACCAAAACATAATTACTACAGAGGTAATAATGTGTATTTATTGAAAAATAGAACCAAAAACAAAAAACATAAAAATAAAATTGGGTTGCCTCCCAACAAGCGCTATTGTTTAACGCCCCTAGCTAGGCATAAAACATTGATCTAGGTATTATCATCTTTGGTATGCAATCCACAAGTAGCCCTCATAATAGATTCATATGGCAACTTAATTTTATTTCTTGGAAAGTGTTCCATGCCCTTCCTTAACAGAAATTGAAATCTAATGTTTCCTTCTTTCATATCAATAATTGCACCAATCGTTCTAAGGAAAGGTCTACCAAGAATAATAGGACATGTAGGATTGCAATCTATATCAAGCACAATGAAATATCCGGGCACATAATTCCTATTTGCAACAATAAGAACATCATTAATCCTTCCCATAGGTTTCTTAATAGTGGAATCTGCGAGATGCAAATTTAAAGAACAATCATCAAATTCATGGAAACCTAGCACTTTACATAAAGTTTTTGGAATCGTGGAAACGCTAGCACCCAAATCACACAAAGCAAGGCACTCATAATCTTTAATTTTAATCTTAATAGTAGGTTCCCACTCATCATAAAGCTTTCTAGGGATCAAAACTTCCAACTCAAGTTTTTCTTCAAAAGATTTCATCATAGCATCAACGATATGTTTAGTAAAAGCTTTATTTTGATTATAAGCATGAGGAGAATTCAACATGGATTGCAACAAGGAAATACAATATATCAAATATTAATTATCATAATTAAAGCCCTTGAAATCCAAAATAGTGGGTTCATCGCTACTTAAAGTTTTGACCTCTCCAATCCCACTTTTATCAATTTTTGCATTAAGATCTATAAACTCCGAATCATTGGGACGCCTTCTAGCTAAAGTTGACTCATCTCCAGTCCCATCTTTATCAAGATTTATATTAGAAAACAAAGATTCAATAGGAGTCACACCAATCACTTTAAGATCCTCATCATTATTATCACAAGAAATCGAAGAAAACGCTTTTACAAACCAATCTCACTTAGCACGCATCCTAGCAGTTCTTTCTTTACACTCATCAATAGAAATTTTAATAGCATTTAGAGATTCATTAATATCATGTTTGGGTGGCATAGATCTAATTTTCAAAGAATCAATCTCAAGAGAAATTCTATCAACGTTCCTAGCCAAATCATCAATCTTGAGCAATTTTTCTTCAACCATAGCATTGAAAACTTTTTGGGAATTAATAAAATATTTAATATTTTTCTCAAGATCAGAGTGCATCTTATTATAATTTCCATAAGAATTGTTGTAGGAATTACCATAATTATTAGAGGAATTACTAGGAAACGGCCTAGGGTTGAAATTACCTCTATAAGCTTTATTACCAAAATTGTTCCTACCAACAAAATTCACATCCATAGATTCATTATTGTTCTTAATAAAAGTAGACAAAGGCATATTATTAGGATCAATAGGAGCACTCTTAGTAGCAATCAATTTCATATGTTCATCCATCTTTCCACTCAAAGTATTAATTTCTTCAATTGCATGCACTTTTTTACTAGTGGAAGATCTTTCGGTATGCCATTGAGAGTAATTAGCCATAATATTACGTAGGAGTTTAGTAGCTTATACTAATGTAATTTCCATAAAAGTACCTCCCGCGGCGGAATCTAAAAGATTTCTAGATGCAAAATTCAATCCAGCATAAATTTTTTGTATGATCATCCATAAACTTAAACCATGAGTAGGGCAATTTCTTATCATCAATTTCATCCTCTCCCAAGATTGTGCAACATTTTCATGATCAAGTTTCTTAAAATTCATTATATCGTTCCTAAGGGAGATTATCTTAGCGGGAGGAAAATACTTGGAAATAAAAGCATCTTTACACTTATTCCATGAATCAATACTATTTTTAGGCAAAGATGAAAACCAAGCTTTAGCACGATCTCGTAGTGAGAACGGAAATAGCTTCAATTTAACAATATCATTATCCACATCTTTTTTCTTTTGCCTGTCACACAACTCAATGAAAGTATTTAGAAGGAATGCGGCATCTTCACTAGGAAGGCCAGAAATTGATCTTTCATAACAAGATTCAGCAAAGCGGCATTAATTTCATAAGATTCCGCACTAGTGGCGGGAGCAATCGGAGTACTAATAAAATCATTATTATTATCATTGGAAAAGTTACACAACTTGGTATTCTCTTGAGTCATCGTGACAAAGCAAGCAATCTAGCACACAAGCAACCAAAAAGCAAACGAAAAGATGAACGGAAGAAGGGCGAATAAAAAGGCAAATCTTTTTGTGTTTTTCTGAAATCATTTTAGAAGTGGGGGAGAGGAAAAATAGATGCAAATGGCAAATAATGTAATGCAAGAGATGAGAGTTTATGGTGCGTACTTGGTAGGCTTGATGTAGAACCTCCCCGGCAACGGCGCCAGAAATTCTTCCTGCTACTTCTTGAGCTTGCGTTGGTTTTTCCGTTGAAGAGGAAAGGGTGATGCAGAAAAGTAGAGATAAGTATTTCCCTCAGTTTGAGAACCAAGGTATCAATCTAGTAGGAGGTACACGCAAGTCTCCAATCTATGCACCTGCACAAACAATCAAACACTTGCACCCAACATGATAAAGGGGTTGTCAATCCCTTCACGGTCACTTGCAAGGATGAGATCTGATAGAGATAGATATAAAAGATTACTAAAATGTAGAACAAAGTAAAAACAAATAAATTGCAGCAAGGTATTTTTGGGTTTTTTGGTTTATAGATCTGAAAATATATGATGGAAAATAGACCCGAGGGCCATAGGTTTCACTAGAGGCTTCTCTCTTGAAAGAAGACATACGATGGGTGAACAAATTACTGTGGAGCAATTGATAGAAAAGCACAAAGTTATGATGATATCCAAGGCAATGATTATGAATATAGGCATCACGTCCATGTCAAGTAGACAGACTCCTGCCTGGATCTACTACTATTACTCCACACATCGACCGCTATCCAGCATGCATTTAGAGTATTAAGTTCATAAGAACGGAGTAATGCCTTAAGTAAGATGACATGATGTAGAGGGATAAACTCAAGCAATATGATGAAAACCCCGTCTTTTTATCTTCGATGGCAACAATACAATACGTGCCTCGCTACCCCTACTTTGTCACTGGGTGAGGACACCGCAAGATTGAACCCAAAACTAAGCACCTCTCCCATTGCAAGAAAAACCAATCTAGTTGGCCAAACAAAACCGATAATTTGAAGAGAAATACAAAGATATCAAATCATGCATATAAGAATTCAGAGAAGATTCAAATAATATTCATAGATAATCTGATCATAAATCCACAATTCATTGGATCTCGACAAACACACCGCAAAAGAATATTACATCAGATAGATCTCCAAGAACATTGAGCAGAACATTGTATTGAAGATCAAAGAGAGAAAAGAAGCCATCTAGCTACTAGCTATGGACCCGTAGGTCTGTGGTAAACTACTCATGCTTCATCGGAAGGGCAATAGAGTTGATGTAGAAGCCCTCCATGATCAAATCAACCCGGCAGGGTGCCGGAAAAGGCCCCAAGATGGGGTCTCATGGGTACAGAAGGTTGCAGCGGCGAAAAAGTATTCTGGTGGACGCGTCTGGTTGTTTGGGAATATTTGTGAATTTATAGAGGAAGAATTAGGGTTAGAGGACCTCCGAGGGGCCCACAAGCCCTCAGGGCGCCCCCTAGGGCACGGAGGCTTGTGGCCTCCTCGGGAATCTTCTGGCCCCCTCTCCAAGTTTGCTGGTGTCTTCTGGTCCAAGAAAAATCATCGTGAAAGTTTTATTCCGGTTGGACTCCATTTGATATTCCTTTTCTGTAAAACTCAAAAACAAGGAAAAAACAGAAACTGCACTGGGCTGTAGGTTAATAAGCTTGTCCCAAAAATAATATAAAATAGCATATTAATGCATATAAAACATCCAAAACAGATAATATAATAGCATGGAACAATAAAAAATTGTAGATACGTTGGAGACATATCACGTGGCCAAACGAAACACGTGCGGGGTTCTCAAGCGTGCACTGGAATCCTCCGCTATGAACACGGTGACAAGACATGACAATTACAGGCCGGCCGGCCCCCATTTATTACAGCGGCCATTTAACCCTTGTGTCTCTTCAACCTTTCGATCACGCCCCACTATTGTAAGAAGCACACCCACCACGACAAATTCTTAGAGGGTATCCTGCGCGGCTCCAATGGCGCTCCGAGCGGCTACCGACGACGAGCAGCAGTTCACCATGCATGCCGTGGTGGACACCCACAGAAGGTTCACGGAGCTCTCAGTGGTGTACACCAACAACCCGGTCTTGGTGGAGCACTCCATCCACATCATGGAGCTGTTGCTTGCTGAGGAGAAGTACAAGGTGGTCGGGTTCGACCTCGAGTACACCCGTGCTCGTGCTGGATCTCGTCCCAAGGTCGCCGTCGCCCAGATGTGCATGCGCAATCACGTCCATGTCTACCACTACTGCCTGGCCACAAGGCCTTGCGAGCATTTTGCCAGGTTTTTCAACAGCCCCCACTACATGTTTGCTACGGTGGACATCACCAACGATGTAAAGGTGCTCAAGAATTTGGGCATCGCCTGCCAGATCTTGTCGACATCCAGGGCTAATACAAGATCTGGGGTAGCAACGAGCATGAGAAGGACTCACTGGTTCACCTCGCCGAGGCCATCATCGACCCCTAGTACAGAGACATGAAGGATTCCTACAACAAGGACAAGCATGCCTGGCAGTCGGCCTGGATGGAGAAACTCAGCAAAGCTCATGTCGTGTACGCGGCTAAGGAGGTGCACACGAGCTCCGAGATGTACAGGTAGATCGTTGACATGAGGAAGTGCCTCCTTCCCCAACACGCCCAGGGATCCAGCCGGAAGCAGAGCAATGGCAAGCGTTGCCGCAACAAGAAGTAGATGATTAGATCCTCGTTTCTCCTAGTTTAGTATGCATGTAATTTCTTACTTTGGCGTGTGGAAATGTTATGTGTGTAGTCACTTGTGTAATTGTTGCTTAATTTGGTTATGCAATGCTGTATTTTTAAGTATATATGTTGATGCTCTATAGACAGAGTGTAGATGTTGTGCGGACAGAGCAAATCACATCGCACACGGACTAAACAATGGAACTCGTCGGTGATGTTTTCATCAATCACTCACACTTGTATACCAGCAATCATTTGCTCACAACACACACGGCTTATTAACAGGAATCGTCTGTGTTGTTATCCGTCTTCCCACACATTTCGGATTGCAGACCTGTTTGTCGCGTATCACACACATCTTGTTAAGTTGAACCGCTTTTGTTCTCTTGGCTCAACGCAAAAAGTTCATCTGAGTGAACTGTATGCCGTATATCACACACACATTCATCGGGCTGACCGTTTCTTTTGTGTTGCCTAATCACAAACAGTTCATCCGAGTGAACTGTATGCTGTATATCGCACACACCTTCATCTGGCTACCTGTTTCTGTTGTTCTGCCTCATCACAAACAGTTTATCGGGGTGAACTGTATGCCGTATATCACACACACCTTGATCTGTATGCCGTATATCACACACACCTTGATCTGGCTGCCCATTTCTGTTGTTCTGTCTCATCGCAAACAGTTCGTATGGATCAACCGTATGCCCCGCATCGCACATGCATCTAAAATCTAAACCGTGTTTGATGTATCCACCATCGCAAACGTTTTGCATCTTTTTTGACGGTTTTTTACATCATCGTTTGCGATTAATGCATCGCACATAGTTTCATTGAAGGGTCTCTGATTGTAGTGTCACGTTAGCATCCTGTAGTAGTGGCAATATCATTCATAATTTCTTGATATAGAGTAAACGGGATAGCATTAACACTAGCACCCAAATCACATAAACCATGATAACAATGATCTCCTATTTTAACAGAGACAACAGGCATGCCAACAACATGTCTATTTTATCTTTTCATCAGGTTTAGCAATTCTAGTAGCTTCTTCACAGAAATAAATAACATGCCCATCCATATTTTCAACTAAGAGATCTTTAACCACAGCAACATTAGGTTCAACTTTAATTTGTTCAGGGGGTGTACGTGTTCTTGTATAACTTTTGTGAACCACAGCTGAAGCTTTAGCATGTTCTTTTATCCTTACGGAAAAAGGGGGTTTCTCTATATAAGCAGAGGGAACAACTGGATTAGCACTATATATATGTAACAGTTTCCTCTTTAGCTTTAGTGGGTTCTACTATTTTTACTTCAATGGGAGGATGATATTTGAGACACTTCTCCTTAGGGAGATCAACATGAGTAGCAAAGGATTCACAAAAGGAAGCTACTATCTCAGAGTCAAGTCCATATTTAGTGCTAAATTCATGAAAAGCATTGGTATCCATAAAAGATTTAACACAATCAAACTCGAGGCTTATACCTGACTCCTTACCTTTGTCGAGCTCCCAATCACTGGTACAGCGAGCTGCTATACAAACGGTTTTTAACCCCTTTCCGCAACGGCATTTTAAACCGTCGCCTAGTGAGTGTGTGCGATAAGGGGGTCCTTCCCACACGACCCAAAAACCGTCGGGGATAGGAAGCCATGATGCAGAGGCCTTGCCAAATGTAATCATATGCGATGTAGCACACACTAAATTCAGTCACACGTATGGGATCGGTGATTAAACATTTCTAATGACGCAGTGAAACCAAACTGTGTGTCGTAATGAACCGTTTGGGTAACAGTATGTAAGGCACACGGGCCAACATATGAACTGTGTGTGATATGTGCCCCATCGCACATGAATTTTCTGTAGAACTCGTCTGCCATGCATGACTCCATCTCACATGTTTCCGAACAATTACCGTGTGCGATATTGTTCTATCACAGACGGTTCAAGAGCCCCTTCGCACACATACAATTGCTGCAGACCGTTTGTGATTTGTTGTGTATCATCGACGGTTGCGGCAAGAGTGACGTGTGCTTTTCGTTTGGGATCCCACACGTTTCCTGAAAAATTTACGAGTGGGATTGTATTTTACATTGGGCACAGTTTACTCTGAGCTCTCGTGTGCGATAATGTGGTATCACAAACGGTTCCGGAGCCCTGCGCACACGTAGTAGTGCTACAAATCATCTACAATCTGTTGTGTATCACTGATGATTCCACTACGATTTTCGTATGCTTTCCGATGTGGATCGCACACACTTATTTAGTTGAACCGTGTGCGGAGCAATTGCCAGATTAAAGCAAAAATATCCCATTTGAATCGGCATGCAAAAAGCAAATTCGCCACAATATGCAATTGAATAAATAGTGTCCACAGGAAGAACATTCATCAGATTTCGCAACAATTGCAATTGACCAAATGGTAGTTACATTCCAATGATTTGTCGACATATATATGCATTACATAATTAATCATAGTGTGCGAAATACGAAGACCTCATCAGATGGAAAACAATGGATCCATGCGTATATGTTTAGCGGCTAACTCTTACTCAATGTTTCAGGACAAGGCATGCTGAAATCTTCATTATCACCAGTGGGATTGATGTAGAGATTCAGGAAGAAGTCGTTGATAAATCTCCGAACCATCAGCAATTCACCAGCGGGGAGCGGTTCAGGGGTCCTCGGTTCTAAGATGAGCTGCAGTATTTTTAAGATCCGAATGTGACATATGACTGGAGTAGAAGATATTAATTAAGATAGACGTACTATTACTAATTCACGAGCATGTTCACAACTATCAGCAGATTTGCAGATTGAGATCATGTGTCTGCAAACATAGTATCCACAAAGGTTGGTCCCTGCTTGTTGCTGAGGACACTAAAATATTTTGTACAGAATTAGCCATGTATTTGTCCTGTTAGGAACAACCTAACCGATGTTAGATGTATTTTTTTACTTTGGACAGAAATAGAAAGAGGTTTATTTAGAAGCTTGAACATTTGACTAGCGTAAGAAAAGGTATTTGCAGACTATTGGATACATTTTCCGAAAATAATGGATTTCGGTGTGTTACCAGAGAAACGATCTCGTGCTGCAGAGGTAGTTCCCTCTTGATCAGGTTCCCTGGTTTAGTTTTCCACAATGCGAGCACACTGCAAATGAAGATGAATTTTGACAACATCAATTATTGAACCAGATATGAAAGCAAATTAATTTCAACATCATAGAATTCAATACCTATCCATGAATTGCTAAAGATGCGTCAGATCCTGAGTGTTTATTGACTCTTTGAGAGAATCCATGTAGTAAACTATGTTCTTGTTTGGAACAATGAATACCAAGATCCAGTGATTGCTACATATTAAGAAAGCCATGAACTTACGAATTATGTCAAAATCTGAAAGACAATCAGTGTACACGTGGTTGTTTATTTGACTTACCATTCATGATATGGCCAGAGAAATGATTTTGCATGGGACGTGTTTTCGAAGATATGGGCGACCGTGTTAATGGCCCACTCCCGTTCATCCTTACCATGTAATGTTGTGCCATTTGCAAATGCAGGATCTATGAAATGCACACTCTCCCTTTTTCTTCGCTGCGCGTTCAATCCCCTGAGAGGAATAAAATGCAGTTAGTTGTTTATCATTTACAGCCTTGTATGGAGAAGTTGATCAGAGTTTGTTAAGTACTTACAAAATCGGGCATCAAACAAGAGTGGCATCGAGCTCGTTGAAGTTGAAGAAGAGATGTAAGTCCTCGAAATTCACACTGATGGAACCAGGATCGTGTCGGAAATGATATCTGTTGTAGCAAACTAGCAGAACATGATGACCTGCTAACATTTGATCCATGCAATATTTATGTAACTCGCGGCAACTGGAACTCACTCATCAAAGTATTCGCCAACAAGAAATGGCTAGCCATGGACGTAATTGTGTGCTTCAAGTACGTCTGCTTTATTTTTAGCAAGCACCAAATCTATTTCTGCATCATTCATGACGTTAGAAATAATATTACTCTCCGATTCGAACAACTTGCTGTTAATTCGGTTATGGGCGATGAGTGCTTTAAGTAAGAGGCAATCATTCTCTTTCCTCTTCGCTCTCGGGGCACACTTCCTCACGGGTGCAGCCTTTTTGCCCGCTTCCTTCTTGATACTTAAAGCACTTCTGGTACAAGGTCTGGATGGCTGAAAGGCAAACTGCCGAGCAGACGGTAAAGCTTCGACGGACTGCTTAGCAGGCGGTTTAGCTATGCCCGACTGCTGAGCTGGTGGTGTTGCTGTGATGGACTGTTGGGCTGTAGGAGCAGAGGCATTGGACTGCTGACCATGCGTTGAAGCTATGTCGGGTTTCTACGCAGGTGGTGCCAACTTGTCGGTGTGCTGAGGAGGTCGTGCCAACGCGTTGGTTTGCTGAGAAGGCAGTGCTGACGCATTGGTATGCTGATCACACGGCTGTGGACCGACGGACTGATGAGCAGTTGGTTCTGGACCTACAGACTGCTTAGCAGGCGGTTCCGAAGCATCAGACTGCTTAGCAGTCCGTTCCACCAGGTTGGTCTGCTGAGCATGTGGTGCAGCTGGGTCTCCCCCGGCTGCTTCAGTGGCCGGCATCTGAACCGGTGGTGCGTCTTCAGCAGTTGTAGGCCTTGCCACTGGCTGCTCTGGGGCGGACGATGACATGGCCTATACGGCACAAAGTCGGGCGGGCCGATCACATGTTGATGCATCAGCCGTCGGATTACGAGTATTAGGTTCCTGTTGACACCAGATTTTGGCATGGTCAAAAACACAATTAAGATAGCCTCAAATAATGAAGTGCTCAAAGCGAGAAAGTTCTATATCGTCAAAAGGAGAAACTTTGATATTTGGGCCATAGCCATCCGATCTCATCTCTAAGGCCAAAATTGTGTTTGAAGTACTCAGATTTTGCATTCAGAACACTATTTGGCTGATTACGCCCCGAATATGGCCTCGTATGAAAAAATGGTTTACACAGATTGTCTTCGTCTCGTCGAAACGATCGATTTTGATATAAAAATCGTTCCAATCCGAGTTCGTATGCAAAAGTTAGAGTTATCGCAATGCAGCCCTGTCAGGAGGCGCAATATGGCGCGCCCCACCAGACGCATGTCTGATGGGTAGCGCGAGCAAACAGATATTTTGTGTCGCCGTTTTGGCCCAGAAGATGGCTTCGAATCGAAAAACATTCAACATGAAAGTTGTTCGTCTCGTCGAAACGAGTAAATATGCTTTTGGACGCATTTTCATCCGAAGTCGTTTACTTCCACAAAAAAGACCCGCAAGGTGCAGTCAGTTTAAACCGAACAGTTTTGGAAAGTTCGGACAAAACCAATCCGAATTTGACTAGGGTCTTGGACGTGAATCCAAGCCTTTTCCTTGCATGGGAAGTCCAGCCGCCTCTTATATACCTAAGGGGTGACGGCTGATTGAACAACACACAATCGCAAAACCCATCTACAAACTTTCATCTTCTACCCTAGTTTTCTGCTTCTCGTTCATCGGTGTTCTTCGCTTCGGAGAGCTTCGATCGACAAAGTCCTAGGGGCGACCGAACTGACCTAGGGCAGCCCATCACCGCCATGCGTCCAGACAGGGTCTCTCCCGGCCGCGTGGGGTTTCGGGTCTTCAAAAGAGCTCGCTGGATTGTCTTGCGTATCGCGCTTCCGGTGAGCCTCCTTCGGCGACGTGTCTTGCGTATCGCGCTCGACGCCGAGGGTACACGGTGACGTGTTCGTGTGCGAACACACGTTTTTGGCGACTCCGCTGAGGATTGAACAACACACAATCGCAAAACCCATCTACAAACTTTCATCTTCTACCCTAGTTTTCTGCTTCTCATTCATCGGTGTTCTTCGCTTCGGAGAGCTTCGATCTACGAAATCCTAGGGGCGGGCGAACCGACCTAGGGCAGCCCATCACCGCCGTGCGTCCAGACGGGGTCTCTCCCGGCCGCGTGGGGTTTCGGTTCTTCAAAAGAGCTCGCTGGATTGTCTTGCGTATCGCGCTTCCGGTGAGCCTCCTTCGGCGACGTGTCTTGCATATCGCGCTCGACGCCGAGGGTACACGGTGACGTGTTCGTGTGCGAACACACTTTTTTGGCGACTCCGCTGGGGAAGAAGCTTTGAACGGTCTCCAGCCCGTTCTTGCTATGAAGAGATTGTCATCAAGTTGCTGCAATCTATAAAAGTAATATGAATACCCAATTCCCCTTTGTAGATGCAAATAATCCATATGTTGTTGCTAGATCACCTAATGAGCATAATGTATCAGCTAGCCCTAGTTTTATCAATCATGCATCTAATTATGCGCAAGGGCCGATGCAAAACAATTTTCATGCTTCAAATTCTTATGATTTTAGCAACGTACAACATATGTATCCAAACTCTCATGCATCGGCAACCCCACAAATCCATATGCCGATGAACAATATGATGGGTTTGGTTAATCAATTTAAAACACCTCATGTTAAAATTTCCAATAGCATGCAAGAAAGTGTTTCACCCTTTTATTCATCGGCAACTAATTTGCAATATGTGAATCCAACCTTGCCGGTGGATGGGAGAATTGTCCATGCTACTACTAGATATTCGGCCAGTTACTCTCAACCATCATATGCTACACCTCATGTTAGTAAATTTTCAGCACCGTCTGCAACTGTAGATGTTCATAATTCAGCCCCGCACCTTCATGGTCATAACCGAATAAGTGAAAATTTGGTAGGAACACACGTGCCATCATCTAATACTGTAGCATATAATGCATGCTCTATGCAATTCAAGAATTTCAGCAACACTCACGAATCATTGCCGAAAGAATCTGAAAGTATTGCGGAGCAATCCCTTCCAGAAGCGGTTGTGGCTGCGCTAAAAAAGAGCTTGGCACAAAACAAGAGGATTAGTGCTCTTTGCCTTGAACAATATAAAAAGGGGTTATTTCCTGATTATGCTGCAATGAAGGCTAAAGTTTTGCAAGAAGATGAAACTTCATCCATTGATAGAATTGGCGAAAGAACATATGGTTATACAGCAGTGCATACACCTTCACCTTGTACCGCAACATATTATACACCCCCTACACAATTGCAAAATTTCGGCAATACTAAAAATTCATTGCAGAAAGATCCTAAAAGCATTGGGGGGCAAACTGATCTAGAGCGGGCTGAAATTGAGAGGGGAGTTAAAGCTTTGCACGATAGGGTGCAAGTACTTCGCCAAGAGAGAATTGATAGGGAATTGGCTCAAAGAAAAGAAGCCTTGCCAATTGATATAACCGGTGAAAAGAATGATGATTCGGAAACTAAAAGTGCTTCGGTTGAAAAAGCCGAATCAAGTAGTATATATTCCGAATCTATCAAATCCAAAGAGGCAAACATTGTTGAGAAAGGGCATGGAAAGTATAGCAAGATAGCCATACTTGATTTTTCTGAAGTTAATGGAACCTACTTCCTGCCCTATGAGTTTCGTGCCATAGAAATTGACGAGCTTCAAGAACAAGAACAAGTAGCCGAAGAAAGTTTGGTGGACAAAGATCTTCAAACTAATGATGCACAAAATCAAGAAAAAGATGATGACAAGGCGTTGGGGAGCTATCCGAAGGCGGAGCAAGATATTCTTCAAGTCACACCACCATCATGCTCTCCCAACATATTTGAAGAGGTATATCTAGCAATTAATTTACCTATTTTCAGATTTGGTCATGACTTAGTTGTTGATGCATATATTAGAAAAATCTTCATAAGAAATATTGAGAGACCAATGAAGAAGGGTAATTTATTTGTTAGCAATCAGATTGTCACAAAGCATATCGGTCAACACATTGCACCATTCAGAAAGACCGATAGCGAAAAATTATTGCAGCCAAGGCTTTTCCCATTGCTTTATCTAAAGCTCATATCTAATTGGGTAGCTTTGCTTATTTCTTACTTGGCTTACACTTGGTCTCAATTGAGACATGTATGTTCTAACTATTTTCATTTCAGAAATTTAAAGCCAAGGTTAAAATCTTCTGAGCAAACCGTTGCCAATATAGTTTGTTATCCAAAGACATCGGAGATAGAGTGCAAAACACAATGCATAGCCGAATGGGGTGATGCAAAATCTGAACCATTCGTTTGCTTAACTCCAAAGCCGTTCTCACAACAAGATCGGCTAGAGAATAAAAAGTTTACCTTCAATTCAAGCATGTGTGATCAAAAATTTGATTTGTTGTTGAGAAATAATTATATTAGAATTCTTGATCACCATGTTGAGCCATCTGTCCAGGGACGAATGTATTGTAAGTTGCATGATTCGTCCAAGCATAATTTTGAGGATTGCAACATGTTTCATCAAATAGTTAAATCGGCCATTGATAAAGGACGATTGAAATTTGTTGAGACACCAAGAGATGACCAGTCTATTCCGATTGGTTCCGATGGCAGAAAGTTTTTGCATCTGTTGCTTCAAGCCGATCCATTTAAAGAGAAGGTAAAAACTGCAGGTGATGGGATCAAGCTTTCAAGTAAAGAAGTTGTTGAAGAGCATAACGAACATAATCTTGAGGGCGAAAATTCCATCGAAGCTACAATGGAGATGCCAAGGACTGGGGGGCAGTAAGCAAATCCAATGATCGATGAAAGCAAACCAAAAGAAAACAAAGGCCGAAATAAGTGCAAGTGTAAGAGATCAAAAATCACCTTCGCTGAACTATTGGATAAATATCAAAAGAAGAGTGAAGAGAAGAATGCTTATCGGCCAAATCATGCAAAGAAACCAAGATCACCCCCAAGGCGCAAATATGAGAATCGGTATTGGCAAAGTGAGAATTTTAATGCAATATATTCATATCCTTATTTTGGGCCGCCAATGTCAATGCCGTGGATGCCTCCATATGCCCATATAGATCCATATTCATTATGGGACAGGTATGATACAAGGGCACATTCTCCATCTTATTTTAGACCATCTCACCAATACTATGCAGCTCCAGGAAGATCAACATTTGAACAATCACGCGTCAAAGACCGTTTCAATCATAAGGAATCGGTCCAGAGCTCAAGGAAGAAAAAATAGGTGGTAAAGCAAGTTTACCGCGTGAAAAGAGATGGTCGTAAGTATGCTACTTTAGATTTGATCTCAAATAACAAAGAGCCAATTAAAGTGTTGACATTGGCTACAAAAGGCAAAGAAGTGAAGCAATCAATTGATAAAAATCAGAGTGCCAAATCTGAAGAAAAGAAGTTGAGGGTGCACAAGGCCCAAAAAGAGTTGCCATTGGTTGAAACAAAATCATAGTCGAGGTGCTCACTCGGCTTATCGTATTGGCAAAAGAAGGAGTTACAAAAGCTTAGTGCACAAGAACTTGAAGAAAGGAACAAGGCATGGGTTCCCAAAGGAAGTACTCAAAATAATAATTATGTGCAAGCTTCCATTACAAGAAGTGCAGCGAAGGTGAAGAAGGAAAAGAGTGAAAACTATGAAGGACCAAGCCGAAGGTTTCAACATCTTCAGTCTACACATTATCCATATTCTTCAACTATGCCATTAATGCCTATGCCATGGAATTCATCATCAGGTATGATTGGTAACCCTCAATGGGCTTATTTTAATCCATGGATGCAATATAATTTCTTACATCATGAAAGGGTATTGCCAAATCACTATATATTTGATTAGCTACAAGTTTGTTGCTGATCCAAAGGACCGAAATACTTGATTTGTCATTTCATTTGTTTATTTCGGCTATATGTGCTTTGAATGAAGTTTACATGGTAATGGACGATATTTATCTATTGTCCTAAGATTATGTCAATGCATGGCCGGTGTAGTACTCTAACATCGTCCTTAGTTCGATTGGAGAGCGAGATAAGGTACGTGCTCATGGAAATTTATATGTATGCCTATATTATGATTGAATGGAGTTGAGACATCATGACCGATGTCATTGAATATATGCTGCATAGGCCAATTCATAGTTGCAGAATTGGCTAATGGGCTTATACTTTGTTTGGATATGATTTGGCTTATGCATCTTTGAGATCTATAAGAGGCCAAATCATAGCTGATTTTATTACTGAACATCGGATTAATGACATGCATAATGTTAATATTATCCTTGTCTTTCTATTACTATGGAGATTATGTTTCGATGGTTCAATTCATAGCAATGGCCAAAGTGTTGGTGTTGTTTATATATTTCTTTATGGTACTATTTTTTAAGCCTCATGCCGCTTAGAATATTTTTATGCACGATTAATCAAAGCCGAATATGCATTGTTATTCGGATTGAATATTTTATTTGCTATAGGTGCTATACATATTGAGGCTTTCGGTGATTCGTTATGAGTAGTGCAACAAATATCCAGGATTTATCAATGTTTTGATGAATCACTTATAGTTTATCTTGGGGTATGTCTAGATGCAAAATTTACCTTGGGTTGCTTTAATATTCTTCATATTTCTAGACATGACAATTGAAGAGAGTTGGCATAGCAAGCATCCGGCTATCATGTCCGTCATGGTGTATTGCACATCTATCAATAGTCGATGCTTATTCTTGCCAACATAGGTAAGGCCGAATTGGAGCTCACCACCTCGGCCACTAATGAAACTTTTATGCAGGCAAAGCAAGGATTGGAGGAAGTTCATTCTTGATTATCTGCAAAATGCTAGCGAAAGGGTGAATAATATGGTTCGGAGTATGGCTTTGAGATACATATCTATGGAATCTTATCATCGGATTGTTATATAAGTTGAGAAGTTTTCACCCAAGTTGCATCAAGAGGTTCAAACAAGCAACGACCGATATATGAATATCATCCTAAGCAAAGACATGGCCGATAAATAACTATCGCCCTTAGCATAAACATGGCCGATACATAATTATCGCCCTGAGAAATATAAATGGCCGATGGAGTGTTGACATCGTCCATAGAACAAACACATTGCAAATTATTTTTCGGCACGCAAGTTTTGCCCAAAAACAGGGGGGCATGTGTTGACACCAGATTTTGGCATGGTCAAAAACACAATTAAGATGACCTCAAATAAAAAAGTGCTCAAAGCGAGAAAGTTCTATATCGTCAAAAGGAGAAATTCTGATATTTGGGCCATAGCCATCTGATCTCATCTCTAAGGCCAAAATTGTGTTTGAAGTAGTCAGATTTTGCATTCAGAACACTATTTGGCTGATTACGCCCCGAATATGGCCTCGTATGAAAAAATTATCTACATGGATTGTCTTCATCTCGTCGAAACGATCGATTTTGATATAAAAATGGTTCCAATCCGAGTTCGTATGCAAAAGTTAGAGATATCGCAATGCAGCCCTGTCAGGAGGCGCAATATGGCGCGCCCCACCAGACGCATGTCTGATGGGTAGCGCGAGCAAACAGATATTTTGCGTCGCCGTTTTGGCCCAGAAGATGGCTTCGAATCGAAAAACGTTCTCCATGAAAGTTGTTCGTATCGTCGAAACGAGTAAATATGCTTTTGGACGCATTTTCATCCGAGGTCGTTTACTGCTACAAAAAAGACCCGCAAGGTGCAGTCAGTTTAAACCGAACAGTTTTGGAAAGTTCGGACAAAACCAATCCGAATTTGACTAGGGTCTTGGACGTGAATCCAAACCTTTTCCTTGCATGGGAAGTCCAGCCGCCTCTTATATACCTAAGGGGTGACGGCCGATTGAACAACACACAATCGCAAAACCCATCTACAAACTTTCATCTTCTACCCTAGTTTTCTGCTTCTCGTTCATCGGTGTTCTTCGCTTCGGAGAGCTTCGATCTACGAAGTCCTAGGGGCGGGCAAACCGACCTAGGGAAGCCCATCACCGCCGTGTGTCCAGACGGGGTCTCTCCCGGCCGCGTGGGGTTTCGGGTCTTCAAAAGAGCTCGCTGGATTGTCTTGCGTATCGCGCTTCCGGTGAGCCTCCTTCGGCGACGTGTCTTGCGTATCGCGCTCGACGCCGAGGGTACACGGTGACGTGTTCGTGTGCGAACAGTTCCTTGGGGGAAGCACATGAGAGCTGCTTTGGCAAGGAGAGCGTCACCGGTTGAGGGGCGACATTGGTTGCTCTTGGCGGGGCTTCAGGGATCTCATCCATGAAGTCTATTTCCTTTCGTGGCCACTGGATGTGATGTAACAGGGTTTCTCCCAAGGTCCTATGCTCATCAAAGTCCCCTAGGACATTCTTCAGGGCAAATTCATTGAATCCAGTCTTTACTTCAGTCACGTAGCACTTCACATAGCCCGGCTTCAATGGCACATTGTCCAACAAGAGGCCCTCTTCCAAGAAGGGTGGGCAAACCCAGGCTGTTGCATATTTTAATGTACCTTCATAATATGTAAGCACGCCCTTCAATCTGTCCTTCATTCCAGATAGATCAGATATAGCATCATCATGAGCAGCTGTAGTCTCAGTGTCGCTGGGGTCAGCTGATGCACAACTACTCTTATGCGGTGTTGTCGGGCAATAACCAGCATCCTCCATGCCCGCTTCCCCTCCCATCTGTTGGCTATCTGTCAGTGTTAGAGTCTTCTGCATCATCATTGACTCCTCAATTCCCTTTCGAACAGTTGGATACATGTCCTTCCTCAACCTTTCATACAATTCATTCTGTTTCATTTCACTCCTCGCTTTTTTCATGCTGAGCCTCTCTTCTTTGCTGAGTGTGAAAGCCCTCTTGTGCGGGACATTAACACCCATACCCCTTGCACGGCCAGGGGGCTCTCTTATTTCCAGAGCATCGGACAGAATGTCACATGGCCCTGAGTTCCTGTAGAACCTTCCAGGGATCTCGGAAGCCTTTAACATCGCGCGATACAGTTTTTCATCATGTGAGTTTTCAAAGTAATAAGTTCCGTCATCACGCCTCCTTGCACGTGCCCGCAAGTAGTCTCTAGCGCGTTTGCCCCTGATTTCACTAAAGGCCGGTTTCCCACCCGCAGCTACTGCTTCCTTGTCCTCCTGGTCCCATATCGGTTTCATGCCGTAGTATCCTACCACACCCATACTGTGGGGTGTGTGTTCCTCTTCTGAAGTTTCGATTGCTTGGCACTCTTCTTAGCAAACTCTGTAGTTGCCCTGACCCTTTTGAATTCGGATCAGTCTGCCTTTGTAATTTGGGGGTATGCGGGGATTGGGTCCTTGCCTTCACTCAAGTACTTCTTGTACATCACGTGCTTCCAGTTTCTCCAAGCATCCCTAGCCTTCTTCAATGCAACGTGTTCCACCTGCATTCTCCACTGCTCTAGAACATTGAAGTGATCCATGATCTCCCGGACTATCCTTTGTCGTGTTTCTGTGTCAGCCTTCCGAAACCCCAACATATTAATGTTCAGCCTTCCCCTGCCAACAAATCCACACACACTCCTGAACTTCGTGCGTGCTTTATCTGGTTTAGTTGGAGTCCAAGACTTTAAATCAATGTCGGTTACTTCATATACACCTTTAGGCTGGTGTGTGGGCTTCCTTGGAGCGTTCCTCCGTGTCCTGACCGGAAGGGTAATTGCTGCAGCTCTATCCCATTCCAGATTACTTGATCCCTCACCATCTGCTGAAGACCTAGGGTTGTCGGACTCATATGAAGATACATCGCCTGAAGCATGAGTGTTGTCGCTGCTACTCGGCATCTACAGAGAACACATGTGAAACTCGGGAAAGGAGGATAAGCATAAAGCTAACAACTTGGTATCAAGCTTTCTAAACATGTCATGCAATAATTTAGAAAATGTATGGCTAATTTGTTAAGTTTGTGTGACTCGAGCGCCCACGATCTGTAAATCGACAGTAACTTATTGGAACAAATACAACTTATATGTACTAGTTAGGAAGGTAGATAATGAACATATATACGCTCTCCATTATTTCATAGCCAAATTGGGAACGTACGGAACGAAATAGGAAGAGGGTTGAGAGGAAATATGCCTCACCGCGATGGAGAGCAGTAACTAATAGGTTTCTTAATGCAAACCCGGCAGGATCACAGGAGAGGCGAGGGTTACAAGATCGATATGCTCGAGGGTGGCTGGCGAGCAAACGAAGACGGCGAGGTGCGGGCAACCGCATGTTGGGAACGGCAGTGGAGGTAGGGTTGACACCGAAGAGCGGGCACACGACCAGGTTGAGCACGCCGGCGCCGAAGAGGGTTCTGTTGTGGATCTGGGGGGAGGGGACGCGGGCTGGCGGTGGGGGGTGTTGGCGGCCTAGGTGAAAAGGGTGAAAAAATATCCCCGGTCGCCGCGCGGAAAGGCCTATGCAAACGGTTACCTCTAAGTGCTCGTGTGCACAAACAGCATAATTTCGTTTGAAATGAAGATGTGCTAATTTTGAAATGAAGACGTGAGTTCATCGTTTCGCCTCTAATTTTTTTCTGCGGTATGAAATCACCATTATACCACGGGTTTGATTTTCCGGCGCATTTCAGGTATCGTTTGCTATATTTAAGACATTTTTTGAATTTAACATGCATTTTGTGCTTATAAATAAATCACAATCGGAACTGCATGTGCTGTCAAAAGGGATGAGGATTGACGTTCGATCTGAGAGCATCCAATGGTGCAGACGTACGATCCGTGAGGTTTGGGTTCTGGCCAATCAGAACTCATGACTCAGACCACACACGCAGCAGGGTGGCATCGGCCACGGTTTGGTTGGCACACGGCTTTCGTGAGTGAACCGTGTGCTATTTGAAAACATTTACATGAACTAACATCAACTTTTTGTTTGAATGAAAACATGAGTTCATCGTTTCGCCTCGAATTTTTTTCCATGGTAATAAATCACCATTGTACCCTAAGGTTCGATCTTCTGGTGCATTTGAGATCTCGTTTGCTATATTTGAGTCATTTTTTGCATTTACCATGCATATATATATATACATATATATATATATATATCATGTAGCAACTACACGTGGGTGTTAGCAAGATCATTTGTGTGTTGCTTTGCGAGTTTTCATTCATTGTCCAAGAAACGGGAAAAATTTCAAACAGTTCGGCCACAGGGTGTGGCCAGAGGCGTAGGCCGTGTTGGTATTTTAATTACAGGAAATGCATATAGAGTCCGGAAATAACGAAAATTAGTGTGTCACCGTGGCTTGCTCGCACGATCCCATGGAATTTTTTTTGTAAAGTTTGGCACAAGTTTTGATGCTTGCACCTTCCAAACCGGAGCATCTCACAAGAAGGATCATAGTTTTCAAAAGGAACGCGGCACTTTAGACTCTAAATCGTCGGTGACTACATCGTTCCGCCTAAAAAAATCATGGTAAACAATCACGGATATACCCTAGGTTTGATTTTCTGGCCCATTTCAGGTCTCGTCTGCTATATTTACGTCATTTTTTTTGCTTTTACCTTGCATTTAGTGCATATAAAGTCAAAACCCTACTACAACTACATGTGGGTGTTAGTTAGCAAAGAAGGTGTACAAATCATTTGTGTGTCACTTTGCGAGTTTTCATCCATTGTCCGAGAAGCGTGGAGAAGTTTCAAACATTTCGGCCGCGAGGTGCGGCCACTGGCATAGGCCTAGTTGGTATTTTAATTACAGGAAATTCAGATGGAGTCCGGACATCATCAAAATCGGTGTGTGCCTGTGGCGTGCTCTCACGATCCCGTGGAAAAAATTTGGTAAAGTTTGGCACATGTTTTGATGATCACTCCTTAGAAACGGGAGCATCTCACAAGAAGGATCATGGTTTCCAAAAGGAGACATGTCAATTCAAACTCCAGTGGCCGGTGACTTCATCGTTTGGCCTCATAAAAATTTCCACGGTACGCAATCACCATTATACCACGGGTTTGATTTTCTGGCGCATTTCAGGTATCATTTGCTATATTTAAGACATTTTTCGAATTTAACGTGCATTTTGTGCATATAAATAAAATCACAACTGGAACTGCATGTGCTGTCGAAAGGGATGAGAATTACCGTTCGATCTGGGAGCATCCAACGGTGTAGACGTACGATCCGTGGGGTTTGGGTTCTGGCCAATCAGAACGCACGACTCAGATCGTGCGCAGCAGGGGGGCATCGGCCATGGTTTGGTAGGCACACAGCTTTCATGAGTGAACCGTGTGATATTTGAAAACATTTACATGAACTAACATCATTTTTTTTTTGAATGAAAACATGAGTTCATCGTTTCGTCTTGAATTTTTTTCCACGGTAAGAAATCACCATTGTACCCTAAGGTTCGATTTTCTAGTGCATTTGAGATCTCGTTTGCTACATTTGAGTCATTTTTTGCATTTACCATGCATATATATATATGACCATGTCACAACTACACGTGGGTGTTAGCAAGATCATTTGTGTGTTGCTTTGCGAGTTTTCATTCATTGTCCGAGAAACGGGAAAAAAATCAAATAGTTCGGCTGCAGGGTGCGGCCAAAGGCGTAGGCCTTGTTGGTATTTTAATTACAGGAAATGCATATAGAGTCCAGAAATAACGAAAATTGGTGTATCACCGTGGCGTGCTCTCACGATCCCATGGAAAAATTTTGGTAAAGTTTGGCACAAGTTTTGATGCTTGCACCTTCCAAACCGGAGCATCTCAAAAGAAGGATCATAGTTTCCAAAGGGAGACGTGGCACTTCAGACTCCAAATCGTCAGTGACTACATCGTTCTGCCTCGAAAAAAAATTCACGGTAAACAATCACGGATATACCCTAGGTTTGATTTTCTGGACCATTTCAGGTCTTGTCTGCTATATTTAAGTCATTTTTTTTGCATTTACCTTACATTTAGTGCACATATAGTCAAAACCCTACTACAACTACATGTGGGTGTTAGTTAGCAATGAAGGTGTACAAATCATTTGTGTGTCGCTTTGTGAGTTTTCATCCATTGTCCGAGAAGCGGGGAGAAGTTTCAAACATTTTGGCCGCGAGGTGCGGCCACCGGCGTAGGCCTAGTTGGTATTTTAATTACAGGAAATTCAGATGGAGTCCTGACATCATCAAAATTTGTGTGTGCTCGTGGCGTGCTCTCATGACCCCGTGGAAAAAAATTGTAAAGTTTGGCACAAGTTTTGATGATCGCTCCTTGGAAACCAGAGCATCTCACAAGAAGGATCATGGTTTCCAAAAGGAGACGTGTCAATTCAAACTCCAGTGGCCGGTGACTTCATTGTTTGGCCTCATAAAAATTTCACGGTACGCAATCACCATTATACCACGGGTTTGATTTTCTGGTGCATTGCATGTATTGTTTGCTATATTTAAGACATGTTGTGAATTTAACGTGCATTTTGTGCATACAAATAAAATCACAACCGAAACTGCATGTGCTATCGAAAGGGATGAGGATTGCCATTCGATCTGGGAGCATCCAACGGTGCAGATGTACGATCCATGGGGTTTGGGTTCTGGCCAATCAGAACGCACGACTCAAGTCGAGCACGCAGCAGGGGGGCATCGGCCACAGTTTGGTAGGCACACGGCTTTCATGAGAGAACCGTGTGATATTTGAAAACATGAACTAACAACATATTTTTGTCTGAATGAAAACATGAGTTCATCGTTTCACCTCGAATTTTTTTCCATGGTAAGAAATCACCATTGTACCCTAAGGTTCGATTGTCTGGTGCATTTGAGATCTCGTTTGCTACATTTGAGTCATTTTTTGCATTTACCATGCACACACACACACACACACACACACACACACACACACACATATATAACCATGTCGCAACTACACGTGGGTGTTAGCAAGATCATTTGTGTGTCGCTTTGCGAGTTTTCATTCATTGTCCGAGAAACAGGAAAAAAATTCAAACAGTTCGGCCGCAGGGTGTGGCCAGATGCGTAGGCCTTGTTGGTATTTTAATTACAGGAAATGCATATAGAGTCTGGAAATAACGAAAATTGGTGTATCATCGTGGCGTGCTCTCATGATCCCATGGAAATTTTTTGGTAAAGTTTGGCACAAGTTTTGATGCTCGCACCTTCCAAACCAAAGCATCTCACAAGAAGGATCATAGTTTCCAAAAAGAGACGCGACACTTCAGACTCCAAATCGTCGGTGACTACATCGTTCTGCCTTGAAAAAAATTCACGGTAAACAATCACGGGTATACCCTAGGTTTGATTTTCTGGCCCATTTCAGGTCTCGTCTGCTATATTTACGTCATTTTTTTGCATTTACCTTTCATTTAGTGCACATATAGGCAAAACCCTACTACAACTACATGTGGGTGTTAGTTAGCAAAGAAGGTGTACAAATCATTTGTGTGTCGCTTTGCGAGTTTTCATCCATTGTTCGAGAAGCGGGGAGAAGTTTCAAACATTTTGGCCGCGAGGTGCAGCCACCGATGTAGGCCTAGTTGGTATTTTAATTACAGGAAATTCAGATGGAGTCCTGACATCATCAAAATTGGTGTGTGCCTGTGGCATGCTCTCACGACCCCGTGGAAAAAATTTGGTAAAGTTTGGCATAAGTTTTGATGATCGCTCCTTGGAAACCGGAGCATCTCACAAGAAGGATCATTGTTTCCAAAAGGAGACATGTCAATTCAAACTCCAGTGGACGGTGACTTCATTGTTTGGCCTCATAAAAATTTCACGGTACACAATCACCATTATACCACGGGTTTGATTTTCTGGCGCATTGCAGGTATCATTTGCTATATTTAAGACATTTTTTGAATTTAACGTGCATTTTGTGCATATAAATAAAATCACAACCGGAACTGCATGTGCTATCGAAAGGGATGAGGATTGCCGTTCGATCTGGGAGCATCCAACAGTGCAGACGTACAATTTGTGGGGTTTGGGTTCTGGCCAATCAGAACACACGACTCAGATCACGCGTGCGGTTTGGTCGGCACACGGCTTTCATGAATGAACCGTGTGCTATTCGCAAACCAGATTGCATATCTTCCATTCATACATACTAGAGTGAGATCAATTGAGTGTGCTACCTCTATGGTATAATAATAATAATAAGAATAATAATAATAATAATAATAATAATAATAATAATAAGAATAATAATAATAATAATAATAATAATAATAATAATAATAAACAGTTCAAATTCATTGCCTGAGCTGACAGCATATCAAGGTCAACATATTAACGGTTCTTACATCAACAAAAAACCAGGCATAACTCACAAATTCAGTACACAAGATAGTTCTAAATTGAACGAATTAAGTTGCAGGGTAGGCATAAAAACTAGTTTTACGGCTTAACTCCCATGTACATGGGGGAACTGGGATCATTACGTTGACCCTGAATGAACTTGGGTTTTCTGATGATTTTACGCTTCTATATTTGAGGGGTGCGTGATCCCTTGGCTGGCAACTCAGCAAATTCATCGTACTCGTCCTCATCGGCAACATCCTCGACGCCCAGTACCCTCCTCTTCCCATGCATCACTACATGGCAGTTCTTATGCAAGGGGTCTTCCACATAGAAAATCTAGGTAGCATCGCTGGCAAGAATGAACGGGTCCGCGTGATATGCCATTGTTGTCCTGTTACATAGGTCTTCTTGTAATCATCAACCTTTACCTGACTAAGAGGGATCCATGTGCACCTGAATAATGCCACCTTAACTTTCACATAGTTAAGCTCCCAAATCTCTTTGATGGTTCCATAGTATACCCTTTTATCAGCTTCATCTACAGTCATGCATTCTATTCGAACAGAGTTGTTCTGATATGATGCCTTCTCATCACGTTCCTCAGTGTAGAACATGTAGCCATTTATGTCATATGCTTGGTACATCAACACCGTAGGTGATGGTTTTTGTGCCAACCATGTAGCAATGTCATCCATGGATCCTTGTGCCAAATGATTCTTCAGCCATCCGGCGTAGTTCTTAGTGTGCTCCTTCATCTCCACATCTAATGGATACACCATTGGTAAGAAGCTTTGGCGAATCTCCACCAAGTGTTCGTCAGCATAAGCGCTGAGAACTGGGCTGTTAAGCAGTACTGTCAAATGGGCTTTCTCGGCCAAATCTCCGGGTGCAGCCTATTGCGTGCCAGCAAGGACCGACTTACCTTTCAGCCTTCCCTCGTGGCGAGAGAGGGGAAAACCTATAGGTCTTTGTTTCATGTATTCGGTGCAAAACTCAACCACCTCCTCCGCAGTATAACCTTGTAGGATGCTGGCCTCTGGATGGTTTCGGTTCCGACAATAGTGCTTCAGTATTCCCATGAACCGCTCGAAGGGATACATGTTACGAAGAAACACAGGACCACAATACTCTATCTCGTCGACAAGGTGCACAGTGAGATAGACCATGACATCAAAGAATGATGGTGGGAAAAACATCTCTAGGCTGGACAATATTCTTGCAATATCCTCTTGCATATGATCCAACTCTTCAGGATCTACAACTTTTTGCCATAGTTTTTTGAAGAAATCACAGAGCTCAATGAGTGTGTTTCTTATATCTTTGTCCATCAGATTCCTGATGGCCACCGGGAGGATTTGTGTCAACATTACATGGCAATCATGTGACTTCATGTGTCCCAACTTCATTTTACCTGAGCTCGTATCCATGAGACTTCTGATGTTTGTGGAGTAGGAAGAGGGTGTCTTAACTGACAACAAATAGTTGAAGAACTCTGTTGCTTCTTTTGTACTGAAATTGTAACTCTAGCGAGCATGGAGGAATTTGTTATCATCTTCTGCTTCACTCTTGTGTTTTGATTGATCACCAAGCATATCGAGCCATTCACCGTCACCATCCTTTGTTTTACCTTTAATCTTGAGCAGAGTACCAAGGATGCTTTCACATACGTTCTTCTCTACATGCATGACATCGATGCAGTGACGTACACGTAGAATCTCCCAGTAAGGTAATTTCCAGAACACCGATTTCTTCTTAAACACTTGATTCCTGGGTGTTTGTTTCACCGTCAAAGCGTGCTTCTTGCCAAGCACAACATTAATTTGTTTAGCCATGTTGTGGACCACCTCCCTAGCATAAGGTCTTGGGCCCAAACCTACCTATGTCGTACCATCAAATTCAGCTTTCATCTTTTGGTATGGGTGATTTCTCCGTAAGAACCTACGATGACGCAAATACACGGTTTTGCGCGAGTTGGGAGGAAATCTGCTAGCTGTCCTATCCATGCATGTGACACACCCTACATCTCCCTTTGTTTTCTGCCCTGATGTGTTGCCTAATGCTAGCATATCTTGAATGGTGTGCAGCAGCATCGCATGTAGATCGAAAATCTCCTTTTTGTAAGCATCATAACATTTTATAGCAGGCTCTTTTACCCACACTATCAGCAGTTCTTCTACCAGTTGTTGAAAGTAACTGTCGATGTCATTTCCAGGTTTCTTTGGGCCTTGGATAATCATTGACATCATAATGTATTTTTTCTTCATACACAACCAAGGAGCTAGGTTATATATGCATAGAAGCACCGGCCATGGGCTGTGTCTGGTGCTCATATCGCCAAAAGGATTCATCCCGTCAGTACACTCCCTGAGCCTTATACTTCTAGGATCCTTGGCAAAGTCTTTAAACTTGTTGTCAATTATTTCGCACTGAGCCCCATCTTTCGGGTGCCTCATATATTTATCCACGGTTCGCTCATCATGATGCCACCACAACCTCTTTGCCTCTCTAGGGTTTGCAAACAAACGCCTCAACCTTGGAATTAAAGGCAAGTACCAAACAACCTTGAACGGGATTCCTGTCTTGATCTTGTCGTCCAATTTGTACTTGTCCTTTGCTCTCCTGCGCTTGTATCATGCATGCTTGCATATGGGACATGCACACAAATATTTGTACTCAGCACGGTACAATATACAATCATTCACACAAGCGTGTATCTTCTGTACTTCAAGTTCCAATGGGCAAACAATTTTCTTCGCTTCGTTCGTGCTTCTGGGGAGCACATTATCTTCTGGAAGAATTTCTTTGAAAAGACCTAACAACTCTGTGAAGCCCTTGTTTGATAGACCGTTTGCTACTTTAAATCTGAGAAGCGCCAGCGTGGCACTCAACTTGGAATATTTCTTTTTGCAACCTGGATACAATTCTTTCTTGGAGTTCACAGCAATGGTTGGCAGATCCTTGTACCCAATCATATCCTTTTTTTGGCCCTTGAAATCTGCAACCATAGCAGCAAAATCTGGCATATCAAGATCGTCGTCGTCGTCTGCGTCGCCGTCTTGGTTTTCAAGTGGGCGTTTCGGCTTTCCGGTGTTCCATTGGTAGCTTGACGCCTCAGCCCCGATGTTAGATTCAACATCCATGTGACTTTGATCGGGGTTTGGCATCTCACAGCCCCGGGTATATTCATCCATGACCTGCTCTTCATCGTGCCCGGTCCAACATGTATATCCATCCATGAATCCCCAAGAGAGTAAGTGCCACTCGACATCTTTAACTTCATGTGACTCTGTATTGGCACAATGACTGCATGGACACAGGATGTAATCCTCATCACCAACTCTCTTCTTTGTACGTTCAGCCAAATTCATGAACTCTGTCACGCCACTGATAAAATCTGAACTTCTCCAATTCTTCATCCATTCAGATCGTTCCATTTGCACCACACGAAGGGTAATTAAAAATAAAACAACAACATTAATACACGGATTAACTGATACCCAAAGATGCGTGCATAAATCACAAGATTTCATTTTCATAATTATTGAGGGCGCTCCATATTGTTATCCAGACGTGCGATGAAAAAAATTAATGGCCAATCAATTTACACACAGAGTACTACAACACTACCCTTAGGAATTGAATACCTTAATTAAGCCACTCACAAAAAGAATACCTTAATTAATTAGCTGTGCGGTGACCTCCACCCAGCAAACAGAGAAGCGCGATGCGGCGGCACGCTGAGACAGCAGGGTCGAGGAGCAAATATTAGTGCGGCTACCGCCTGAAGTTCGACCGCCACTATCCCGTCATCGACCGCGATGGATGTCCTCCAATCACGCCGTCGCTGACCTCGATGGTTGAGCTCCTCCTATCTCAAACCGTAGACCGACGATTGACATCCTATGACGCTGCCACCGCCCACCAACCGAGGATTGACCTCTTATCTAGTCGCCGCTGCCTCACCCGCTGCCGCCGCCATCTCTATCTGCAGAGCGGTTGTTTTATTTTTTGACAGATATCCGCACAGCGGCTGTTTACACTAGGTATTACTGTAACTCAATTATATTGTAGCCACATATGTACAGGGTAGTACATCACATACGGTTATGTCACGGCAACCGGGTCTCATCTACGTTGTCTTCTCGCACGGTTTGGTGCAGAAATCGTGTGTGAAGTTGTAATACCTAACACAAACGACATGCATAAACAGTGTGCCGTATACAACAAATAGTGCGATAAGTAGTTCCCGACCGTTAGCTTATCCCCATAGTTTCCCCATTTCCCCCAAATCCCTAGATAGCCTCTAAATTCCCTTGCGTGGCGCTGACATTGGGGGAATGTGGACGAGTGGTGCTGATGGTTTCGGTGCGGCTGCTCCTGCTCTTATCGCCGATCTCGGCAGCGCTGCCACGACGGCGGTCACCGCCGAGCACTTGCCTAAGGTCATCAGAAGGCAGGTGTAATACGGATCCGAATCATCCTGTCAGGTTCCAATCTATCCCGGTCATTTTTAGCATGTCCAAAGTAGCTCCCTGCTGAATCCGTCCTGAATGACACCCCCAGGAAAGCGATCAGCCGCCGGATCCGGAGCATGACTCCAGACTCCCACAACACGAGTTCGACTCCGAGTTTTGCGCCACCGAGAAGTACCAAAAGCTGAGTTGTGTGCATGGGCACACTCCCGCTCGACATGTATGCACAGAGGGATTCGACATTGGCAGACGGTTTCTAAGTTGCCCCTTAGAGGTTAGTGCTAAGTTCATCATTTTACTTGAGTTAATGCCAACGCTCATCCTGAATACTATTTAACATTGGCAGGGATATGAGGCTTGTGCCTTTGTTAACTGGCTGGATGAAGAATGGCATGGCAGGGCTCGGAGTTTTATCACCAAGCTCGCAGAAGATAACATAAAGCTGAAGAAGAAACTGACTGATCTGGAATGTACAATCAGTACGATGAAACAAGAAAGAATCAATCACAAGCAACAGATAAAAGCAAGAGACAAGAAGGAACTAGCATGTGTAGTTGTGGTTGTCACACTAGCCATGCTCTATGCATTGTTTGCAATGACGATTAGGGGTTTTGTTTGACAGTATTGCTAAAGCACATCTAGATGTGCTCTAAGTAATGCACATCTAGGTCCTATGCCATTGATGTTACGCGAAGATTCGTGCAGATATTTTCCTTTGTCTTTTTTCTTTTCCTTTGTACTTTGATTATTATTGGCTTCATCAATAAGAAGAGCTCAATGTATTGCTTGCCAACTATCCTACTTCATTCGTACCGGTGCACAAGTCACATTAAGAAAACCAAATAATCCCAAAACTCGTTCCTTGTTTTTTGTCCTGAAAAAAGAAATCAGCCAATAGGAGTCCTGGGGCTAGTATGCATTCAATGACTTCAGACTACTTAGCATAACATGCAATGGTCAATTCTCTACACGCAATGGTATTGATTACTAAATAATCATCAAGTTCTCTCATTTTTTCCCCACCTAGGTCGCCGGTACAGAGGGAGTAGTACTACGAAAAATGCTTGTTTTATATTTGGACGCTCCAATGCGTGTGCGTAATTATCACATTGAGAACTGCACAACCCCGGGAATTTGGAGCGACTAGGTACAAATAATTGTGGTTGATTATATCAGCGGTTAGATAATACGTCAATCCCCCGCTTCAATTGGCATTCCTCTTCTCTACATACCCCGATTAAGTGTCCACCATCTTCATCGTCCCCGGCCAGCCGCGCTACACACTTGCACACACTCTGCAATCTCGCTTTGTCGCGGTTTTTATACATACCGCAGCCATGTCGAGCGACAGCAAGGACGATAGTTCCGCCAGCAGTCTGGCGCCCGATAATAGGTCAATATCAGAATCATCCCGCTCGTCTTCCATGAGTCCGGCGTCAAGCCCAGACCTCGATTTTATCCGGATCATGGAAGGGATGCCGCCTCCGGAGTCGTCAGACGACAACCAGACAGACGAGGAGCCATCAGAGGACGAAGAAGAGGACAACGATGATGATGATGAGGAATGGTCAAACGAGGAGGAGGAGGATGACGATAGCAACGACATTGATGACAGCGGCGGCGATGAAAAGCCAACGGTCAGTGGCAAGAAGCGTCCTCGCCAAGACAATGTCTGCTACTTCTTGAGCTTGCGTTGATTTTTCCCTTGAAGAGGAAAGGGTGATACAACAAAGTAGAGATAAGTTTTTCCCTTTGTTAAAAACCAAGGTATCAATCCAGTAGGAGGCACAAGCAAGCCTCCAATAGATGCACCTGCACAAACTAACAAACACTTGCACACAACGCGAAAAAGGGGTTGTCAATCCATTCGCGGTCACAAACAAGAGTGACATCTAATAGAGATAGGTATAAAAGATAAATAAAAAAGTAAATATAAATAAATGGCAGCAAGGTATTTTTGGGTTTTTTGGTTTATAGATCTGAAAATATATGATGGAAAATAGACTCGGGGGCCATAGGTTTCACTAGAGGCTTCTCTCTTGAAAGAAAACATACGGTGGGTAAACAAATTACTGTTGAGCAATTGATAGAAAAGCGCATAATTATGACGATATCTAAGGCAATGATCATGAATGTAGGCATCACGTCCGTGACAAGTAGACCGAAATGATTCTGCATCTACTACTATTAATCCACACATCGACCGACACCTGCCTTGATGTCACTTGAACTATGTCGGTATTTCCCCCAAGAGGAAGGGATGATGTAGCACAACTACGGTAGGTATTTCCCGTAGTTATGAAACCAAGGTATCAATCCAGTAGGAGAACCAAGCAACACTATGTAAACGGTACCTGCACACAAAGAACAAATACTTGCAACCCAACGCGTAAGAGGGGTTGTCAATCCCTCCATGGTAAAAATATAGATAAAATTGTGGTAGATTAGATAAATAGCTCTCGAGAAAATGCGAAATAAAGTAAGTAATAAAAAAGTGCAGCAAGGTATTTTTGGGTTTTTGGGATAATAGATCTGAAAACAAAAGCAAATAAAAATAGATCTCAAAGAAAATATGATAAAGAATAGACCTGGGAGCCGTAGATTTCACTAGTGGCTTCTCTCAAGAAATAGCACACGGTGGATAAACAAATTACTGTTGGGCAATTGATAGAAGATCGAATAATTATGTTGATATCCAAGGCAATGATCAATATATAGGCATCACGTCCAAGATTAGTAGACCGACTCATGCCTGCGTCTACTACTATTACTCCACACATCAACCGCTATCCAGCATGCATCTAGTGTATTAAGTTCATGGAAAACGGAGTAATGCAATAAGAACGATGACATGATGTCGACAAGACCTATTCATGTAGGAATAGCCCCCATCTTGTTATCCTTAATAGCAACGATACATGCGTGTCTTGCTGCCCCTTCTGTCACTGGGAAAGAACACCGCACGATCGAACCCATCACAAAGCACCTCTTCCCATGGCAAGAAATATCGATCTAGTTGGCCTAACTAAACCAAAGATTCGAAGAAGAAATACGAGGCTATAAATAATCATGCATATAAGAGATCAAAAGAAGACTCAAATAATATTCATGGATATAGATCTGATCATAAACTCAAAGTTCATTAGATCCCAACAAACACACCGTAAAAAAGAGTTACATCAAATAGATCTCCAAGAGACCATTGTATTGAGAATCAAAAGAGAGAGAGGAAGCCATCTAGCTACTGCCTACGGACCCGTAGGTCTATGATGAACTACTCACGCATCATCGGAGAGGCACCAATGAGGATGATGAACCCCTCCGTGATGGTGTCTAGATTGGATCTCGTGGTTCTGGAACTTGCGGCGGCTGGAATTGTGTTTCATCGACTCCCCTAGGGTTTCTGGAATATTTGGCAATTTATAGGGCGAAGAGGCGGTCCGGGAGGTCACCGAGGGGGGCACAACCCCCCTGGGCGCGCATGGCCTCCCCTCTAGTACATCTTTGGCCCACTGGGTGTCTTCTGGTCCATAAAAATTCTCCAAAAAGTTTCACTGCGTTTGGACTCCGTTTGGTACTGATATTCTGCGAAGTAAAAAACAAGCAAAAAACAGCAACTGGCACTAGGCACTATGTCAATAGGTTAGTCCCAAAAAATGATATAAAGTTGCTATAAAATGATTGTAAAACATCCAAGAATGATAATATAACAGCATGGAACAAGCAAAAATTATAGATACGTTGGAGACGTATCAGCATCCCCAAGCTTAATTCCTACTCATCCTCGAGTAGGTAAATGAGAAAAACAGAATTTTTGATGTGGAATGCTTCCTAACATGTTCATCACATATTCTTTTCTTTTGTAGCATGGACATTTGGACTTTTATATGGTTCAAAGCAATAGTCTAGTTTTGACATTAAGATTTTAATACTCAAGCATATCAACAAGCAACCATGTTTTTCAAAATATCAACACTAAAGAAAGTTATCCCTAGCCCATCATGCTCAATCATTGATCCATTCATGAAACACACTCGCATATTAGCTATATCCAATGCTCAAGTACGATCATAGTGCCCCCTTAGTTGGTGCTTTATAAGAGAAGATGGAGACTCAAATAAAAATAAAAATTGCATAAAGTAAAAAAGATTGGCCCTTCGCAGAGGGAAGTAGGGATTTGTAGAGGTGCCAGAGCTCAAATCTTAAATTGAGAGATAATTTTTTTTGAGAAGCATACTTTTACCGTCAACGAAAATGACCGAGTAATTCCCAACACTTTCCATGCTAGATATATCATAGGCGGTTCCCAAACAGAAAATAGAGTTTATTCCTTTTTCAACCATTCTTTCACATTCCACGGCTAGCCATATCCACGGGTACCGTCCATACCAACACTTTCCAAGGAATTTATTATTTGACAACATAAAATAAATTTCTTTTTCATTTCAGGACTGGGCATCCCTATTACTGCCGCACTCTCGTGCAATGACAAGTGAATAAACACTCATCGTGAGAATAACACATCTAGCATGGAAAATATTGGCCACCCCCTGCTGCTTCATGAGCGGTACAAGCACACAAAAAGGAAATTCATTTTGAAAATTAGAGATCGCACATACAAATTTGCTTAGAACGGCATGGAAATACCGCATATAGGTAGGTATGGTGGACTCATATGGCAAAACTGGGTTTAAAGCTGTTGGATGCACAAGTAGTATTTCTACTTAGTACAAGTGGAAGCTAGCAAAAAGATTGAGAAGCAACCAACCAAGAAACAAAAAATCACATAAGCGAGCATTAAGCATAACTAACACCGAATAATGCACCACAAGTAGGATGTAATTTCATTGCACAACTATTGACTTTCGTGCTTGCATAGGGAATCACAAACCTTAACACCAATATTCTTACTAAAGCATAATTACTCACCAATATGACTCACATATCACTATCATCATATCTCAAAACTATTACAAAGAGTCAAGTTTATTTTGTCCAATGATCTTCATGAAAGTTTTTATTATATCCCTCTTGAATATCTATCACTTTGGGACTAGTTTCGTATATTGCAATTGCTTTTGACAAGCTCACACAAATCTAAGTGAAGAACATGACAATAAAATTTTTTGTCTCTCAAAATAATATAAGTGAAGCATGAGAGAATTTATTCAAAAATTTACTAAATCCATAATAAATCTAAGTGAAGCATGAGAGCATTTCTTCAAAAATATTAAAGCACACCATGCTCAAAAAGATATAAGTGAAGCACTAGAGCAATTCCATAGCTCAAAAAAAAATTAAGTGAAGCATATAGAGCAATTCTAACAAATCATAGCATAATTTTGGATCTCTCAAATAGGTGTGTGCAGCAAAGATACTTGTGAAAAACTAAAAAGAAAAACAAGCAAAGACTCATATAATACAAGACGCTCCAAGCAAAACTCATGATATGTGACGAATAAAAATATAGCTCCAAGTAAAATACCAATGGTCGTTAGAAGAAAGAGGGGATGCCTTCCAGGGCATCCCCAAGCTTAGTTGCTTGGTTCTCCTTGAATATTAACTTGGGGTGCCATGGGGCATCCCCAAGCTTGGGCTCTTTTCACTCCTTATTCCTTCATCCATCGTGATCTCACCCCAAACTTGAAAACTTCAATCACACAAAACTTAACAAAACCTTCATGAGATCCGTTAGTATAAGAAAACCAATCTTTACTTTAAGTATTGTAGCAAACCCATTCAAATTTTGTTATTGCATTATATCTACTGTATTCTAACTTTACCATGGCTTATACCCCCCTATACAATCCATAGATTCATCAATATAAGCACACAATGCAAAGAAAATAGAATCTGTTAAAAACAAAACAGTCTGTAAATATGCGAATTGTTCTCATACTTCTGTAACTCCTAAAATTCTGAACAATTAGGACAACAGAGGTATAATGCATAGATTCATAGATTCAAATTAAATGTAAGACACCCCAGCCAGGACATGTCAAATTAAATGTAGACGCAGCTTTCTTCGTAGAAGAAGGAATGGGTGCCACTGCCGCTATTATTCGGGATGAAAGAGGTAACTTCCTTGCTGCCCAGTGCAAATTTATACAATATGCAGTTGATGTGATCACTACTGAAGCTTTAGCCATGAGAGATGGTTTGGAGCTCGCAAACTCCCTTGGTTTTAATCGACTGGAGGCAGAATCAGATGCTTCACAAGTAATTGAGTTCTACAGCGGGAAAACACAATGGTGGGATGAAGCCTCAGCAATATTTGCAGAGTATGTGGATTTAGCGTCGATGATCGGGAAGGTCATTTTTAAGCATTGTTCTAGAACTACTAATGAAGCGGCTCATGTGCTAGCAAATCATAGTTTTTGTAATAAAAATTCTTCTCTTTGGTTAGACGAGCCCCCTGATTTTGTTATCAATGTGCTCGCAAACGATGTAACCCTGTTTGAGTTTTAATAAAGCTAGCCATGATGGCCTTCAATAAAAAAAGAGGCAATTTGTATATCAATCTTTTGTAAAAAATTCAGAATTTTTTGTCGCTTCTGTGAATTTAAACAATTCTGTTACTGGATGCAAAAGTTTCTGTTTTTCAACAGGATCAAGTCAACTATCACCAAAGCTATCCCAAAGGCTTTACTTGGCACAAACACTAATTAAAACATAAAAACACAATCATAACAGAGGCATAATTGTGCAAACACTGAAGAATAGAAAGAAAAAGGTAAAAAAAAATATTCATTGGGTTGCCTCCCAACAAGCGCTATCGTTTTATGCTCCTAGCTAGGCATAATGCATAGATTCAAGTATTGTCAGCTTTAGTTTTAGATCCATAGGATGCCCTCATGATTGATTCATATGGTGGCTTAATTCTTGTTCTGGGGAAGTGTTCCATACCCTTTCTTAGTGGAAACTGAAATTTAATATTGCCTTCTTTCATATCAATCACGGCACAAATAGTACGTAAAAATGGTCTACCAAGTATAATTGGACAAGACGGATTGCAATCAATATCAAGAACAATAAAATTGTGGCGCCCCCTGCTCGATCGTACACTAATCATGCACGCAAACGTGTACGATCAAGATCAGGGACTCACGGGAAGATATCACAACACAACTCTAAAACATAAATAAGTCATACAAGCATCATAATACAAGCCAGGGGCCACGAGGGCTCGAATACAAATGCTCGATCATAGACGAGTCAGCGGAAGCAACAATATCTGAGTACAGACATAGGTTAAACAAGGTGCCATAAGATGGCTAGCACAAACAGGGATACAACAGATCGAACAGGCGCAGGGCCTCCTGCCTGGGATCCTCCTAACTACTCCTGGTCGTCGGCGTCCTGGACGTAGTAGTAGGCTCCGTCCTGGTGGTAGTAGTCGTCGTAGGTGGCGTCTGGCTCCTGGGCTCCAGCATCTGGTTGCGACAACCAGCAAGAAGGGAAAGGGGGGGAAAAGGAGGGGGAAAGCAACCGTGAGTACTCATCCAAAGTACTCGCAAGCAAGGATCTATACTACATATGCATGGTATATGTGTAAAGAGGCAATATCGGTGGACTGAACTGCAGAATGCCAGAATAAAAGGGGGATAGCTAGTCCTGTCGAAGACTACGCTTCTGGCAGCCTTCGTCTTGAAGCAATAGAAGAGATTAGCTGGAAGTTAACCAAACAACAACGTAAAGCATAATCCTACCCGTCGATCCTCTCGTCGCCACCATGCGAGAGAGCGACCACCGGGTTATATCTGTCACTTGTAAGGGTGTGTTTTATTAAGTATCCATTTCTAGTTGTCATGAGGTCGGAATACAACTCCGGGTCATCCTTTTACCGAGGGACACGGCTATTCGAATAGATAAACTTCCCTGCAGGGGTGCACCACATATTCCCCAACACGCTCGATCCCCTTTGGCCGGACACACTTTCCTGGGTCATGCCCGGCCTCGGAAGATCCACACGTCGCAGCCCCACCTAGGCTCAACAGAGAGGTCAGCACGCCGGACTAATCCTAGGCACTCTGGGGTCTGGGCCCATCGCCCAGTGCGCTCCTGCACGTTGCGTACGTGGCCGCGAGCAGACCTAGCAACCCACACGATCACGGCGGTTACGTTAGCGCGGTCCAACACGGCGCGCGCCGCTCAGTCGCTGACGTCAAGAAGGCTTCAGCTGATACCACGACGCCGGGATACCCATAACTACTCCCGCGTAGTTGGTTAGTGCGTATAGGCCAGTGGCCAGACTCAGATCAAATATCCAATCTCGTTAAGCGTGTTATTATGAAGTAAACGCGAACGCCGACCAGGGCCTGGCCCACCTGTCTCCTAGGTGGTCTCAACCTGCCCTGTCGCTCCGCCACAAAGATCCACACAAAGGGCCGTGGGGACAAAGGTCCTTTCAGCCCCAAATCCGTGAATCACTCGCGGGTACTCTTCGAGCCGACCCGACTTTAGTCACCATTTGTATAGTATGTATATATGTATAGTATAACCCGTGATCACCTCCCGAGTGATCACGGCCCGATAGTATAGCAAGGCAGACTGACAAGAATGCAGGGCCAATGATGATAAACTAGCATCCTACACTAGGCATTTAGGATTGCAGGTAAGGTATCAACAGATGTAGCAACAGTGTCAGGCTATGCATCAGACTAGGATTAACGGAAAGCAGTAACATGCTACACTACTCTAATGCAAGCAGTATAGAGGAGAATAGGCGATATCTGGTGATCAAGGGGGGGGCTTGCCTGGTTGCTCTGGCAAGTAGGGGTCGTCAACAACGTAGTCGGTCGGGGCACCAGCAGCTGCGTCGGTCTCGTAATCTACCGAAGAGAAGAGGGGGAAGAAACAGTAAACACACGGCAATAATGCAACAGGGATGCATGACATGTCTAAATGATATGCCGGGGTGATATACAGCCTAACTAAGCGATTTAGTTAATTTAGGAATTTATTCGGATTTATTTAATTAAAGTTGGACACTATTCATTTATCGGAATCGGTCTAATTGTTCAACGTTCTCATAGCTGCGGGCGTCTGACGGAGATACCGAGGGCGTATCCGGGTTCGTATCGTCGTTCTGAGCAAGTTTCATGTATAAAATATTTTCATCGGAGTTACGGTTTAAAAGATATGATTTTCTAAAGTTTTTATTAATTTCTGAAATTTTAATTAATTATTTAATTCAACATTATCCGAAACAGTAATTGATGACGTCAGCATGACATCATGCTGACGTCAGCAGTTAATTAAGTTAATTACAAATTACTGTTTAATTAACACTAATCAGTTAATTAGATTAACCTAATCAGGATTAATTAACTAACTAATTAATTAATTAATTAATTAATTATTTTAATTATTTATTTTTATTTCTATTTTCTTAAAACTGTTTCTGGGCCGTGGGCCCCATTCGTCAGCGTCACAGGGGTTCGGGCCCCACTGGGCAGTGGCCCAGGGGCGGACATGTCCGGGGCGTGCCCCTTTCGGGACCGGACATGTCCGGTGCCCAAAGGGGACGCACGGGCGGTCGGCGGGCGCGGGCGCCGGTGAGGCCACGGCGGGGCCGGAGGCGGGGCGGCGGCGCGGTGGCTGTTGCGGCCGCAGGCGGCAGCGCGGTGGCTGGAGCGGCAGCGGGCGGCGGTCGCGCGGAGGCGAAGCGGGGGGGGCCGGAGCGGGCGGTTGGCGGCGAGGAGCGACGCGGGCGCGCGAGCGAGGGCGGTGGGCGGCACGCGCGCGCGTGCGGCAGAGCGCGGCGAGGCTGCGGTGCGCGCGGGCGCGTGCGCGAGCAGAGAGGGGGGGAGAGGCCCGAGGCCTCACCGGGATCCGTAGGGACGGGGCAGCGGGGGTCGGGGTGGTCGACGGGGACGACGGCGATGGGGAGGCAGGCCGGCGGGGACAAGGCGGCGACGTAGACGAGGCAGACCGGCGAGGGAGAGCTCCGGGCGGTGGCGTCGTGCGGCGAGGGCGAGGCGGCGCGGTCGGGCGCGTCGGGGCGAGCGGCGTCGAGGGAGCAGGCCGGCGAGGGAGAGCGGGATCCGGGCGGCGGCGTCCAACGGCGACGGCGAGGCGGCGCGGTCGTCGCCGCGACCGAGGGCGACGGGTCGTTCCGCGATCCCGATCCCGATCTGGATCGGGAGGTGGGGGCTGACGAGGGGGAGGCGGCGACGGGGCGGCGTCGGCGAGCGGCGTCGTCGACGAGGCGGACGGGAGCGGCCTGCGCCCGATCTGATCGGGGGGGAGTGAGCGATGTGGGTGGGGGAGCGGCTAGGGTTTTCGGGTCTCCTGGGGGAGGCCAGCTAAGTAGGCCGCGCTGGGCCGCCCTGGCGGCCCGGTGGCTTGCTGGGCCGAGGCCCAGTCGGGGGGGGGGGGGTGGTTCCTTTACCTTTTCTGTTTTTGTTTTTTTTTTTTTATCTTTTTTTCGTTTTCTTTTTTTCTTCTCTATAGTTAAATGTTTGGCGCCCCAATTTTTTGTAAAAAGGTGACCTATTTCATAAATACCAGTGCATTATTCCTTAACACCTAAAATTAGTTTGGACAAACATAATTCCATATTTATTTCAGATTTAATAAATGGTTTAAATATAATCTTCATCCACTGTTTGAGGTTGTCTAGGTCCTTATCCAATTCCAATGATGTTGTTTTCAATTTTAGAATAGCCTCTGGAATATTTGTTATTTTCTGACATTTTAGTTCTATGTTGGACAACTTTTATATCCCACTTTCATTTAAATTTAATTTGACTTAGGAGTTGAAATGCAATATGATGCTAATGATGATATGCACTATAATCATGATGACATGGCCTCATCAAAAGGGTGATCTCTGTAGCTTAATACAGGGGGTGTTACAATCTCCTCCACTACAAGAAATCTCGTCCCGAGATTTAGGAGGTAGAAAGAAACAAGCGGGGTATTCATCGCGAAGACGATCCTCGCGTTCCCAAGTGGCTTCATCCTCAGAATGGTTGACCACTGAACCTTGAGGAACTTGATAACCTTCTGGCGTGTGCGACGCTCGCTTGATCGAGAAGGCGGACCGGATGCTCTTTATAAGAGAGGTCTTGTTGCAGTCAAGCAATTCGTGATCTACTCCGCGGATAGGGTCTTTGAAGCAGCGGCGGAGTTGTGATACGGGGAACACATCGTGAACCTGAGAAAGGTTCGGTGGAATTCCAACTGATATGCCACTCTACCACGCCTTTCAAGAACAGGAAAGGACCAATATAGCGAGGAGCTAGCTTGCCCTGATCCCGAATCGGTGTGTACCTTTCATCGGTGTTACTCGAAGATAACCTTTTCGCCAGGTTGTTAGACCATATCTTTGTGTTTGCGGTCATACTGACTCTTTTGACGTGACTGAGCAGTCTTCAAATGCTCGCGGACAACGCGAACTTGATCTTCGGCAAGTTGGATAATATCCGGACCGAAGAGTGGACGTTCCCCAGTTTCTGACCAATTTAGAGGGGTTCGGCACTTTCGTCCGTACAATACTTCAAAGGGGGCCATCTTCAGACTGGCTTGATGCTGTATTGTAAGAGAATTCGGCATATGGGAGAGATTCTTCCCATTTCCTTCCGAAGGATATGACACAAGCTCGAAGCATGTCTTCGAGAACTTGGTTGACTCGTTCAACTTTCCTTGAGACTGAGGGTGAAAAGCGGTGCTGAAGGACAGATGAGTTCCCATAGCTTTCTTGGAAACTAGCCCAGAATCTTGAAGTGAATAAGCTGCCACGGTCTGAACTGATAACCAGTGGAATACCGTGACGTGCAACAATTCTGGACATGTAGAGAGTTGCGAGCTGACTAGCAGTGATCGTCTCTTTGACGGCTAGAAAATGTGCAACTTTGGAAAGTCGGTCAATGACGACAAGAATAGCATCATTACCTTTCTGTGATTTGGGAAATCCAGTGATAAAGTCCATTTCAACATGGTCCCACTTCCATTCAGGAACAGCAATTGGTTGCAGAGTTCCGGCGGGCCTTTGATGTTCTGCTTTGACGCGACGGCAAACATCACATTCAGCAACATAGCGAGCAATGTCTTGCTTCATGTTTGACCACCAGAATCTTTGACGGATGTCTTGGTACATCTTGGTACTGCCGGGATGAATAGACAACGGAGTGTCGTGAGCTTCTTGCATGACCTCCTGAGTCATACCCAGGTTACCTTTAGAGGGGACCACTAGACGACTTTTAAAGATCAATGTGCCAGTATCATCAATAGTGAAGAACGAAGGCCTTCCTTCAGCGAGATAGCGCTTAATCTTGTGGGCTTGAGAGTCATAACCCTGCAGCGTCTTGATGCTGTCCACGAGATCTGGTTTAGCAACCAGGGTATTAAGAGAACCCTGGGAAACAACGTGGAGGTTCATTTTGTAGGAACCTTCAGGAGGGGGAGCGAGTGCTCCAGGAGGAACAATGTGGAGATTCAGCTTTCTGAATTCTTCAATAAGCGAAGGTTGAACTTCGTGAAACTGGAGGTGACTGCAATAAGACTTACGGCTCAAGGCATCGGCCATTACATTAGCCTTGCCAGGGGTATAAGAAATACCCAAGTTAAAATCCGCTACGGTCTCCATCCATCTCTGTTGACGGAGGTTCGGGTCTGGCTGAGTGAACAGATACTTCAGACTTTGATGATCGGTGTAGATCTCGCAACGATTACCGAGAAGGTAATGTCGCCACTGTTTTAGTGCATGGATGACGGCAGCAAGCTCGAGGTCATGTACTGGGTAATTCTCTTCGTGCGGACGCAATTGACGCGAAGCATAAGCAATTACTCTGCGGTCTTGCATTAGGACACCGCCTAATCCTTGACGGGATGCATCACAATAGATGACAAAATCCTTCTGGGAATCAGGAGGGGCAAGCACTGGGGCAGAAGTCAGCTTGTCTTTGAGCGTCTGGAAACTTTCCTGACACTTTTCCGTCCAATCGAACTTGACGCCTTTATGAAGCAGGTTAGTCAGGGGCTTGGCGATCTTGGCGAAGTTCTCGACAAATCGACGGCAATAGCTGGCGAGTCCGAGAAAACTTCGAACTTGCTTGACGTTCTTTGGAGGAGCCCAATCAAGAATAGCCTGAACTCGCTCGGGGTTGACGGCAATACCATCCTTGGAGATGACATGCCCAAGGTATGTTACTTCGGGAAGCCAGAATTCACACTTGGAAAACTTAGCATATAGTTGATGCTCTCGAAGTTTCTCCAGAACAAGTCGAAGATGTTCAGCATGTTCCTCTTTGTTCTTGGAGTATACTAGGATATCATCCAAGTAAACCACGACGAACTTGTCAAGGTATTCCATGAATATATAATTCATCAGGCGGGAGAATGTGGCGGGAGCATTGGTTAAGCCGAATGACATGACAGTGTACTCGTATGAGCCATATCGAGTAACGAAGGCGGTCTTTGGGATATCCTCTTCACGAACACGGATCTGGTGGTAACCCAACCTTAAGTCGAGTTTAGAGAACACTGATGAACCCGCCAGTTGATCATACAGATCGTTTATCCGAGGAAGGGGATATTAGTTCTGGATGGTTGCTTGGTTAATAGGACGGTAATCTTGGACCAATCGGTTTGATCCATCCTTCTTCCTGACAAAGAGAGAAGGTGCTCCCCAAGCAGAGGAACTTGGGCGAATGAAACCCTTACGAAGTGAAGTGTTGATTTCCTCCTTAAGTTCAAGGAGTTCATGCGGCGGCATCTTGTAGGGTCGCTTGGCGATAGGAGTGGTGCCTGGTTTCAAGTCGATGACAAATTCGACAGCTCGAGCAGGGGGTATCCCTGGGAGTTCTTCTGGGAAAACACCTTGGAATTCGCGAACAACTGGAATGTTCTCGATGCCTTCAAGTGGTGATGCGTTTAACGCATTCAAGGCATAAAGTCTCGCCTCGGCATTTTGGATGATTTGAGCCTGGTAGCTTATTATTTCATCAGAAGGGTGTAGAAGATGGACGATCTTCGTGGCGCAAACTATAGAAGCAGTATGCGCTTTCAACCAATCCATTCCGAGAATGAGGTCGATACTACAAGACTTTAGTATGAAAGGGGAGGCGTGAAACTCCAGCCCTTCAATTTCAACGGTGACGTCGTTGCTACCCATGGAGGTTTGACATTGACCCGCGGGGGTGTGTATTACTATTGCAGTGTTAATGACCTCACATTTAATGTCGTGTTTGTATGCAAATTCTTCGGACATGAATGAATGCGATGCTCCCGAATCAAATAAAACAGAAGCTGGTACTGAATTAACAAGGAGAGTACCCATCACGGTGGCAGGCTGGTCCTGAGCTTCTTTGAAATCGGTGTGGTTGGCCTGAATACGCCCATAAGTCTTGGCATTGTTGTTGCGAGGCTGATTGTTCCTACGGCCAGTTGCAGGAAGTGCCAGTTGGTTCTGGTTCTGAATGCAGTTCCTGGAAAAATGACCTGGCTGCCCACACTTGTAGCACAGACTATCATTGGGATTAGGAGCAGGAGCTCGGGGTGGTGGAGCTGGAAGTCCTGGCTGCCTAGGTGGTGGAGGCAGGCGTGGTGCAGTATAGGACCGTCTTGGAGCAGGTGCAGCTGGACGGTACACGCTGTTTGGAATCCAGACCCGACGCTTCTGTGCAGGCTGGCTCGAAGATGAACCAGTGTCACGGTTGCGCCTAAGAGATCCCTGGTGTGCCTGCAGACCAGTCTCGACCTGGATAGCCTTGTTCACCAAGATGGAGAAATTATCAAATTCATGCACAAGGAGCGCTAGCTTGATGTCAGCTTGAAGTCCTTGGCGAAACCTTTCCTGACGGCGAGCATCAGTGGGAATGTCTTCTTCAGCATAGCGGGATAATTCCAGAAACTCCCGCTGATAAGCTTCCACTGTCTTGTTGCCCTCGGTGAGGTTGCGGAACTCTTGCTTCTTCCGGTCCATGATTCCCTGGGGAATGAAACGGGCACGGAAGGCAGCTTGGAAATCCGGCCAAGTGATGACTGTGCCAGCTGGTTGAGTGCGCCTGTGGCTATCCCACCATTGAGCAGCGGGGCCCTTGAGAAAGAAGGAGGCGAAGGTGACATAGTTTGCAGGGGCAACGCCACCAGATTCCAACTCATAGGTGATGTCGCGAAGCCAGTCATCCGCATCCAGGGGCTGAGTTGAGCCGCGGTAGACGGTTGGGTTTAGGCGCATAAAGTCCTGCAAGGTCCCTGGGCCCGGATACTGGTTCATATTGGGACGAGGAAACTGATCCATGATCCCTTGCATGAACTGACGTTGCAGTTCAAATTGCTGCATCATTCCAGCCATATAGTTCGGCGGTGGTGGATCGTTGGCACCACGTCCACGACCACGACCAGCGGGTCTAACCATCCTGCTAATTTTCAACAGGGGGGGTAGTTTAGTAAAAGCAAGCACGAGTGCTTAGCGACAAGCATGATGTAACTCGACAATAGTTTAAGCAGTGCATCAAATACATAAAAGTAGTCGATTAAGACATACAGATCCATACACAACGTCGGGTACAAGCGGACAGCATAACGGCGCAAATCAAAAGCTAGACATACTAGGCGGCGCGCAGGCACGCGGTAAGGAAGTACACAACGAGAGATAGCAAAGGCTACATCAACGTCGGAGAGAACCACCGTATCGGGGTAGCTGCGAGTGCGGACGACGAATGTTCGTCGCGGAAAGATCCTGTGCTCCATGTGCACTCTGATGCAGAACCCGGTCTCGAGCTGTAAGAAGAGGTCCACGTGTCGGTGTGTGACCCCCAACAATAGGCCAGTCAATACCAGCATACATCTGAGTCCTGTGCGGATAAAGGATGTGCTCCGGATGTATCCCTGCACGAACAGCGGGCAGCAACTGCGTCATAGCATCGTAGAGACGTGCTCGAGTGGCAACCAACTCGACGGCAAGAGCCCGAACAGTGCGATCCAGAGCCTGAGTGCACTGAATCAGAACGCGCGGGTCGTAGCGACGAGGCTCGTACGGGGCACAGATAGCTGTGTAGTATCCGGTAGCATCTCCAGCAGGGGCATACGGAATGTATCGGAACTCGGAGTCATCCAAGATAGCATTGTGCTCCCCTCGTAGACGTGCGACAGCAGAGTAGGCGGCATCATGGACTGCCATCTCAATCGTCACGCCTAATCCGTGAAAAAGGTGTAGCTCGGTGTCTGAGTTGTTCTGCTGATCATAAATCCGAACTTCAGCATAGTACTGTTCCTGGTTGAACTCGCGGTAAACCTCATAAACCAAGTACTCAGGGTACCAACGGTAGCCAAGTCTGGTCATGAGAGCGATCAGGACAGCTGGAAACCCAGGGGTATTACGAGCCCAAGTGCGAAGCACAAGCTGTGTCGTAGGACGCGGTGGAAACAAACGGTCCATCTGAAAATAGAGGAAATTCAGGTTTGTCAAACGACAATAAGAGGTTTAACACAACTCGGAGAGAAAGGTTAAACAAAACAATGGAAAGGAAAATGATTATCAGACTAATCAGATCAACGACAGGGAAATCGCACAGATATCCAGCTCTCCGGGTAGACAGAATTTACGAGATCCTAAGTGTTGGCGTTAGTAAACTTCATTTAACCCGAGTAGAAGAGAGATCAGAGTCCCAGAGTATAGACGAGGAATAAAAGATCCTTATACCACCCAGTTGGCAATGTGGACCCGTAAGCCACACAGCCAAGTTAGTAAAACGGTTTCCTTTGTCTAGACTCAACTTCGGCCAAGGAATTGGAAAGGGGGATTCCTTCAGGCAGTCGGCTCTGATACCAACTTGTGGCGCCCCCTGCTCGATCGTACACTAATCATGCACGCAAACGTGTACGATCAAGATCAGGGACTCACGGGAAGATATCACAACACAACTCTAAAACATAAATAAGTCATACAAGCATCATAATACAAGCCAGGGGCCACGAGGGCTCGAATACAAATGCTCGATCATAGACAAGTCAGCGGAAGCAACAATATCTGAGTACAGACATAGGTTAAACAAGGTGCCATAAGATGGCTAGCACAAACAGGGATACAACAGATCGAACAGGCGCAGGGCCTCCTGCCTGGGATCCTCCTAACTACTCCTGGTCGTCGGCGTCCTGGACGTAGTAGTAGGCTCCGTCCTGGTGGTAGTAGTCGTCGTAGGTGGCGTCTGGCTCCTGGGCTCCAGCATCTGGTTGCGACAACCAGCAAGAAGGGAAAGGGGGGGAAAAGGAGGGGGAAAGCAACCGTGAGTACTCATCCAAAGTACTCGCAAGCAAGGATCTATACTACATATGCATGGTATATGTGTAAAGAGGCAATATCGGTGGACTGAACTGCAGAATGCCAGAATAAAAGGGGGATAGCTAGTCCTGTCGAAGTCTACGCTTCTGGCAGCCTTCGTCTTGAAGCAATAGAAGAGATTAGCTGGAAGTTAACCAAACAACAACGTAAAGCATAATCCTACCCGTCGATCCTCTCGTCGCCACCATGCGAGAGAGCGACCACCGGGTTATATCTGTCACTTGTAAGGGTGTGTTTTATTAAGTATCCATTTCTAGTTGTCATGAGGTCGGAATACAACTCCGGGTCGTCCTTTTACCGAGGGACACGGCTATTCGAATAGATAAACTTCCCTGCAGGGGTGCACCACATATTCCCCAACACGCTCGATCCACTTTGGCCGGACACACTTTCCTGGGTCATGCCCGGCCTCGGAAGATCCACACGTCGCAGCCCCACCTAGGCTCAACAGAGAGGTCAGCACGCCGGACTAATCCTAGGCACTCTGGGGTCTGGGCCCATCGCCCAGTGCGCTCCTGCACGTTGCGTACGCGGCCGCGAGCAGACCTAGCAACCCACACGATCACGGCGGTTACGTTAGCGCGGTCCAACACGGCGCGCGCCGCTCAGTCGCTGACGTCAAGAAGGCTTCAGCTGATACCACGACGCCGGGATACCCATAACTACTCCCGCGTAGTTGGTTAGTGCGTATAGGCCAGTGGCCAGACTCAGATCAAATATCCAATCTCGTTAAGCGTGTTATTATGAAGTAAACGCGAACGCCGACCAGGGCCTGGCCCACCTGTCTCCTAGGTGGTTCTCACTGCCCCTGTCGCTCCGCCACCAAAGATCCACACAAAGGGCCGTGGGGACAAAGGTCCTTTCAGCCCCCAATCCGTGAATCACTCGCGGGTACTCTTCGAGCCGACCCGATTTAGTACCTTTGTATAGTATGTATATATGTATAGTATAACCCGTGATCACCTCCCGAGCGATCACGGCCCGATAGTATAGCAAGGCAGACTGACAAGAATGCAGGGCCAATGATGATAAACTAGCATCCTACACTAGGCATTTAGGATTGCAGGTAAGGTATCAACAGATGTAGCAACAGTGTCAGGCTATGCATCAGACTAGGATTAACGGAAAGCAAGTAGTAACATGCTACACTACTCTAAGCAAGCAGTATAAGGAGAATAGGCGATATCTGGTGATCAAGGGGGGGGCTTGCCTGGTTGCTCTGGCAAGTAGGGGTCGTCAACAACGTAGTCGGTCGGGGCACCAGCAGCTGCGTCGGTCTCGTAGTCTACCGAAGAGAAGAGGGGGAAGAAACACAGTAAACACACGGCAATAATGCAACAGGGATGCATGACAATGTCTAAATGATATGCCGGGGTGATATACAGCCTAACTAAGCGATTTAGTTAATTTAGGAATTTATTCTGGATTTTTTAATTAAAGTTGGACACTATTCATTTATCGGAATCGGTCTAATGTTCAACGTTCTCATAGCTGCGGGCGTCTGACGGAGATACCGAGGGGCGTATCCGGGTTCGTATGTCGTTCTGAGCAAGTTTCATGTATAAAATATTTTCATCGGAGTTACGGTTTAAAAGATATGATTTTCTAAAGTTTTTATTAATTTCTGAAATTTTAATTAATATTTAATTCAACATTATCCGAACAGTAATTGATGACGTCAGCATGACATCATGCTGACGTCAGCAGTTAATTAAGTTAATTACTAATTACTGTTTAATTAACACTAATCAGTTAATTAGATTAACCTAATCAGGATTAATTAACTAATAATTAATTAATAATTATTTTAATATTTATTTTTATTTTATTTTCTAAAAACTGTTTCTGGGCCGTGGGCCCCATTCGTCAGCGTCACAGGGGTTCGGGCCCACTGGGCAGTGGCCCAGGGGCGGACATGTCCGGGGCGTGCCCCTTTCGGGACGGACATGTCGGTGCCAAAGGGGACGCACGGGAGGTCGGCGGGCGCCGGACGCCGGCGGAGAGGCCGGGAAAAGGAGGCGGGGAAGGAAGGAGTGGAGCAGGAGGGGGGGGGAGGGGACGTGGAAGGGTCTAGGAGAGAGGGGCGAGCGGAGCGCGAGCGGCCGGGAGGAGGAGAGAGAGGAGAGCGGGGGGGCGGAGAGGGAGGTGGAGGAGAGGAGCGAGCGGGAGAGGCGAGCGAGGGACGGGGCGGCGATGCGAGGCGAGGCAGACGCGGCGAGGCTGACGGTGGCGCGGGAGCTGTGACGCGGAGCAGAGAGGGGGGGAGAGGAACGAGGCCTCACGGGATAGTAGGGCGGTGGCAGCGGGGGTCGGGTGGTCACGGGCGACGGCGATGGGGAGGCAGCCGGCGGGGACAAGGCGGCGACGTAGACGAGGCAGACCGGCGAGGGAGAGCTCGGGGAGGTGGGTTCGTGCGGGAGGGCCGAGGGCGGCGGGTCTGGAGGCGCGTTGGGGCGAGCGGGTCGAGGGAGCAGGCCGGCGAGGGAGAGCGGATACGGGGGCGGCGTCACAAGGCGAAGGGCAGGCGGGCGGTCGTCGCCGCGACCGAGGCGACGGGGTCGTTCCCGCGATCCCGATACCGATCTGGATCGGGAGGAGGGGGGGCTGACGAGGGGGAGGCGGCGAAGGGGGGCGTCGGCGAGCGGCGTCGGCGGACGAGGCGGACGGGATGGGTGGCCCGGATGGATCGGGGGGGGGGGAGTGGAGGGGGGGGGGTTGGGAGCGGGTAGGGTTCGGGTCTCCTGGGGGGCGAGGCAAGGACTAAGTAGGCGACGGATGGGACCGGCCTGGCGGCCCGGTGGCTTGCTGGGCCGAGGCCCAGTCGGGGGGGGGGGGTTCCTTTATCCTTTTCTGTTTTTTTTTCCTTTTCTTTATTCTCTTTTCTCTACTGTTAAATGTTTAGGCCCCAAATGGTTTTTGTAAAAAGTGTGACCTATTTCATAAATACCAGTGCATTATTCCTTAACACCTAAAATTAGTTTGGACAAAACATAATTCCATATTTATTTCAGATTTAATAAATGGTTATTAAATATTATCTCCATCCACTGTTTGAGGTTGTTCGAGTCACTTATCCAATTCCAATGATGTTGGTTTCAATTTTAGAATAGCCTCTGGAATATTTGTTATTTATCTGACATTTTAGTTTCTATGTTGGACAACTTTTATATCCCACTTTCATTTAAATTTGAATTTGACTTAGGAGTTGAAATGCAATATGATGCTAATGATGATTATGCACTAATAATCATGATGACATGGCCTCATCAAAAGGGTGATCTCTGTAGCTTAATACAGGGGGTGTTACAAAAATCTATGGGCACATAATTTCTATTTGCAAGAATAAGAACATCATTAATTCTTCCCAAAGGCTTTTTAATAGTAGACTCTGCCAAGTGCAAATTAAGAGAACATTCTTCAATATTGGTAAGACCAAGCACATCACATAGAGATTTCGGAATTATGGAAAGACTAGCACCCAAATCACATAAAGCAAAACACTCATAATTTTTAATCTTTGAGCTTGATGGTAGGTTCCCATTCATCATGCAATTTTCTAGGAATTGAAATCTCTAACTCCAACTTCTCTTCCAAAGCTTTCATCATGGCATCAACAATATGTTTTGTAAAAGCTTTATTTTGTTCATAAGCATGGGGTGAATTTATCATGGATTGCAACAAAGAAATACATTCAAGCAAAGAGCAATTATCATAATTAAAGTCTTTGTAATCCAAAAGAGTAGGCACATCACTAGTTAAAGTTTCGACCTCTCCAAACCCACTTTTATCAATTTTTTCATCAAGATTTTCACCATCCAAATTATCGGGACGCCCTCTAGCTAAAGTTGACTCTTCTTCAGTCCCTTTATCATCAATTTTAATTTTACTAAACAAGGAATCAATAGAAGAAACACCAATCACTTTAAGATCTTCATCATTTTTATGAAAGCAATCACTAGAAAATGCTCTTTCTAAAAATTCTCTTTTAGCTCTAAGCATAGCGGTTCTTTTCTTACTTTCATCCATAGAAAAATATAAAGCTTTAATTGATTCATCAACCTTGGGTACAAAAAATTTCAAATTGAGATTTTCTACATCGTGAGAAATTCTATCAATGCTTCTAGACATATCATCAATCTTATTTAACTTTTCTTCTATCGTACTCCCTCCATCCGAAAAAGCTTGTCCCAACCTTGTCCCTCAAATGGATGTATCTAGCATTAACTTGGTGCTAGATACATTCATTTGAGGGACAAGCTTTTTCGGACGGAGGGAGTAGTATTGAAATCTTTTTGAGAATTGATAAATTCTTTAATATTATTCTCAAGATCAGAGGTGTTCCTATTATTATTGTAAGAATAATTACCATAGAAATTATCATAATTATTAGAGGAATTTCCAGGGAAAGGCCTAGGATTAAAATTACCTCTATAAGCATTGTTTTTTTTACCCAAGGACCGTAGAACAATTGTTCTACGGTATATTTCATTCCAACATGGTATTTACAATTACATGGGGGGTGAGGGTTGAAGAAAGAGGCTAATTTATCCTATACCAGTTCTAGGAGACATAAGGAAGATAAAACAAGGTTAATTTAGAGGGAATCTAAGAAGCTAAAAAGGAAGGGTTTATTGTTCTCCTTGATTCTGTATTGGAGAAGTGCCAAGTCTTCCTTAAATCTCTATAGCCATGAGCTGATGCTAGGGGGAATGCCTCTGAAGTGTTTATTATTCCATTCCTTCCAAACGCTCCAGGCTACTTGGAGAAAGATTTCCATAAATAATGGCCTGTTCGATGCATTTTTCGCTTCTGCTATCATGCATAGGCGTGGTCTAGCATCCTGCCACGTGATGTTGAGCTTGTCCCAGCAACTTTTACTGTAATGGCAGTGAAAGATCATATGTTCAATGGTTTCTTCAATTGTCCTCCCACAAAGAATGCAATTATAGTTATCGCCAATATTAAAGTGTCTTTGTTTGAGCATGTTCCTTGTATTTAGGCGGTCAGAGAGTAAGAGCCATCCGAAAACCTTGATTTTAATCGTGACTTTAGATTTCCATAGCCAATGATATGACTTATGTGCTTTGATTTCTCTGAAGTAGAATCTGTAGTATCTCTTGGCCGTGAAATTGTCGACACCCCAGATGTATCACCAGGTATCATTAATATCGTTCTGAAGGTGGGTCTCAGCCATGATGGCTTGTAGGTCACGCAACTCCTCGCGTGCAAGGACAGAAATAGGAAGGTGAAACGCCTCCCCTACCACCGTGATGCTCAAGAAATCCCTCACCGAAACATCTTCGTCTTGAGTGAAGGAGAATGCACGTGGGTGTGATTCAGCCAGGATCGAATCTGTCCATTGATCTTTCCACATTAAGACATTAGCTCCATCCCTCACCGTAACTTTGGTGATACCATGGTAGATTGGCACTAGTTTGAGAACATCACACCACCAAAATGATCCGCATGGGTCCGATGCATGTGGGATCTTGTTATTGTAATAGGTATTCTAGATCAACTCTACCCATGGTAAATCCATTTTGTTGTAAAATTTGTGGAGATATTTCAGTAATAAAGCATCACTTTGTACTCGGAGGTTGATGATCCCAAGGCCTCCACAAGCTTTTGGCTGGCAAACTCTGTCCCAAGAAGCAAGGGAGTGGCAAGATTCCCCTTGTTCTGATTTTTTCGTCCATAAGCATCTTCTGCGTAATTTATCGAGTAGTTCAAGGATCTTAGGTGGAAATTTTAGCGTGTAGAGAGCAAATATCATTAAAGATGTGATCACTAAATTTAAGAGGGAAATGTAACACCCCATGTATTAAGCTACAGTAATCACCCTTTTGATTATGCCATGTCATCATGATCAACAGTGCTTAATCATCATTAGTATCATATCTCTTTTCAAATGCAAATTCAAATGGAAATTCAAACTTAAAGTAAAAATAAAAGTTGTCCAAACCCAGAAACAAAAATGTTCATTAAATGGCAAATATTCCACAGACAATTCTAAAATCATAACCAACATTCACTAAATTAATTAACTGACTCAAACAGCAGTAAAACAACACTATTTCATACCTTTTTAATTAAGTAAAATCTCAAATGAAAACCTTTGGACTCAAAACCATTTTATTGCAGTGACATATAATGCACCATATTTATTTGGGCTAGTCTCATCTTTCACAAAAGTTGTTTGAGTTAAAAACAAAAGACAAAAGGCAAACAAAACAGAAAAGAAAAGGGAAAATAGAAAAGAGAGAAGAAGCCCACTGTGTCGGACCGCCAGTGCACAGAGTCGGCCCAGCCCAACTAGCCCCCCCTCCCCCTACCCCCTGACGCCGCAGACGCGCTGTCGAACAGCTAGCGTACGCGCACGCCCCCGAGCCCGGCCCCCCTCCCTCGCTGCACAACAGCGCGTCGCCGCGCTCGCCGTGGATAAAGGGAAGAGCCCCGTGCGCCCCTGGCCCCCTGGCTCTCCCTCGCTCGCTCCCTCTCGCTCTCCCTCGCCTCCCCATCTCTCCCGAGCGCCACCGCCGATGCGCCATCGTCACCACCGCGGCCACCGGCGTTCCCGAGCTCGACGGATGTGTCTGGGTGGTGCGCCGCCGACCGCCTCTTCCTCATCGACTGACAGCAAGAACTGAGGTGCACCGGAACTTGCGGATCGAGCCGGCTTCATCTTCTCGGTCGCCGGCGGTCTTCGCCGTCCCCGCGCTCCTCTGCTGCTCCAAAGCTTTCGAGGGCCTCCTTGTGCCGCTCGGTGAGCCACCACCTCCCTCAGTTCCCTCCCCGAGCCACGTTTTCCTTCCCTAGCTAGCTGTGCTCGCCGTCGCACCCTGGCCGCCGCGGGTCCTCGCTGTCCGGCCACTTCCGGTCGTCTCCGAGGCCGCGCTCTAGCTCTATTCGACGCGGCGTGCTCTTCTCACTTGAACGCGACCGAAAAACACGCGCAAAAGCGCACTGAAATCATAATGACGTGCACGCCCGGAAGCTACCTTCGCCAGACCTCGCTGCCGGCCTCGTTTCCGGCGACCTCAGTTCCGGCCAGTGCCACCACGAGACGCGCAACCTTGCAAGCTTTCAAACACCGCCAGAAACACCCGATTTGATGCACGACAGAGGGATTCCGTGGCCACCGGAGTTGCGCCGCCACGTGCGGGCTCGCCGGAGCTTTCTCCGGCGCCGGCGTCCGACGTGGCCAAGCGTGGGGCCCACCCTGAGACACTGCCTGTGGGCCCCGTCATCTGTTTGACCACGTTGACTTCGGTCAACGTGGGACACTGTTCCCTGCTGACACTGCCATGCGGGTCCCCCATGTCTGAAACTTAATTAGAGACTAATTGCACTGAGTTAATTAAGACACTGATTAGTTCAGCCACTGACAGTAGGGCCCACATGCTAAATAAGCCATTTAGTTAAATTGATCCCTGATTAATTAGCTCAGTCACTGACCAGTCGGACCCACTGGTCAGGTTTGACTGGTCAGCCCATCTGTTGACTGCTGACGTCACCACTATGTCATGCTATCATCAGGCACTGTTCTGGATAATGTTGGTTTAGTTAATAAAAATAATTCTAGAAATTAATAAAAACTTTAGAAAATCATATCTTTTAAACCGTAACTCCGATGAAAATAATTTATATATGAAAAATGCTCAGATTTTCGAGACGGATCCAATTTCGCTGTCCGTTCGTCCGTCGCACGTCTCTAACTACCTGAACATGGGACTTTCCCCCTTTGGTTCGCCTATCCGAAAATGCAACTTCGGGGAAACTTTCCCGGATGTTATTCCCCCTTCACCTATGTCGTGTAGCACTACGATAGGTCACCCCTAGCACCGTGTATCATATTGTCATGCATCTGTTTGCTTGTATTTACTGTTTCTTCCCCCTCTTCCTATTTGATAGACCCCGAGACCGCTGACGATGTCCTGAAGATCGACGACCCCACAGACAACCTTGCCCTTGCCGTCAAGCAACCAGGCAAGCCCCCCCCCCTTGAGCATACCGATATCGCCCATTCTATTTTCTCATGCTTGCATTAGAATTGTTGTTGCTGCTGCTTTACCTATTCTGATGCATAGCCTGTTTATTGTAACCTGCTGTTGATAATTACCTGCACATCCTAAACTGTCTAGTATAGGCTGGGTAGAGACCTATCGGTGACCCCACTTATCCCGACTGCCCTACTGGATTATCCGAAGACCCGATCAACGGGATTGAAGACCAGGCCCCGGCACCGCACATCAACCCCCTTAGTTGTAACGACACTGCAGCGTTACTGTCAAGTGCCGAGGGTGAAACCTCTTGTAGCACTTCTAATGTTAACTCTGTAGAGAAGTTGTTTGGTCGTGGTCATCGAGGGTGATTCCTCCTTCAACGCTTCCGATAACGACGCCGTCGTACAACACCACAAGTGTGAACCCAACGAGGGTGATTCCTCCGAGTTCACCTGACGGATACATCGAGTGGGAATTCAACGAGGGTGATACCTCGGATTTCCCTGATGTTATGGACACACGGATACTTGGACCTTACACTGTTACTTGGATAGGCGGGTCGACCCTGAGGGGTACCCGTGTGCGCCTAAGTGGCGAGTGTTGTGAAGACGGGTTGCCTGTATGGTGCCTGAGTGATGAATACGAGGTGCGGCTGGGCATTCTTAACCCTTGCAGCAAGTCCTCGAGACGGGGCGACGGGGTCACATCTTTCGTGAGTCTCTGCTCGTTACCGCAAGCCCTAGTCCACTAACGATTTGGATATGTGATCTGAGTGGGCCTCTGGCCCGATAGCACTAACCATCACGTGGGCATAGTATGGGCCTTCTGCATCGTATGCATCAGCCGAAAGCTCTGTCAGACGTCCAGTTCAGCAGTGCGGCATGGAGTGATTGGCGCCATTCACGACAGAGGTGGTGCTTGGATCTGAGCCATGTGCGCAACGACCCGGAGGGCGAGGGGTGATGGCCCAAGACCCCCTTACGCTTAGGATGTAGACCGGCGGGGACCTCTCTACTGAGCTCTAGGTAGGGCTGCGGTGTGTCGTTTGGCCGAGGTCGGGCATGACCCGGAAAAGTGTGTCCGGCCGGAGTTAAGCGAGCGTGGTGGGTAAGTTGGTGCACCCCTGCAGGGAAGAACACATCTATCGATAGCCGGTCCTACGGTAAAGGACACTCGGAGTTGTATCCTGATTGATACAATTAGAATTGGATACTTGGATACTATGGCTTCGGGATTGCTTCTCGCAGGGAGTCGAGAAGGGATCTCCGGACGAGGTTGATGACTGTATGGCTCTGGGATTGCTTTCTCGCAGGAAGTTGAGAAAGGATCTCTGGGTCAGGTTGAGACTTAATGATACTGCTACATTATATTGTACTGTTCTACTCTCTTCTATTGCTGCAACACCTCTGAAGATGCTAGTCTTTGATAGGACTAGGCCTTCTCTCTATTCTGGCTTTTCTGCAGCCCAGTCCACATATACAGCCTCCCTTTGAAAATGTTGCATATGTAGTGTAGATCCTTGCTTGCTGAGTACTTCTGAGTACTCACGGTTGCTTTGTTTTCCTTTTCTCCCCATATCAGTTTGTCGTGACCAGAGGACAGAGCCCCCTGAGACAGATGCCCCGTCGATCGACTACTACTACCACCCCGAGGATGGTTACTAGTACGAGTTGACTGATGGCCAGGAGTAGGATCGGAGGGTCCCAGGGAGAAGGCCTACGCCTTTCGATCGTAGTGTTTTATTTTGCCCCGCCTTTCTAAAGGCCTTTCTGTTTCTCTTTTAATATATGTACTCAAATATCTGATGCTTCCGCTGACGCTTGTTTGCGAGCTTTTGTATTCGAGCCCTCGAGGCCTCTGGCTTGTAATATAAAGCTTGTATGACTTTATTTATGTTTTAGAGTTGTGTTGTGATATCTTCCCCTGAGTCCTTAGGCTTGATCGTGTGCATTTGCGTGTATGATTAGTGCATGATTGAGCCGGGGGCGTCACAAGTTGGTATCAGAGCCGACTGCCTGTAGGAATCCCCCTTTCCAACTCCTTGGCCGAAAATGAGTCTAGTGGTCCAAAACTGTTTTACTAACATGGCTGTGTGGCTTACGGGCCCACGTCGCCAAATGGGTGGTATTATGATCTTTTATTCCTCGATTTTTACTCTGGGACTCTAATCTCTCTTCTACTCGGGTTAAAATTTTACTAACTCCAACATTACGTTCTCGTAACTACTTCCTCCCAGAGAGCCCTTACTCCAGATGATTACTTGGTGCGCCAGAAAATTCCGAAGATACTCTCCGATGTTCTTTCGAGAACTTGTGCTCATCGGATTTGCAATTCCCTACCCCCGAGACATCCCTATGGATAGCTACTTATACTTGCCATCCATACCTTCATTCTCGATAACTCTTGTTAGTACAAGATACCCTGAACTACTTCCCGCTACCCCGAGAATCCTTTGTGATTACTGCCTTGCAGCTCTTTTCTGCACGATTACACCTACGAAGAATTCCTCACACTTATCGAGGATTTGTTCGTTCCTAATTGTTCTTGTGTTACACAAAATTCTTCGAAACGCTATTCGATTTTCGGAAGATCTTCAGCAGCTTATTGCTCCTGAATTCCTTGCCTTCCTGTATTATGGTTAAATCCATATTTCTAGTAATCTCCGTTGACATCCTCTGTCACTATCATTTCGAGTCCCTTGATTCAATATATTAAGAATGCGCAAGCTAAAGATGCTGAAATTGATCTAATGAAGAAAGACCTTCACCTTGAAAAGTACAGGGATTTCTCGCTGTCTGAAGATGGAACTTTGTATTTCAGAAACCGCATTGTCGTACGTCGCTTCGAGCTTATGACTGATAAGGTCATGAAGGAGGCACATGATACCCCGTTGTCTATTCATCCGGGTAGCACCAAGATGTATCGTGATCTCCGTCAAAGGTACTGGTGGTCTAGAATGAAGCAAGACATTGCTCGCTATGTTGCTGAATGTGATGTGTGTCGTCGTGTTAAAGCAGAACATCAGAAGCCTGCTGGAATTATGCAACCCCTTCCTATTCCTCTATGGAAATGGGATAAGGTTCAGATGGATTTCATTACTGGCCTTCCCAGGTCACAGAAGGGTCACGATGCTATTCTTGTCGTCGTCGACCAACTTTCTAAAGTTGCACACTTTCTACCTGTCAAGGAGACGATCACTGCTAGTCAGTTAGCAGAATTATATATCTCCAGAATTGTATCACTCCAAGGTATTCCGAAGGAGATCAGTTCGGACCGTGGCGGCCTTTTCACTTCCAAGTTCTGGGAAAGTTTCCAAGAAGCTATGGGAACTCATATTACCTGGAGTTCAGCTTATCACCCCCAATCCCAAGGCCAAGTCGAACGAGTAAATCAAGTGCTTGAAGACATGCTGCGAGCTTGTGTTATTTCTTTCGGCAAGAAGTGGGAAGAATCTCTCCCGTATGCTAAATTCTCGTATAACAACAGCTATCAAGCCAGCTTGAAAATGGCCCCCTTCGAAGTTCTATATGGACGTAAGTGTCGAACCCCTCTGAATTGGTCAGAAACTGGGGAACGACCGCTCGTGGGTCCGGATATTATTCAACACGCTGAAGAACCAGTTCGTATTGTCCAGGAAAATCTCAAGGCGGCTCAGGACCGCCAGAAGAGCAACTATGATGGCAAACAATGGGGTTTGACTTATCAACCTGGTGATCAAGCTTATCTGCGTGTCACTCCTATGAAGGGCACTCACCGTTTCGGAATCAAGGGCAAGTTAGCTCCACGCTACATTGGTCCTTTTCGCATTATTGCTAGACGTGGTCAGGTGGCATACAAATTGGAATTGCCGCCGCAATTCTCTCATATCCACGACGTCTTCCATGTGTCGCAACTTCGTCGTTGCTTCAAGGAATCTCCGCACCGAGCAGTGGATCACGAGATGCTCGAATTGCATGATGATCTTTCATATAAGGAACATCCGATCCGCATCCTCGATGAATCTGAACATTGAACCCGTCAGAAGGTTACCAAGTTCCTCAAAGTTCAGTGGTCAAATCATACTGAAGATGAAGCCACTTGGGAACGCGAGGATAATCTTCGAGCGGAATACCCCGAACTTTTTCCTTCTACCTCTTAATTCTCGGGACGAGAATTCTTGTTAGTAGAGGAGATTTGTAACACCCCATGTATTAAGCTACAGTAATCACCTTTTTGATTATGCCATGTCATCATGATCAACAGTGCTTAATCATCATTAGTATCATATCTCTTTTCAAATGCAAATTCAAATGGAAATTCAAACTTAAAGTAAAAATAAAAGTTGTCCAAACCCAGAAACAAAAATGTTCATTAAATGGCAAATATTCCACAGACAATTCTAAAATCATAACCAACATTCATTAAATTAATTAACTGACTCAAACAGCAGTAAAACAGCACTATTTCATACCTTTTAATTAAATAAAATCCCAAATGAAAACCTTTGGACTCAAAACCATTTTATTGCAGTGACATATAATGCACCATATTTATTTGGGCTAGTCTCATATTTCACAAAAGTTGTTTGAGTTAAAAACAAAAGACAAAAGGCAAACAAAACAGAAAAGAAAAGGGAAAATAGAAAAGAGAGAAGAAGCCCACTCTGCCGGACCGCCAGTGCACATAGTCGGCCCAGCCCAACTAGTCCCCCCTCCCCCTACCCCCTGACGCCGCAGACGCGCTGTCGAACAGCTAGCGTACGCGCACGCCCCTGAGCCCGGCCCCCCTCCCTCGCTGCACGACAGCGCGTCGCCGCGCTCGCCGTGGATAAAGGGAAGAGCCCCGTGCGCCCTTGGCCCCCCTGGCTCTCCCTCGCTCGCTCCCTCTCGCTCTCCCTCGCCTCCCCATCTCTCCCGAGCGCCACCGCTGACGCGCCATCGTCACCACCGCGGCCACCGGCGTTCCCGAGCTCGACGGATGTGTCTGGGTGGTGCGCCGCCGACCGCCTCTTCCTCATCAACTTACAGCAAGAACTGAGGTGCACCGGAACTCGTGGATCGAACCGGCTTCATCTTCTCGGTCGCCGGCGATCTCCGCCGTCCCCACGCTCCCCTGCTGCTCCAAAGCTTTCGAGGGCCTCCTTGCGCCGCTCGGTGAGCCACCACCTCCCTCTGTTCCCTCCCCGAGCCGCGTTTTCCTTCCCTAGCTAGCTGTGCTCGCCGTCGCACCCTGGCCGCCGCGGGTCCTCGCTGTTTGGCCACTTCCGATCGTCTCCGAGGCCGCGCTCTAGCTCTATTCGATGCGGCGTGCTCTTCTCACTTGAACGAGACCGAAAAACACGCGCGAAAGCTTACCAAAATCGTAATGACGTGCACGCCCGGAAGCTACCTCCGCCAGACCTCGTCACCGGCCTCGTTTCCGGCGACCTCAGTTCCGGCCAGTGCCACCACGAGACGCGCAACCTTGCAAGCTTTCGAACGCCGCCAGAAACACCCGATTTGATGCACTACAGAGGGATTCCGAGGCCACCGGAGTTGCGCCGCCGCGTGCGGGCTCGCCAGAGCTTTCTCCGGTGCCGGCGTCCGACGTGGCCAAGCGTGGGGCCCACCTTGAGACACTGCCTGTGGGCCCCGTCGTCTGTTTGACCACGTTGACTTCGGTCAACGTGGGACATTGTTCCCTACTAACACTGCCATGTGGGTCCCCCATGTCTGAAACTTAATTAGAGACTAATTGCACTGAGTTAATTAAAACACTAATTAGTTCAGCCACTGACAGTAGGGCCCACATGCTAAATAAGACATTTAGTTAAATTGATCCATGATTAATTAGCTCAGTCACTGACTAGTGGGACCCACTGGTCAGGTTTGACTAGTCAGCTCGTCTGTTGACTGCTGACGTCACCACTATGTCATGCTGATGTCATCAGGCACTGTTCTGGATAATGTTGGTTTAGTTAATAAAAATAATTCCACAAATTAATAAAAACTTTAGAAAATCATATCTTTTAAACCGTAACTCCGATGAAAATAATTTATATATGAAAAATGCTCAGATTTTCGAGACGGATCTAAATTCGCCGTCCGTTCACCCGTCGCACATCTCTAACTACCTGAACATGGGACTTTCCCCCTCCGGTTCGCCTGTTCGAAAATGCAACTTCGGGAAAACTTTCCTGGATGTTATTCCCCCTTCACCTATGTCGTGTAGCACTACGATAGGTCACCCCTAGCACCGTGTATCGTATTGTCATGCATCTGTTTGCTTGTATTTACTGTTTCTTCCCCCTCTTCCTATTCGATAGACCCCGAGACCGCTGACGATGTCCTGAAGATCGCCGACCCCACAGACAACCTTGCCCTTGCCGCCAAGCAACCAGGCAAGCCCCCCCCCCCCTTGAGCATACCGATATCACCCATTCTATTTTCTCATGCTTGCATTAGAATTGCTGCTGCTGCTGCTTTACATATTCTAATGCATAGCCTGTTTATTGTAACCTGCTGTTGATAATTACCTGCACATCCTAAACTGTCTAGTATAGGTTGGGTAGAGACCTATCGGTGACCCCACTTGTCTCGACTGCCCCGCTGGATTATCCGAAGACCCGATCAACGGGATTGAAGACCAGGCCCAGGCACCGCACATCACCCTCCCTTAGTTGTAACGACACTGCAGCGTTACTGTCAAGTGCCGAGGGTGAAACCTCTTGTAGCACTTCTGATGTTAACTCTGTAGAGAAGTTGTTCGGTCATGGTCATCGAGGGTGATTCCTCCTTCACCGCTTTCGATAACGACGCCGTCGTACAACACCACAAGTGTGAACCCAGCGAGGGTGATTCCTCCGATTTCACCTTGACGGATACATCGAGTGGGAATTCAACGAGGGTGATACCTCGGATTTCCTTGATGTTATGGACACACGGATACTTGGACCTTACACTGTTACTTGGATAGGCGGGTCGACTCTGAGGGGTACCCGCGTGCGCCTAAGTGGCAAGTGTTGTGAAGACAGGTTGCCTGTATGGTGCCTGAGTGATGAATACGAGGCGCAGCCGGGCATTCTTAACCCTTCCAGCAAGTCCTCGAGATGGGGCGACGGGGTCACATCTTTCGTGAGTCTCTGCTCGTTACCGCAAGCCCTAGTCCACTAACAATTTGGATATGTGATCTGAGTGGGCCTCTGGCCCGATAGCACTAACCATCACGTGGGCATAGTATGGGCGTTCTGCATCGTATGCATCAGCCGAATGCTCTGTCAGATGTCCAGTTCAGTAGTGCGGCATGGAGTGATTGGCGCCATTCACGACAGAGGTGGTGCTTGGATCTGAGCCATGTGCGCAACGACCCGGAGGGCGAGGGGCGATGGCCCAAGACCCCCTTGTGCTTAGGATGTAGACCGGCGGGGACCTCTCTACTGAGCTCTAGGTAGGGCTGCGGTGTGTCATTTGGCCGAGGTCGGGCATGACCCGGAAAAGTGTGTCCGGCCGGAGTTAAGCGAGCGTGGTGGGTAAGTTGGTGCACCCCTGCAGGGAAGAACACATCTATCGATAGCCGGTCCTACAGTAAAGGACACTCGGAGTTGTATCCTGATTGATAAATTAGAACTGGATACTTGGATACTATGGCTCTGGGATTGCTTCTCGCAGGGAGTCGAGAAGGGATCTCCGGACGAGGTTGATGACTGTATGGCTCTGGGATTGCTTTCTCGCAGGAAGTCGAGAAAGGATCTCTGGGTCAGGTTGAGACTTAATGATACTGCTACATTATATTGTACTGTTCTACTCTCTTCTATTGCTGCAAGACCTCTGAAGATGCTAGTCTTCGATAGGACTAGGCCTTCTCTCTATTCTGGCTTTTCTGCAGCCCAGTCCACATATACAGCCTCCCTTTGAAAATGTTGCATATGTAGTGTAGATCCTTGCTTGCTGAGTACTTCTGAGTATTCACGGTTGCTTTGTTTTCCTTTTCTCCCCATATCAGTTTGTCATGACCAGAGGACGGAGCCCCCTGAGACAGATGCCCCGTCGATCACTACTACTACCACCTCGAGGATGGTTACTACTACGAGTTGACTGACGGCCAGGAGTAGGATCGGAGGGTCCCAGGCATTAGGCCTATGCCTTTCGATCGTAGTGTTTTATTTTGCCCCGCCTTTCTAAAGGCCTTTCTGTTTCTCTTTTAATATCTACACTCAGATATCTGATGCTTCCGCTGACGCTTGTATGCAAGCTTTTGTATTCGAGCCCTCGAGGCCCCTGGCTTGTAATATAAAGCTTGTATGACTTTATTTATGTTTTAGAGTTGTGTTGTGATATCTTCCCGTGAGTCCTTAGGCTTGATCGTGTGCATTTGCGTGTATGATTAGTGCACGATTGAGTCGGGGGCGTCAAAGGAAAGCTTTGCTCCATAGGACATCAAGGTAAGGGTAGACGTGTGTCTTCTTTCCACAGAGCAAACCAGGGGCATAAGATCATGTACCGATGGTTTTGTTGTGCCGAGGGGCAGCCCGAGGTAAGTAAAGGGCATTTTACCAATATTGCACCCGAAGATCTGAGCCATGTTTGCACTGAGTTGGCTTTCACAATTAATTGGGATCAAAGTTGATTTATGAAAATTTGTTTTGAGGCCAATTGAGGTTGCATAATCAGTTAAGATCTCTTTGACTGTTATTGCTTGTGTGGGGGCATGCAGGCATAATAGTGACAGTGTCGTCCGCATATTAGATGACCGGGTAATCTGTCTGGTCCGGTCAAGGGAATGGGAGTTGAATGTGTCCTTGTCTGTAGGCTTCATTTAATGCAGCTTGAAGGAGATCAGCCGCTAATACAAAAATAAGAGGATACAGGGGATCACCTTGGCGCACCCCACATTTACAGAAGAACTGTCGGCCTGGCACTCCATTGAGGAGGACTGAAGATTTTGCAGATGAGACAATGCTTTGCATCCATCCAAGCCATTTGTCATTAAAACCCATGTTCCTCATGATTTCAATCATTGATGCATGTTCAATAGTGTCGAAAGCTTTAGCAAAGTCTAGCTTGAGGAGAATGATCTCTTTTTTGGAGGCTTGGAATTGAAAATTGTATTCAAATGCCCATGCGAGGCAATCTTGTATGGATTCTCCCATGTATGAAACCATATTGGTTGCGATGTATGATTTTCAGAATTAGTTTTTGGAGCCGATTGGCAAGTAATTTGGTGATCACTTTGAGACAATAATTCAGCAATCTAATCAGTCTATAATCATTGACACCTGCTGGCGAGTTGATCTTGGGGATAAGAGTGAAGAAACCATCATTTATGCTTTCAAGATTTAGGCCCCCTTCAAAGAATTGTGAGCATAGAGCATAGAAGTCTTCTTTGATAATATGCCAACAGGATTTCAGAAATGTCCCAGTGAATCCATCAGGACCTAGGGCTCAGTCTGCTGGCATTTCCTTTATAACTTGGTCAATTTCAGCATGTGAGAAGGGAACTGTGAGTTGGTCCAGGTCTTCAATTCTCTTGATGATGTCGGGCAGATCAAACTTCATTTCATATGGTTTTGATGTTCCAAGTCTTGACTTAAAAGTGTTAAAAATGATGGCCTCTTTGCCGGCATGGTCTTCTACTATGGAGCCATCATCAAGCTCAAGGGAGGCAATGTTGTTTTTCCTATATCTCTCTGAAGCCATGGCCTGGAAGAATTTTGGTTGCTCATCCCCAAATTTGATCCATCGTATAGTGCATCGTTTCTTCCAATATTGCCTTTCATAGGATAGGAGTCTTAAAAGGTGTTTCTTGAGAATTCTCCTAAAATTAAATTCCGGGACAGTGAGATCTCTTTTATTCTCCAGGGCATCAAAGTTAGATAGTGCTAGATTTGAGTTTTCAATTGCCACTGAAAGTTTGGAGATATGTTTGCTCCACCTCTTTAAGGCTCCTCTCAGATTCTTGAACTTCTTACAAAGAGTTTTAGCCAAGTTGGTAGTATTAATCTGTTTGGACCATTCCTGAGTTACTGTTTCCATAAACCCCGGGTGCTCAACCCAGTAGGATTCAAATTTGAAAATTTTAATGCGGGGTATAGATGTTTCCATTGTTACACAGCAAGGTATATGATCTGAAACTGGTTTGCCCATGGGTTTAACCATTGTATTTGGAAAAGAGTTTGTCCAATTAGTGGATGTGAGGAACCAGTCCAATTGTTCTAAAAGAGGTTGTGTCTGCATGTTACTCCAGGTATAGGCCCTGCCTTTAATAGACAATTCAATCAGGGATTGTGTTCTAATGAAATCATTGAAAGTATTCATGTCATTAAAATTTCCACTAGGTTTATTTCTGTTGGCAGGGCTTCGGATGTAATTAAAGTCCCCTAATAAAAGTCAGTCCTCATTGTCCGGGATGTTTAAGTTTAAGAGCCAATTAGTATAGATTACCCTATTGTCCCCCTGGCAAGGACCATAAACATTGACTAGTGTACAAGTATGAAGTGACATGGTCGATTGAAATTTAATTACCAAAGCAAATTCTTCGGTGTAAACCATAGAGCCAGAGAAAACAGAGCTATTCCAGATTGTTGCAATGCCCCCAGAAGCACCACGAGATGGGACAAATGCAAAATTATCAAAACGACGAGGGCAGCAAGATTTAACAAAAGCAAGATCAATCATAGGCTTCTTTGTTTCCTACAAACAGATAATTGCGCATCCACTAGAGGAGATAGCATTAGACAGTGCCAAAAGTTTCTCATCAGAGTTTAGGCCACGAACATTCCAACATAAAATATTCCAATTTTGCCGAAGTACCATAGAGATAAATAAGATAAATAGAAACTAGGCCGAAGAGGACGACCCCACTTCCTTTGGAGCCATGAGAGCATCTTCAGAGAGCTCTTCCGAAGGAATGGCACACTTCTGGGTGCCCACCTATTGGATGACAGAGATCGGAGTAGGCGGTGGGACAGTAGCAGCATCATCAGAGAGTTCAGTGATCACCACAGAAGATCTAGCCACCGGGATGATGTGTGGTTTTACCTTCGAGCCCTTAGCCTTGCCATCAGTAACACTGTGGATTTTGAACCCATCATATTTGTTGTTTTTAGCACTTCTTCTCACATTGATAGTGCACTCCGGCACCTTATGCTTGCCCTTTTTGCGCACAGTGAGAGCAGAAGATGAACCAGGTTTAGTAGGTGCTACAAGTGGAGCAGTTACAGAAACCAGAGCGGTATTGGGTGCTTCAAGAAGTTCAGAGTGTTGCATGTTCCTTGCTGTTCCAGTGTCAGTGTTCATCTGCTCGGCATGCTGGCTGTTATCATCTAATTCAGATATAACCACAATGGACTGAGAGGTAACCTGCATATTTATTTCATCCTGACCAACCACCCAACATATGTTCTTAGAAGAGGGATCACCTTGAGCATTGGTCTATTTAATTGTAGCCTCAACCTGAAAAGAGTCACTTGTTGGGGAGACAGTTAACTGAATGTCAACACCTGCAGATCTCATACCATAACCGTCTGCCCATGGGCCAATGGAAGAGAGCACAGGCATGATCGTCTTAGAGAGAAAGTTGTTGATATGCAGCACTGAGATGAATTCATTGAACATCATTGAAGCGACCAGGTCCCCCTCCGAGGACATGGTGAATTGCATTCCAGCCCTTGAGACAGAGATATCAATATGGATTTGTTCCTCCCTTCTATTGTTCACAGGTGGTCCAGTGACAAGAGATTGGAAGATGTTCTGAGGGATCAAGATCATCGTGTCAGGGCCACTGCTGGAGCCAGAACTGTCACCTGTAGAAATTGAGTCATTCTAGGCCAAACCAGGGCTGTCTTGAAGATTATTTGCAGGTACAATTCCATCCTGAACCTGAAGCCTTTCTGAAGCAAGCCAAGCCTGAAAGCAATAAAGGGCAGATGCTGGTGGTGGGGGAGGTGGAAGAGGTGCAGTCCAGACTCCCCAACCATCTTGGAACTGAAGGCCCTGATCAACCACAACATTGTCATCCTACTGTTGTCCAGCATTGAAGCCATTACCTGCTCCGTTCTGCGCCATCCAATTATCCAATTGATGCTCATACAGTTGTTCTACCGTGAGGCCTTCACCATACAGGGGATGAGGTACACCATCAGCCGGCGGTGGGTCCTCGCCAGCCGGCGGAACCTCAAGCAGATGAGCGTTCCAGTCAGCGCTGCGGAGCATAGTGACACAGACAGTCCAGCTCATCCTGGCTCCCCCAAGATGGCGCACTACAAAACTCTTAGGCACAAGACTCATGTTGATGATACGAGCTTTAATCAAGACAAACTTTCGGTAACCTCTCGGATTGTACCAATGAAGCAGAGCACCAAATCTATCCACTGATCTATGCAAGTAGTGATGTGTTTGATAGTCATAGGGAAAACCAATATAAAGAATCCAGATCTCAGGCCCAAATGAGGTGAGTCTCATGTTCAATGCAGCATCATGTGGAACAAAAGAAACTATAGTATTCATCTCCCCTTCCACCTCTGCATCTATCTCAAACGTGGTTCCCACTACATTATCTCTGATCAAAGTATTGACAAAACCATAGATAGCAATCCCCAGGGGGTGATCATCAATTTCCGTAGGCATGAAGTGGGATTCTTGCAGCAAACCTGTGATGGTCTGACGCAGCGCTGCCTTCTGGTGGAATGGGACATGGTGATCCACCTCAGCAATGGCGAGGAAGTCGTGGTTGAGGGGCGGCACCGGATGTACCACCATCTCGCCGCGCACCACACGATCCGCCGGCCCAAGCTCGATGGTCATCCCAGGGGGGATGTAGGGGATGACGTTAACTGGGTAGTTCGCCATTGTTGAGCGCAGAGGAGCAGAGCTCGAGGGGGGTTCTGACTGCTTAGAGGTGGAAGTGTGCAGAGGAGGCGTATCGTCGGGGATTTTTGTCTTAGGTATTCAACCCCATCCTTGTTGCCGTTTCTTGCCCAAACAGGAGGATGCCATGTGTCCCGTGATGCCACAGAAATCGCATCGGACGACTGTCGTGCTTTGGGTATGAAATCGCGTAGGAATAGCATTTTTGGCAGGGGGATATGATTCCGAGAGTGGTGTGATTTGACTGCCCCTGCCAAGATAGGGCTCATAAACCCAGGGGTTGCAACTTGTGGCGATGTGATTGTATTATCTACCCCAATTGAAGGAGCCTGGCAATCTGGTTTGCGCACCAACGTAGGATGATTAATAGGAATAGTGTATGATTTTATTTTCCAAAAATAAGACTTCAACTGGGTACTAAAGCAATCCAGCTCAAGGTGGCCAAGGAAAGAGCATATGACACAATAAAGCCTTGTCGGGCAAGAAGTAGAATGGTGTTGGTCAGAACCGCAGATGGAGCAGATGGGCCTAAAACTTTGAGCTTGGCCCAAGTTTCTCGTGGGCCCAGAAGCATGGAAAGAATGACCCTGACTCATACTCGTACCCACAGAGTTAACCATTAAGGCCGGGGAGCTATTATTATTATTATTCTCCGAGCAAGAAAATTCCTGGTGCCCCAGTTGGGAACAAATGGAGCATTTATTCAACTTCCCATAAATAAAATACGATGGTGGGACCGAATGTAGAGCCCAAGTTGCCGCAATTTTCGTATCAGTTGCTGCAATTTTCGTATCATCATAACCCACTTGTCGGTAATCCAAAATATGGGCAAGTACAAAATTCGGAATAGAATCCCAGTAATTCTGTCTGTAGTTATGTCCATTAAACATCAATTTGGCCGGATTATTAGCTCCCAATAAATGTGATTGGAAACTTCCAAAAGAAATCAAACCGTTTCCACAGGAATCCATGATTGGCCTCGGATCAAATTGTCCAAAACTAATGTGAGGAAAATCAGGATTATGAGAAGAATGTGAACAAATAGCCTCATTTCTATTTGCTTGAGACAAGTCATTGCTCATAGAGCCTTCTGAGGTATCAACATGAATACCAAACTTAGAAAAATCTTGAGTAGCATTGCCCTAATCCAAACCACCATGTTTAAGAAAATTTAAATTTGTCTTGATTGTTATTAAAATGGTTTCGCGAGACAAAATTCACATCTACGGGATAATTATTTTGCTCAATCAAAGTAGACAAAGGCACATCATTAAGACCAATAGGAGCACTTGTATTAGCAACCAATTTCATCAGAGCATCAACTTTTTCACTCAACGTACTAATTTCTTCAACCGAATTAACTTTTTTACTAGTAGGTGCTCTTTCAGTATACCATTGTGAATAATTTGCCATAATATTATCAAGCAATTTAGTAGCTTCACCCAAAGTAATTTCCATAAAAGTACCACTCGCGGCGGAATCTAAAAGATTTCTAGAAACAAAGTTCAATCCCGCATAAAATTTTTGTATGATCATCCAAAGATTTAAACCATGAGTAGGACAATTTCTTAGCATCAACTTCATTCTTTCCCAAGATTGTGCAACATGTTCATGCTCAAGTTGCTTAAAATTCATGATTTGAGTTCTAAGGGAAATAATTTTCGCGGGCGGAAAATACTTAGTAATAAAAGCATCTTTGCACTTATCCCAAGAATCGATACTATTACGAGGCAAAGAAGAAAACCAAATTTTTGCACGATCCCTCAAAGAGAAAGGAAATAATTTCAACTTCACAATATCATTGTCCACATATTTTTTCTTTTGCATATCGCATAATTCTATGAATGTGTTTAGATGGGACGCGACATCCTCATTAGGAGTACCGAAAAACTAATCTTTCATAACAAGATTCAACAAAGCGGCATTAATATCACAAGATTCCACACTAGTGGCGGGAGGAGCAATCGGAGTGCTAATAAAATCATTGTTATTGGTATTGGAAAAATCACACAACTTGGTGTTTTCTTCAGTCATCGTGACTACACAAACAAGATTGCAAACAAAAACAGATCCGACGAGAAAACGGCGAACGAAAAAGAGGGCGAATAAAACGGCAAATTTTTGTGAAGTGGGGGAGATGAAAACAAGAGGCAAATGGAAAATAATGTAAATTGCAAGGAGATGAGATTTGTGATTAGGAACCTGATAGATGTTGATAATGTCTCCCCGGCAACGGCGCCAGAAATTCCTTTTGATGTCGCTTGAACTACGTCGGTATTTCCCCAAAGAGGAAGGGATGATGCAGCACAGCTACGGTAGGTATTTCCCTCAATTATGAAACCAAGGTATCAATCCAGTAGGAGAACCAAGCAACACTATGTAAACGGTACCTGCACACAAAGAACAAATACTTGCAACCCGACGCGTAAGAGGGGTTGTCAATCCCTCCGCGGTAAAAAGATAGATAAAATTGTGGTAGATTGGATAAATAGCTCTCTATAAAACGCAAAATAAAGTAAGTAATAAAGAAGTGCAGCAAGGTATTTTTTGGTTTTTGGGATAATAAATCTGAAAAGAAAAGCAAATAAAAATAGATCTCAAAGCAAATATGATAAAGAATAGACCCGGGGGCCGTAGATTTCACTAGTGGCTTCTCTCAAGAAATAGCACACGCTGGGTAAACAAATTACTATTGGGCAATTGATAGAAGATCGAATAATTATGACGATATCCAAGGCAATGATCAATATATAGGCATCACGTCCAAGATTAGTAGACCAACTTCTGCCTGCATCTACTACTATTACTCCACACATTGACCGCTATCCAGCATGCATCTAGTGTATTAAGTTCATGGAGAAAACGGAGTAATGCAATAAGAATAATGACATGATGTAGACGAGATCTATTCATGTTGGAATAGCCCCCATCTTGTTATCCTTAATAGCAATGATACATGCGTGTCTTGCTGCCCCTTCTGTCACTGGGAAAGAACACTGCACGATCGAACCCATCACAAAGCACCTCTTCCCATGGCAAGAAAAATCGATCTAGTTGGCCTAACTAAACCAAAGATTCAAAGAAGAAATACGAGGCTATAAATAATCATGCATATAAGAGATCAAAAGAAGACTCAAATAATATTCATGGATATAGATCTGATCATAAACTCAAAGTTCATTAGATCCCAACAAACACACCGTAAAAAAGAGTTACATCAAATAGATCTCCAAGAGACCATTGTATTGAGAATCAAAAGAGAGAGAGGAAGCCATCTAGCTACTGCCTACGGACCCGTAGGTCTATGATGAACTACTCACGCATCATCGGAGAGGCACCAATGAGGATGATGAACCCCTCCGTGATGGTGTCTAGATTGTATCTTGTGGTTCTGGAACTTGCGGTGGACGGAATTGTGTTTTGTCGACTCCCCTGGGGTTTCTGGAATATTTAGGAATTTATTGGGCACAAAGGCGGTGCGGGAGGTCACCGAGGGGGGCACAACCCCCCTGGGCGCGCTTGGGCCCCCAGGCGCGCCCTGGTGGGTTGTGCCCACCTTTGGCCTCCCCTCTGGTACATCTTTGGCCCACTGGGTGTCTTCTGGTCCATAAAAATTCTCCAAAAAGTTTTGCTGCATTTGGACTTCGTTTTGTACTGATATTCTGCGAAGTAAAAAAAAGCAAAAAACAGCAACTGGCACTTGGCACTATGTCAATAGGTTAGTCCCAAAAAAAGATATAAAGTTGCTATAAAATGATTGTAAAACAACCAAGAATGATAATATAACAGCATGGAACAAGCAAAAATTATAGATACATTGGAGACGTATCATGACTGCATCTAGAGTACAAAGTTTATAAGAATAGACAACGCTTTAAGTAAGATGCCATGATATAGAGGGATAAACTCAAGCAATATGACATAAACCCCATCTTTTTATCCTTGATGGCAACAATACAATACATGCTTCACTACCCCTTCTGTCACTGGGTGAGGACACCGCAAGATTGAACCCAAAACTAAGCACCTGTCCCATTGCAAGAAAAACCAATCTAGTTGGCCAAACCAAACCGATAGTTTGAAGAGAAATACAAAGACATCTTAATCATGCATAAAAGAGTTCAGAGAAAACTTAAATAATATTCATAAATAATCTGATCATAAATCCACAATTCATCGGATCTCAACAAACGCACCACAAAAGAAGATTTCATCGGATAGAACTCCAAGAACATCGAGGAGGACATTGTATTGAAGATCAAAGAGAGAGAAGAAGCCATCTAGCTACTAGCTATGGACCCTTAGGTCTATGGTAAACTACTCACGCTTCATTGAAAGCGCAGCAAGGTTGAGTTAGAGGCCCTCCGTGATCGAATCCCCCTCCGGCGGAGTGCCAGAAAAGGCCCCAAGATGGGATCTCACGGGAACAGAGGTTTGCGGCAGAGGAAAAGTATTTTGGTGGACGCTTCTGATGTTCCGGGAATATTTGAGAATATATAGAGCTGGAATTAGGATTAGAGGACCTCCGAGGGGCCCACAAGCCAGGGGGCGCCCCCCTGGGGCGCGCCCTGAGGGCTTGTGGCCTTCTCAAGACACCTCTGGCCCTCTCCCCAAGTCTTCTGGGTGTCTTCTGGTCCAAGAAAAATCATCGTAAAGTTTTATTCCGTTTGGACTCTGTTTGATATTCCTTTTTTGTAAAAGTCAAAAATAGAAACTGGCACTGGGCTCTAGGTTAATAAGTTAGTCCCAAAAATAATATAAAATAGAATATTAATGCATATAAAACATCCAAAACAGATAATATAATAGCATGGAACAATCAAAAATTATAGATACGTTGTAGACGTATCAAGCATCCCCAAGCTTAATTCCTGGTCGTCCTCGAGTAGGTAAATGATAAAAATAGAATTTTTGATGTGAAATGCTACCTGACATATTTATCAATGCAATTTTCTTTATTGTGGCAAGAATATTCAGATCCATAAGATTCAAAACAAAAGTTTAATATTGACATAGAAACAATAATACTTAAAGCATACTAATAAAACAATCATGTCTTCTCAAAATTACATGGCCAAAGAAAGTTATCCCTACAAAATCATATAGTCTGGCTATGCTCCATCTTCATCACACAAAGTATTTCATCATGCACAACCCCGATGACAAGCCAAGCAATTGTTTCATACTTTTGGTGTTCTCAAACTTTTCCAACTTTCATGCAATACATGAGCGTGAGCCATGGATATAGCACTATAGGTGGAATATAATATGGTGGTTGTGGAGAAGACAAAAAGGAAGGAGAAAGTCTCACATCAACTAGGCAAATTAATGGGCTATGGAGATGCCCATCAATTGATATCGATGCAAGTGAGTAGGGATTGCCATGCAACGGATGCACTAGAGCTATAAGTGTATAAAAGATCAAAAAGAAACTAAGTGGGTGTGCATCCAACTTGCTTGCTCATGAAGGCCTATGGCAATTTGAGGAGCCCATCATTGGAATATACAAGTCAAGTTCTATAATGAAAAATTCCCACTAGTATATGAAAGGGACAAAATAGGAGACTCTCTATCATGAAGAACATGGTGCTATTTCAAAGCACAAGTGTGGAAAAAGATAGTAACATTGTCCCTTCTCTCTTTTTCTCTCATTTTTTTTGGGCTTCTTTGGCCTCTTTTATTTTTTTAAGTCCGGAGACTCATCCCAACTTATGAGGGAATCATAGCTTCCATCATCCTTTCCTCACATGGGACAATGCTCTAAATGATGATCACCACACTTTTATTTACTTACAACTCAAGAATCACCACTTTAGGTACTGTTGTGAACTCATTCTAAATTTATATTGGTGTTATATCTACTATATTCCAACTTCTCATGGTTCATACCCCCCGATACTACCCATAGATTCATCAAAATAAGCAAACAACATATAGAAAACAGAATCTGTCAAAAACAGAACAGTCGGTAGTAATCTGGAAATTTCGTATACTTACGTAACTCCAAAAATTCAAAAAAAAGAAAATTTAGGAAATTTGTATATAAATCTTTTGTAAAAAAATCAGATCAAAAGCACGTTTCTGTGATTTTCTAAATTTTTGGCAATGAGCACAAAAGTTTCTTTTTTTCAGCAAGATCAAATCAACTATCACCATAGACCATCCCAAAGGTCTTACTTGGCTCAAACACTAATTAAAACACCAAGACACAATTACTACAGAGGTAATAATGTGTATTTATTAAAAAACAGAACCAAAAACAAAAAACATAAAAATAAAATTGGGTTGCCTCCCAACAAGCGCTATTGTTTAACGCCCCTAGCTAGGCATAAAACATAGATCTAGGTATTGTCATCTTTGGTATGCAATACATAAGTAGCCCTCATAATAGATTCATATGGCAACTTAATTTTGTTTTTTGGAAAGTGTTCCATGTCCTTCCTTAACGGAAATTGAAATCTAATGTTTCCTTCTTTCATATCAATAATTGCACCAATCGTTCTAAGGAAAGGTCTACCAAGAATAATAGGACATGTAGGATTGCAATCTATATCAAGCACAATGAAATCTACGGGCACATAATTCCTATTTGCAACAATAAGAACATCATTAATCCTTCCCATAGGTTTCTTACTAGTGGAATCCGCGAGATGCAAATTTAAAGAACAGTCATCAAATTCACGGAAACCTAGCACTTCACATAAAGTTTTTGGAATCATGGAAACGCTAGCACCCAAATCACACAAAGCATGGCACTCATAGTCTTTAATTTTAATCTTAATAGTAGGTTCCCACTCATCATAAAGCTTTCTAGGGATCAAAACTTCCAACTCAAGTCTTTCTTCAAAAGATTTCATCATAGCATCAACGATATGTTTAGTAAAAGCTTTATTTTGATTATAAGCATGAGGAGAATTCAACATGGATTGCAACAAGGAAATACAATCTATCAAAGAGCAATTATCATAATTAAAGCCCTTGAAATCCAAAAGAGTGGGTTCATCGCTACTTAAAGTTTTGACCTCTCCAATCCCACTTTTATCAATTTTTGCATTAAGATCTATAAACTCCAAATCATTGGGATGCCTTCTAGCTAATGTTGACTCATCTCCAGTTCCATATTTATCAAGATTTATATTAGAAAACAAAGATTCAATAGGAGTCACGCCAATCACTTTAAGATCCTCATCATTATTATCACAAGAAATCGAAGAACACGCTTTTACAAACCAATCTCGCTTAGCGCGCATCCTAGCGGTTCTTTCTTTACACTCATCAATAGAAATTTTAATACCTTTTAGAGATTCATTAATATCATGTTTGGGTGGCATAGATCTAATTTTCAAAGAATCAATCTCAAGAGAAATTCTATCAATGTTCCTAGCCAAATCATTAATCTTGAGCAATTTTTCTTCTACCATAGCATTGAAATTCTTTTGAGAATTAATGAAATATTTAATATTATTATCAAGATCAGAGGGTATTTTACTATAATTTCCATAAGAATTATTGTAGGAATTACCATAATTATTAGAGGAATTACTAGGAAACGGCCTAGGGTTGAAATTACCTCTATATGTGTTATTACCAAAATTGTTCCTACCAACAAAATTCACATCCATAGATTCATTATTATTCTCAATCAAGGTGGACAAAGGCATATCATTAGGATAAATAGGAGCACTCTTACTAGCAAACAATTTCATAAGTTTATCCATCTTTCCACTCAAAGTATTAATTTCTTCAATTGCATGCACTTTTTTACAAGTGGAAGATATTTCGGTATGCCGTTGAGAGTAATTTGCCATAATATTATCTAGAAGTTTAGTAGCTTCTCCTAATGTAATTTCCATAAAAGTACCTCCCGCGGCGGAATCTAAAAGTTTTCTAGATGCAAAATTCAATCCGGCATACAAATTTTGTATGATCATCCATAAACTTAAACCATGAGTAGGGCAATTTCTTATCATCAATTTCATCCTCTCCCAAGATTGTGCAACATGTTCATGATCTAGTCGCTTAAAATTCATTATATCATTCCTAAGGGAGATGATCTTAGCGGGAGGAAAATACTTGGAAATAAAAGCATCTTGACACTTATTCCATGAATCAATAATATTTTTAGGCAAAGATGAAAACCAAGTTTTAGCACGATCTCATAGTGAGAACGGAAATAGCTTCAATTTAACAATATAATTATCCACATCTTTTTTCTTTTGCATATCACACAACTCAATGAAAGTATTTAGATGGGATGCGGCATCTTCATTAGGACTATCGAAAAATTCTTCTTTCATAACAAAGATTCAACAAAGCGGCATTAATTTCATAAGATTCCACACTAGTGGCGGGAGCAATCGGAGTACTAATAAAATCATTATTATTAGTGTTGGAAAAATCATACAACTTGGTATTTTCTTGAGACATCGTGACAAACCAAGCAATCTAGCACACAAGCAAACGAAAAGGCGAATGAAAGAAGGGCGAATAAGAAGGCAAATATTTTTGTATTTTTTTGAAAACATTTTAGAAGTGGGGGAGAGGAAAACGAGAGGCAAATGGCAAATAATGTAAGTGCAAGAGATGAGAGTTTATGATGGGTACTTGGTAGGCTTGATGTAGAACCTCCCCGGCAACGGCGCCAGAAATTCTTCCTCTTACTACTTGAGCTTGCGTTGATTTTTCCCTTGAAGAGGAAAGGGTGATACAACAAAGTAGAGATAAGTATTTCCCTCAGTTAAGAACCAAGGTATCAATCCAGTAGGAGGCACAAGCAAGTATCTAATATATGCACCTGCACAAACTAACAAACACTTGCACACAACGCGAAAAAGGGGTTGTCAATCCCTTCACGGTCACGAAAAAGAGTGAGATCTAATAGAGATAGGTATAAAAGATAAATAAAAGAGCAAACTAAAGTAAATATAAATAAATTGCAGCAAGGTATTTTTGGGTTTTTTGGTTTATAGATTTGAAAATATATGATGGAAAATAGACCCGGGGACCATAGGTTTCACTAGAGGCTTCTCTCTTGAAAGAAAACATATGGTGGGTAAACAAATTACTGTTGAGCAATTGATAGAAAAGCACATAATTATGACAATATCTAAGGCAATGATCATGAAAATAGGCATCATGTCTGTGACAAGTAGACCAAAATGATTCTGCATCTACTACTATTACTCCACACATCGACCGACTCCTGCCTGCATCTAGAGTATTAAGTTCATAAGAACAGAGCAACGCTTTAAGTAAGATGACATGATGTAGAGGCATAAACTCAAGAAATATGAAATAAACCCCATCTTTTTATCCTTGATGGCAACAATACGTGCCTCGCTACCCCTTCTGTCACTGGGTGAGGACACCGCAAGATTGAACCCAAAACTAAGCACCTCTCCCATTGCAAGAAAAACCAATCTAGTTGGCCAAACCAAACCGATAGTTTGAAGAGAAATACAAAGATATCTTAATCATGCATAAAAGAGTTCAGAGAAAACTCAAATAATATTCATAAATAATCTGATCATAAATCCACAATTCATTGGATCTCAACAAAAGCACCGCAAAAGAAGATTACATTGGATAGAACTCCAAGAACATCGAGGAAAACATTGTATTGAAGATCAAAGAGAGAGAAGAAGACATCTAGCTACTAGCTATGGACCCTTAGGTCTGTGGTAAACTACTCACACTTCATCGAAAGGGCAGCAAGGTTGATGTAGAGGCCCTCCGCGATCAAATCCCCCTCCGGCGGAGTGCCGGAAAAGGCCCCAAGATGGGATCTCACGGGAACAGAGGCTTACGGCGACGGAAAAGTATTTTGGTGGATGCTTCTGATGTTAGGGGAATATTTGAGAATATATAGAGATGGAATTAGGGTTTGAGGACCTCTGAGGGGCGCACAAGCTAGGGGCGCCCCCCCTGGGGTGCGCCCTGAGGGCTTGTGGCCTCCTCGGGACTCCTCTGGCCCTCTCCCCAAGTCTTCTGGGTGTCTTCTGGTCCAAGAAAAATCATCGTAAAGTTTTATTCCGTTTGGACTACGTTTCGATATTCCTTTTCTGTAAAAGTCAAAAACAAGGAAAAAAACAAAAACTGGCACTGGGCTCTAGGTTAATAAGTTAGTCCCAAAAATAATATAAAATAGCATATTAATGCATATAAAACATCCAAAACAGATAATATAATAGCATGGAACAATCAAAAAATTATAGATAAGTTGGAGACGTATCAATGTCGCGAGGCCATGCAACAACAACAACAAGAAGAAGGACTAAATTAAGCAGATTGTATATATCTCTATTTCCGTTTGCTCATATTGATTCGTTATCTCTGTTTCCCCTGTCAATCTCATCATAGACGGTTAGGAATATGTATTCGACAAAGATCTTTTACATTATCGCCCACAGGTTGGTTTCTTGAATTGTGTGCCCTGTCAAGCATACAATTCACAAAAAAAAACATATGGGCTGTCTATAATGATCGCACACAATTCTGATTACTGACCTGTTTGCCGGGTATCACACACATCTTGTTACACCGAATCATTTGTGTTCAACTCGATCATCGCAAACGGTTCATCGGAGCGAACTGTATGTCGTATATTGCACACACCTTGATATGGCTGCCTGTTTCTGTTGTTCTGTCTCATTGCAAACAGTTCGTATGGATCAATCGTATGCCCCACATCGCACACACAACTAAAATCTGAACCGTGTTTGATGTATTAGCCATCGCAAACATTTTTCATCTTTTTTTATGGTTTTTTTACATCACCGTTTGCGATTAATGCATCGCACACAGTTTCGTCGAACGTTCTCTGATTGTAGTGTCGCGTTAGTAGCATCCTGTAGTAGTGAATCTTCGGAGTTGCGTTTAATTCTTTCCAAAAGATCCCATCTGAATTCAATAGTCTTCTTCATAAAGAACCAGTAAAAGAAGTATAGAGCATGGATTGATCACTACGAGAAAGCCGAGTATAAAAATTCTGAATAATAATTTCTCTTGAGAGCTCATGATTGGGGGATGAATATAACATTGACTTAAGCCTCCCCCAAGCTTGAGCGATACTTTCTCCTTCACGAGGCCAAAAATTATATATATAGTTCTGATCACGATGAACTAGATGCATAGGATATTTTTTTGATGAAATTCCCATTTCAATCGATTCCAGTCCCACGCTCCAATATCATCATATAGCCTATACCATATCAATGCCTTTCCCTTCAAAGACAAAGGGAATACCTTCTTCTTGACTTCATCTCCAGGCAAACCTGCAAGCTTAAATAATCCACAAACTTCATCCACAAAGATTAGGTGTACATCAAGATGTAATGTTCCGTCTCCTGCATAAGGATTAGCTAGCAGTTTCTCTATCATACCCGAAGGAATCTCATAATAAATATTTTCAGTAGGTGCCGTAGGTTGAGGGACAACTCTTTGTGCTTCCGATCAAGGTGAATATACCCTGAACAAGCCCCTCAAAGGATTATTTTCTATAGTGACAAGTGACAATAAATTTCAGCACACAATATAAAATTTTCCTTACCAAATTCTACTCACCAAAGGCGCTTCACTCCCCGGCAACGGCGGCAGAAAAGAGTCTTGATGACCCACAAGTATAGGGGATCAATTGTAGTCCTTTCGATAAGTAAGAGTGTCAAACCCAATGAGGAGCAGAAGGAAATGACAAGCGGTTTCCAGCAAGGTATTTTCTGCAAGCACTAAAATTATAGGTAACAGATAGTTTGGTAGTAAGATAATCCGTAACGGGTAACAAGTAACAAGTGTAACTTAGGTGCAGCAAGGTGACCCAATCCTTTTTATAGCAAAGGATAAGCCTGGACTAACTCTTATATAAAGCAAAGAGCTCCCGAGGACACATGGGAATTATCGTCAAGTTAGTTTTCATCATGCTCATATGATTCGCGTTTGCTACTTTGATAATTTGATATGTGGGTGGACTGGTGCTTGGGTGCAGCCCTTACTTGGACAAGCCTCCCACTTATGATTAACCCCTCTCACAAGCATCTACAACTACAAAACAAGAATTAAGATAAATCTAACCATAGCATTAAACATGTGGATCCAAATCAGCCCCTTACGAAGCAACGCATAAACTAGGGTTTAAGCTTCTGTCACTCTAGCAACCCATCATCTACTTGCTACTTCCCAATGCCTTCCCCTAGGCCCAAATCATGGTGAAGTGTCATGTAGTCAACATTCACATAACACCACTAGAGGAAACACAACATAGATCTCATCAAAATATTGAACGAATACCAAATTCACATGATTACTTATAACAAGACTTCTCCCATGTCCTCAGGAACAAAAGTAACTACTCACAAGGCATGTTCATGTTCATGATCAGAGGGGTAATAAATATCATTAAGGATCTGAACATATGATATTCCACCAAGTAAACCAATTAGCATCAACTACAAACAGTAATCAACACTACTAGCAACCTACAGGTACCAATCTGAGGTTTTGAGGCAAAGATTGAATACAAGAGATGAACTAGGGTTTGAGAGGAGATGGTTCTATTGAAGATGTTGATGAACATTGATCCTCCCATGATGAGAGGATCATTGGTGATGATGATGGCTTCGATTTCCCCCTCCCAGAGGGAAGTTTCCCCGGCAGAATCGCTCTGCTGGAGCCCTAGATTACTCCTGCCCAGGTTCCGCCTCGAGACAGCGGCACTTCATCCCGAAAGCCTTCCTCCGATTTTTTTCTAGGTCAAAACGCTTCATATAGCAGAAGATGGGCACCGGCGGCTGCACAGGGGGGCCACAAGCTCAGGGGGCGCGCCCCCAAGCTTGTGGTCACCTGGTGGGTCCCCTTCTGGACTTTCTTCACCCAATATTTTTTATATATTCCAAAACAATTCCTCGTAAAGTTTTAGGATATTTGGAGTTGTGCAGAATAGATATCTCAGATTTGCTCCTTTCCGGTCCAGAATTCCAGCTGCCGGCATTCTCCCTCTTCAAGTGAATCTTGTAAAATAAGAGAGAAAAGGCATAAGAATTGCATCATAAAGTGTAATAACAGTTTAATATGCAATAAATATCAACATAAAAACATGATGCAAAATGGGCTCTATCACAGCGACCTCCCATGTTCTACTTTCCCTCGATGTTGGCGGTGGACGCGGATGCGCTGGCCACCGACTCGTCGATCTCCATGCAGCCGACTTCTTTATTTGTAGGTAGGGCGCGGTTATACGTGTGTTGACAGCGGATGGCGAGGTCGCAGGCACACGAGGCATGGTATAGGGCGGCGTCGTCGATGACAGTGATGATGCCCGTGCCGCCATGTCGGCCTGGAGCAACTCACCACTCCTTCGTGAGCTGGCTTGGAGCAACGAGGTGCTGAACCACGCGCCCGCTTGGGGTGGCAACTTGCTCCGTCGGGCTAGGTGAGGGTGGTGGAGCAGCCAACTGCCTCGCTTGTATCCAGCCAGCTCGGTTGGCCACCCAACCAACTTTTATGCTGGAGAGCTCCTCTTCCTACTCATTGGATGCCATCGAAAGGTGGAGAAAATGGCGGGAGGAGATGGGGAGCGGTGGAGTGGTGCGATTCTTGCCCGGCGTTTGGCCTCGTTTAAATAAAGAGAGGACGGGAGGAGCTTGCTTGGTGTTGCGTTCAATGCTGGCCCGCTCGTGAACGGATGTGTGACCGGAGTAGATTCCTTGGCTTCCACGTGGGTTTAATGGAGGCATTTTGTGACGCCCCCGACTCAATCGTGCACTAATCATACAAGGCGATCAAGCACAGGGACTCACGGGAAGATATCACAACACAACTCTAACACAAATAAACGGAGATCCACAATATTACAGACCAGGGATCGCGAAGATCCGAATACATAAGTCAGTCATACAAATATTATCTAAGTACAGACATAGTTAGACAAGTTTTTGCCTTAAGAAGGCTAGCACAAACAACGACTCTAGATCGAAAGGCGTAGGCCTCCTGCCTGGGAGCCTCCGATCCTACTCCTGGTCGGCTGGCTCGATGTAACACCCCCGGTGGTTAACTACAGTAATCACTTTTGATAATGACATGTCAGCAAGCTTAACAGTGCATGATCATCAGTAGCATCATATTGCTTTTCAACTCCTAAGTCAAAATTCAGATTTAAACTAAAGTGGGAAATAAAAGTTGTTCAAACTGGAAAACCAAAATGTGCCTCATGTTGCAAATATTCCCATAGCATTTGTAAAAATGATTGCAACATTAGTTGAAATTGTAAAAGGACTCGAACAACTAGAAACAGCAGCAACATAGCACTATTCAATCCTTTTTCAATTTAAATAAAATCCAAACAAAAAGATATGGACCCCAAAACCACTTTTAGCAGTGACAGATAATGCACTGTAAATAATGGACAAGTCTCATATTTTACAAAAGTCTTTTGGATAAAATAAAAGAGAAAACAGAAAAGGAAAATAAATATATAAAAAAAAGTAAAAAAGGAAAAGCCCCCCCCCCCCGGACCAACTGGGCCGTGGCCCAGCTGGCCACCAGGCCACCACCCAGGCCGGCCCACTCCCCCCCCCCTGGCCTATACCTCCCGCTCGGGCGAACCCTAGCGCTACCCCACCCCCCCCCCCTCGCTCATTTCCCTTCCCCCACTCCCCCCCCTTTTCCCCTCGCGCCTCCTCCTCCCTCCCCGACGCGCCCCGCGCCGCCGCCGCCTGGAGCTCGGCGCCCGGCCGACGCCGCCCGGGCGCTCCCCGCGATCTGCCTCGCCCGACGCCGCTCCTCGCCTCTCCCTCGCCGGTCGCCACGTCCTCGCCGCCGCCTCCCCGCCGATCTGCCTCGCCCGACGCCGCCTCCTCGCCTCTCCCTTCGCGGTCGCCACCGTCCTCGCCGCCGCCTCCCGCGCGATCTGCCTCGCCGACGCCGCCTCTCGCCTCTCCCTCGCCGGTGCCACCGTCCTCGCCGCCGCTCCCCGCCGGACTGCCTCGCCTCTCCTCCCCACACCTGCGCCACCTCCTGCCCCGTCGGCCCGCCTCGACTCGGCCCCCAACGTGAGCACGCCCGCGCCACCGCCCACTCTCCTCTTCCCCCCTCTCCGTCGCGCTCGGTCCGCGGCCCAGCCCCCGTGGTCACCGCCGCCGCCCCACAGCGGACCGCGCGGCCGCGCCCGCCGCAGGCGACGCGCGCCCTGGGCCCACGCTCCCCTGGCCGCGCGCTGCCGCGGGCTCGCCCGCCGCCCCCCCCCCCCCCCGTCCGCGCCGCGCGTGCCATTGGGCACCGGACATGTCGGTCCCAAATGGGCACGCTCCGGACATGTCGGCCCCATTGGGTGCGCGTCCGGACGTGTCCGCCCTAGCCATGTGCTAGCTAAAATGAAAATAATAATAATAAACAAAATAAAAAAATAAATAATTAGATAATTAATTAATTAATCTTGTTTAATTAGACTAATTATTAGTTAACTTAAACTAACCCTAATGACTGCTGACGTCAGCATGATGTCATGCTGACGTCATCTTTTACTATTCTGGATAATGTTTATTTTAAATAATTAAATAAATTCCAGAAATTAATAAAAACTTTAGAAAATCATTTTAAATAATCCGTAACTCCGATGGAAAAACTTTGTACATGAAAGTTGCTCAGAACGACGAGACGAATTCGAATACGCGCTCCGTTCGTCCGTCACGCGTCTCTAACTATCCGAACTTGCAACCGTTCCCCTCTTATCCTCTGTCCGATAATTCCAAAGACCCGGGAAATATCGTCAGATATTCTCCCGCTCCGTCTGTTACGTGTGATGCTGCGTTAGACTACCCCTAGCACCGTGTATCGTATTTGTCATGCTCATGTTTGCTATATATTTATACTGTTTCCTCCCCCTCTTCTCTCTCGATAGCCCCCGACCCCGACGTCGTCCCCGAGACCGACGCAGCTCCGGAGCCCGAAGACACCATAGACGACTTTGCCCTTGCCGCCGAGCAACCAGGCAAGCCCCCCCCCCCTTTGAGCATACCGATATCGCCCATTCTATTTCTCATGCTTGCATTAGAGTTGCTGCTGCTGCTGCTGCTTTACCTATTCTGATGCATAGCCTGTTCATTGTAACCTGCTGTTGATAATTACCTACATATCCTAAACTGTTTAGTCTAGGCTGGGTAGAGACCTATCAGTGACCCCACTTATCCCGACTGCCGCGCTGGATCGTCAGAAGACCCGATCAATGGGATTGAAGACCAGGACCCGACACCGCACATCACCCCCCTTAGTTGTAACGACACTGCAGCGTTACTATCTAGTGTCGAGGGTGCAACCTCATGTAGCACTTCTGATGTTAACTCTGTAGAGTAGTTATTCGGTCGTGGTCATCGAGGGTGATTCCTCCTTCACCGCTTCTGATAACGACGCTGTCGTACAACACCTCAAGTGTGGACCCAGTGAGGGTGATTCCTCCTAGTTCACCTTGACGGATACATCGAGTGGGAATTCAATGAGGGTGATACCTCGGATTCCCTGATGTTATGGACACACGGATACTTGGACTTTACAATGTTACTTGGAAAGGCGGGTCGACCCTGAGGGGTACCCGCGTGTGATGTGAAGGCGGGTTGCCTGTGTGGTGCCCGAGTGGTGAATACGAGGCGCGGCCGGGCATTCTTAACCCTTGCCGCAAGTCCTCGAGACGGGGCGACGGGGTCACATCTTTCGTGAGTCTCTGCTCGTTACCACAAGCCCCTAGTCCTAGCGATTTGGATATTTGATCCGAGCAGGCCTCTGGTCTGATAGCACTAACCATCACATGGGCATAGTATGGGCGTTCTGCATCGTATGCATCAGCCGAAAGCTCTGTCAGACGTCCAGTTCAGCCTCGTGGCCGGGCCGGGCCAGTACCATCCAGGACTGAGGTGGTGCTCGTCCCGACCCTGCACACACCGACCCGGAGTGCACAGGGCGATGGCCCATGACCCCTGAGCGCTTAGGATATAGACCGACGGGGACCTCTCTGCTGAGCTGTAGGTAGGGTTGCGATGTGTTGTTTGGCCGAGGCCGGACATGACCCAGGAAAGTGTGTCCGGCCGAAGTTAATCGAGCGTGTTGGGTAAGTTGGTGCACCCCTGCAGGGAAGAACATCTCTATCGATAGCCGGTCCTACGGTAAAGGACACTCGGAGTTGTATCCTGATTGATACATTTTAGAACTGGATACTTGGATACTATTGCTCTGGGATTGCTTCTCGCAGGGAGTCGAGAAGGGAGCTCCGGACGAGGTTGATGACTGTATGGCTCTGGGATTGCTTTCTCGCAGGGAGTCGAGAAAGGATCTCTGGGTGAGGTTGAGACTTAATGATACTACTACATTAGATTGTACTGTTCTACTCTCTTCTACTGCTGCAAGACCGCTGAATATGCTAGTCTTCGATAGGACTAGGCCTTCTCTCTATTCTGGCATTTCTGCAGCCCAGTCCACATATACAGCCTCCCCTTGAAAATGTTGCATATGTAGTGTAGATCCTTGCTTGCTGAGTACTTCTGAGTACTCACGGTTGCTTTGTTTTCCTTTTCTCCCCATATCAGTTTGTCGTGACCAAGATGACGAAGCCCCTGAGACAGCTGCCCTGCCGACGATCGCTACTACTACTACCCAGAGGATGGATACTACTATGAGTTGACTGACGACCAGGAGTAGGATCGGAGGGTCCCAGGCAGGAGGCCTTCGCCTTTCGATCATAGTGTTTTATTTTGCCCCGCCTTTCTAAAGGCCTTTCTGTTTCTATTTCATATCTGTACTCAGATATCTGATGCTTCCGCTGACGCTTGTTCGCAAGCTTATGTATTCGAGCCCTCGAGGCCCCTGGCTTGTAATATAAAGCTTGTATGACTTTATTTATGTTTTAGAGTTGTGTTGTGATATCTTCCCGTGTGTCCTTAGGCTTGATCGTGTGCATTTGCGTGTATGATTAGTGCACGATCGGGCCGGGGGCGTCACACTCGATCCAGTAGTATGTGCCGTCTGGACCCTCCTGGTAGTAATCTCCTGAGGTGGCATCTGGCTCCGGGGCTCCATCGTCTGATGTATCATCAAAGTGGGGTATGGGGAAAAAGAAGTAACAAAGCAACCGTGAGTACTCATCCGAAGTACTCAGCAAGCAAGGATCTACACTACATATGCAACATTATCAAAGAGAGGCTGTATATGTGGACTGGGCTGCAGAAGTGCCAGAATAGAGAGAAGGCCTAGTCCTATCGAAGACTAGCATCTTCAAACATCTTCACGAAGCCACCATCTTGCAGCAATAGAAGAGAGTAGAATAGCATTTTATTAAGAAAACATGTTGAAGCAAAGCCTAGAGATCCTTCCTCGACTCCCTGCGAGAAAGCGATCCCAAAGCTTCAATTAAGTAGCAAGTATCCAGTTCAAGTAGTAGATCGGGATACACAAACTGAGCGTCCTTTACCGTAGGACCGGCTATCGATAGATTATTCATCCCTGCAGGGGTGCACTACTGTTACCCAACACGCTCGATCACCTCTGGCCGGACACACTCGCTGGGTAATGCCCGGCCTCGGGAGATCAACACGAAGCAGCGCCCTACCTAGGCTCAGCAGAGAGGTCAGTACGCTGGACTAACCTATGCACCCAGAGGTCTTGGGCCATCGCCCTGGGCACCCTGCGCATTGCGTGGCTGGCCGGGGTGCAGGCACGACACTGAACTCGTCAGTGAAGTATCCAGCCCAATCCCGGCGATCAGCCCGCACGGTGAACTGTGACGTCTGATGAGCTTTCGGGAGAAACGTACATCGCAGAGGGCCCCATAACCATTATCCCGCGTGGTGGTAGTGCGTATAGGGCACGTCGACCCACTCAGCTCAAACACCCAAATCCAATAGGCTCATTTAGTAACACGCGGAGACAATCAGAGTTTCTGAAGCTCCGCTGCAATATCACACTCGAGTGCCCTTTCGGCACACCCGACATCATAGATCCCCTGCGGGTACCCATCAGGGTCGACCCGCCTATAACAAGGTCAAAGTAACCGTGTGGTTATAACATCAAGGGGGAAACCCCGAGGAATCACCCTCGATGAATTCCACTTGACGCAATCATCAGGGTGAATGTATGAGGCATCACCCTCGAGGTTCACACCGAGGGGTTGCACGACAGAGTCGTATCGGAAGTGGAGAAGGAGGAATCACCCTTGATGACCACGACCGAATAGCTACACTGCAGAGTATTCGTCAGGAGTGCGTTACGAGGTATTACCCTCGGCACTTGATAGTAACTATGCAGAGTCGTACAACTAAGGTGGGTGAGGTGATGTGTCGGTCTCTGGTCGACGATCACATTGGTCGAGTCGTCGATGATCAAGCAGGGGCAACAAGGGTAAGGTGGTGGGGGTCACTGATGGTTCACTACCAACCTATACTAAGCAGTTTAACATAGGCAGGTAAGGTAACAATAAACAGGTTACAAAATTAGGCTATGCATCAGAATAGGAGCAAACATTAGCAGTAGCCAAATCTAATGCAAGCAGGAGAAATGGAATGGGCGATATCTGGATGCTCAAGGGGGGGGGGGCTTGCCTGGTTGCTCTGGCAAGAAAGAGGGGTCGTCAACGGGTTGCTCATCTGTAGCGTAGGCGTACCCAGCTGCAACGTCGTCGGTCTCGGCGTCTAACGAGAGAGAAGGAGGGGGAGAGAAACAATAAATTCATAGCAATAATGCAAACAATATGTATGACATGCCTAAGTGCTATGCAGAGGTGTTCTACTGCCTAACTAAATGATTTAGTTAATTTAGGAATTTATTTGGATTTATTTAATTAAAGTTGAGCACTATTCATTTATTGAAATCAGTCTAAAAGTTCCATGTTCATCTAGCTAGGGGCATCTGACAGGAATACGGAGGGCGTATTCAGATTCGTATCGAAATTCTGAGCATCTTTCATATATAATTATTTTCATCGGAGTTACGGATTATTTTATATGATTTTCTAAAGATTTAATTATATTCTAGAATTTTATTTAATCATTTAATCCAACATTATCCAGAACAGTATCAGATGATGTCAGCATGACGCAAAGCTGAGGTCAGCAGTCAACAGAGGCTGACCAAAGTCAAACCTGACAGGTGGGTCCTGTGGGACCCACATGTCATTGACAGAGCTAATTAAACAGGGTTAATTTAATCTAACTAAAATAATTAGTAGGTGGGGCCTACTGGTCAGTGAGTGTTTAGTTCACTAATTAACTTATTAACTAATTAACAGTTTATTTATTTATTTAAATCAGTTTATTTAGCGGGACCCACATGTCATAGACAGGGGCCAGCCCAGTCAGCAGTTGACCCAGTCAACAGGTCAACTGGACCCACTGGTCAGTGGCACAGCGGGCCCCACCGGTCAGGCCATGTCGGACGGTGACCGGAGAAGCGCCGGAGCTGGTTCCGGCGAGCCAAAACGCGGCGGCGCGCGTCGGGATAGGTTTGGGTTTCGCGCATAGGGGGTTTCCGGGGGCGTGGCTTGGTGCGTTCGAACGGCGGGACGACGCCGCGTCGAATGGCGGTGGTGCGAGGGGCTGCGGTGGCCGGAGCTGAGCGCTACGAGCTCGCCAGCGGCGAGGTGCTTCGGGCGGTGCTTGTGCTAGTTGCCACGGCGAGCAAACGGGTGAGGCAAAGCGCTAGGGAGGCGCTACGGGCTGCGGCGAGCAAAATGGGCAGCAGCACGAGGCCCAATGGCCGCCGGAACGACGCCGGTGACGAGCTACGCGGCGGCGCGTTCGGGCAAGAATGGGGCGGCGCCTACAGCTAGCGAACGGCGATGAGAGAGAGAGGGGAGGAAGCGGAGGCTCACAGTGCTCCTGCAAATATGCAACGGTGGGCTCGGGGAAGGCTCGAGGCGGCAAATCGACGGCGGCGACGCAGAGAGCCGAAGGAGGAAGAAGGCGGCGTTCCTAGCGATGGAGGGGGCCTCGGCTCCGGCTCGTTGGCGCAGGCGATGTAGCGGACAGCGGCGAGCCTTGGGGACACGTCGGGGAGACAAACGGGGCACGGTGGCCGCGAGGTTCAACGGAGGCCGATCATGGCGGCGCCGGGTGAGGTGGGAGAGAGCGGGGGAAAAAGGGGGGAGGTGCTAGGGTTCGTCCGAAGGGTCGAGGGGGCTCCTTGTAGCCCAGCGCGGCGTGCGTTGTCGACCAGAGGGGAGGGGGGCCAGGCGCGCGCATGCACGCTGCGTGCTCGACAACGGGCGAGCGTGAGCAATGCGGGAGGTGAGGGAAGAGGCGGGGTGTAACACCCCCAGTGGTTAACTACAGTAATCCCCTTTTGATTATGCCATGTCATCATGATTAACAGTGCCAAATCATCATTTGCATCATATTGCATTTCAACTCCTAAGTAAAAAATTCAAATTAAAATGAAAGTGGAAAATAAAAGTTTCTCAACATAGAAACTAAAATGTTCAATAAATAACAAATATTACAGAGACTATTCTAAAATTATAATCATCAATTAATAAATTAACTAAGTGACTCTAACAGTAGAAAAACAGAGGTGGTTACTACCTTTTTATTTAAATAAAATCCATATGAAAACATTTGGCCCCAAAACCATTTTATACTAGGGTTGGATATTGCACTGGTATTAATAGAACAAGTGCCATATTTTACAAAAGTCATTTGGAATAAAAATAAAAGACAAAACAGAAAAGAAAGAAATAGAAAAATAGAAAAAGGAAAAGGGCTAAACGCGCTATTGTGCACTAGAGCCTATCGCTACAGCGCGGCCCAGCCCACCTAGCGCCGTCCCCTACCTCCCCTGTTCACCGCGCACGTGCTGTCGCCGCGCCAGCACGCCGCGGCATGGCCCCCTCTCTCCCTCGCTCGACCGCGGGTCGCCGCGCTCGCTGTGGTGGATAAGAGTGACCGCCCCTCGCCCTCCTGGCGAACCCTAGCCGCCCCGTTCGTCCCTCTCTCTCATTCCCCCACTTCCCCGAGCGCCGCCATGGACGGCCTCGGCTAAACCGCGCGGCCACCATCCCTTTCGCCCCGCCGACGCGTCCATGAGCTCCGCCGCGTCGAGCCCGTCCTCCTCGACCACATGTCCGAACCCTGGGAGCCCTGCATCGACCCCGCGCCATCTTCTTCTTCCTCGGATCGCCGCCGCACTCCGCCGTCGATTCGCCTCCGTCGAGCCCTCCCCGAGCCCGCTGTTGCACACCTACAGGGCCCGGTGAGCAGTCGCCGTCCTCCCCCTCTCTTTCCGGCTCGTTATCGTCGTCGTAGTGGTCGCATTGGAGATGCCCGAACGCGCCGCCTCCTGATCTCGTTGTCGGCGTGGCCACGGTGACCTTATGGTCCCGTGCGTGCCACCGTTGCACTCCCGGCAACATGTAGACGCCGTAGCCACCTCGCGCTGCCCTTCTTGCACGCCGTAGCCCCGATCCCGACGACGGCCGAACTCCGGCGTCCGCCTCGTTGCTCGCCGTCGACGCTACCGACCACCGCAGCCACCGCCGTCACCCTAGATCGCTCCGCCGTCATCTGCCGGTTCGAATGAGCCCGGCCGCGCTCGCAATGGTGCCCTGTGCGCCATTTCCGAGCCGTGCCGCCGTCTCTGGTTCTCGCCGGAGCAACTTCGGTGGCCGGCCGGCCGACGCCGCCGCCGACGTGGCTGGCCTGGGGCCACCCCCAGTGCCACTGCCTGTGGGCCAGGCCGGCCCCATTTGACCAGTTGACTTGGTCAATTGGCTGACTGGGCATTGCCCAGTCACTGACTGGTGGGCCCCCCTCTCCCTGTGTCAATGACATATGGCCCCCCCTGTCAGGTGCCTAATTAACTAATTAGTTTAATAAAAATATTTAAAATCCTAATCAGTCACTGACTGCTGGACCCCACCTGTTAATTAACCCAATTAATTAAATTAACCCCTCTGTTAAAGCTAGAGAGTATGACATGTGGGCCCCACCTGTCTGGTTTGACTGGTCAGCCGACCAGTTGACCTTCTGACGTCATCGTCATGTCATGCTTACGTCACCATACACTGTTTTGGATAATGTTTAATTTAAATAATTAATTAAATTCCAGAAATTAGTAAAAACTTTAGAAAATCATATTAAATAATCTGTAACTCCGATGAAAATAATTTATATATGAAACTTGCTCAGAATTTCGATACGAATCCGAATACGCCCTCCGTATTCCTGTCAGATGCCCCTAGCTAGATGAACATGGAACTTTTAGACCGATATCAGTAAATGAATAGTGCCCAACCTTAATTAAATAAATCCAAATAAATTCCTAAATTAACTAAATCATTTAGTTAGGCAGTAGAACACCCCGGCATATCATTTAGGCATGTCATACATATTGATTGCATTATTGCCGTGAATTTATTTTTTCTCTCCCCCTCCTTCTCTCTCGATAGACGCCGAGACCGACGCCGACGCGGCTGAGTTCTACTACACTACAGACGAGCAGCCCGTTGACGACCCCTCTCTCTTGCCAGAGCAACAAGGCAAGCAACCCCTTTTTGAGCATACCGATATCGCCTATTCTTTCCCTCTCATGCTTGCATTAGAATTGCTGCTGCTACTGCTTTACCTATTCTGATGCATAGCCTGTTTATTGTAACCTGCTATTGATACCTTACCTGCTTATCCTAAACTGTCTAGTATAGGCTGGGTAGAGACCTATCAGTGACCCCCACTTGTCCCGACTGCCCCGCTGGATTAACAGAAGACCCGATCAACGGGATCGAAGACAGGCCCCGGCACCGCACATCACCCCCTTAGTTGTAACGACACTGCAGCGTTACTATCAAGTGCCAAGGGTGAAACCTCTTGTAGCACTTCTGATGTTAACTCTGTAGAGTAGCTATTCGGTCGTGGTCATCGAGGGTGATTCCTCCTTCACCGCATCCGATAACGACGCCGTCGTACAACACCTCAAGTGTGAACACATCGAGGGTGATTCCTCTGATTTCACCTTGACGGATACATCGAGTAGGAATCCAACGAAGGTGATACCTCGGGATCCCCTGATGTTATGGACACATGGATACTTGGACTGTACCATTGTTACTTGGAAAGGCGGGTCGACCCTGAGGGGTACCCACGTGTGATGTGAAGACGGGTTGCCTGGATGGTGCCCGAGTGATGAATACGAGGCGTGGTCGGGCATTCTTGGCCCTTGCCGCAAGTCCTCTAGACGGGGCAACGGGGTCACATTGATCGTGAGTCTCTGCTCGTTACCGCACCCCCAAGGTACTAACGGTTTGGATATGTGAGCTGAGTAGGCCTCTGGCCCGATAGCACTAACCACCACGCGGGCATAGTATGGGCGTTCTGCATCGTATGCATCAGCCGAAAGCTCTGTCAGACGTCCAGTTCAGCATGGTGGCACGGACGGACCGGCGCCTTCCTGTAGTGTTAGTGCCTGGCTTCACCGTGTGCGCAACAACCCGGAGTGCACAGGGCGATGGCCATGACCCCTGAGCTCTTAGGATATAGACCGGCGGGGACCTCTCTGCTGAGGTGTAGGTAGGGTTGCGGTGTGTCGTTTGGCCGAGGTCGGGCATGACCCAAGAAAGTGTGTTCGGCCAGAGTTAAACGAGCGTGGTGGGTAAGTTGGTGCACCCCTACAGGGAAGAATTAATCTATGCATAGCCGGATCCTCGGTAATGGACACTCGGAGTTGTATCCCGATTGATACAATTAGAATTTGCTACTATGGCTCTGGGATTGCTTCTCGCAGGGAGTCGAGAAGGGATCTCAGGACGAGGTTGATGACTGTATGGCTCTGGGATTGCTTTCTCGCAGGGAGTCGAGAAAGGATCTCTAGGTGAGGTTGAGACTTAATGATACTACTACTTATACGGTACTAATCTACACTCTTCTAATGCTGCAAGACCTCTGAAGTTGCTAGTCTTCGATAGGACTAGGCCTTCTCTCTATTCTGGCATTTCTGCAGCCCAGTCCACATATACAGCCTTTCTCCATTGATAATGTTGCATATGTAGTATAGATCCTTGCTTGCTGAGTACTTCGGATGAGTACTCATGGTTGCTTTACTTTCTCTTCTCCCCATACCCCACCTTGATGATACATCAGACGATGGAGTCCAGGAGCCAGTTGTCCCAGCCGGAGCTTACTACCAGGAGGGTCCAGACGGCACGTACTACTGGATCGAGCCAGCCGACCAGGAGTAGGATCGGAGGTTCCCAGGCAGGAGGCCTACGCCTTTCGATCGTAGTGTTTTTCTTTTGCCCCGCCTTCTATGGGCCTTTCTGTGATTTCTTTTATATCTTTACTCAGATATCTGATGCTTCCGCTGACGCTTGTACGCAAGCTTATGTATTCGAGCCCTCGAGGCCCCTGGCATGTAATATAAAGCTTGTATGACTTGATTTATGATTTAGAGTTGTGTTGTGATATCTTCCCGTGAGTCCTTAGGCTTGATCGTGTGCATTTGCGTGTATGATTAGTGCTCGATTAAGCCGGGGGCGTCACAAGTTGGTATCAGAGCCGACTGACTGTAGGAACCCCCTTTCCAACTCCTTGGCCGAAGTTGACTCTAGAAACCGGAAAACTAATTTACTAACTTGGCTGTGCGGCTTACGGGCCCACGTCGCCAACTGGGTGGTATTAGGATCTTTTATTCCTCGTCTATACTCTGGGACTCTGTTCTCTCTTCTATTCAGGTTGAATAAATTTTACTAACGCCGACACTTAGGATCTCGTAAATCCTGTCTACCCGGAGAGCTGGATATCTGTGCGATTTCCCTGTCATTGATCTGATTAGTCTGATAATCATTTTCCTTTCCATTGTTTTGTTTAACCTTTCTCTCCGAGTTGTGTTAAACTTCTCACTGTCGTTTGACCAACCTGAATTTCTTCTGTTTCAGATGGACCGTTTGTTCCCACCGCGTCCTACGACACAATTGTGCTTCGCACTTGGGCTCGTGATGCCCCTGGGTTTCCAGCTGTTCTGATCGCCCTCCTGACCAGACTTCGCTATCGCTGTTACCCCGAGTACATGGTCTACGAGGATTACCGCTAGTTCAACCAGGAGCAGTACCATGCTGATGTTCGTATCTATGATCAGCAAAATGACTCAGACACCGAGCTGCACCTTTTCCATGGTATCGGCGTGACGATTGAGATGGCAGTACATGATGCCGCCTACTCTGCTGTCGCACGTCTCCAAGGAGAGTTTAGCGATGTCTTGGATGACTCTGAATTCCGATACATTCCGTATGCCCCTGCTGGAGATGCTACTGGATACTACACAGCTATCTGTGCCCCGCACGAGCCTCGTCGCTACGACCCGCGCATTCTGATTCAGTGCACTGAGGCTCTGGATCGCACTGTTCGGGCTCTTGCCGTCGAGTTGGTTGCCACTCGAGCTCGTCTCTACGATGCTATGACGCAGTTGCTAACCACTGTTCGTGCCAGGATACATCCGGAGCACATCCTTTACCCGCGCAGGACTCAGATGTATGCTGGTATTGATTGGCCTGCTGTTGGAGGTCACACACCTACACGTGGACCTCTTCTTACAGCTCGAGACCGGGTTCTGCATCAGAGTGCACATGGAGCACAGGATCCTTCCACGACGAACATTCGTCATCCGCACTCGCAGTTACCCCATTACAGTGGTTTTCCCCGATGTTGATGTAGCCTTTGCTATGTCTCGTTGAGTACTTTCTTACCACGTGCCTGCGTGCCGCCTAGTATGTCTAGCCTTTAAATTTTGCGCCGTTATGCTGTCCGCATCTACCCGACTTTGTGTATGGATCTGTATGTCTTAAATTGACTACTGTTATGTATCTGCTACACTGCTTAAATTGTTGTCGGGTTACATCATGCTTGTCGCTAAACAATCGCAATTGCTTTTACTAAACTACCCCCTGTTGATACTCAGCAGGATGGTTAGACCAGGTGGTCGTGGTCGCGGTCGTGCACCTGAACGCCCACCACCACCAGATTATATGGCCGCTATGATGCAACAGTTCGAGCTCAACCGCCAGTTCATGACTAGAATTATGGCTCAGTTTCCGCATCAGAACAACCAGAACCAGAACCCTCCTTCAATAACTCTGCCCGAGTTTATGCAACTTAACCCCACTCACTTCTGCAACTCTGACAAGCCACTGGATGCTGATGACTGGCTCCGCGACATCACTCACGAGATGGAGTATGCTAATGTCGCCCCTGCCAACTTTGTCGCCTTCGCATCCTTTTTCTTAAAGGGGCCCGCTGCTCAGTGGTGGGACACACACAAGCGTACACTGCCAGCTGGAACAGTCATTACCTGGTATGAGTTCCAGGCTGCTTTCCGTGCACGTTACATCCCTCAGGCAATTATGGAACGAATGAAGACCCAGTGCCGCAACCTCACTCAGGGCAACAAGACTGTCGAAGCTTATCAGCGGGAATTTCTTGACCTCTCCCGCTATGCAGAAGAAGACATCGCCACAGATGCCCGTAGACAAGAGAAGTTCCGTAATGGACTACACCCAGACCTCGAGCTTGCCCTTGCTGCTCAAGACTTCAATGACCTTTCAACTCTGGTGAACAAGGCTATTATGGTTGAGACCGCTCAGATGAAGCATAAGGACTCGCAGAAGCGCTATCGCGATGCTGGCTCATCTTCAGGCTCAGCACAGAAGCGTCGGGTCTGGATTCCCAACAATGTGTTCCGTCCCAATACCTCTGCGCCAAAGAACAACTATGCTGCACCACGTCTGCCTCCTCCACCACCGAGGCAGCCAAGAGCTCAAGCTATTCAAAACAATGCTCCTCTTCGTCCTGAAGATGGTATGTGCTTCAAGTGCCGCAAACCAGGTCACCAGGCTAAAGACTGCCGCCAGACTCAGAATCAGTTGGCTTTTCCTCGTACTGGCCATGGCAATGATCGTGGAAACAATCAGGCCCGCAACTATAATACTGGGTCTGCTGCACATGGTCATGGACACGCTTACAACATTGACATTGAAGAAGTCTAGGATCAACCTGCTACTGTGATGGGTACCCTTCTTGTTAACTCAGTACCTGCTTCTGTTTTATTTGATTCAGGAGCATCACATTCATTCATCTCTGGAAAATTTGCATTCATGCATGGCATTCGATATGAGAAGATGCATACTCCGTTAGACATTAAAACTCCCGGAGGTCATTGTCATGCTGACGTGATAGCACCTGACGTTACCATCAAAATTAAAGGGTTGGAATTCCTTGCCTCACCCATCGTCTTGAAGTCTTCCACTATAGACCTCATTCTCAGAATGGATTGGTTGAAAGCTCACATTGCTTCGATCAATTGTGCCACTAAAGTTGTCCAACTTCTTCACCCCTCCGATGAAATAGTGAACTACACCGCCCGAATCACTCAAGATGCAGAAGCTCAGATATATGTTCTGAATGCCTTGAACGCCTCACCTCTGGAAGGAATCGAGAACGTTCTCAAGGTTCAGTGGTCAAATCATACTGAAGATGAAGCCACTTGGGGACGCGAGGATAATCTTCGTGCGGAATACCCCGAACTTTTCCCTTCTACCTCTTAATTCTCGGGACGAGAATTCTTGTTAGTGGAGGAGACTTGTAACACCCCCAGTGGTTAACTACAGTAATCCCCTTTTGATTATGCCATGTCATCATGATTAACAGTGCCAAATCATCATTTGCATCATATTGCATTTCAACTCCTAAGTAAAAATTCAAATTAAAATGAAAGTGGAAAATAAAAGTTTCTCAACATAGAAACTAAATTTTTCAATAAATAACAGATATTACAGAGACTATTCTAAAATTATAATCATTTATTTAATAAATTAACTAAGTGACTCTAACAGTAGAAAAACAAAGGTGGTTACTACCTTTTTATTTAAATAAAATCCATATGAAAACATTTGGCCCCAAAACCATTTTATACCAGGGTTGGATATTGCACTGGTATTAATAGAACAAGTGCCATATTTTACAAAAGTCATTTGGAATAAAAATAAAAGACAAAATAGAAAAGAAAGAAATAGAAAAAGAGAAAAAGGAAAAGGAAAAGGCCTAAACGCGCTACTGTGCACTAGAGCCTATCGCTACAGTGCGGCCCAGCCCACCTAGCGCCGTCCCCTACCTCCCCTGTTCACCGCGCGCGCGCTGTCGCCGCGCCCGCACGCCGCGGCATGGCCCCCTCTCTCCCTCGCTCGACAGCGCGTCGCCGCGCTCGCTGTGGTGGATAAGAGTGACCCCCCTCGCCCTCCTGGCGAACCCTAGCCGCCCCGTTTGTCCCTCTCTCTCGTTCCCCCACTTCCCCGAGCGCCGCCATGGACAGCCTCGGCTAAACCGCGCGGCCACCGTCCCCCTTTAGCCCCGCCAACGCGTCCACGAGCTCCACCGCGTCGAGCCCGTCCTCCTCGACCACACGTCCGAGCCCCGGGAGCCCTGCATCAACCCGCGCCATCTTCTTCTTCCTCGGATCACCGCCACACTCCGCCATAGATTCGCCTCCGTCGAGCCCTCCCTGAGCCCGCTGTTGCACACCTACAGGGCCCGATGAGCAGTCGCCGTCCTCCCCCTCTCATTCCGGATCGTTATCATTGCCGTAGTGGTCGCATTGGAGATGCCTGAACGCGCCGCCGCCTGACCTCGTCGCCGGCGTGGCCACGGTGACCTTATGGTCCCGTGCGTGCCACCGTTGCACTCCCCGCAACGTGTAGACGCCGTAGCCACCTCGCGCTGCCCTTCTTGCACGCCGTAGCCCCGATCCCAACGACGGCCGAACTCCGGCATCCGCCTCGTTGCTCGCCGTCGACGCTACCGACCACCGCAGCCCCCGCCGTCACCCTAGATCGCTCCGCCGTCGTCTGCCCGTTCGAATGAGCCCGGCCGCGCTCGCAATGGTGCCCTGTGCGCCATTTCCGAGTCGCGACGCCGTCTCTGGTGCTCGCCGGAGCAACTCCGGTGGCCGGCCGACGCCGCCGCCGACGTGGCTGGCCTGGGGCCACCCCCAGTGCCACTGCCTGTGGGCCAGGCCGGCCCCAGTTGACCAGTTGACTTGGTCAACTGGCTGACTAGGCACTGCCCAGTCACTGACTGGTGGGCCCCCCCTCTCCCTGTGTCAATGACATATGGCCCCCCCCTGTCAGGTGCTTAATTAAATAATTAGTTTAATAAAAATAATTAAAATCCTAATCAGTCACTGACTGCTGGACCCCACCTGTTAATTAACCCAATTAATTAAATTAACCCCTCTGTTAAAGCTACAGTGTATGACATGTGGGCCCCACCTGTCTGGTTTGACTGGTCAGCCGACCAGTTGACCTGCTGACATCATCGTCACGTCATGCTGACATCACCATACACTGTTTTGGATAATGTTTAATTTAAATAATTAATTGAATTCCAGAAATTAGTAAAAACTTTAGAAAATCATATTAAATAATCCGTAACTCCGATGAAAATAATTTATATATGAAACTTGCTCAGAATTTCGATACGAATCCGAATACGCCCTCTGTATTCCTGTCAGATGCCCCTAGCTAGATGAACATGGAACTTTTAGACCGATATCAGTAAATGAATAGTGCCCAACCTAAATTAAATAAATCCAAATAAATTCCTAAATTAACTAAATCATTTAGTTAGGCAGTAGAACACCCCGGCATATCATTTAGGCATGTCATACATATTGATTGCATTACTGTCGTGAATTTATTGTTTCTCTCCCCCTCCTTCTCTCTCGATAGACGCCGAGACCGACGCCGACGCGGTTGAGTTCTACTACACTACAGACGAGCAGCCCGTTGATGACCCCTCTCTCTTGCCAGAGCAACCAGGCAAGCACCCCCTTTTTGAGCATACCGATATCGCCTATTCTTTCCCTCTCATGCTTGCATTAGAATTGCTGCTGCTACTGCTTTACCTATTCTGATGCATAGCCTGTTTATTGTAACCTGCTATTGATACCTTACCTGCTTATCCTAACTGTCTAGTATAGGCTCGGTAGAGACCTATCAGTGACCCCCACTTGTCCCGACTGCCCCACTGGATTAATAGAAGACCCGATCAACGGGATCGAAGACAGGCCCCGGCACCGCACATCACCCCCTTAGTTGTAATGACACTGCAGCGTTACTATCAAGTGCCGAGGGTGAAACCTCTTGTAGCACTTATGATGTTAACTCTGTAGAGTAGCTATTCAGTCGTGGTCATCAAGGGTGATTCCTCCTTCACCGCTTCCGATAACGACGCCATCGTACAACACCTCAAGTGTGAACCCATCGAGGGTGATTCCTCTGAGTTCACCTTGACGGATACATCGAGTAGGAATCCAACGAGGGTGATACCTCGGGTTCCCCTGATGTTATGGACACACAGATACTTGGACTGTACCATTGTTACTTGGAAAGGCAGGTCGACCCTGAGGGGTACCCGCGTGTGATGTGAAGACGGGTTGCCTGGATGGTGCCCGAGTGATGAATACGAGGCGTGGCCGGGCATTCTTTGCCCTTGCCGCAAGTCCTCGAGACGGGGCGACGGGGTCACATCGATCGTGAGTCTCTGCTCGTTACCGCACCCCCAAGGTACTAACGGTTTGGATATGTGATCTGAGTGGGCCTCTGGCCCGATAGCACTAACCACCACGCAGGCATAGTATGGGCGTTCTGCATTGTATGCATCAGCCGAAAGCTCTGTCAGACGTCCAGTTCAGCATGGCGGCACGGACGGACCGGCGCCTTCCTGTAGTGTTGGTGCCTGGCTTCACCGTGTGCGCAATGACCCGGAGTGCACAGGGCGATGGCCAAGACCCCTGAGCGCTTAGGATGTAGACCGGCGGGGACCTCTCTGCTGAGCTGTAGGTAGGGTTGCGGTGTGTCGTTTGGCCGAGGTCGGGCATGACCCAGGAAAGTGTGTCTGGCCAGAGTTAAACGAGCGTGGTGGGTAAGTTGGTGCACCCCTACAGGGAAGAATTAATCTATGCATAGCCGGATCCTCGGTAACGGACACTCGGAGTTGTATCCCGATTGATACAATTAGAATTTGCTACTATGGCTCTGGGATTGCTTCTCGCAGGGAGTCGAGAAGGGATCTCAGGATGAGGTTGATGACTGTATGGCTTTGGGATTGCTTTCTCGCAGGGAGTCGAGAAAGGATCTCTGGGTGAGGTTGAGACTTAATGATACTACTACTTATACGGGTACTAATCTACACTCTTCTAATGCTGCAAGACCGCTGAAGATGCTATTATTCGATAGGACTAGGCATTCTCTCTATTCTGGCATTTCTGCAGCCCAGTCCACATATACAGCCTTTCTCCATTGATAATGTTGCATATGTAGTATAGATCCTTGCTTGCTGAGTACTTCGAATGAGTACTCACGGTTGCTTTACTTTCTCTTTTTCCCATACCCCACCTTGATGATACATCAGATGATGGAGTCCAGGAGCCAGTTGTCCTAGCCGGAGCTTACTACCAGGAGGGTCCAGACGGCACGTACTACTGGATCGAGCCAGCCGACCAGGAGTAGGATCGGAGGTTCCCAGGCAGGAGGCCTACGCCTTTCGATCATAGTGTTTTTCTTTTGCCCCTCCTTCTATGGGCCTTTCTGTGATTTCTTTTATATCTGTACTCAGATATCTGATGCTTCCGCTGACGCTTGTACCAAGCTTATGTATTCGAGCCCTCGAGGCCCATGGCATGTAATATAAAGCTTGTATTACTTGATTTATGATTTAGAGTTGTGTTGTGATATCTTCCCGTGAGTCCTTAGGCTTGATCGTGTGCATTTGCGTGTATGATTAGTGCACGATTAAGCCGGGGGCGTCACACGGGGTGGGCTGGGCCGGCGCTGTAGAAGTAGGCCTGAGTGCACAGTAGCTTTAGGCCTTTTTCTATTTTCCCTTTTTGCTTTTCTGTTTTTCGTTTTTGTTTTCTGTTTTGTCTTTCGTTTTTAATCCAAACGACTTTTGTAAAATGTGGAACTTGCCCATATAATAGTAGTGCAATATTTAACAGTGATATAAAAAGGTTTTGAGTCCAAATGTTTCCATATGGATTTTATTCAAATAAAAAGGTATTAACCAATTCTGTCTTGCTACTATTAGAGTCACTTGATTAATTTATTAATTGTTGGTTACAATTTTAGAATTGTCTCTAGAATATTTGTTATCTAATGATCATTTTAGTTTCTGTTTTGAACAACTTTTATTTTCCACTTTGATTTTAATTGGAGTTTGAACTAGGAGTTTGAAATGCAATATGATGCAAATGATGATTAGGCACTGTTAATCACGCTGACTTGTCATTATCAAAAGTGATTACTATGGCTAATGACATGGGGTGTTACACATTTGAATGCAGCGAGGAGGCATGTTCAGCTAGGCATGCAACGGGTGGCGCCCTCGGCCTGTGTGCCGCATCAATGGCAGAGGCAATGAGAGGTCGCATCTGTCCTAAGCCGTCTTCAATGAACACTCTACAGTGGCATGCATGCTGACAGTTGGCTCTGGGCGGGAGCGCGCATGGGAGGGAGGAGGGGTTTTGGGTGGGCCAGGGCGGTCATAAGCGGGCGTGGGAGTGGTCCGAACTCCTGCAAAGCCCCCCATGTTTGTTTCCGATTTGCGGGAGAAAACACGTCCGAACCGTGCCGTAGACCGATACATGACTACGTTGGATGGCTTCCGCGGTCCGAATGGATGTGGGAGGTTTGAGGGTCGGCATTGGAGATGCCCTAAGCCGCCATCCCTGCCCCGCATTAATGGTAACATCAATGTGTTTTTTTAGCAAAAGAGGGTTTCCCCTCCGATTTCATTTAAATAAATCAATGGAAGAAACAAACGCCAATTCGAAAGGTTCCATCCACATGTTTCTACCCCTACTAGACATACCAATAAACCAAGTTCTACCAAATCATTGTTGTTACAAGACAGAGTTCAGAATCCAAAAGACCTTGATACGTCTCCGTCGTATCTACTTTTCCTAACGCTTTTGCTCTTGTTTTGGAGTCTAATTTGCATGATTTGAATGAAACTAACCCGCACAGACGCTGTTTTCAGCAGAACTACCATGGTGTTGTTTTTGTGCAGAAATAAAAGTTCTCGGAATGGAACAAAACTTTTTGGAGAATTATTTTACAATAAAAGAAAAACATAGGAGCCAAGAACCACCTGAGGGGGGCCCCTGGCTAGGCACAAGACACCAGGGCGCCCCCCTCTCGCGCGCCCTGGTGGGTTGTCCCCACCTCGTGGCCCCGCAGACCCTAATTCCGACGCTATAAAATCCTATTTTCGAACAAAAAAATTAGGGAGAAAGTTTCCTCATGTTTCATGATATGGAGCCGCTGCCACCTCCTGTTCTTCATCGGGAGGCCAGATCTGGAGCCCGTTCGGGGCTCCGGAGAGGGGAATCTTCGGTCTTCGTCATCACCAACCCTCCTTCATCGCCAATTCCATGATGCTCCCCACCGGGAGTGAGTAATTCCTTCGTAGGCTCGCTGGTCGGTGAGGAGTTGGATGAGATTCATCATGTAATCGAGTTAGTTTTGTTAGGGCTTGATCCCTAGTATCCACTATGTTCTGAGATTGATGTTGTTATGACTTTGCCAAGCTTAATGCTTGTCACTAGGGCCCTAGTGACATGATTTCAGATCTGAGCCATTTATGTTTTCACCATTATATCTATGTTCTAGATCCGATCTTGCAATTCATATTCGCCAATTACGTGTTATGATCCATAAACCCAAATGTGACAATAATTGGGATACTTTCCGGTGATGACCGTAGTTTGAGGAGTTCATGTATTCACTATGTGTTAATGCTTTGTTCCGGTTCTCTATTAAAAGGAGGCCTTTGTGACGCCCCGGCTCAATCATGCACTAATCATACACGCAAATGCACATGATCAAGCCTAAGGACTCACGGGAAGATATCACAACACAACTCTAAAACATAAATAAAGTCATACAAGCTTTATATTACAAGCCAGGGGCCTCGAGGGCTCGAATACATAAGCTTGTGTACAAGCGGAAGCGGAAGCATCAGATGTCAGCTTGCATCACAATAAATCACAAAGTCTTTGCGGGTATCTGGAGGAGATAGTACTGGGGCAGATGTCAGCTTGTCTTTGAGTGTCTGGAAACTTTCCTGACATTTTTCTGTCCATTCGAACTTAACGCCCTTGTGAAGCAGATCAGTCAAAGGCTTAGCAATCTTGGAAAAGTTCTCGACAAATCGACGGCAATAGCTTGCAAGGCCGAGAAAACTTCTGACTTGCTTGACATTCTTCGGAGGAGTCCAGTCCAGAATAGCCTGAACTCGTTCTGGGTTAACAGCAATGCCATCTTTCGAAATCACATGACCAAGGTAGGTTACTTCAGAAAGCCAGAATTCACATTTGGAGTATTTGGCATACAACTGGTGTTCTCGGAGCCTTTCCAGTACAAGACGGAGGTGTTCGGCATGTTCTTCCTTATTCTTTGAATATACCAGAATATCATCTAGATATACCACGACGAACTTGTCGAGGTAATCCATGCAGATGTAATTCATCAGACGGGAGAATGTGGCTGGAGCATTTGTTAAGCCGAAGGACATGACCGTGTACTCGTAGGAGCCATAACGAATAACAAATGCAGTCTTCGGAATATCCTCTTCGTGAACACGGATCTGATGGTATCCTAATCTCAAATCAAGCTTAGAGAATACTGAGGAACCGGCAAGTTGATCATACAAATCATTGATCCGAGGAAGCGGATATTTATTCTGGATTGTAGCTTGGTTAATGGGCCGATAATCCTGAACCAATCGGTTAGTTCCATCCTTCTTCTTGACGAAGAGTGAAGGCGCTCCCCAAGCAGAGGAACTGGGGCGGATGAAACCTTTCTTAAGTGATGTGTCGATTTCCTCCTTAAGTTCAAGAAGGTGGTGCGGAGGCATCTTATAAGGACGCTTCGCAATAGGAGTTGTGCCAGGTTTCAAGTCGATGACAAACTCAACAGCTCTAGCAGGGGGTATTCCTGGAAGTTCTTCTGGAAATACATCTTGAAAATCACGAACAACTGGAACGTTATCGATGCCTTCAAGGGGTGAAGCATGAGTGCGCTTGAGTGACTCCTGGTACTCTGTCAGAGCTGTTTCAACTTGGAAAGATTTGCTGACAAGCGTTGCGAAATCTGTGAAATCATGGACAGCAAGTGCAAGTTTTATATCAGTACGCAGTCCTTCACGGAATTTCTCCTGCTTGCGTGTGTTGGTGTCGACGTCATCCGCAGCATAGCGGGACAATTCAAGAAATTTCCGCTGGTATTCATCCACAGTCATTTTGCCCTGAGAGAGTTTACGGAACTCCTGCTTCTTCTGGTCCATCAGACCTTGAGGAATGTAACGTGCATGAAAAGCTGACTGAAATTCCTGTCAAGTGGTTACAGTCTCTGCAGGCAACATAGCCTTGTGGCTTTCCCACCATTGAGCAGCGGGACCCTTCAAGTGGAATGTCGCAAAGGTGATGTAACTGTCAGGGGTAACATTAGCTGACTCCATCTCAAACAGGATGTCACGAAGCCAATCATCAGCATCCATAGGATTGGTGGAGTTGCGGAAAACGGACGGATTGAGGCGCACAAATTCTGGCAGCGAGATCGGTCCAGGCTCCTGGCGAGCCTCGTTGCGTTCCAAACGTCTTACCAGACTCTCGTTGAGCTGACGGTTCAATTCAAACTGCTGCATCATTGCGGCAATATAGGGTGGAGGTGGAGGATCGTCAGCCATCCTGCCAAATCAACAGGGGCAGTTTAGCAAGAAAAACTGCATGTGTATGGAATAATTCATGAAGTAACACGCACAACAGAAGGAAGTGCAATAGATACTTCATCATATTCGCACCAGATATTCAAAGCCACACATAGCCTTGGTTACAATCCGGCATTACGACAGCTGAAAAGGAAAGGCTAGACAACTAGGCGGCGCGCAGGCACGCGATATAGAAGTACACAACGAGACATAGCAAAGGCTACATCAACGTCGGAGAAAACTGACGAAGCGAGGAATCCGCAAGTGACAACACAAGGTGCCCTCGATAAAAGGATCCTGTAAGCAGAACCTGGCCCAAAATCTTGAAGCAAGGGGGGATAATTTCAGAACTCCGGGTGGATGTGAGCACGAGAGCCTAATGTTGGAGTTAGTAAAATTTTAACCCGAATAGAAGAGAGAGCAGAGTCCCAGAATAAAGGTCGAGGAGTAAAAGATCCTAATACCACCCAATTGGCGACGTGGGCCCGTAAGCCACAGAGCCAAGTTAGTAAAACAATTTTCGGTTACTAGACTCAACTTCGGCCAAGGAGTTGGAAAGGGAGGTTCCTACAGGCAGTCGGCTCTGATACCAACTTGTGACGCCCCCGGCTCAATCGTGCACTAATCATACACGCAAATGCACACGATCAAGCCTAAGGACTCACGGGAAGATATCACAACACAACTCTAAAACATAAATAAAGTCATACAAGCTTTATATTACAAGCCAGGGGCCTCGAGGGCTCGAATACATAAGCTTGCATACAAGCATCAGCGGAAGCATCAGATATCTGAGTACAGATATGAAACAGAGACAGAAAGGCCTTTAGAAAGGCGGGGCAAAATAAAACACTAAGATCGAAAGGCGTAGGCCTCCTGCCTGGGACCCTCCGATCCTACTCCTGGTCGTCAGTCAACTCGTAGTAGTATCCACCCCCGGGGTAGTAGTAGTAGTAGTAGTGATCGACGGGGCATCTGTCTCAGGGGCTCCTTCATCTTGGTCACGTCAAACTGATATGGGGAGAAAAGGAAAACAAAGCAACCGTGAGTACTCAGAAGTACTCAGCAAGCAAGGATCTACACTACATATGCAACATTTTCAAGGGGAGGTTGTATATGTGGACTGGGCTGCAGAAATACCAGAATAGAGAGAAGGCCTAGTCCTATCGAAGACTAGCATCTTCATCGGTCTTGCAGCAATAGAAGAGAGCAGAACGGATCAATATAAAGTAGCAGTATCAATAAGTCTCAACCTCACCCAGAGATCCTTTCTCGACTCCCTGCGAGAAAGCAATCCCAGAGCCATACAGTCATCAACCTCGTCCGGAGATCCCTTCTCGACTCCCTGCGAGAAGCAATCCCAGAGCCTCATATCCAGGTCTCATCTCAAGTTCTAACTGTATCGATTGGGATACAACTCCGAGTGTCCTTTACCGTAGGACCGGCTATCGATAGAAGTGTTCTTCCCTGCAGGGGTGCACCAACTTACCCAACACGCTCGATTAACTCCGGCCGGACACACTTTCCTGGGTCATGCCCGGCCTCGGCCAAACGACACATCGCAACCCTACCTAGAGCTCAGCAGAGAGGTCCCCGTCGGTCTACATCCTAAGCGCTCAGAGGTCTTGGGCCATCGCCCTGTGCACTCCGAGTCGTTGCGTGCAGGGGGAAGCCAGGCACCAGGGGGGCGCCGGTCCGTCCCGGCCGCAAGGCTGAACTAGACGTCTGACAGAGCTTTCGGCTGATGCTGCGATGCAGAACGCCCATACTATGCCCACGTGATGGTTAGTGCTATCAGGCCAGAGGCCTGCTCGGATCAAATATCCAAATCCTTAGGACTAGGGGCTTGCGGTAACGAGCAGAGACTCACGAAAGATGTGACCCCGTCGCCCCGTCTCGAGGACTTGCTGCAAGGGTTAAGAATGCCCGACCGCGCCTCGTATTCATCACTCGGGCACCATACAGGCACCCGTCTTCACAACACTCGCCTCTCAGGCGCACGTGGGTACCCCTCAGGGTTGACCCGCCTATCCAAGTAACAGTGTAAAGTCCAAGTATCCGTGTGTCCATAGCATCACGGGAATCCGAGGTATCACCCTCGTTGGATTCCTACTCGATGTCTCCGTCAAGGTGAACTCGGAGGAATCACCCTCACTGGGTTCACCCTTGATGTGTTGCACGACAGCGTCGTTATCGGAAGCGGTGAAGGAGGAATCACCCTCGATGACCATGACCGAATAGCTACTCTACAGAGTTAACATCAGAAGTGCTACATGAGGTTTCACCCTCGGCACTCGATAGTAACGCTGCAGTGTCGTTACAACTAAGGGGGGTGATGTGCGGTGTCGGGGCCTGGTCTTCAATTCCCGTTGATCGGGTCTTCTGACAATCCAGCACGGCAGTCGGGATAAGTGGGGTCACTGATAGGTCTCTACCCAGCCTATACTAAGCAGTTTAGGATATGCAGGTAATTATCAACAGCAGGTTACAATAAACAGGCTATGCATCAGAATAGGTAAAGCAGTAGCAGCAGCAATTCTAATGCAAGCATGAGAAATAGAATGGGCGATATCGGGATGATCAAAGGGGGGGCTTGCCTGGTTGCTCTGGCAAGGAGGGGTCGTCAACGGTGGTGTCGGGCTCCGGAGCTGCGTCGGTACCTGAAACTGCGTCGGGGTCTAACGAGAGAGAAGAGGGGGAGGAAACAATATAAATATAGAGCAAACATGAGCAACGCAAAGTACGGCATGACAATATGCAATGTCGGGTGTGTCCTAACGTATGGTTGCATGTCACCGAGGAAGGGGGAATCCATCCGGGAATGTTTTCCCGGTTCCGGACATTTGTCAGACAGATGACTGGAGGGGAACGGTTGCATGTCCGGGTAGTTAGGGACGTGTGACAGATGAACGGAACGCGTATTCGGATTCGTCTTGTCGTTCTGAGCAATTTTCATGTACAAAGTTTTTCGATCTGAGCTACGGATTATTTTATATGATTTTCTAAAGATTTTTAGCAATTACTGGAATTTAATTATTTATTTAAATCAACATTATCCGAAATAGTAGTTGATGACATCAGCATGACATCATGCTGACGTCCGCAGTCATCTGACAGGTGGGTCCCAAATGTCATAGACTGGTTAGGCTAATTAGGATTAACTAATTAATTAACATTTAATTAAACTAATTAATTAAATCGGATTAATCTAAACAGGGTTAATTAACCTAATTAATTAACTAATTAATTATTAATTATTTTTATTTTTATTTTTACTTTTATTTTTATTTTTATTTTATTTTTTAAACAGTTCTGGGCCGTGGGCCCCACTGGTCAGGGGCAGCGGGCGGACATGTCCGGGCCGGCCTGTGCGGGCACCGGACATGTCCGGTGCGCACAGCAGGCCCGCGCGGGGCCGGGTGCAGCGCGCGGAGGCGAGGCCGCGGCGCGGTAGCGGGGCCAGCGCGGGGCGGCGGACGCGTGCGCGCGGCGAGCGAGCGGGGCCGGAGCGGGCGCGGCCGAAGCGCGCGGTCGCGCGAGGGCGAGCGGGCGATGGGGCGCGACTGCGGGAGGAGCTGCAGGGGGGCGGCAGCGGCGAGCGGCGGCCCGGAGCGTGGCTCCGGCGCGCGGCCCCGCCGAATGGCGACAAAGGGAGAGGGGAGAGCGGCAACGGAGGCCGGGGGGGTGCTCACGAGTGTGGATGCGATGCCAGGTGTGGCCTGCGGCGTTGGTGGCGACGGGGTGGGGCGACGCGCGTTAGGGGCGCCTAGGGGAGGAGGCGGTGACAATGGCGTCCGGCGACGGTGTCGGCGCGGGGCGGCGTTGAATGGCAGCGAGCGCGCCCGATCCCTCCTGGATCGGGGGGGGAGAGGGAGGAGAGCGAGGGGGGTGAGAGTGGGGATTAGGGTTAGCGGGGTGGGGTGGACCGGGGGATAAAGGGGGCGAGCGGCTGGGCCGGCCTGGTGGCCTGGTGGCCTGCTGGGCCGAGGCCCAGTCGGGGGGGTCCCTTTTCTTTTTGTTTTCTTTTGTTTTTTTTTCTTTTCTTTTCTGTTTTGCAAAATGTGTGGCCCCCATTAGAGTTTTGTAAAATATGAGAGCTGGCCCTCAAATCACAGCACAATATATCCTACCACCAAAAACTAGTTTGGGGTAAATATCTTTTCAAATTTATTTTAGATTAAATAAAAGGTAATTAAATATTGTCTTTAGTCACTGTTTGGGGATGTTTGAGTCACTTACCCAACTCCAATGATGTTGGTTTCAATTTTAGAATTGTCTCTGATTTATTTGCTATTTAATGAACAATTTAGTTTCTATGTTGGACAACTTTTATTTTCCACTTTCATTTAAATTTGAATTTGAGTTAGGAGTTGAAATGCAATATGATGCGAATGATGTTTAGGCACTGATAATCATGATGACATGGCATAATCAAAATGGGATTACTATGGCTAACCACTGGGGGTGTTACAAATCTCCTCTACTAACAAGAATTCTTGTCCCGAGAATTAAGAGGTAGAAGGAAAAAGTTCAGGGTATTCCGCACGAAGGTTCTGCTCGCGTTCCCAAGTGGCTTCATCTTCAGTATGATTTGACCACTGTACTTTGAGGAACTTGGTAACCTTCTGACGGGTCCGACGTTCAGCTTCATCGAGAATGCGGATCGGATGCTCCTTATAAGATAGGTCATCTTGCAATTCGAGCACCTCGTGATCCACAGCTCGGTGTGGAGATTCCTTGAAGCATTGACGAAGTTGCGACACATGGAAGACGTCATGGATATGGCAGAATTGCGGCGGCAACTCCAATTTATAAGCCACCTGACCACGTCTTGCAACAATGCGGAAACGACCAATGTAGCGTGGAGCTAGTTTGCCCTTGATTCCAAAATGGTGAGTGCCCTTCATAGGAGTGACACGAAGATAAGCTTGATCACCAGGTTGATAAGTCAAACCCCATCGTTTGCGATCATAGTTGCTCTTCTGGCGGTCCTGAGCCGCCTTGAGATTTTCCCGAACAATTCGAACTTGTTCTTCGGTGTGTTGAATAATATCCGGACCCACAAGCGGTCGTTCCCTAGTTTCTGACCAATTCAGAGGGGTTCGACACTTACGTCCATATAGAACTTCGAAGGGGGCCATTTTCAAGCTGGCTTGATAGCTGTTGTTATAAGAGAACTCGGCATACGGAAGAGATTCTTCCCACTTCTTACCAAATGAAATAACACAAGCTCGCAACATGTCTTCAAGCACTTGATTGACTCGTTCAACTTGGCCTTGGGATTGGGGATGATAAGCTGAACTCCAGGTAATATGAGTTCCCATAGCTGTTTGGAAACTTTCCCAGAATTTGGAGGTGAAAAGACCGCCACGGTCCTAACTAATCTCCTTCAAAATACCGTGGAGTGATACAATTCTGGAGATATACAACTCTGCTAACTGACTAGCAGTGATAGTTTCCTTGACGGGCAGAAAGTGTGCAACTTTAGAGAGTTGGTCGACGACGACAAGAATAGCGTCATGACCCTTCTGTGACCTGGGAAGTCCTGTAACGAAATCCATCTGAACCTTATCCCATTTCCATAGAGGAATAGAAAGTGGTTGCAGAATTCCAGCTGGTTTCTGATGTTCTGCTTTAACGCGACGGCAAACATCACATTCAGCAACATATCGAGCAATGTCCTGCTTCATTTTAGACCACCAGTACCTTTGACGGAGATCACGATACATCTTCGTGCTACTGGGATGAATAGACAGCGGGGTATCATGTGCCTCCTTCATGACCTTGTCGGTCATAAGCTCGAAGCGAGGTACGACAATGCGGTTTCTGAAATACAAGGTTCCATCTTCAGACAGCGAGAAATCCCTGTACTTTACAAGGTGAAGGTCTTTCTTCATCAGATCAATTTCAGCATCTTTAGCTTGCGCATTCTTAACAGCTTTCTCAAGATCTGGTTGTATCACAAGGTTATTAAGAGAACCCTGTGGGATAATATAGAGATTCAGCTTGCATAGTTCTTCAAAAAGGCGAGGTTGTGCTTGCCTAACCATGAGGTTGTCGCAATAGGACTTGCGGCTTAAGGCATCAGCCATCACGTTAGCCTTGCCAGGGGTATAGGATATACCCAAATCATAGTCCGCAATGGCCTCCATCCATCTTTGCTGACGGAGGTTTAGAGAAGGTTGAGTGAACAAGTACTTCAGACTTTTATGATCCGTGTATATCTCGCAACGATTACCGAGGAGGTAATGTCGCCACAACTGCAGTGCATAGATGACAGCAGCTAGTTCTAGATCATGTACCGGATAATTCTCTTCATGTGGGCGCAACTGACGAGAGCCATAGGCAATCACTTTACGCTCATGCATTAGGACACAGCCTAATCCTTCACGGGATGCGTCACAATAAATCACAAAGTCTTTGCGGGTATCTGGAGGAGATAGTACTGGGGCAGATGTCAGCTTGTCTTTGAGTGTCTGGAAACTTTCCTGACATTTTTCTGTCCATTCGAACTTAACGCCCTTGTGAAGCAGATCAGTCAAAGGCTTAGCAATCTTGGAAAAGTTCTCGACAAATCGACGGCAATAGCTTGCAAGGCCGAAAAAACTTCTGACTTGCTTGACATTCTTCGGAGGAGTCCAGTCCAGAATAGCCTGAACTCGTTCTGGGTTAACAGCAATGCCATCTTTCGAAATCACATGACCAAGGTAGGTTACTTCAGAAAGCCAGAATTCACATTTGGAGTATTTGGCATACAACTGGTGTTCTCGGAGCCTTTCCAGTACAAGACGGAGGTGTTCCGCATGTTCTTCCTTATTCTTTGAATATACCAGAATATCATCTAGATATACCACGACGAACTTGTCGAGGTAATCCATGAAGATGTAATTCATCAGACAGGAGAATGTGGCTGGAGCATTTGTTAAGCCGAAGGACATGACCGTGTACTCGTAGGAGCCATAACGAGTAACAAATGCAGTCTTCGGAATATCCTCTTCGCGAACACGGATCTGATGGTATCCCAATCTCAAATCAAGCTTAGAGAATACTGAGGAACCGGCAAGTTGATCATACAAATCATTGATCCGAGGAAGCGGATATTTATTCTGGATTGTAGCTTGGTTAATGGGCCGATAATCCTGAACCAATCGGTTAGTTCCATCCTTCTTCTTGACAAAGAGTGAAGGCGCTCCCCAAGCAGAGGAACTGGGGCGGATGAAACCTTTCTTAAGTGACGTGTCGATTTCCTCCTTAAGTTCAAGAAGGTGGTGCGGAGGAATCTTATAAGGACGCTTCGCAATAGGAGTTGTGCCAGGTTTCAAGTCGATGACAAACTCAACAGCTCTAGCAGGGGGTATTCCTGGAAGTTCTTCTGGAAATACATCTTGAAAATCATGAACAACTGGAACGTTATCGATGCCTTCAAGGGGTGAAGCATGAGTGCACTTGAGTGACTCCTGGTACTCTGTCAGAGCTATTTCAACTTGGAAAGATTTGCTGACAAGCGTTGCGAAATCTGTGAAATCATGGACAGCAAGTGCAAGTTTTATATCAGTACGCAGTCCTTCACGGAATTTCTCCTGCTTGCGTGTGTTGGTGTCGACGTCATCCGCAGCATAGCGGGACAATTCAAGAAATTTCCGCTGGTATTCATCCACAGTCATTTTGCCCTGAGAGAGTTTACGGAACTCCTGCTTCTTCTGGTCCATCAGACCTTGAGGAATGTAACGTGCATGAAAAGCTGACTGAAATTCCTGTCAAGTGGTTACAGTCTCTGCAGGCAACATAGCCTTGTGGCTTTCCCACCATTGAGCAGCGGGACCCTTCAAGTGGAATGTCGCAAAGGTGATGTAACTGTCAGGGGTAACATTAGCTGACTCCATCTCAAACAGGATGTCACGAAGCCAATCATCAGCATCCATAGGATTGGTGGAGTTGCGGAAAACGGACGGATTGAGGCGCACAAATTCTGGCAGCGAGATCGGTCCAGGCTCCTGGCGAGCCTCGTTGCGTTCCAAACGTCTTACCAGACTCTTGTTGAGCTGACGGTTCAATTCAAACTGCTGCATCATTGCGGCAATATAGGGTGGAGGTGGAGGATCGTCAGCCATCCTGCCAAATCAACAGGGGCAGTTTAGCAAGAAAAACTGCATGTGTATGGAATAATTCATGAAGTAACACGCACAACAGAAGGAAGTGCAATAGATACTTCATCATATTCGCACCAGATATTCAAAGCCACACATAGCCTTGGTTACAATCCGGCATTACGACAGCTGAAAAGGAAAGGCTAGACAACTAGGCGGCGCGCAGGCACGCGATATAGAAGTACACAACGAGACATAGCAAAGGCTACATCAACGTCGGAGAAAACTGACGAAGCGAGGAATCCGCAAGTGACAACACAAGGTGCCCTCGATAAAAGGATCCTGTAAGCAGAACCTGGCCCAAAATCTTGAAGCAAGGGGGGATAATTTCAGAACTCCGGGTGGATGTGAGCACGAGAGCCTAATGTTGGAGTTAGTAAAATTTTAACCCGAATAGAAGAGAGAGCAGAGTCCCAGAATAAAGGTCGAGGAGTAAAAGATCCTAATACCACCCAATTGGCGACGTGGGCCCGTAAGCCACAGAGCCAAGTTAGTAAAACAATTTTCGGTTACTAGACTCAACTTCGGCCAAGGAGTTGGAAAGGGAGGTTCCTACAGGCAGTCGGCTCTGATACCAACTTGTGACGCCCCCGGCTCAATCGTGCACTAATCATACACGCAAATGCACACGATCAAGCCTAAGGACTCACGGGAAGATATCACAACACAACTCTAAAACATAAATAAAGTCATACAAGCTTTATATTACAAGCCAGGGGCCTCGAGGGCTCGAATACATAAGCTTGCATACAAGCGTCAGCGGAAGCATCAGATATCTGAGTACAGATATGAAACAGAGACAGAAAGGCCTTTAGAAAGGCGGGGCAAAATAAAACACTAAGATCGAAAGGCGTAGGCCTCCTGCCTGGGACCCTCCGATCCTACTCCTGGTCGTCAGTCAACTCGTAGTAGTATCCACCCCCGGGGTAGTAGTAGTAGTAGTGATCGACGGGGCATCTGTCTCAGGGGCTCCTTCATCTTGGTCACGTCAAACTGATATGGGGAGAAAAGGAAAACAAAGCAACCGTGAGTACTCAGAAGTACTCAGCAAGCAAGGATCTACACTACATATGCAACATTTTCAAGGGGAGGTTGTATATGTGGACTGGGCTGCAGAAATACCAGAATAGAGAGAAGGCCTAGTCCTATCGAAGACTAGCATCTTCATCGGTCTTGCAGCAATAGAAGAGAGCAGAACGGATCAATATAAAGTAGCAGTATCAATAAGTCTCAACCTCACCCAGAGATCCTTTCTCGACTCCCTGCGAGAAAGCAATCCCAGAGCCATACAGTCATCAACCTCGTCCGGAGATCCCTTCTCGACTCCCTGCGAGAAGCAATCCCAGAGCCTCATATCCAGGTCTCATCTCAAGTTCTAACTGTATCGATTGGGATACAACTCCGAGTGTCCTTTACCGTAGGACCGGCTATCGATAGAAGTGTTCTTCCCTGCAGGGGTGCACCAACTTACCCAACACGCTCGATTAACTCCGGCCGGACACACTTTCCTGGGTCATGCCCGGCCTCGGCCAAACGACACATCGCAACCCTACCTAGAGCTCAGCAGAGAGGTCCCCGTCGGTCTACATCCTAAGCGCTCAGAGGTCTTGGGCCATCGCCCTGTGCACTCCGAGTCGTTGCGTGCAGGGGGAAGCCAGGCACCAGGGGGGCGCCGGTCCGTCCCGGCCGCAAGGCTGAACTAGACGTCTGACAGAGCTTTCGGCTGATGCTGCGATGCAGAACGCCCATACTATGCCCACGTGATGGTTAGTGCTATCAGGCCAGAGGCCTGCTCGGATCAAATATCCAAATCCTTAGGACTAGGGGCTTGCGGTAACGAGCAGAGACTCACGAAAGATGTGACCCCGTCGCCCCGTCTCGAGGACTTGCTGCAAGGGTTAAGAATGCCCGGCCGCGCCTCGTATTCATCACTCGGGCACCATACAGGCACCCGTCTTCACAACACTCGCCTCTCAGGCGCACGCGGGTACCCCTCAGGGTCGACCCGCCTATCCAAGTAACAGTGTAAAGTCCAAGTATCCGTGTGTCCATAGCATCAGGGGAATCCGAGGTATCACCCTCGTTGGATTCCTACTCGATGTCTCCGTCAAGGTGAACTCGGAGGAATCACCCTCACTGGGTTCACCCTTGATGTGTTGCACGACAGCGTCGTTATCGGAAGCGGTGAAGGAGGAATCACCCTCGATGACCACGACCGAATAGCTACTCTACAGAGTTAACATCAGAAGTGCTACATGAGGTTTCACCCTCGGCACTCGATAGTAACGCTGCAGTGTCGTTACAACTAAGGGGGGGTGATGTGCGGTGTCGGGGCCTGGTCATCAATTCCCATTGATCGGGTCTTCTGACAATCCAGCACGGCAGTCGGGATAAGTGGGGTCACTGATAGGTCTCTACCCAGCCTATACTAAGCAGTTTAGGATATGCAGGTAATTATCAACAGCAGGTAACAATAAACAGGCTATGCATCAGAATAGGTAAAGCAGTAGCAGCAGCAATTCTAATGCAAGCATGAGAAATAGAATGGGCGATATCGAGATGATCAAAGGGGGGGCTTGCCTGGTTGCTCTGGCAAGGAGGGGTCGTCAACGGTGGTGTCGGGCTCCGGAGCTGCGTCGGTACCGGAAACTGCGTCGGGGTCTAACGAGAGAGAAGAGGGGGAGGAAACAATATAAATATAGAGCAAACATGAGCAACGCAAAGTACGGCATGACAATATGCAGTGCCGGGTGTGTCCTAACGTATGGTTGCACGTCTCCGAGGAAGGGGGAATCCATCCGGGAATGTTTTCCCGGTTCCGGACATTTGTCAGACAAATGACCGGAGGGGAACGGTTGCATGTTCGGGTAGTTAGGGACGTGTGACAGATGAACGGACTGCGCATTCGGATTCGTCTCGTCGTTCTGAGCAATTTTCATGTACAAAGTTTTTCGATCTGAGCTACAGATTATTTTATATGATTTTCTAAAGATTTTTAGCAATTAATGGAATTTAATTATTTATTTAAATCAACATTATCCGAAACAGTAGTTGATGATGTCAGCATGACATCATGCTGACGTCAGCAGTCATCTGACAGGTGGGTCCCACATGTCATAGACTGGTTAGGCTAATTAGGATTAACTAATTAATTAACATTTAATTAAACTAATTAATTAAATCGGATTAATCTAAACAGGGTTAATTAACCTAATTAATTAACTAATTAATTATTAATTATTATTAATTATATTTCTATTTTCTATTTTTATTTTTTAAACAGTTCTGGGCCGTGGGCCCCACTGGTCAGGGGCAGCGGGCGGACGTGTCCGGGCCGGCCTGTGCGGGCACCGGACATGTCCGGTGCGCACAGCACGCGCGCGCGCGGGGCCGGGCGCAGCGCGCGGAGGCGAGGCCGCGGCGCGGTAGCGGGGCCAGCGCGGGGCGGCGGACGCGGGCGCGCGGCGAGCGAGCGGGGCCGGAGCGGGCGCGGCCGAAGCGCGCGGTCGCGCGAGGGCGAGCGGGCGACGGGGCGCGGCTGCGGGAGGAGCTACAGGGGGGGCGGCAGCGGCGAGCGGCGGCCCGGAGCGTGGCTCCGGCGCGCGGCCCCGGTGAATGGCGACGAAGGAAGAGGGGAGAGCGGCAGCGGAGGCCGGGGGGATGCTCACGAGGGGGGAGGCGAGGCAGGGGTGGCCGGCGGCGTTGGTGGCGACGGGGTGGGGCGACGCGCGTTGGGGGCGCGTAGGGGAGGAGGCGGTGGCAATGGCGTCCGGCGACGGTGTCGGTGCGGGGCGGCGTCGAACGGCGGCGAGCGCGCCCGATCCCTCCTGGATCGGGGTGGAGAGGGAGGAGAGGAGAGCGAGGGGGGTGAGAGTGGGGATTAGGGTTAGCGGGGTGGGGTGGACCGGGGGATAAAGGGGGCGAGCGGCTGGGCCGGCCTGGTGGCCTGGTGGCCTGCTGGGCCGAGGCCCAGTCGGGGGGGTCCCTTTTCTTTTTGTTTTCTTTTGTTTTTTTTTCTTTTCTTTTCTTTTCTGTTTTGCAAAATGTGTGGCCCCCATTAGAGTTTTGTAAAATATGAGAGCTGGCCCACAAATCACAGCACAATATATCCTACCACCAAAAACTAGTTTGGGGTAAATATCTTTTCATATTTATTTTAGATTAAATAAAAGGTAATTAAATATTGTCTTTAGTCACTGTTTGGGGATGTTTGAGTCACTTACCCAACTCCAATGATGTTGGTTTCAATTTTAGAATTGTCTCTGATTTATTTGCTATTTAATGAACAATTTAGTTTCTATGCTGGACAACTTTTATTTTCCACTTTCATTTAAATTTGAATTTGAGTTAGGAGTTGAAATGCAATATGATGCGAATGATGTTTAGGCACTGATAATCATGATGACATGGCATAATCAAAATGGGATTACTGTGGCTAACCACTGGGGGTGTTACAGCCTTAATATCCCTTAGTTTTCTTATGGACCCCGCTGCCACGGGAGGGTAGGACAAAAGATGTCATGCAAGTTCTTTCAATAAGCACGTATGACTATTTACGGAATACATGCCTACATTATATTTATGAACTGGAGCTAGTTTTGTATCGCCCTAGGTTATGACTGTTATATGATGAATATTATCCAACGAATTCACCGATCCAATGCCTACGAATTTTCCACATATTATTCTTGCTAAGTTACTACTATTGTTGCTACTGTTACACTTGCTACAAAATCATTGCTACCAATGTTACCGTTACTGCTACTATTATCACTGCTATCAAAACTATCATACTACTGTGCTACTGATCACCTTGCTGCATATATTTAATCTCCAGGTGTGGTTGAATTGACAACTCAACTGCTAATACTTACAAATATTCTTTGGCTCCCCTTGTGTCGAATCTCTAAATTTGGGTTGAATACTCTACCCACGAAAACTGTTGCGATCCCCTATAGTTGTGGGTTATCAAGACCTTTTTCTGGCGCCGTTGCCGGGGAGCATAGCTATATTTGTTGAGTCACTTGGGATTGTTATCTATTTATCATTATGAAGAATCTGAAGGATACAACAACCAAGATTGTTCCCTCTAGGATGAGGGGAGGTAAGGAACTGCCATCACACTCTGCACTTGATTCACCTTCTGTTTTGAGTAGACTTGCAACACCACCACATGCTATTAATCCTGACATGTCGCAAGTTATTGATGATGCTACTTATGCTATGAATGCTACTCATGATGATGCTAGTACCTTGATTGATGATAATATGCCACTAGGTGAATTTCTTTATGAACAAATTGCTATGGTTAAAGATATTGAAAATGTTGAAACTGATGAAATTATTGAAACTGATGAAGTACTTGAAACTGAAAATCTTGAAACACCTATTAGATATAGCTCTCCTAGATATGAATTGCCTAAGATACCTGAAGGTTATGTTATGGATGAGGAGATAGCTAGAGATTTTCTTGCTTGCAACGATAGAGATGATCTTAAGAAATTACTATGCAAACTGAATGAAAAATCTTTGAATGCTAGAATGAAGTGTGATCCTAAGTTTGAAAAATCTTTGAATGCTAGAATGAAGTGTGATCCTAAGTTTGCTACTTCACCTATCTTTGTTACCAATAAGGATTATGAATTCTCTGTCGACCCAGAGTTAATTACTTTGGTTGAATCTGCTCCTTTCCATGGCTATGAAACTGAAACTGTTGTGGCACATCTTACCAAATTAAATGATATAGCCACCCTATTTGCTCATGATGAGAAGATTTGCTACTATTATATTCTCAAATTATTTCCATTCTCATTAAAGGGTGATGCTAAGATATGGTACAATAATCTTGCTCCTGGTTGTGTACGTAGTCCCCAGGATATGATTTACTACTTCTCTAAAAAATATTTTCCTGCTCATAAGAAACAAGCTGCTTTACAGGAAATATTAAATTTTGTGCAAATTGAAGAAGAGAGTCTCCCACAAGCTTGGGGGAGGCTTCTCCAATTGCTTAATGCTTTGCCTGATCATCCTCTTAAGAAAAATGAAATGCTTAATATCTTCTATAATGGAATAATCGATGCTTCTAGGGACTTCCTAGATAGTTGTGCTGGTTGTGTTTTTAGGGAATGAACTGTTGAACAAGCTGAGCAATTATTGAATAATATATTGAAAAATTATGATGATTGGACTCTTCCTGAATCCCCGCCTAAGCCCACTCTGAAGAAGAGGGGTATTTTATATCTAAGTCCTGAAGATATGCAGGAGGCAAAGAAAAGTATGAAGGAAAAAGGTATTAAAGCAGAGGATGTTAAAAATTTACCTCCTATTGAAGAAATACATGGACTTGACACACCACCGCCAAAGGTGGTAGAGGCAAATTCTTTAATGAAATTTGACGAAAGTGACATCCCTTACAATAAACATCCCAGTCAATGCCTTTATGAGTTTGACAATTACATTAGAAAACAAGATCACTTCAATGAAAATGTTATGAAACAATTGAAATATAATTCTAATATGATTGCTCGCTTGAGTGACTTGCTATTTAGAATTACTAATGATGTAAGAGGTGTAGGAAAACAAGCTTCTATGGTTCAAACTCAACTAGAACAAGTTGCTAAATCTCAAAGAGAGTTGCTTAGTGAAATGAATAATAATATGAATGACTTTATTGTTAGAGTAGCAACCAGAGGAGGTAAAATGACTCAGGAACCACTTTATCCTGAGGGACGCCCTAAAATAATTGAACAAGACTCTCAAAGAATTAACATTGATGCACCTAGCCCTTCTAAAAATAAGAAGAAAAAGAAAAATGATAGGACTTTGCATACCTCTAGTGAACCTGAAGTAGAAAAACCTCCTGATAATAATAATGATGTTTCTATTTCTGATGCTGAAACTCAATCTGGTAATGAACATTCATCTAGTGATAATGAAAAAGATAATGATGATGTTCATGAAGACACTCAGCTAGACATTGATAAACAACCAGATAATGATGTTGAAATAGAACCAGTTGTTGATCTTGATAACCCACAACCTAAAAATAAAAGATATGATAAAAGAGACTTTGTTGCTAGAAAGCATGGAAGAGAAAGAGAACCATGAGTTAAAAAACACATGCCTTTTCCACCTAAATCAACTAAGAAAAAAGATGATGAAGAATTTGAACGCTTTGCTGAAATGCTTAGGCCAGTCTTTTTGCGCACTCGCTTGACTGATATTTTAAAGATGGCCCCTTATGCAAAATACGTGAAAGACATCATCACTAATAAGAGAAAGATATCGAAAGCTGAAATATCCACCATGCTTGCTAAATATTCTTTTAAGGATGGAGTACCTAAAAAACTTGGAGATCCAGGAATACCAACTATACCTTGCTCCATCAAAAGAAATTATGTTAAAACTGCTTTGTGTGATTTAGGAGCTGGTGTTAGTGTTATGCCTTTCTCCTTATATAAAATACTTGATTTGAATAAACTCACACCTACTAAAATATCTTTGCAAATGGCTGACAAATCAACTGCCATACCTATCAGTATTTGTGAGGATGTGCCCGTTGTTATTGCAAATGTTACTATCTTAACTGACTTTGTTATACTTGAGATGCCCCAGGATGACAACATGTCGATTATACTTGGTAGACCCTTTCTAAATATTGTAGGGGCTGCTATTGATTGCAATAAAAGCAAGGTCACTTTTCATACCAATGGTAATGAACATACGGTGCACTTTCCGAAGAAACAATTCCAAGTGAATGGTATTAATGTTATTGAAAAATCTCCGACACTCACTATTGGAAGTTTTCAACTACCTCTACCTACTGCCAAAAAGAAATATGAAATGCTTATTGTTGGGGACATGCATATCCCCGTTGAGGTAACTTAGTGTTTTACGGAAGTTCTTCGGTTTCATGCTAATCAAAGGTGGTTGTCAATAAGACTTGATCAACCTTATTAATGGATCATTTTTTAGAGGTATGAAGTTGATGAATTTAGTAAGCACAACTTTCTGCTCCCAACTTTTGTTTTCTGTTTTTCTTAGTTAAATAAAATAAAATGCCATGTTTTGTCTGTTTTCTGAATTTCCCATGCAATAAAAAAATGACCCGAAAATAAAAGTTCTCAGAATGCCCTGAAAATTTAATACGATTTTTTCTGAATATTTTTTAATTTTTGGTGCAAATAACATCAGAGAGGGGTGCACCTGGTGGGTTGTGATCTCCATGTGGGTCCCCTCACTTACTTCTTTAGCCCATGTCATCTCCTACCTCCAGAAAAAAAATCACCATAGCTCTCTTTCTCGTGTTCTTGGTCTCAAACCCGCAGATTTTGATCTCTTTGCTAGGAGCTCCGTTTCCGAAACTGTTGTGGGGGGGGTTGCTACTTGGTATGTGACTCCTCCATTGCTCCAATTAGTTTTTGCTTTAACGGTTTATCTTTTGAATAATTAGCAACTCTTGGTGCTGCTGTAGATGATCTTGCATGTTGAATTCTTAGAGTTCTAAGTAGTTTGAATGCTTAATATAGCCTCTATGCATCCTTATGAGTAGTTGCTATCATTTTTGTGAAGTTTTGTTGACAAAAAAATTGTGTCTGAAATTTTTTCAGAAATTGTTCGCAAATGAAAATGCAATTCTTTAGGAGTTCTTCAAGGAGGAGGTCTACGAAGGCATCATCTAGTAGTGGCTCGATACCTCGGTCTTATGTTGAACCAAGCGCGAGCGAAATGCGGGATGCGGCTATCAAATCATGCTTATGGTCGTGTAACAATTTCAGGGTGAGCGCAGGTATTAAGGAAGAATTTGAGGAATATGTTCAAAATGCCGAGCTCGGTCCCTACATCGAAGATAAGTGCATTCAGCATCTCAACCTCACAGAAACGTTCACTAAGAAATTTAAATTTCATCCACGTGAGTCTAGAGTTTCATTTAGTCTTTACAATCATCCATGTACCATGCCTCTAGAGTTTTTTTGTAATGCCTACAAAATTCCATATTGGGGTTCGCTAGATGAGCCACCAAGATCTGAATATGAGTCATTTTTTACTAGTCTTTGCTACGGTGAGGATAGAGGAGTGACACAAGGTAGAATAAAAAGTATTCATTTCCCATCAATTCAATAATTTGCACTGTTTAATGGCAAATGCATCGTAGGCAAGCAAGATTGTAGAAAACTATGTGCCCCTGACTTGAGCCTCATACACACTGCTCTGACCAGAATTAAACGCTATAATCTTGGAGCAATTGTTGCATGAAGGTTGCAGCACAACGCCGGTAGTGGTTATTTTTATGGTGGGATTTATGCTTCTCGTTTATCTAGAGAGGTTGGTGTAACACCTCTGCCTGATGACCCCATCCTACCTACTCAATACTTAGACTTTGATGCCATGAAACATCATATGTTCCTTATAGGCACGCCCACTAATTATACTTATAACTTGAGGTTCAATAAGGAGCCTATTGTACCGGTTGTTTTGGATGCGCTTGTTCTTTTTTATTATCCCAGCAAAAGAAGATATTATGTCCTGGAGAACGAGGCTCGTGCATGCAATGCGGAGGTTGAGGCAGCCAAACAGGCTGAGGTGGTCGCACTAAGAGCCTCCATGACTTATCACTCAGATTATTATCCAGGCCGTGGTTGGTGATTACCAAGCTAGGCCAAAAGCCTAAGCTTGGGGGAGTACGTATTTCCACCGATATTACATTCATGTTCACACATTTCATTCCAGTTGTCAGTGTTCACACTTTTTCACTGTATTATCCATGCTAGATTTATTTTCTCGCTTTCTTCTTGTGTGTTTGAAAAACTTTTAGAAAATCCAAAAAAATGTTTCTTGCTTCTTTTCGGTTTTTCTTTCTAGTTTAGTTAGTTGTAGTTTTAAAAAGAAAACCCAAAAAGATTTCCCTGTTCTTCTTTTGCTTGTTGGGAGCTTTCCCATGTAAATAGTTTTTCTCGTTTTTGTTTTTGTTTTTCTTTAATTTTCTTTCCTCAAGAAAAACTAAAAACTCCAAAAATATTTCAGTGTGTTTCTATGAAATTCTTTCTTTTTATTGAGTCATACCAAGGAGAAGACCACGATGAAAATGTTGAGTGGCTCTCATATGCATTGTTGTTGATCTAACAAAGATCCCATATTACCTTGTCTTCTTCTTTTCAATAAAATGTTTGCAGATTCCAGCTTAGTCCATGGCACTCTTGCATTATTATTATTTTCATATCATTCAGTCGTGCAAGTGAAAGGCAATAATGACGATATTTGATGAACTGGCTGTGGCAGAGAGAAACGGGTATGAACTCAACTTGTTCTGTTTTTGTAAATATGTTTAACCTAGTATCCATGATTCAACATATTATGATCAAACATGTTTGCAATGACAGTTAGAGATTATAGTTTCTCATGCCATGCTTAAGTAGCTAGGAGTGGATAATGATTTATCTTGGATGTCAACATGCATTAAAATGATTGTGATGTAGTATGATGATATGGTATCCTCCTCTAAATTTTTCAAGTGGCTTGACTTGGCACATGTTCATGCATGTAGTTGAATCAAAACCAACATAGCCTCTATGATATTTATGTTCATGGTGTTCATATCCTACTCATGCTAGTTTTCAATGTTAATTATGCGTAACGCATGTTCATGACCGTTTTCGCTCTCTAGCTGGCCGCTTCTCAACCTATTTGCTAGCCTTCACCTGTACTAAGCGGGAATACTGCTTGTGCATCAAAATCCTAAAACCCAAGTTATTCCAGATGAGTCCACCATATCTACCTATATGCGGTATTACCCTGCCGTTCCAAGTAAATTTGCATGTGCCACCTCTAAAAATTTCAAATAAACATATGTTTTGTGTGTCTGGACCGCTCATGGAGTGACAGGGGGAGGTCAGTATCTTCCATGCTAAGCGGTTTATTCTCATGATGAGTGTTTATTCACTCATCCTTGCACGAGAAGGGCGGTAATAGGGATTCCTAGTCCCGAAATCAAAAATCGCAAATAATTAAACAAAACTCCGCCAGGACTGATGTTGGTATGGATGGTACCCGTGGATTCGGCTAGCCGTGGAGTGTGTTTGTTGGTGGAGGGGGATTAAACCTTTACTTTTATCGCTTGGGAACCACCACTAATGTGTTTAGCATGGAACATATTGATAACTCTTGGTCGTAAAGTTGACAGGAAGGGTGTACCTCCCAAAATTACATTTATCTCTGTTTTTAAAACTCTGAGCTCTGGCACCGCTGCAAATCCATGCTTCCCTCTGCGTTGGGACTATCTATTTAATTTTATGTTGAGTCATCACCTTCTCAAATAAGCGCCAGATCTGAGAGCACTATTGTCATCCTCATGCATTGTGTATAGTTAATGTTGGATGCATCATGACTGGATCTTTTCTATAATGAATTACATTGTTTAGTCGCTGCTTGAACTTTGGAGGTGCTCTGCATTTATGTTTTGCGGTCTTAGAAAGGGCTAGCGAGATACCATTATTGTCATATTATATCATGGTTGTTTTGACAAAGTGTTGTCATTTGAGATGTTTCATTATTGCTCGCTAGTTGCTTATGCCATTGATATGAGTTAATATAATTTTTAAGAGTTATTGTTGACATGGTTAGTCATGATCTTTGCTGAAAACCTGGGTATTACTTAAGCTTATTTATGTAAACAAGAACCAAAGAGTTCGTAAAAGTTTTTCTTTTTCACTTTCAGTTTGTCAACTGAATTGCTTGAGGGCAAGGAAAGGATTAAGCTTGGGGGAGTTGATACGTCTCCGTCGTATCTACTTTTCCTAACGTTTTTGCTCTTGTTTTGGACTCTAATTTGCATGATTTGAATGAAACTAACCCGGACTGACGTTGTTTTCAGCAGAACTACTATGGTGTTGTTTTTGTGTAGAAATGAAAGTTCTCGGAATGGAATGAAACTTTTTGGAGAATTAGTTTACAATAAAAGAAAAATACTGGAGCCAAGAACCACCGAAGGGGCCCCCTAGCTGGGTGATAACCCACAAGTATAGGGGATCGCAACAGTTTTCGAGGGTAGAGTATTCAACCCAAATTTATAGATTCTACACAAGAGGAGCCAAAGCATATTTGCGAGTATTAGCAACTGAGTTGTCAATTCAATCACACCTAGAGATTAATTATCTGGAGCAAAGTGATCAGTAGCACAGTAATATGATAGTTTTGATAGTAGTAGCAACAGCAATAGTAATGGTAACAATGATAGCAGTAGTTTTGTAGCAGTGACAATAGTGACAGCAGCAGTAGTAACTTAGCAAGATCAATATGTAGGAAAATCATAGGCATTGGATTGGTGATTCGTTGGATGATATTCATCATGTGACAGTTATAACCTAGGGCGATACGGCACTAGCTCCAGTTCATAAATATAATGTAGGCATGTATTCCGTAAATAGTCATACGTGCTTATGGAAAGAACTTGCATGACATCTTTTGTCCTACCCTCTCGTGGCAGCGGGGTCCATATTGGAAACTAAGGGATATTAAGGCCTCCTTTTAATAGAGAACTGGAACAAAGCATTAACACACGGTGAATACATGAACTCCTCAAACTACGGTCATCACCGGGAAGTGTCCCGACTATTATCACTCCGGGGTTGCCGGATCATAACACGTAGTAGGTGACTATAACTTGCAAGATCGGATCTAGAACATAGATATAATGGTGATAACATAAACGGTTCAGATCTGAAATCATGGCACCCGGGCCCAAAGTGACAAGCATTAAGCATGGCAAAGTCATAGCAACATCAATCTCAGAACATAATGGATACTAGGGATCAAGCCCTAACAAAACTAACTCAATTACATGATGAATCTCATCCAACTCCTCACCGACCAGCGAGCCTACGAAGGAATTACTCACTCTCGATGGGGAGCATCATGGAATTGGCGATGAAGAAGGGTTGGTGATGACGAAGATCAAAGATCCCCCTCTCCGGAGCCCCAAACGGACTCCAGATCTGGCCTCCCGATGAAGAACAGGAGGTGGCACCGGCTCCGTCTCGCGAAACGCGATAATTCTTCCTTCCTGATTTTTTTCTGGAAAAATGTGATTTTATAGCGTCGGTTTCAGGGTTTGCGGGGCCACCAGGTGGGGACAACCCACCTGGGCGTGCCTGGAGGGGGCGCGCCCTGGTGGGTTGTGCTCACCCAGGGGCTCCCCTCCGGTGGTTCTTGGCTCCAGTATTTTTATTTATTCATATAAAAAATCCTCGCAAAGTTTTGTTCCAATCAGAGAACTTTTATTTCTGCACAAAAACAACACCATGGTAGCTCTGCTGAAAACAGCGTCAGTCCGGGTTAGTTTCATTCAAATCATGCAAATTAGAGTCCAAAACAAGAGAAAAAGCATTAGGAAAAGTAGATACGACGGAGACGTATCAACTCCCCCAAGCTTAAACCTTTGCTTGTCCTCAAGCAATTCAGTTGATAAACTGAAAGTGAAAAAGAAAAACTTTTACAAACTCTTTTGCTCTTGTTTACATAAATAAGCTTAAACAGCACCCAGGTTTTCAGCCAAGATTATAACTAACCATGTCGACAATAACTCTTAAAAATTATATTAACTCATATCAATGACATAATCAGCTAGCGAGCAATAATAAGATATCTCAAACGGCAACACGTTGTCAAAACAACCATGATATAATATGACAATAGTGGTATCTCGCTAGCCCTTTCTGAGACCGCAAAACATAAATGCAGAGCACCTCCAAAGTTCAAGCAGCGACTAAACATTGTAATTCATGGTAGAAAAGATCCAGTCATGATGCACCCAACATTAGCTACACACAATGCATGAGCATGACAACAGTGCTCTCAGGTTCTGGCGCTTATTTGAGAAGGTGATGACACAACATAAAAGTAAATTGATAGTCCCTTCGCAGAGGGAAGCAGTGATTTGCAGCGGTGCTAGAGCTCAAGTTTTTAAAACAAAGGTAAATGAAATTTTGAGAGATGCACCCTTCTTGTTTACTTCGCGACCATTAGTTATCGGTATCTTCCATGCTAAACACATTAGTGGCGGTTCCCAAGCGATAAAAGTAAAGGTTTACTCCCCCTCCACCAACAGTCACACTCCACGGCTTGTCCGAAACAACGGGTGTCGTCCATACCAACAACAGTCCCGGGGGAGTTTTGTTTAATTATTTGCAATTTGAGTTCGGGACTGGGAATCCCTATTACCGCCCCTCTCATGCAAGGACGAGTGAATAAACACTCATCATAAGAATAACCCGCTTAGCATGGAAGATACTGACTACCTCCTGTCGCTCTATGAACAATCCAGGCACACAAAAAGGATATTTATTTGAAGTTTTTAGAGGTGGCACATGCAAATTTACTTAGGACGGCAGGGTAATACCGCATATAGGTAGGTATGGTGGACTCATCTGGAATAACTTGGGTTTCAGGTTTTTGATGCACAAGCAGAATTCCCACTTAGTACAGGCGAAGGCTAGCAAATAGGTTGAGAAGCGGCCAGCTAGAGAGCAACAATGGTCATGAACATGCATTATGCATAAGTAACATTGGATACTAGCATGAGTAGGATATGAACACCATGAACATAAATATCATAGAGGCTATGTTGGTTTTGATTCAACTACATGCATGAACATGTGCCAAGTCAAGCCACTCAAACATTCAGAGGAGGATACCATATCATCATACTACATCACAATCATTTTAACGCAATGTTGACATCCAAGATAAATCATTATCCACTCCTAGCTACTTATGCATGGCATGAGAAACTATAATCTCTAATTGTCATTTCAAACATGTTTGATCATAATAGGCTGAATCATGGATACTAGGTTAAACATATTTACAGAAACAGAACAAGTCGAGTTCATACCCGTTTCTCTCTGCCACGGCCAGTTCATCAAATATCGTCATTATTGCCTTTCACTTGCATGACCGAACGTTATGAAAATAATAATAGTGCAAGAGTGCCGTGAACTAAGTTGGAATCTGCAAACATTTTATTCAAAAGGAGAAGACAAGGTAATATGGGCTCTTTGTTAGATCAACAATAATGCATATGAGAGCCACTCAACAGTTTCCTAGTGGTCTTCTCCTCGGTATGACTCAGTAAAAAGAAAAGAAATTCAGAGAAACACACTGAAATATTTTTGGAGTTTTTGATTTTTCTTGAACAAGCAAATAAAAAGGGAAAAGCAAAAACGAGAAAAACTATGTATACATGAAAGCTCCCAACAAGCAAAAGAAGAACAAGGAAATCTTTTTGAGTTTTCTTTTTAGTGCTACAACAATTTAAATTAGGAAGAAAAATCGAAAAGAAGCAGGAAATTTATTTTTGGATTTTCTCAGAGTTTTTCAAACACACAAGAAGAAATCGAGAAAATAAATTTAACATGGATAATGCAATGAAAAAGTGTGAACACCTACAACTAGAATGAAATGTGTGAACATGAATATAATGTCAGTGGGAATACGTACTCCCCCAAGCTTAGGCTTTTGGCCTAACTTGGTAATCACCACTCGAAAAAGCCATGGGGTCCTATGTTGAAGTGCTGGGGAGCGGGCACCTGAGGGTCCCACTCCTGAGGCTCCGCCTGTGCTGCAACTAGGTTGTTACGGTAGGCGACAATGTCCTCAGGCATAATCCTGTATCCGCCCATGGCAATAGGATTAAACAAAACAGGTGCAGGCAATGGAATAATACCACGAGTGTCCACACTGAAACCTGGTTATAAGGAACAGGAATATCAGTGTTCTCACTATCAATAAACTGGTGGTGTGCCATAGCCACGTGATCTAGGTAAACCTTGGGCAAAGTATAATCATGCTGGCGTATCTGAATGTTAAAGTGGGTTGCCAAGCGAGTAGCGTAAATACCACCATGTATTTTGCCCTTGGATTTGTTAATGTGGAGGCGACGTGCCACAATAGCTCCCAAGCTATAAGTGTTGTCGCCGTAAAGTGCATGACGTAAGACAGCAAAGTCTGGAGCACTGAGTGCACCTACAGTTTCTCTAGCAAGCAAACACTTAGCAATGAATAGAGCAAAATAATGTACAACCGAAAAATGTAAGCTAGTGGCAGTGACAGCCGATACCCCTCTCTCATCCCCCACAGTCAGAGTACGGTAAAAACCATCAAACTCCGCGGGCCTAGGCTCTACTAAACTACCATCAGAAGGAAGCAAGCATATGTCGCAAAATTCAGTAAGCGGTATCTGATGGGGTTCAGCATATAAGTTAAACTGCACCTCAGGGGGATTATTCCTACTCAAGAAATTAAAACTTTGCACAAAGGAATTTGTGAGGAGATGATACTATTCCCATTCAGCTGCGATGAAGTCGGTGAGGCCGGCGTTAGTAGCATATTGTGCAAACTCCTGAAGGATTCCGGCCCCTTCCATGAACGGCTTATGCGGCCATTCACACAGTCATACCTCCGCCATTCTCCGGGTGTGGAGATCACTATCAGATGACTCCCCAATAACTCCCTTGGAGTTCTTCTTGGAAGCAAACTTCCTAAAGATACTCATCTTTTTCCTATGAACAAAATTCTGAAATTTTTAGTCCACAAAATTTTTCCCAACAAAACTTCACAAGATTGAAAGCAACTACTCATAGGTATGCATAGAGGCCATAACAAGCATTCAAACTACTTAGAACTCTAAGAATTCAACATGCAAGCTCATCTACAGCAGCACCAAGAGTAGCTAATTATTCAAAATATAAACCACTAAAGCAAAAACTAATTGGACCAATGGAGGAGTCACATACCAAGCACAAATCCCCCGAAACAGTTTCAAAAATGGAGCTTCGAGCAAAGAGATCAAAATCTGTGGGTTCGGGAGCAAGAACACGAGATATAAAGCAATGGTGATTTTTTTCTGGAGGTAGGTGGTGATGTGGGATAAAGAGATAAGTGAGGGGGCTCACGTGGGGACCACAACCCACCAGGGCGCGCCTGGGGGTCCTGGCACGCCCAGGTGGGTTGTGCCCACCTGGTGCACCTCCGTCTAATGTTATTTGCCCCAAAAATTCTTAAATATTCAGAACAAAATCGTATTAAATTTTCAGTGCATTCTGAGAACTTTTATTTTTGGGTCATTTTTTATTGCATGGAAAATTCAGAAAACAGACAAAACTTGGCATTTTATTTTATTTAACTAATAAAAACAGAAAACAAAAGGTAGGGACAGAAGGTAGTGCTCACTAAATTCATCAACTTCATACCTCTAAAAAATGATCAATTAATAAGGTTGATCAAGTCTTATTAACAACCACTTTCGATTAACATGAAACCGAAGAACTTTCATAAATCACTAAGTTACCTCAACGGGGATATGAATGTCCCCAACAATAAGCATTTCATATTTCTTTTTGACAGTAGGTAGAGGTAGTTGAAAACTTCCAATAGTGATTGTCGGAGATTTTTCAATAACATTAATACCATTCACTTGGAATTGTTTCTTCGGAAAGTGCACCGTATGCTCATTACCATTGATATGAAAAGTGACCTTGCTTTTATTGCAATCAATAACAGCCCCTGCAGTATTGAAGAAGGGTCTACCATGGATAATCGACATGTTGTCGTCCCCGGGCATCTCAAGTATAACAATGTCAGTCAAAATAGTAACATTAGCAACAACAACGGGCACATCCTCACAAATACCGACAGGTATGGCAGTTGATTTGTCAGCCATTTGCAAAGATATTTCAGTAGGTGTGAGTTTATTCAAATCAAGTCTTTTATATAAAGAGAAAGGCATAACACTAACTCCAGCTCCCAAATCACATCAAGCAGTTTAAACATAATTTCTTTTGATGGAGCAAGGTATAGTTGGTATTCCTGGATCTCCAAGTTTTTTAGGTACTCCACCCTTAAAAGTATAATTAGCTAGCATGGTGGAGATTTCAGCTTCCGATATTTTTCTCTTATTGGTGATGATGTCTTTCATGTACTTTGCATAAGGAGGCATTTTTAAGATATCAGTCAAGCGAGTACGCAAAAAGACTGGCCTCAGCATTTCAGCAAAGCGTTCAAATTCTTCATCATCTTTCTTTTTGGTTGACTTAGGTGGAAAGGGCATAGGTTTTTGAACCCATGGTTCTCTTTCCTTACCGTGTTTTCTAGCAACAAAGTCTCTTTTATCATATCTTTTATTCTTGGGTTGTGGGTTATCAAGATCAACTGCTGGTTCTATCTCAACATCATTGCCTGGTTCTTTATTATTTGTTTGAGCATCTTCCCGAACCTCATCATTATCTTTTTCATTATCAAAAGGTGAGTGTTCACTACCAGACTGAGTTTCAGCATCAAAGATAGAGACTTCATTATCATTATCAGGAGGTTTTTCTACTTCAGGTTCACTAGGGGCATGCAAAGTCCTATCATTTTTCTTCTTCTTTTTCTTTTTAGAAGGACAATGTGCATCAGTATTAACTCTTTGAGAGTCTTGTTCAATTCTTTTTGGGTGTCCCTCAGGATAAAGTGGTTCCTGAGTCATCCTACCTCCTCTAGTCATTACTCTGACAGCATGATCATTGATGTTATTATTCATTTCATCTAACAACTCTCTTTGAGATTTAGCAACTTGTTCTAACTGAGTTTGAACCATAGAAGCATGCTTCCCCACACCTCTAACATCATTTGAGATTCTAAATAACAAGTCACTCAAGCGAGCAATCATATCAGAATTATATTTCAATTGTTTCATAACATTTGCATTGAAGTGATCTTGCTTTCTAATGTAATTTTCAAACTCATAAAGGCATTGGCTAGGGTGCATATTGTGAGGATTATCATTGTCATTGAATTTCATTAGAGAATTTACCTCTACCACCTTAGGTGGTGGTTGTGTATCAAGCCCATGTATTTCTTCAATAGGAGGTAAATTTTTGACATCCTCGGCTTTAATACCTTTTTCTCTTATAGATTTCTTTGCCTCTTGCATATCTTCAGGACTGAGATATAAGATACCCCTCTTCTTCAGAGTAGGTTTAAGCGGTGGTTCAGGAAGAGTCCAATCATCATAATTTTTCAATATGTTATTCAATAATTCTTCAGCTTGCCCAATAGTTCGTTCCCTGAAAACACAACTAGCACAACTATCTAGGAAATCCCTAGAAGCATCGGTTAGTCCATTATAGAAGATATCAAGTATTTCATTTTTCTTAAGAGGATGATCAGGCAAAGCATTAAGCAATTGGAGAAGCCTCCCCCAAGCTTGTGGGAGACTCTCTTCTTCAATTTGCATAAAGTTAAATATTTCCTGCAAGGCAGCTTGTTTCTTATGAGCAGGGAAATATTTTTCAGAGAAGTGGTAAATCACATCATGGGGACTACGCACACAATCAGGAGCAAGAGTATTGTACCAAGCTTTATCATCACCCTTTAATGAGAACGGAAATAATTTGAGAATATAATAATAGCGAATTTTCTAATCATGAGCAAAAAGGGTGGCTATGTCATTCAACTTACTAAGATGTGCCACAATAGTTTCAGTTTCATAACCATCGAAAGGATCAGATTCAACCAAAGTAATTAACTCTGGGTCAACAGAGAATTCATAATCCTTATCATCGACAAAGATAGGTGAAGTAGCAAACTGAGGATCACATTTTATTTTAGCATTCAAAGTCTTTTCTTTATACTTGCATAATTGTTTTTCTAGATCATCTCTATCCTTACAAGCAAGAATATCCCTAGTTGCCTCCTCATTCATAACATAACCTTCCGGTACCTTTGGCAATTCATATCTAGGAGGGCTAGTTCTAATAGGTGTTTCAAGATTTTCAGTTTCAAGCTCTTCATCAATTTCAACAATCTCATGCTGTCTTACTCTAGCAATTTGTTCATCAAGAAATTCACCTAGTGGCACATTATCATCAAGCAAGGTACTAGCATCATCATGAGTAGCATTCATAGTAGAAGTAGCATCATCAATAACTTGCGACATATCAGAATTGATAGCATGTGGTGGTGTTGCAAGTCTACTTATAACAGAAGGTGAATCTAAAGCGGAGCTGGATGGCAGTTCCTTACCTCCCCTCGTCTTAGAGGGAAAAATCTTAGTCTTAGCGTCCTTCAGATTCTTCATAGTAATAATTTGATAATAATCCCAAGTGACTCAACAAATATAGCTATGCTCCCCGGCAACGGCGCCAGAAAAAGGTCTTGATAACCCACAAGTATAGGGGACCGCAACAGTTTTCGAGGGTAGAGTATTCAACCCAAATTTATAGATTCGACACAAGGGAGCCAAAGAATATTTGCGAGTATTAGCAACTGAGTTGCCAATTCACTCACACCTGGAGATTAATTATCTGCAGCAAAGTGATCAGTAGCACAGTAATATGATAGTTTTGATAGTAGTAGCAACAGCAATAGTAATGGTAACAATGATAGCAGTAGTTTTGTAGTAGTGACAATAGTGACAACAGCAGTAGTAACTTAGCAAGATCAATATGTAGGAAAATCGTAGGCATTGGATCGGTGATTCATTGGATGATATTCATCATGTGATAGTTATAACCTAGGGCGATACGGCACTAGCTCCAGTTCATAAATATAATGTAGGCATGTATTCCGTAAATAGTCATATGTGCTTATGGAAAGAACTTGCATGACATCTTTTGTCCTACCCTCCTGTGGCAGCGGGGTCCATATTGGAAACTAAGGGATATTAAGGCCTCCTTTTAATAGAGAACCGGAACAAAGCATTAACACACGGTGAATACATGAACTCCTCAAACTACGGTCATCACCGGGAAGTGTCCCAACTATTGTCACTCCGGGGTTGCCGAATCATAACACGTAGTAGGTGACTATAACTTGCAAGATCGGATCTAGAACATAGATATAATGGTGATAACATAAATGGTTCAGATCTGAAATCATGGCACCCGGGCCCAAAGTGACAAGCATTAAGCATGGCAAAGTCATAGCAACATCAATCTCAGAACATAATGGATACTAGGGATCAAGCCCTAACAAAACTAACTCGATTACATGATGAATCTCATCCAACTCCTCACCGACCAGCAAGCCTACGAAGGAATTACTCACTCCCTGTGGGGAGCATCATGGAATTGGCGATGAAGAAGGGTTGGTGATGATGAAGATCAAAGATCCCCCTCTCCGGAGCCCCAGACGGACTCCAGATCTGGCCTCCCGATGAAGAACAGGAGGTGGCAGCGGCTCTGTCTCATGAAACGCGATAATTCTTCCTCCCTGATTTTTTTCTGGAAAATTGTGATTTTTTAGCGGCGGTTTCAGGGTCTGCGGGGCCACCAGGTGGGGACAACCCACCTGGGCGCGCCTGGAGGGGGGGCGCGCCCTGGTGGGTTGTGCTCACCCAGGGGCCCCCCTCTGGTGGTTCTTGGCTCCAGTATTTTTCTTTATTCATATAAAAAATCCTCGCAAAGTTTCGTTCCAATCCGAGAACTTTTATTTCTGCACAAAAACAACACCATGGTAGCTCTGCTGAAAACAGCGTCAGTCCGGGTTAGTTTCATTCAAATCATGCAAATTAGAGTCCAAAACAAGAGGAAAAGCGTTAGGAAAAGTAGATACGGCGGAGACGTATCACTGGGCGCAAGACACCAGGCCTCCCCCCTCTGGCGCGCCCTGGTGTGTTGTCCCCACCTCATGGCCCCGTAGACCCTAATTCCGACGCTATAAAATCCAATTTTCAGAGAAAAAAATCAGGGAGAAAGTTTCATCGCGTTTCACGATACAGAGTCGCCACCACCTCCTGTTCTTCATCGGGAGGCCAGATCTGGAGCCCGTTCGGGGCTCCGGAGAGGGGAATCTTCGGTCTTCGTCATCACCAACCCTCCTTCATCGCCAATTCCATGATGCTCCCCACCGGGAGTGAGTAATTCCTTCGTAGGCTCACTGGTCGGTGAGGAGTTTTATGAGATTCATCATGTAATCGAGTTAGTTTTGTTAGGGCTTGATCCCTAGTATCCACTATGTTCTGAGATTGATGTTGTTATGACTTTGCCATGCTTAATGCATATCACTAGGGCCCGAGTGCCATGATTTTAGATCTGAACCATTTATGTTTTCACCATTATATCTATGTTCTAGATCCGATCTTGCAAGTCATATTCACCTATTCCGTGTTATGATCCGTAAACGCCAATGTGATAGTAATTGGGATACTTTCCGGTGATGACCGTAGTTTGAGGAGTTCATGTATTCACTATGTGTTAATGCTTTGTTCCGGTTCTCTATTAAAAGGAGGCCTTAATATCCCTTAGTTTCCTTATGGATCCCGCTGCCACGGGAGGGTAGGACAAAAGATGTCATGCAAGTTCTTTCCGTAAGCACGTATGACTATTTACGGAATACATGCTTACATTATATTTATGAACTGGAGCTAGTTTTGTATCGCCCTAGGTTATGACTGTTATATGATGAATATCATCCAACGAATTCACTGATCCAATGCCTACGAATTTTCCACATATTGTTCTTGCTAAGTTACTACTGTTGTTGCTACTGTTACACCTGCTACAAAATCATTGCTACCATTGTTACCGTTACTGCTACTATTATCACTGCTATCAAAACTATCATACTACTGTGCTACTGATCACCTTGCTGCAGATATTTAATCTCCAGGTGTGGTTGAATTGACAACTCAACTGCTAATACTTACAAATATTCTTTGGCTCCCCTTGTGTCGAATCTATAAATTTGGTTGAATACTCTACCCTCGAAAACTGTTTTGATCCCCTATACTTGTGGGTTATCAGACGTCACAGCATCCAACAGAACACTACCACTAAGGCCTGAGCAAAAGGCCGGGCATCAGACCCGGCAGCAGAAGAAGCAAAAAAAACATGACAATCAAAAAGCTTTCACATCTTCCGCCTCGGGACTCCAATTCTCCACCCTTCAGAAGCTTGATAGATCTCACTTGCTACCTATTCAATGAGTCTTGCTCCCAGCATCAACATTCTTCAACATCACTTGCTACCAATTTCTTATCATTTTTAGAAAATATTTATCTACCAAAACAATCATTTAGATCAGTAGGAATTAAATGGAGATCAAAAGCACACCCAATCAAATTCCAAATAAGCCTAGCAACCGAGCAAGAGAAAAAGAGATGATCAATATTTTTGTCTTTACCATAGAAAACACATTTTTTGTCTCCTTTCCATCCCCTCTTTAATAGGTTGTCTTTAGTTAAAATGCTCTTCCTATTTAGCAACCACAGGAAGAATTTTATCTTTGTTGGAACTTAAATTTTCTAGAGAAATTTTTGTAGATAGCCATAATTGACTTTAATTAGGTGTAGGTATAAAGATTTAACAGCGAACTTTCTATCAGAAGTGAGCATCCACATGGGGTTGTCTTTCCCCCCGTGTAGCAGGACCTCCTCACATCTTTCTTTTAGACTAGTCCAAAGATCTTTTGAGTCCCCATTAGAGATTTTATGAAGGAAAAGTTGCTCCACCCTTTGTTAATGGCATCTCAAACAGAAATTCCATGATCATTATTTTATGGAGTACTCCCTCTATTCCAGAATATAGGGTGTATTGGTTTCCGTGCAAATCAACCATTTGAATGTTTGACCAAGATTATAGAATAGAATAACAACATCTGCATTACCTAATAGGTAAAATATGAAACTACTTTTCATGATGAATCAAATGATATAAATTTCGTATTGTGAATATTGATATATTTCTCTAAAAACTCGGTCAAACATGCACTCATTTGACTTTTGAGAAAACAAATACACCTTATATAAAGGAATGGAGGGAGTATAAGGAAGGATAACCATCTTTCAGGGGTTTATTGCCAACCCACCAATCTTTCCAAAACCTAGTATTTCTCCCATCACCCAACTTCTTCTTAACATGTTGATAAAAGAAGTGTTTAATTTTAAGAAGACTGGACTAGAACTGGGAATCTCCAGCCTTATGACCCACTCCGAAAATGCATTTCCCTTTCACATATTTTTCAATGATAATTTTCTGCTACAAACCCTCTTCATTTTCTAGCTTACACAACCATTTTGCAAGTAAGGCTATATTGAAAACCTCTAAATTAGTAATCCCCATCCCCCATTGTTGTTTAGGTAAGCAACATGTTTTCCAATTTACCAGATGATATTTCTTTTTATCTTCCTCAGCCTGTCACACCAATCTAGCTATGTGGAAGTCAACCTTGTTTGTAATCCCTGCAGGGAGAGGATAGAAGGACATCATGTAAATTGGTATGTTAGTGAGGCAGGATTGGGCTAAAGTAACTCTCCCAGCTATATTCAGCAGCTTCCCCTGCCAGCAAGCACATCTATTTTTCTATTTTTCTTAGTCACAATTTTCCACATTTTACTTTTGATTCTAATCATAGACAGGAAGGCCCAAGTATTTCAGAGGCATGGAACCCAGTTCACAAGTGAAAATTTCCCGATATAATGCAGCTTTATTAGTAGCTTCCCCAAACAAGAAAATTTCGCTCTTATGAAAATTGATACTAAGCCCAGACATTTGTTCAAAGGCAGTTAGAATAAATTTGAGATTTCTGGCACTTTCTTCATCATCTTGTAGCAGGAAGATAGAATCATCTGCATATTGGAGCATGTTCACCCCATTCTCATGAAATTCAGTTAGTACCCCCTTAATAAACCCTTCAGATCTAGCCTTATCCAGAATGGTAGCTAGAGCATCTATAGCTAGATCAAACAATAGAGGGGATAAAGAATCCCCTGTCTTAATCCCTTGCGAGTCTTGAAAAAGGGGCCAATTTCATCTTTGACCTTGATCCCCACCTAACCCCCTCTCATAGTATGCATCATCCAATCACACCATTTACCAGGCAAGTTTTTGAGCTTAAGCATTTTATGAACAAAATGCCATTTAATTTTGTCATATGCCTTTTCAAAGTCTACTTTGAACGGCATAGCACTCTGCTTCTTTACCTAAATCGTATTTAGTGCTTCATGCAAAATAATCACCCCTTCCATAATGTATCTCCCTTTCACAAAAGCAGTTTGTATGGGAGATATGATAGGATTAACTACCTTACTAATCTGTTCATCAGAACTTTAGTAAGAATCTGAAAGCTAACATTTAATAGACAGATAGGTCTAAATTTTTAAATTTGTTTGGCATCTTTTGATTTTGGTACCAGGGTAATAATCCGATAGTTCATTCTGGAGATGTCACCCTTGCCAGCATGGAAATCATCAAGCAAAGCCTTAAGATCCCATTTAACTATTTCCCAAAAATGTTGATAAAAGTCTATTGGAAACCCATCATGGCCAGGGCTTTTGGTTTTTTCTATAGAGAAAACCACATAGTGTATTTCGTCCATAGAAAAAGGCTTCGGCAAATTATCAGCCTCCCGAGGGGAAATTGTCTCTGAAGCCTGAATGTTAAGAGCAATAGAAGAAGAATCAGCATGCCCAAACAATTTTTTGTAAAAGTCAGTTATATATTTCATCAGCTCCTTCTCTCCCTCAGTCACTTCCCCCTCTTGCTCCACGGACAAAATCGCATTTTTCTTTCTCCTACCATTTACCTTGGCATGGTAGTATCTAGTATTTGAGTCCTTCCTTAATTTCCTTATCTTTGTATCTTCGGAGCCATTTGATTTCTTCTTGTTTGAGAAGATCATTGAGTTATCTTCTCAAATCCTTTTGCAAATTTCCATCATGGGCGCTCAGTCCAATGAGCTCATCACTTTTATCTATCTCATTTAATTGATCTATTTTTTTTCTTTTTTCTATAAACAACACTAGCATTCAAAACCCACCCCCTGATTTTCTATCTCAGGACTCTCATTTTTTGTTGCCAAATATCAAGATTAGATCCCTTGCAATTTATATCCCATCTTTCCTCGACAAACTCCTTGAACCCTTCCAAAATCATCCATGAATTTTCAAACCTGAAGATGGGAGGGGAGGGCTTGTGAGCACCAGTATCAAGGATTAAAAGGTGTATGATCAGAGTCTTCTCTCTCTAGTGCATAAAAAATGGCCAGGGGGTATTTGTCTTCCCAATCAAGGCATACCAAAATCCTGTCCAATTTTTCAAAGATGGAATGGGTAAATTATTGGCCCAAGTAAAATTTCTACCATTCAAAGGTAGTTCTCTAAGCCAGCATGTTCAATAATAACATTAAATACAAAGCTAAAATGATCTGTGTCTCCAGGTTTATTTTTCTCGGCACTATTTCTAATAATATTAAAGTCTCCCCAATCACACATGGCTGGGGATTATCTTGATATGTTCTGGAGAGTTCGGCAAGGAAAGCAGCTCCCATCTTTTTGAGCATCCCCATAAACTGTCACTAAGTTCCAATGAAATTTAGCAATTTTGTCAAATAACTACAACCTAACAAAATATCCCCCTTTCTCCACATGAATCAAATCAAAGGAGTCATTATTGATCCCTACCAATATACCACCAGATTTACCTCTAGGTGAAATCCATTCCCAAAGGAAATTTTTCCCAACAGATAAAATTGTGTAGTTCATTTGGAGATAAATCAGACTTAATTGTTTCTTGAAGCCCAACAAAATCTAGACGTTTCTCTATAATGCATTCCCTAACAAACCTTTTATTAATGTTCTACTAAATCACTCTAACATTCCAGAACATACCTATCATTTCTTTATGTTTTTTTCTATCCAGTCCCCAATGGAGACGATGTGCTTCCCACAACTATTTGTTGGGGAGCCACCTCTCATTTTTTTTATTGCTAGAAAAGATTTTTTTGAATTTTCATAATAATCCATTTCCATCTCTGCATCAGAGTGGTTTTGATCAGAGCACAACTCCTCTAATACAGGATCTCCAATATCAATAGGATCTGGAGAGCTAGATTCTTCTACATTTTTTTATTGTTTAAATTTTGGATATATATATCCCTCCTAGCCTATTGCATATTGGCTATCGGGTCTACGTTTTGATTGGCCATCTCAATAGAACAGCCAAGATCAACCCCTACTCTGCTAGATATATTAAAAAGAGAAATTCTTTCAACAGGCAGAAGTTCATTCTTACCATAATTATCTTTACCAGCAGCTCTTTGTTTGGCCAGATCTCCTATTCTAGTATCCTTCTTGTCCAGGTTTCTGTCACTCCTTCTTGTAGGCCCATCCTTCTCCTTTTCCCTCTCCACCTCATCTTTCTGGGTAATGCCTAGTTTGGTACCAAAAGACTCCACTGATTCCTGACTGGCATTGTAATCCACAGGTTCAACATATGCATCATTGCCTCTAGGTATTGTCTGATGCTCAACATTATAAATGTTTTTTCACTGTAATCATCAATCACCAACACTTTTTCTTCCATTTGATCTATTTTCTCTATGCATCTATCTATCATCTCTTGCTGTTTGAATATCATCTCAGTCAACTTACTCTTTTCTTTCTCCCAGCTAGCATTCTTCTTTTCTTCCATAGCTCTCCAGGCCTCCTGCCTAGTCTTCCCTTCTTCCATTTCCTGCAATTTCAATATGACACTCTCGAAATCTGATTCCACCTTTTTCCTCAGCTCCATCTCTATCAAGTAATCATTTTGCATTATCAGCAGCTCCCCACTCCTTTTTTTTCATCTCCTCAAATTGTTTCAGGCCCAAACTTCCTAAGGCAATATTTTCTTTGTTACCTCCAGCATCACTTTCATTAGTCCCGAGCTTCTTCCTCGTGTCCTTACCCATTGCAACTTGTTCATCATTAGTCAAAATGTGTTTTTTGTTCTCATCATACCAACCATGCTCCACCACTTATTCAAGTTCAGTCGAGATTCTGTATATCATCAAGTCCTTGTCAGTTACTTCAGTATGTGTGGGTATCTTTTCAAAGTCTGTCACCCTACTTTGGCTCTGATATTTTCTTGAAAGATGTTGTTCATATCAACTTCCAGAACTAGCCCAACAGTGGTAGCCACCTCACACGTTCCAAAAAAGTGTCTAAAACACTCAGGCACTTTCCCAAACTTGATCAACACTGTGTGTAGCTTGCCAACAGCCTGAGTGTCATAAATCAGTTCTCCACATTTATGATTGCTCTGGTGCCCAGCAAGTTAAAGTCACCAAATTTATGTAGCTCCATCAACCTACTTTTATTTGGGAATCTCATGAGATAAGCATTCTTTCCTTGTTTCTTACATCTCCACCACCAATTCCAACTGAACATGTAATTGAAACCTTCCAGGAACTGAGTTTCATTGATATCTCTAGAGACAATCCTAATAATGGCCACTATATTATCCTTCTCAATGTTCATCACTTCCCTTGGAACTTTGAACCAACAGTGCTCCAAGCCCCCTTGTAGCATACCCAACAAACTTGGGTACTGGTTTAATCTGCCTCAACCAAGCACACTCATCAGTGATGTGTGAGTTTTTTCCAAAAATAATACAGTTGGGCAGTTTGCAATCTCTTGTGACATGTCTGGGGTCCTTACATTTATTACAACCAGTTCTAAAATTGTTTCCAGGTTTACCAACTTCCGCATCTTCCTTTTGCAAGTTCCTATTGTATTGCTCTCCACTGTTCTGCACCAACCTATTCTCACTTCCAAATTCAGCGTCTCCCCCTTTGCCAGGGTCACCCAAACCTTGAGGTGCCATCTTGACTCGGCTGATCTCATCCCCTCTATCACTTGATATCGAAAGAGGTTTACTTCCTCCCAAAGAGCTTCCCGCTCCCTGTTGAGCAATCTGAGCTAGCAGCGCACCGAACCAATGTTGTTGCTGAATTAGATCCAGGGTTGGAGAGGGCAACAGTCACCCCCTCCCTCCTGTCTATCAGACTCCTTCTCCTTCCCTTGCGTAGTAGCCACTCCTCCAGCACCATTAACAGCCGCCGCTCTCTAGTTGCTACCGCTCCTATCCTCCGAAAGGTTATGATCTATATAGCTCTCTCTCGAACCAAATCTCTCCTCTCTTCTTCCGTCATAATGGTGAGTGTTATTGAATTGATCTAAATCTCCCTCTTTCTTATGGTATTGAATTTTTTCCCTCCCCCCTCTGTTAAACCTCCTAGCACCACGCCCCCCACCAAATCACATGTTCATCTCCAAGGTGACCTCACTGCATCTGGCGGCAGGCAGGGAAACCCTAAATCTTCAAAGGGGTCACACTCTCTCCCCAGCAAAGAGAGGGGGAGGGTATTTATGCCTCCAAAGGCTTTAGAAAACGTATCTCTAGAGTACGCCTCTGTTTTTCCCCAAATTGCCCACTCTGAATATATTTTTCCTCCCGAGAATCAATCCTAGGGGGGACCAAGCAACCCACGACGGAATTGCTAATTCCATACCCTTTTTCATCACCTAGAGCAAGCTCTGTTTTAGCATTTTTAACACTACAATTTTCGCAAATCATCTCATCTAAAGACACCATATTATCAGACCAAAAACCTGGAATTCTAGAAAATTGTTTCTCCCTCATTTTCTCATTAATCAAATTCCCATTGTTAATGACCTTTAAGTTTTCATTTTGACACAACCTTCCATACAAGCAAGCGTGATTAACCTCAACTTTATCAGGCAATGCCTGCTTCTCATGTGCATTCGTTTTTTTTCTTTCATCACAGCTCTAATTCTGACTAGAGAATGCAAATATTTGGAAGGATAAGAGGGAATACCTGCAGAAACCAACGAGGGCCCAGGCTCCTCGTCGGACTCGTCTCCGGATAGTAGCCAGAAACGACTGCCAGCCAGAGACGATCCTACTCCATGCCCATGGATCGAGCGAGGCTGAGCAGGCATGGTGAGTGTCGAGGGAACCTCGGAGATCTTCTGTGGAGTGAGGTTGCCGCACTCCCCCTCCTCTTCTTCGTCTTGCCTGGGATCACCATCGCCCGCTCCAGCTGGTCCTCTGCTCCCGCTGCATCTTCCACTTTTGGATCTGACTTGATCATGACGGGACGCACTTTTGTGCCCAGTGGATGGACTGGGAGCTCCATGACCATGCCCGCCACCACCTCCGACAGGTACGCCTCTGGTCCCCCACCCTCTCTGAATATCTTTTTCCTCCCGAGAATCAATCCTAGGGGGGACCAAGCAACCCACGGCAGAATTGCTAATTCCATACCCTTTTTCATCACCTAGAGAAAGCAAGCTCTATTTTAGCATTTTTAACACTACAATTTTCAAAAATCATCTCATCTAAAGACACAATGTTATCAGACCAAAAATCTGGAATTCTAGAAAATTGTATCTCCCTCATTTTCTCATAAATCAAATTCCCATTGTTAATGACCTTTAATTTTTCATTTTGACACAACCTTCCATAAAAGGAAGAGCGATTAACCTCAACTTTATCAAGCAATGCATGCTTCTCATGTGCATTCATTTTTTTCTTTCATCACAACTCTAATTCTGACTGGAGAATGCAAATATTTGGAAGGATCAGAGGGAATATCTGCAAAAACCAACGAGGGTCCAGCCTCCTCGTGGGACTCATCTCCGGCTAGTAACCAGAAACGACTACTAGCCGGAAACGATCCTACTCCATGCCCATGGATCGAGCGAGGCTGAGCAGGCATGGCGAGCATCGAGGGAACCTCGGAGATCTCCTGAGGAGCGAGGTTGCCGCACCCCCCCCCCCCTCGTCTTCTTCGTCTTGCCTGGGATCACCATCGCCCGCTCCTGTTGGTCCTCTGCTCCCGCTGCATCTTCCACTTCTGGATCTGTCTCGATCACGACAGGACTCACTTTTGTGCCCAGCGGATGGACTGGGAGCGCCATGACCGCGCCCGCCACCGCCTCCGACGGTCCCGCTCGCGCGTCCTGTCGAAATCTGAACGATCTCCACTTCATCACCTACCTGGGGGCGTCGGAGGCAGCCTCTTCTATCACCCAGAGCAGCATCCACAGAGATCCCACCACCCATCCATCGGGCGTCAGGCGGAGATCCTCCTCTTCGGTGAGCATGCAAAAAGCCTTCGCCCCCGCAGCCTGCATATCCTCCTTCTCCGCGAACCAGGAGAGGATCTCCTTCATCTGCTCCATCTTCAGCTCGTCTCCGCTCGCAATCTCCACCATTCTGGTCTGGAGCAACAACTTTCAGTGCGCCATCGAACCCTAACCACGAGCTCGATTTGGGACGGGAGAGAAGGGAATGTTGGCTATCGAGTGACGAGGGGATGGCGAATGGTGCATTAATCGCTCGATCCGCATTTAATCCACGCCCGCCATGGCGCTCTGCCTCCCTTCCCTCCTTGAATTTCACGACGTGCCGAGGCGCACCCTACCGCCGCCCCACTAGTGCTACATGGCACGGGAACGAAACTTCTGTACCTTCCTCGATATCGTCCCCATCCCGGACCGCCCGCGCGTCGACGTAGACACCCCTGTCGTCGAGGAGCGCCAGCCGCCGCGCTTTGCTATGCCGGACCAGGGTGCCTCGCCGGAAAACGAGCAGGGCCAGCGCATGGAGATCGGAGACCAGGTGCACCGCCCACTGCTGGTCGCCTGGTGGCGGTGTTGAGTCTGTCATTCCTCCTTCCTACCAGCATCTGATTAGTAGTAGTACTGGAGGCCTTCTTGTCTGCCTGTCTTCACTTCAGCTAGTTTACTTTGGAAGAGTTTGTTGCTAAATGCTTGGATCACATCAATGTGTTTAGTTACACTTGTAAGAAAAATTGGCATAAGTTCTTGATGCTTATTGTGCTGGGTGTAAAAAATGGCCCACAACGCCCATAACTCGTGAGAGCAAGAAACTTACACCTGTCAGTATTTTTTATGAACATAGACAGTTATAATGCAGCTCAATCAAGGAAACTGCACCCGCATGTGTGTATTATTATGTCCGAAGCTAATTAGCCTCTGGTTACCGGAGAAAGTAAAGAAGGGAAAGTTGAGCTGTGCGTGGTAGTTAAGGTCGATGAACCGGAGGCAGCGGCAGTTGATGTCCAAGCTAGGGCAGTCTCACATGGTGGTAGTAAATGTGTTTTGCAGTTCAATAATGGGTGAATGTGTGTACGTACTCCCCAACAGGGCAACAGAGGCCAAGGTCTAGCTATTTTCCAGTGTCACTGTGTGCCAACATTGCCGGCATTCATTGGAGATCAGCTTGTCCTGCACCCACACGATACTCCCACCCATACATCTCCCCCGCTGCGCCACTCCTCGCAGTCTCCCATGCATACATACACCGATCGATCGATGGAATTCCTTCTCGATATTCGTCTTGCATGAACGCTTGCTTGCTCTCCTCTCGTGAGCATGCAGCACTGGAAGATCGGACCATTTCGCTGCAGTTTATACACGCCAAAAGAAAATGTGTTATCTAGTCTATCTAGTCTATCTAAAGAAACAGGACCGAACCGTCTTCCTTGGTCTCTTGGCGATACGCGTGCATGAGGAAGAGGAAGACTGTGTGGCATACGTCCAGATCGCACGGTCGAGAGAAGATCCCGGCGATCGCCGAGCAGCAGCGCCCGGGCAGTACGCCGGCCAGCATTAACTGTGAGAGAACGCATGCAAAACCTTTTTTGCTCGCCACCCGCGCGTACTCGTACGTTACCGCGCGCAACAGTGACGTACGACGACCACGGCGGGCCGGGCATGCACGCAGCACAGCAGGAGTACGCAAACACGACACATGGGCGCCATGCCCGAGGCGCGCCGTAACGCGGCAGCCGCCCCATGGACGGATCCGCCGTCATCGGACGGACCGGAGGGCGAGAGCGCGCGCCTTGGCCTTGGCCTATCCGTAACGCACGCGGGAAGCGGGGGCGGGAAGGAGACGTGTTGACCTCTCTCTCCGTCAAAACGACGACGACGAGAGCGCGGCGGGTCAGTCCGTCCGTTACTGTGCTCAGGCGAGGCGGTGGGACGGAAAGACGGGCGGGTTCACGGCGCCGGCCCGGCCCGCGCGCCCGCTCGCCCGTCCGTTACTGTGCGCAGTTAAGGCGGGCATTTACTCCTCGCCCCCGGCTGTAATCCGGCCCGTAATTACCCGCATTAAATCCCCTATATTCGGCTTTCCTTTTTCCATTTTTTCACGCCTCCGCCTCTCCTGGCCCGCGGGGCCCGCCCCGGCGTGGGAATCGTTTCGCTGGTCACTCACGTCACGGCCGACTCCCCGAGGCACGCTCTGGCGCAGGGTCGCCGCCACGTGGGGCCCGGCCCACGCGGTTTCAACGGTGGGGGAGCGCTGTCAGTGAGACTGGCCAGCTGGCCCGCTCCAGTCACTGCGTTTGTTCTTTGCTACTAGGTCAAAACGTGGAGTCGTAGCGGACAGTGTGCCCTCCCCTCAGCTCACTCCTCTCCTCTCCTGCTGCGTCGCGAGAATAAAGGCGAGCGAGGGAGGAGAGATCGAGCCGAGTTCATCTTCCCCGTCTCCGTCGACCTCCGAGCTCGAGGGACTGCCGAGGCCGGGCTGGGGAGGGGAGACAGGCGCTCAGGCGAGGCACAGAACAACCGACAGGGTATTTACTCCCGCCATTTACTTCTCCTTGTCCCTCGCCCCTCCGCTTTCACCCACCCATCTCCTCCTCCTCTTCCTCCTCCAAATCTTTCCCTTTACTACTCCCCCCGCTAAATCTTCTTCCCCCTCCGCCCTGTACCACCGCCCTCTCCCTCTCTACCATGCTTCGTCCTCACCTTGGTTTTTACTCCATCTTACGGTGAACCACTGCAGGTCGCTGCAGCCAGGTGCTCCTCCTTCCTTCTCCTTGGTCGGTCGGTCGGTCGGTCGAGGAGTTAAGGAAGAAGAACCATGTTTGGGGACTGCCAGGTTCTCTCGTCCATGGCGGCCATGGCCGCGGGCGGCTCGTCCGCCGATGCGCTTTTCGCCTCGCCGCTCATGCCCAACCCGGGCGCGCTCGCCGGCTTCATGTCTAACTCTTCCGCCATGCCCTTTCATCACCACTTCTCCACCAACCTGATACCCGTAAGTGCTTCGCCTTCGTCTTCATCTTGTCAGTTGCATATACATGCATATGAGGAAAATTAATAAATGTATTTCCTTTTGCTGCTGGGTTGTTTTTTCAGAAAGAGGAGGGCGTTATGGGTGGGCTTCACATGGCCAAGGACGAGGAGTTGGACCTAGACATGGAGATGGAGCTCAGCGGCGGCTCCGGCAGCGGCCACCTTGACGGTCTGCTCAGCTTCGCCGACGTCGACGACGACAGGGACCAGAAGCCACAGCACAGCGAGCCGGACGGTGCCGGCGCCGGCCACCACCCCTCCTCGTCGGCGGCCGCGGCGGCCTCCAACGGCAACGGCAAGAAGAAGCGCTACCATCGCCACACCGCGCACCAGATCCAGCAGATGGAGGCGTAAGAAATAAGAACCGAACCTCGATCTTAATGATGAAAATCTTCCTGAATTAGTAACCTGATGACTGATGCGCGCGTATGGATGATATCATTCAGGCTGTTCAAGGAGTGCCCGCACCCGGACGACAAGCAGCGGCTGAAGCTGAGCCAGGAGCTGGGGCTGAAGCCCCGGCAGGTCAAGTTCTGGTTCCAGAACCGGCGCACGCAGATGAAGGCGCAGCAGGACCGTGCCGACAACGTCATCCTCCGCGCAGAGAACGAGTCCCTCAAGACAGACAACTACCGCCTCCAGGCCGCCATCCGCAACGTCGTCTGCCCCAGCTGCGGCCACGCCGCCGTCATTGGTGACATGTCCTACGAGGAGCAGAACCTCCGCATCGAGAACGCACGCCTCAAAGACGAGGTGCGTACGTTCTTGCCACTTGCTTAAACCCTAGCTAATTAATTCCTGCTAGTGTTAATGTAATGTACTACATCGAGTTGTTCTTCACACGGGCTAATGGTGTACGTACGTGTTTTGCGCGTCGGATGGTTGCAGCTGGACCGCTTGGCGTGCATCGCCAGCAGGTACGGTGGCGGGCGCCAGCCTGGCATGTCGTCGGCTTCAGCGCTGAGCTGCATGTCGGCGCCGCCGCCGGTGCTCATGCCGCCCCTGGACCTCGACTTGAACGTGTACTCCCGGCACTTCGCCGAGCAGCAGCACGGCGCCATGGACCTCATGGCCTTGCCGCAGCAGATGGCCGCCGGCGGGCACGGCGTCGGGGCGACGGCGTCGTACTTGCAGGGCCCAATGACGCCCGTCGTCGTCCAGGAGCAGGACAAACAGCTGGTGATGGAGCTCGCATCAACGGCCGCCGACCACCTCATCAAGATGTGCCGCACCAGCGAGCCGCTCTGGGCGCGCCGCCGCGGCGCCGGTTCCGCGTCTGGCGAGGTCATGGATGCCGAGGAGCACGCAAGGATGCTCAGCTGGCCCATCGACTCCGGGAAGCAGCAGCAGTCTGACGTCGCCAACTCGGAGAGGACGGAAGGGACGCGCGACAGTGCCGTCGTCATCATGAACAGCATCACATTGGTCGACGCCTTCCTCGACGCGGTGAGTACAGTTCATCAACTTCCATCTTGATCAAATCACTTCATTTTCTTCCATTGCGCACGTACGCCAGATTAACTTGAGATTACCCGCGAATGCAGAACAAGTGGATGGAGCTGTTCCCTTCGATCGTGTGCAAGGCAAGGACCATTCAGGTCATACACCATGGCGCTGCTTCTGGCCATCTCGGCAGTGGATCTCTCATCTTGGTAACCACCCCATTTACTACCACACCAATTAATCCTAGATGCATCCATCGATCGATTTCGTAGTTGATTGGTTTGCTGATGAACGTGCGAATGCAGATGCAAGCGGAGGTGCAGTTCCTGTCTCCTCTAGTGCCGGCGCGGGAGGTGGTCTTCTTCCGGTACTGCGTGCACAACGCCGACGAGGGCACCTGGTCCATCGTCGACTTCCCAGCGGACGGCTTCCAGGAGGAGCTTCTGCAGCAGCAGCAGCAGACCAGCTCGCTGGTCCGGTGCCGCCGCCGGCCCTCCGGCTGCATCATCCAGGACGCCCCCAATGGCTACTCCAGGGTACGCACCGCCACCCCCAAGGCCCAATGCATGCATCGTGCATGTGTGACGTGGCATGGCATGCATGGACTGAGCTCTGACACGTGGATTGACGCAGGTGGTGTGGGTGGAGCACATGGAGGTGGTGGGGGAGGAGAAGCCCCTGCAGCCGGTTTTCAAGGACCACGTCGCCGGCGGCGCCGCGTTTGGGGCCACCAGGTGGGTCTCCGTCCTCCAGCGCCAATGCGAGCGCCTCGCCAGCGAGCTCGCCCGCAGCATCGCCGACCAAGGAGGTAAGAACCACCCTGCACCGCGTCGATCGAATCGCACGGCATGCCTTCTCTCTGCTGCTTACATTTCATCTGATTGATGCTCATCCTGCTTGTGAATTGCGATGCTGAATCTTGATATACATAAACCGATTGATCTCGCCATGTACCTCCATGCTTGTTCTGTACTGTAGTAGTTCTTGCCAGCTCGCCTGTCAAGTGTTCGACATTATGCCTCAGAGGGCCAATGCTTAGTTGCTTCTTTAAAACAACATGTCCTTTTATCTGTCATCATCGTATGATTTGGAAGGAAGATCGTAGCAATATATGTGTACATGGCCGTTTACTTGTTTATACAAGAGTGCTGCAATTTCAATCATTCTCTTGGGATCTTCTCTACTGGTTTTACTCATTACTTTATCAGTTCTGTGCTGGGTGTTATCGATATTTATCCATCTTCACACGAGCCTAATCGTATTGATTTCTAATTCCCAATCCCAGTTATCCGCACCCCTGAGGCGAGGACAAATATGATGAAGCTGTCTCAGAGGATGATCACCGCCTTCTGTGCTAACATAAGTGCATCTGGGAGCCAGTCTTGGACGGCGCTATCTGATTCTACAGAGGACACGGTCAGGATTACAACAAGGAAGAATACTGAGCCAGGGCAGCCCAGCGGTGTCATCCTCACTGCGGTCTCCACAAGCTGGCTTCCTTTCAGCCATCAACAGGTGTTTGAGCTTCTTGCAGACGAGCAACAGCGCTGTCAGGTAGCAACGGCATCTATATTATCTTCTCAAATGTTGTTATCATTGTTAGTGTTGGTTATCTTCGAAAAGTTTCTTTGGTTTATCAGTTCCGTGATGCGTGTCATGCTTTTGCAGCTTGAGATTTTGTCAAACGGGGGCACACTTCATGAGGTGGCACATATTGCAAATGGATCACACCCAAGGAATTGCATTTCTCTTCTTCGCATAAATGTAAGTACTCTTTCTGGTCGTCACAAGTTCTGAATGCTGGAGTTCCTTTGTACTTGAATGAAAAGCTGTGTACACCAAGAGGCAACACTGAATAATATAACTCTTTCTTTGGTAACTAGAACTTCACGTGTACTTAGTATCTATGCCGAACGAGTATAATCACAACTTGTCACCTCCTAAATCTTACTGACGACCATGTAGAGGAAAAGATATAATGCTTTAATGCTTTCTACAGCACAAATGCCAAAAATTTAGCAAGAGTTTTTCAATAGCTCATTGCAACTGAATTACTGCAGTAACTGCTATTCATTTTGATAGTGCTTCTAGTAACTTACTGTTTACTACCAATACCAACATTTTGATAGTGGTTGAAATAACTTACTGTTTCCTACCAATACCAAGGACAATAAATTAACACTAGCTGCTCAAGGTACCACATTAAATGATATTTGTGCGGTCTAGGCTCAGGCTGGTCACATGCATCACTGTAATTTGCTACAAAAGCTTTTAGATTCGTTTATGTGCTGGCATTACGTTCGCAATTCATCTAATTTGCTATAAGAGCTTTTAGATGCAAAGAAAATAGTCAATTTTAGAAATAAATGTTGCGTCTTGTACACATTATATGTCTAGTGAGTCGTTCTAAATCAGATTTGATGTACTGCCTTTCCATGTTTACAATCTGATTGAGATATCTTAGTGACATCTCTGTGGTCGGTAGATATGGAACTATGGAAGCACATGCATGCTAGAGAATTACTTCCTTCTTTTTACTCCTTGTAAGATCAACTAAGTTAAGATTACAGTTTACAATTAATAACATGCTGACATCTCGGTAAATGTTGAGAGCTGACATTTCTGCAACTTTCTATCACAGTCTGCAAGCAACTCATCACAGAATGTGGAGCTCCTGCTGCAGGAGAGCAGCATCCACCCTGATGGTGGAAGCCTGGTGGTGTTTGCAACCGTGGATGTGGATGCCATCCAGGTCACAATGAGCGGGGAGGATCCTTCCTACATCCCTCTACTCCCCATGGGCTTCGCCATCTTCCCAGCCACCAGCCCTTCGCCTGGAGCCACCAGCTCAGACACCACCAGCAACGGCGAAACTAGTCCTGGCAATGCAGATGAGCCCGCCACCGGCTGCCTCCTCACAGTCGGCATGCAGGTGCTGGCCAGCGCCGTGCCTTCAGCCAAGCTCAACCTCTCAAGCGTCACTGCAATCAACAGCCACATCTGCAACACCATCCACCAGATTACAACAGCACTCAAGGGTGCCGGAGCTGGCCGGACTGAGCCGGCGCCTGCAGGTTCCGACCAGTAGCAAGAGACGCTGGGTGGGAGTGGAGGGGAGCACACGCTGCAGACCAAAGTCCAATTATTTTGCCACCTGCTGACACCTCAAGTACCCCTGTTAGCAGCTCAGGTGCAAGGGAGGATTTGACAAGAGCCCAAGACTAACAACAAAATCTCTCTCTTCCCGCCATGCTCCTCTCAAAATGGCAAAAATACCCTCTAGTAAACCACTGGGGGCATTTTGATCATTTTGGGAAGGAAGGCAAACATGATCGATCTCCAACCAGAAAGGGTCTTGTCAAGCTCTCACTTGCACCAACCAACACCAACAGAATCAGCCCAGGGCATTTTGGTCATGCGGTTCTTGCTGCTGCTCTCCCTCTCCCCCCTGCTCAGAAAGTCAAAGACTCTGAAGGTATCATCTTTTGATTTTGTAATAATGAGAGTACTTAATTAGTTTGAGCGTGCGATTCGTCGTAGACTTTGTTCCAAGACTTGTTTAAAGCAGACTGTAATGCGAAAGGGAAGATGAAGGGGGGAGAGGAGGAGTCAAGAGCGAACCATTCGTGATCCTTCCCGCTTGCAATGGAAGGGTCTCTTGGTTCGGGAATTGACTTGTTTCCTCTCTCCGCCTTGTCTGTAAAACATTTGGCTTATGTTTTGTTACTGTGTTATTGGTACTTCTACATTGCAATCTGCAAATCTCCTATCTCTCCTCTGGTTGTTGAATGGCAGTGAATGCGGATGCTGGCTTTTGTTTTTTGCGTGAGCTTAATCTGCGCCAGGCTTTGAATGCCCTGCCCTTGTGCTGCATTGGATCCATTGTCTTCATTGGTGGCCTCAGCCTCGGCCTCCTCCTTGCTCGAATTGTTCTGACAACCTACAACTGTGGTGGAGGACCAATTTCATTTTTGAGCTGCCAGGCAGTGCTGTGCCGAGATGCTTGGCTTTTCAAGCTTCTGCCTATTTATCCCTTCCCCTGTGCTGTACTACGGCTACACAGGGAGATGCTGCGTGCGGTTGGTGGGTGGGGAGATGCCTCTCATAAATAGCACCATGCTGTTGCTATGAAGAGGAAAGGCTCTTCTTCCTTACCTGCATGGTGCATGCTACCATAGATCTCCAAGTCTAGTATCTATCTATACTACCCCTGCCTATACTGGATTTGTTTGATGCTTTGACTTGTGTGTATCATGTATGCAAATGTAGCTGCATGCATGCTTCCTCCTCTAGCTGGATCAGGCAGGGGGCCCTCTATCTTCAGATGGTTTTGGCGTACTGACAGTGACCGCACCAAAGGTTGGAGGTGTTCTTGCATGCATGTTTTAAGCATCTTGTCTTTAATCAAAGGCGTTCTAGTGAGGGCATGTTTTAAGCATCTTGTCTTTAATCGAAGGCATTCTACCGAGGGCAACTTCAAGGTGGATCACCAAACCGCCCGCAAATGTCCCGACTGAACGGTCTTTGTCATCCAGCGGTGGTCACCAAAACTGTTCGGACCTGCCCGGATGCCTGAAATCCAAAAAACCGGAACTATTTGAGATTTGTGGGCGTTCAGACCTCTGTACGTCGGACTCGGACACTCCCGCACATCCAAAAAGCCCACCCGGAGTCCTCCTCCCTCCCAGTTTGTCCCTCACTATGTGCTCTTTATCTGCTCCCTCGGCCACCGACGCCCCCGCTGTACCACCCCGGCCACCACCTAGGCCTTTTTGGAACTCCACTGCTCAACCTAGGCACCTTCCTGCCTTCGACTACGTCGCTGTTCCACCCCAGACCTGGCCACAACCCAGGTACCCTTTGCTACCTACCGACACCTTCCATGGCAGACACCACACCCGAAAAGTGTCCGGTCAAATTCCATTCCCAAATTCTTTGACGTTCTCTTTGTTTCTTTAACGCAAACACGATGGATTCATACGAGTAGTACTTCTACAACGAGTTCACTGAGTCGTCTTAATCCGACGAGGAGGTGGAATATGAGGATGAAACAGCGATGATGAGGGCGGTTCTTGCAGACGCGGTGCGTGTGGAGGAGCACGTTCTCAACAGCTCAACTACAAGGTTGAATAGGGCACGTGGGCATTTGATGTTGGTTGGTAACTACTTTTGCCTCCGATGCACTATTCGAACCCTATGTCCGCCATCGATTTCGGATGTGGCGACAAGTATTTGATTGCATCTACCATGGTGTCCGGGCCAATCATGATTACTTCATCCGGAAGAAGGGTGCCATTAGAACCATTGAGTTCTTTGGTTACCAGAAGTGCACGATTGCAATGAAGATGCTTGCCTATGGCACGACCGTTGATTCGTGGGATGAGTACCTGTCAATGTCTGAAAGCACATGTCTCGAAGCGACAAATTTGCTACTGCAGTGGTGAAGGTGTTTGGACCGGAGTACTTGAGAGAACCAACTCACGCATATGCAACAAGGCTCATGGAAATTGGAGAAGCAAGAGAGTTTACAAGTATGCTCGGATCGCTGAATTGCATGCACTGGAAATCGAAGAACTGCCCTTATGCTCAACAAGGGCAATAGCAAGGTCATCGCAAAAAGCCAACCTCATTCTTGAAGCGGTTGCATCACATGACCTCTAGTTTTGACACTCTTTATTTGGCATGCTGTAGTGGTCTCCATTGTTTGCAAGGTTGTGTGCGGGCCAAGCTCCTAAGTGCAACTATACCATCAATGGTCATAACTACAACATGGTATACTATCTTTGTGATGGTATCTATCCTTCAAAATATGTCATTTTGCCCCCAAAACAAGAATTTGCTAGAAACGGTGTGGAGAGAGCATTTGGAGTGCTCCAAGCCTGTTTTGCAGCTCTTCACGGGCTTGTTAAACTATGGGATGGAGAAACATTGTGGGAGGTGATGACAACGTGTGTAATCATGCATAACATGATTGTGGAGGATGAGGATGATGGAGTTTGCCATGGTCTGGATTTTCAAAACATGGGTGATCCTATCCAGCTTCAAGAGCAAAATCCGCGCGACATTTGAGGATTTTATCAAAATGCATCATCAAATTCGACATTGATAAACTCATGAGCAGCTGCAAAATGATGTGGTTGAGCATCTTCGAACGTTTCATATGGACAACTAGAACATGTGTCTGACTAAGATGAATTCAAACTTGAACTATTTTACTTCAATACTTTTGTCTTCAGATGGTTTTGGCGTACTGACAGTGACCTCACCAAAGGTTGGAGGTGTCCTTGCATGCATGTTTTAAGCATCTTGTCTTTAATCAAAGGCATTCTACTGAGGGCAACTTCAAGGTGGATCACCAAACCACCCGCAAATGTCCCGACTGGACGGTCTTTGTCATCCAGCGGTGGTCACCAAAAATGTTCGGACCTGTCCGGATGCTTGAAATCCAAAAAACCGGAACTATTTGAGATTTGTGGGCGTTCAGACCTCTGTACGCCGGACTCCGACACTCCCGTGCATCCAAAACGACCACCCGGAGTCCTCCTCCCTCCCAGTTTGTCCCTCCCTATGTGCTCTTTATCTGCTCCCTCGGTGACCGATGCCCCCGCTGTACCACCTCGGCCGCCACCCAGGCCTCGTTGAACTTCCACTGCTCCACCTAGGCGCCTTTCTGCCTTCGACTACTCCATTGTTCCACCCCGGATTTGGCCGCAACCCGGTATCCTTTGCTACCCGCCGACACCTTCCATGGTGGATGCCACACCCGACAAGTGTTTGGTCAAATGCCATTCCCAATTTTTTTTTGATGTTGTCATTGTTTCTTTAAAGCAAACACGATGGATTCATATGAGTAGTACTTCTACAACGAGTTTATTGTGTCATCTTCATCGGACGAGGAGGTGGAATATGAGGATGAAACGGCGATGATGAGGGCGGTTCTTGCAGACGCGGTGCGTGTGGAGGAGCATGTTCTCAACAACTCAACTACAAGGTTCAATAAAGGGTCGTCGAGTGTTGAATCGGAATAGGGCACGGGGGCATCTGATGTTGGTCGGCGACTACTTTGCCTCCGATGCACTATTCGAGCCATATGTCCGCTATCGATTTCGGATGCAGTGACAAGTATTTGATTGCATCTACCATGGTGTCCGGGTCTATCATGATTACTTCATCCGGAAGAAGGGTGCCATTGGAACCATTGGGTTCTCTGGTTACCAGGAGTGCACGACTGAAGATGCTTGCCTATGGCACGACCGCATATTCGTGGGATGAGTACTTGTGAATGTTTGAAAGCACGTGTCTCGAAGCGATGGTCAAATTTGCTACTGCAGTGGTGAAGGTGTTTGGACCTTACTTGAGAGAACCCACTCGCACATATGCAACAAGGCTCATGGAAATTGGAGAAGCAAGAGGGTTTCCAGGTATGCTTGGATCCCTGGATTGCGTGCACTGGAAATAGAAGAACTCTCAGTATGCTCAACAAGGGAAATACAAGGGACATCGCAAAAAGCCCACCATCATTCTTGAAGCAGTTGCATCACATGACCTCTAGTTTTGACACTATTTATTTGGAATGCTTGGATTCACAATGACATCAACATGCTGAAGTGGTCTCCATTGTTTGCAAGGTTGTGTGCGTGCCAAGCTCCTAAGTGCAACTATACCATCAATGGTCATAACTACAACATGGTGTACTATCTTTGTGATAGTATCTATCCTCCAAAATATGTCATTTTGCCCAAAGATAAGAATCTACTAGAAACGGAGTGAGAGAGAATTTGGAGTGCTTCAAGCCTGTTTTGCAGTTGTTCGCGGGCCTGCTAAACTATGGATGCAGAAACATTGTGGGAGGTGATGACAACGTGTGTAATCATGCACAACATGATTGTGGAGGATGAGGGTGATGGAGTTTGCCATGGTCTGGATTTTCAAAACATGGGTGATCCTATCCAGCTTCAAGAGCAAAATCCGTGCGACATTTGAGGATTTTTATCAAAATGCATCATCAAATTCGACATTGATAAACTCATGAGCAGCTGCAGAATGATGTGGTTGAGCATCTTTGGACGTTTCATGTGGACAACTAGAACATGTGTCTGACTAAGATGAATTCAAACTTGAACTATTTTACTTCAATACTTTTGTTTGTATTGTAATATTTTTATTTGAATTATTGTTGCATTGGAATATTTATCTTTCAATTGCATAAGAATTGTGCTATTTATCTTTGATTGTTTTGAATAGTCCGGGTATAGAAAAAAAATGGGAGCTGGCATTTGATGCCTGCTGTTTGAGGGCCTCCGCCCTATCCGTGTCACATTTGGTGATGTCCTTTTTTTCATCCGCGTTGGAGCTGCCCTAAGAGCATCTACAGCCGGGCGCCCAAACCCACCTCAAACGCCCGGACGGATGGCCCAGCCACTCACTGGTCAAAACATTGACCCAGACAGGCGCCTCAAACGCCCGGGCTGACCGGCACCCCTCGTATCGAGGCCAAATCTAGGGCGAATATGAGGGCGTCCGGGCGCGCCCAGGCATGTCCACCACGTCGTCCCAGACCCACGCTTGCCCGCTCGACTCCACATATATTTCTCCCCATCAGCTCGTCGGATAAAACCCTAGCCACTTCACTCCACTCTCCTCTGCCACCCAAGCTTCCATCCGGTGCTCTCCGGCCTTCTCCAGCATGGCGGGCAGTGGATGCGAGTCCTGCACCTCCAGATCTGTGACACCCTGATTTTGACAACTTTTTCTTTTCTAAATCTTTTTGGTTTTATTTGAATTTTGGATGATTTTGAATCTTTTAAAGTGGCTTTGGACTTACGAATCCTTGAACCTCTTGACCCAAAACCATCACCAACCTGCCAAAACTCTGTCACATCCCTCCTGGATCAAATTTCAATATTTGATCTTTTCCAAATAATTCATTTTATTCCTTGGGAGGCTATGGCATCACTATGGGTTGTGAAGCAACCTATAGTTTTGATGATCAGAAGAGTTCCAAATTTTTGCCACATCTTCTCATCATCATACAATCTTATAATCCTCAAAAATATTTCATTTCCCAATATTAAATAATGGTCAGAATAACTATTTTCTTTCTGGCCAAAAATGTCCATTTGTGAAGCAACCCTTATTTCCCTAACTCATAAACTCCCCAAATAAATTCCCTAAGGGACTAGGGACCCTATCTAGCCACAATATCTAAAAATATCATCATGGCCAATACAAATTTTTAGCAGCAAAATTCTGCCAAGTTTCTGCTTATTTTGAACCTCTATGAAGGAAGTACCATCTAGAGGTTTCCTCTTGAGCTGAAATTTTTATGACATCTCCTAATCACCAAATGAATCTCCTACACCAAAATTTAGCTTCACCAGATCAAGTATGTGAATGAACCAAGTAGAGCAAGTTTCTGGACCAGAATGTGGTTTACACAGGAACTATGTTAAAAAATGATCCAAACTCTCTCAAATTTAACCAGCTTGTAGTCCTTCCAACCCAGATGACCCTAGACATCTCCATTGGCTCCATGCCCAACCCAATGCTTCTCCAGATCCCTCCCAAGATCTTAGCCAGAAACTGTTTTGGCTCAGTTCTTCGAACCTCACTCAACCTGATCCTATCCTGAGACTGGTTGCACCCATTTGAGGTCAGGCCGACACTAGGGGCACGGTGTGCCAGACGTACGTGGCCTCCAGGTGCCAATGCCCGTGGTGAGCACGGCTTTGACATGCCTGCGCCCGCGCTCTGGGTGCCGGCAGGCTCGGGTCTCGTCGGAGGCCGATGCCCGCGTCGCCGTACGGTGTCCATTTGCGCCGACTAGCTCCCAGCCACCCACGTAGCCACTCCTGAACCCCCTAGGCCTTTCTTCCTCACCGGATTTGCCCTCGCCGGATACGGCCACCGTGCGCCACGGGCGGCACAGTAGCTGTACGAGAGGTAAGGTGGCTGGAGGCTTCCCGGCGACTCGTCCCCTCGCGCATTTACTCCTCTGAGCTCACTCGTCTCCTCGCCCCGTGCGGTGACAGCCAGCGCATCGTCCTCGCTCCGGCGACGTGCCATGGCACCGCCCGATCCAGAGAGTTCGCCCGAGCTCCGCCCTGCTATAAAAGGCCCCGCCCGCCTCTCCTCTCCTCATCACCTCACCCCACCACCACTCAAGCAGGTCTTGAGCGCTCCAAGGAGAGCCGGGAGCTCGTCTCCCTCAGCTTCGATCGCAGCTCCGCCGCCTGATCCACCTCCCTCGCCAGCCAGCCCCACAGCACCCTAGCTCCACCTGAGACCTCAGTCGAGACCAGCGAGTCCCCCTGGTCCTCCCCAACCCCTCACCTAGCCAAGATGCTGCCGGAATCGCCATCGCCAACGACCACCGAAGCCCGCAGCCGCCAGAGAAGAAGGGGGTGACGCCGTCCGATCACCTCCGGAGGAGTTACGGGTACAGGGGGAACCGCCGTCGACTGCCCGATCGATTCCCACCGTCTCCTAGCCCTGCCGCTGCCCCTACGCCGGAGGATCACCGCCGGTGAGCCGCCATGCCCTCGGTCCCCCTCTCTCTCTCTGTTTTAAACCAGGCCGGCCCCACCCGTCAGCGGCCCAGCAGCGCACGCGCGAAGGGGTAAGTGAAGGCGCCTTCGGCCTTTACGCCTTCGACGTGGCCGCTGGGAGTTTTCTGTTTTATTTTTTATTTTCTGTTTATTTCAATTCTGACCAATACTTTGACCAGCGATAACTTTTTACTCCTAAGTCCAAATCACTTGATTCTTTTTGCGTTTGATTTGTCTTGAACCCCTTTAATTGCTGGTAAAATTTGGTATTTTTCTTACACCCATAGAATTTCTAGTGATTAAAACAGTGTTATGTGATATTTTCAAATGCTATTTAAAAATACTTTCAGAGGGAAACTTTTGTGAAATTGAAGACCAGAAGTTCTTGGGCAACCCAATAGAGCAAGGCAAGCCATGACATCCATTTCATGAGCATATCAATAGCATTGCATATTTAAATCAATTATTTCCATTCATTTGCTATATAACAATTCATGGCAAATTAAGTTAAATACTTGGTGGATAATAACTTGAGTTATTGTGACTATACTTGCTAAGTGATGGTAGACGATTGATCTTGAGTCACCTGTCCGGGTTTTTTCGTGCAACCACACTTGCCGGTATGGGACGGTCTTGACTTGGTCTGGCCCCGTGCTCTTTCATTGGTACCGCCATCTAGGGAGGGTTATGCGTGTGTGCTGCCCTGATCAGGTAGACGGCGATAACCCTGTGAGCCCAGTTGAGTTTTGTGCCGGCGTCCCCGTTTGGGACAGTTTAGTTGGGCCACGATGGTGGCAGGTGTCACGGGGTGACACAGGGGCCACACAGGGCTTGACTCCGGGGGAGAATGATTGCCGGTGATACGATGGGAGGGTCACGGGTCAGGCAAGTTTTGTTGGAGCAACGCTGGTCCACCCGAATGGGATCACGAGGTCAGTGCTCCATGGTGTGGGTAAAGTGTGCAACCTCTGCAGAGTGTCAAATCTATTCGAATAGCCGCGTCCACGGTATTGGACAGCCCGTCCAGACCTCACTAGGTAGTCAACCGTAACAGTGATAGTAATGATGGAAGAACTCGTCTTGAGAATGAAAGTACTTGGTGAGTATTCCAAGGGTTGTGGGACAACCCGGAAGAGAGTAAGTTAATAACCCGAGACAGTAAGTGAACCATTTAAAAATCCAACATGCTATTTGCCATGCTATTGTTTGCTGCATTACTTGGTTGTTGTGAGCTTGCGAGTACATTCAAAGTACTCATCTGGCGTATCATGCCAGATGCAGGAGAAGCCGAGGACGGAGGTCCCGATGGCTCATGCTACTAGGCTGTGTCCACAGCAGTGTCCCTGTGGAAGGAGTACCGCTATGTTCCGCTACGCCGTAGAAGTACCGAGTAGTATCGAGGCCCTACTATGTTGCATAAATAATGTAGATACTGTCGCAGCACCAAGGGTGCTCTTGGCCTCGCTATCGATGTAAAATATGAGCTTGTACTTCGAGTTTATCAATAAAGTTCAGTTCTTTTCTGTATCAAGTTGTTGTGTGTTTCCAGAAGACATGGTCTTTGGGCTGGAAACATTGGTAATCCGGTTCTCTGAGCCGGGGTGCCACAAGATCCGTCGACCCCGACCTCATCCCACGCAACCCCGAGGAGGAGATGGTCGTCCGGCTTGCGCTCCGCCGCTCCCGGGAGGAGGCCCGTGCGAGGCAGCGCTCGGACTCCTTCCGTCGGAAATCCATTGCGTCCACCCAAATGGCGCATGGATCCGGCGCTAGGTGTGCCATCGCTGCCTCACCGGAGGCGGTGTGGTCCATCTGGCGTCCGAACGCTGTGGCAGACGCGCAACCCCTACTTTGGTGCGCCGAGGCCATGGACGCAACATGGGCGTCGTCTGACGCAAACATGGCGCGGCGTGCCCACTGTGTGAGGCAGCGAGCGCGGGACGTGGCAGCATCCCTCGCAGTGGTGGAAGTTGGCGAGACGGAGTCGCATTCTCCGACGCCCTGTATGGTGCACCACTCCGGGCGCCGCAACCGCGTCGTGGTGGATGTCGCGGCTCGTCTCATGACGGATCCATCATCGATCTAACGTCTACCGGCACCGTCCGGGTTCCGGGCTCCGACGAGAAAGAGCAAGGCATGGGAGACGGCGGTGCCTTGAGTCCCGTGAGCCGGCTCGTGTCCCATGCTCTACTCTACCGGCGATCGGACCAACACTCTGGGGAGCGCAGCCGGCCGCAGACATGGGCACGGCGGAGCCGGACGAGCTCCGCTTAAAGATCGGTTTACTTGCATGTAATAATATGGACTTGAGGTTTCTAATTTAAGATATCCGGTATATTTAAGGCTTGACCGGTCACTGTACGTGAATTTGCCAGTGCTCTAAGCATATTTGTTTGCTGTGTGCCGTGCTGCTGTGCGATATATCTTGTGGTGGTGTGTTGTGTGTCAGCAGTGTCAAGGCAAGCATGAGACGCAGCAGCCCTTGCGATGGGGGTGGCGATCTATCGCTTCGTGTGCCCTACATATATGTTGGCTGGTGACCTGTCTCTGTTGAGTCAATGGAGGTCCTGTACCTGGGGCAGTGTGGTGATATACATGGACCATGATGCGTCAGGTCAGGCTTTGCATTGCATGTCACTCATGCCATTGCAATTTGCCATCGCCCTGCTCTGCTCCCTGGCATTGGCTATGGTTCCTGCTTGGTGCTTACTACCTCACGTCCGAGTTTATTAGACCCCCTCTTATTTTGGGCTAAAGTTTGACCAACAAATTAAAGTAATAAAATGTAAAGTATATGTCATGAAAGTTATACCTTCAGAAAGCTCTTTCAATTACAAATCCAAGAGTGTGCTTTTTGTACCATATATTTCATATTTTATTAGTGATATGAATGGTTAAAGTATGGCTCAAAATAAAGGGTCTAATAAACCCGGACGGAGGTAGTACCATACAGGCAGCTTGCCCGGAGAAATGTGTGGCCAGCAATCATATGCAAAGAGAGAAGAAGCCACTAATGTTGTTTTCTGAAGAAAAAAAAAGCTAGTAATCTTGAGTATTGTTATGTCATGTTTTGTTATGACATGATAAAGAAAGAAGCCAGGTACTCAAGTTCAGAGCTGCCTCTTTCATTCTCTCCTCTTCTGAAGTAAGTGATAGAACACCAGGAGATCGAAGACTATCAATCAAATTACAAAGGAAAACCCTTCACGCCTACATTCGGCCGGTCGCTTCGTCGCGCGAGGCGCTGCTGCGTGGGACCCCGCAGCAGTCTTTTTTGACGCGCCCCACTCCCTTAACGCGGATGGCCGACGAGCGCGGGCGAGTGGGGCGACGAGCACGGGGCGGGCGGGGTGACGAGCGTGGGCGGCCGGGTCGACGAGCGCGGGGGACGGCCGGCGTGAAGGGTGCGGGTGGCGGCATGGCCGACAAGCGCGGCGAGGACAGGGCGAGTCTGCTCCTAAAACGCCATCGCACTTTTTTTGCTACATGCTTCAACCGGCATCGCACTTTTGCTATGACCGGCATCGTAATCTGCCTCCTAGAACGGCGCCACGGTGACGATGGCCATTGGCGGGCATGGGAGCTCGGCGGAGCAACAACAGTAGCTATGAAAAAATAGTTGTAGCAAATTCCATCGCTGTTTGTAGCAAAACCGACTATGGTTGCAGCAAAACGGCCTCATCGTCATCGTCATCGCGGGGTTCGCAGCTAAGACAATAAGTTTGAAGCTTTTTCCAATGCCGTTTGTAGCCTTTGTAACAGCCGGTTGCAGCTTTTCGTATGTCGTCCATGGCTTACGGCTCCACAGTTGAAGCTTTTTTCATCACCGGATGAAGCTTTTTTTGTCGCTGGACGAAGCTTTTTTGTCACCGGTTGTAACTTTTCTTTTGGTCGTTCATAGTTTTAGTCGTACGAGTTGAAACTTTTTTCATAGCCTGTTGAAGCCTTTTTCGTCAGCGATTGTAGCTTTTTTCGTCATCGGTTGCAACACTGGGTGTGACGCCCCCAGCTCAATCGTGCACTAATCATACACGCAAATGCACACGATCAAGCCTAAGGACTCGCGGGAAGATATCACAACACAACTCTAAAACATAAATAAAGTCATACAAGCTTTATATTACAAGTCAGGGGCCTCGAGGGCTCGAATACATAAGCTTGCGTACAAGCATCAGCGGAAGCATCAGATATCTAAGTACAGATATAAAAGAAAACACAGAAAGGCCTTTAAGAAGGAGAGACAAAAGAAAACACTACGATCTAAAGACGTAGGCCTCCTGCCTGGGACCCTCCGAACCTACTCCTGGTCGACGACAAGCTCATAGTAGTATCCACCCTCGGGATAGTAGTAGCGATCGTCGGTGGGGCCGCTGTAACCGGGGCTCCGTCATCTGGTTGCATCAAAAGGGATATGGGGGGAAAAGAAAGCAAAGCAACCGTGAGTACTCATCCGAAGTACTCAGCAAACAAGGATCTACACTACATATGCAACATTATCAAAGGAAGGTTGTATATGTGGACTGGGCTGCAGAAATGCCAGAATAGAGAGAAGGCCTGGTCCTATCGAAGACTAGCATCTTCAGAGGTCTTGCAGCATTAGAAGAGTGTAGATTAGAACCGTATAAAGTAGTAGTAGCATTAAGTCTCATCCTCACCCAGAGATCCTTTCTCGACTCCCTGCGAGAAAGCAATCCCAGAGCCATACAGTCATCAACCTCGTCCTGAGATCCCTTCTCGACTCCCTGCGAGAAGCAATCCCAGAGCCATAGTATCCATATCTCATCTCATCAATATGTTCTAGTGTTATCGATCGGGATACAACTCCGAGTGTCCTTTACCGTAGGACCGGCTATCGATAGAAGTTTTCTTCCCTGCAGGGGTGCACCAACTTACCCACCACGCTCGCTTAACTCCGGCCGTACACACTTTTTGGGTCATGCCCGGCCTCGGCCAAATGATACACCGCAACCCTACCTACAGCTCAGCAGAGAGGTCCCCGTCGGTCTACATCCTAAGCGCAAGGGGGTCTTGGCCATCGCCCCTCGCCCTCTGGGTCGTTGCGTGCTGGGCAAACCAGGCTCCACCCCTCAGGATGGTGCTGGCCCAGCCCGGCCGCCAGGCTGAACTAGACGTCTGACAGAGCTTTTGGCTGATGCTACGATGCAGAACGCCCATACTATTCCCATGTGATGGTTAGTGCTATCAGGCCAGAGGCCCTCTCGGATCAAATATCCAAATCGTTAGTGGACTAGGGGCTTGCGGTAACGAGCAGAGACTCACGATCGATGTGACCCCGTCGCCCCGTCTCGAGGACTTGCGGCAAGGGCCAAGAATGCCCGGCCACGCCTCGTATTCATCACTCGGGCACCATCCAGGCAACCCGTCTTCACATCTCACGCGGGTACCCCTCAGGGTTGACCCGCCTTTCCAAGTAACAATAGTACAGTCCAAGTATCCGTGTGTTCATAACATCAGGGGAATCCGAGGTATCACCCTCGTTGGATTCCTACTCGATGTAACCGCTAAGGTGAACTTAGGAGGCATCACCCTCGATGGGTTCACACTTGATGTGTTGTACGACGGCGTCGTTATCGGAAGTGGAGAAGGAGGATTCACCCTCGATGACCACGACCAAATAGCTACTCTATAGAGTTAACATCATAAGTGCTACAAGAGGTTTCACCCTCGGCACTCGATAGTAACGCTGCTGTGTCATTACAACTAAGGGGGGTGATGTGCGGTGTTGGGGTCTAGTCTTCAATCCCGTTGATCGGGTCTTCTGATAATCCAGCGGGGCAGTCGGGATAAGTGGGGTCACTGATAGGTCTCTACCCAGCCTATACTATACAGTTTAGGATAAGCAGGTAAGGTTTCAATAGAGGTTACAATAAATAGGCTATGCATCAGAGTAGGTAAAGTAGTAGCAGCAGCAATTCTAATGCAAGCATGAGAGAGAAAGAATAGGCGATATCGGTATGCTCAAGGAGGGGTGCTTGCCTGGTTGCTCAGCGGCAAGGGCAAGGTCGTCAATGGTGTCGTCGGTCTCCGGAGCTGTGTCGGTACCGAGAACTGCGTCGCGGTCTAATGAGAGAGAAGAGGGGGAGGAAACAATAAATACAGAGCAAACATAAGCAACATGGAGCAGGCTATGCTAACGTGCAGTGCAGGGTTGCCAGAAGACATGTCTAAGTCATTTAGTTATTTTAGGAATTTGTTTGGAATTATTTTATTAAAGTCATGCACTATTCATCTATCTGAAACAAGCAAAAAGTTGCATGTTCAAATAGTTAGAGGCATCTAACAGGTATGTGTGTAGCGTATTCGGATTCGTCTCATTTTTCTGGTCATTTTTCATATATAAATTATTTTCATCGGAGTTACGGTTTAAAAGATATGATTTTCTAAAGTTTTATTGATTTTCTAGAATTTATTTAATTATTTAAATTCGAATTATCCAAAACAGTAAAAGATGACGTCATCATGACGTAGAGGTGAAGTCAACAGTCAACAGTGCAGCTGACCAGGTCAAACCTGACCAGTGGGCCCCACATGTCATACACAGGGGTTAACAGAGTTTAGATTTAAACTAAGTTTAGTTAATTAGGCGTCTAGGCCCACCTGTCAGTGTCAGATTAGGTTAATTAAGTTAGTTAACTTAGTTCTGTTAATTGGGGGCTGTGGGCCCCATTGTCAGTGGCTGGGCCGGTCCAGTCAGCAGGGCTGACCGGTCCACAGGCCGGCTGGGCCCCCTGGGGCCCACGGGTCAGTGACCCTGGGGGTGGCCACATGGCGCCAGGTCAGCGGCGCCGGCGGCTCAACGTCGGCGACCAATTTGCGCGGCGGCGCGCGTCGGACGTCGCCGGAATTCGCGCTTCGGCCACCATTTTGCGCGCGCGAGGCGGCAATCGAAAGAGGGGAGCGAGGCGCGTCGTTCTGCTGTGGTGGCACGGCCGGAGACAGCGTGTGGTGATGGCGGCGAGCGGCGCGGCGGTTGCCGGACTTCGGGCTTGGGCGAAAACGGCGAAGCGCGGCTCGGTAAGCTACGGGGGCGATGGCGTTCGAACCCTGCGAGCGTGCTGAGCACGATGCCAAGCACAGACGAGCTCGACGGCGAACCTGGCCATGGCTACAAGATCGACGGCGGCGACGGGTATGGCTACGGCTAGCACGGCGTCTACGAGCGCGGGACCAAAGGGAAAAACGGTGAGGAGGAAGAGGAGCTCACCGAGGAGGCACAAGTAGGCCCGGCGAGCAACGGGAGCAGCAGAGGCGGTCGCAATCGCCGGAGTTCGCCGGCGACAGAGACAAGGAAGATGAGGTCGTTGAGCTCGATACGGTGGCTCCGGGCTCCAATGGCTTGGCGCAGCCGATGTAGCAGACGACGGCGAGGCTCTACGACATCGTGGCGAGGCGAGGAGACGACGGAGACCACGGGATCGAGTGGAGGACGGCGGCGAGCGTTTCGGGCGAGCAGAAGAGCGAGCGAGGGAACGGGGGGAAGAGAGCTAGGGTTCGCCAGGGGGTCGCTGGGGATGCTCTTATCCGCGCGGCGCAGGCGAGGCCGCTGTCGACTGCAAGGAGAGGGGCCAGGGGGGCCGGGCGCGCGCGCTAGCTGTTCGACAGCGAGGCGCAGTGAGCAGTGGCGAGAGGTGGGAGGAGGAGCTAGGCGGGCTGGGCCGCACTGTGTCACTTAGGCCCAGTCGCTGGCGGCCTTTTTCTTTTTCTTCCTTTCCTTTTCTGTTTTCTCTTTTCTTTTCTGTTTACAAAAATGTTAGGCCACTTATGGACTTTTGTAAAATAGGCAACTTAGCTTATTAAATATGGTGCATTATTTGCCACTGACAGAAAATGGTTTGAAGCCAAATGAATTTTATTTGGACTTTAGTTAAATAAAATTGGATTAGACATCTCTGTTTTGTTGCTGTTTGAGTCACTTAATTTATTTAGTACATATTGAATATAATTTTAGAATTGTGTCTGGATTATTTACAATATTATGAACAATTTAATTTTCAATTTTGAACAATTTTTATTTTCACTTTCAGTTTGAATTTCCATTTTGAATTTAAATTAAAAAGAGATATGATCCAATTGATGTTTAAGCACTGGTGATCACGATGACATAGCATAATCAAAAGGGTGATTACTGTAGCTTAATACATGGGGTGTTACACTGGGCATCTCCCCCATTGCTTGACTTTTTGTTGCAAGCGGGGGATGAGCGCCGGTGAGAACGTCGGTGAGCTTCGGTCGTCGCCACCAGAGCTACAACGGTTGCCACGGAAGCTACAACCCCAGGGTAGGCTGTTGCATGGGCGAAGCCGGTGACGATGAGCTTCGATCGTCGCCACCAGAGCTACAACGGTTGCCACGGAAGCTACAACCGCAGGGTAGGCTGTTGCAAGGGCGAAGCCGGTGACGAGGACGACCGCCGAGGGCTGGGACCGGCGACCAGGGCGGCCGGTGAAGACGGGCGGCGACCAGAGACGAGGAGGGCAGGCGAGGGGGCGGCGACGGGGGAGAACGCGTGCGGCCGGCGAGACGGGGGTTCCTTTCTCGTACGCGCTCGCGAGAGGAAGAAGATGAACGTGGATGGATAAGGATCCAACGGCTCGGGATGGGCCGATCCGACGGCTAGCGTGCGACCGGCCGAAACGTTCGGTCAGCGCGCCGGCGCCTAGCATCGCCCAATTACCAACCAGCTGGTATACTGCGTACAAATCCAGTTAACAACAGTTGTTCAGAAAAAAATGAGATCCATGGGCACTAGCACCCAGGACGTATTTTTATAGAAGGCGCTCACCCGGGTGAGATTGCAGAAATTCGCTCCCGACGGGATTCGACGTCTGCAAGGAAACACCACTGTGTCCTTGCCACTGGGCTACTGCCCAGCTCTCAACAGTTGTTCAGAAGAGCCATGGAATTCTGGGGAGCTTTACAGATTTTTTTTTCAAAACTATCACTTTATTTATAGCAATTTCGGAAACTATAGCACCAAATGCAAAAAAATCAAAACTATGACCCCGTCGGCCTCGTGTTGGCCGAAGAGGGGGTTTTCAGCCAGGATTTGGCCGAAAAGGACTTTTCGGCCGTGCCTTGGCCGAAGAGGTGCGGACCTGGGCCGAAAAGTCCTTTTTGGTCAGCGGTAGGCCGAAAAGTTCTTTTTGGTCACCAGTAGGCCAAAAAGTCCCTGGGGCCCACCTTTTCACGTGAACGGGTGGCCGAAGCTGCATGGCTCCGCTCTTCGGCTTATGTTAGTCCGAAAAGGTTTTTTTTTTTACTTATGAATGCTGTGCAACCATTGCCCATCTTAGACATTGAAAAAATATATTTTCGCGCAACCCTTTCCCTCAATATTTTCCCGCCAACTCTTTCCCTTCATATATTCCCGCCATATGTTCCCGCCACCCGTTTCCCGCCAACCCCTTCCCGCCATAAGTTCCCGCCAACACTTTCTGTAACACCCCCAGTGGTTGACTACAGTAATCACCCTTTTGATTATGCCAAGTCATCATGATTATCAGTGCCTAATCATCATTTGCATCATATTGCATTCAGCTCCTAACTCAAAATTCAAATTAAAACTAAAGTGGAAAATAAAAGTTGTCCAAACGTGAAAACTAAAATGTGCATCATGTTGCAAATATTCCCAAAGCATTTATTAAAATGATTGCAACATTTAATGGAGTTGGAAAAGGACTCAAACATCAAGGAACAGCAGCAAAACAACACTATTTAATCCTTTTCAAATTAAATAAAATCCAAATAAAAAGATATGGACACCAAACCAATTTCTAGCAGTGACTAATGTTGCACTGTGATTTATGGACCAGTTCTTATATTTTACAAAAGTCCATAAGTGGCCTAAACATTTTTGTAAACAGAAAAGAAAACAGAAAACAGAAAAGGAAAGGAAGAAAAAGAAAAAGGCCTAGTCTACTGTGCACATGGGCTCTAGTCTACAGAGCCGGCCCAGCCCACCGCCTGTCGCCTCCCTCCTCCCGCTGTTCATCCATGCGCCGCTGTCGCCGCACCCGCACACCGCGCCCCGCCCCCCCCTTCTCCTCGCTCGACGCCGCGTCGTCCCGCGCCCGCCAGTGGGGATAAGAACCCCTCCTCCACCCCCAAGACGAACCCTAGCGGCCTTCCTCTCCCTCTGCGTCGCCTTCCTCCGCACACCCGAGCGCCGCCATGGCCGTGGTCCCGTGAAGCACGCGGCCACCGGCCTTCACTCGCCCCGCCGACGCACTCACCAGCTCTGCCTACCTCTTCTCCTTCCTCTCCGGCCATCAGCTCAAGCCGGGGGCCGCTACAGCTCCGGGATCGAGCCCTTCTTCAAGCTCGAGCCACCGGCCATCTTCTCCAACCACGGCGCCACTGCTGCTCCGATTCCCTCGCCGAGCCTTTCTTGAGCTCCACGGTGAGCAGTAGCACCGGATCCCCTCCTTCCTTCCCTTCCTTTCACGGCCAAGCGTCGCATTTAGCTAGGCCGTACCCGCCGTCGCGCGAGCTCGCCGCCGGCGACCAACCGGTGACCTTTTTGGTCCGCGACGATGCCCGTTGTGCTCGCACGCACACGTAGAGCTCGCCTGTGTAGATAGTTGGCCCGAACACGCAGCGTAGCCCCGTTTCCACGAAGGCCCGAACTCCGGCCGCCGCTTCGAGCTCGTTTCCGGCGAGCTCCGACCACCTCCGCCCGCGAGGTTGCCATCGTTGGACGCGGCGCTCTTTGCTCTTTCGAACGCGACCGGGATCGCCCGATTTGGTGCACTGGGGCGAAAATCCGACGCTCGCCGGCGTTCGGCCATGCGCGCGAGCTCGCCGGAGCAGCTCTGGCGGCTCCGCTGAGCTGGCACCGGCGGGGCCCGCCCCTGTGACACTGCCCGTGGACCCCGCGGGTCCACCAGTCAGGGTTGACTGGGTCAACTTTGCTGACTATGCAGCGTGGGCCACTGACATGTGGGCCCCAGTGCCTAATTAACCCTAATTCAAATTTTAACTAATTGTAATTAGTATAAGACACTGACAGGTGGGTCCCGCTAGTTGATTAGGATTAGATTAGTTAATTTAACTCTGTTAATTAGTCCAGTCACTGACCAGTGGGACCCACAGGTCAGGTTTGACCTGGCCGGCCCCCTGTTGACTGCTGACGTCACCTCTACGTCATGATGATGTCATCTTTTACTGTTTTGGATAATTCGAATTTAAATAATTAAATAAATTCCAGAAAATTAATAAAAACTTTAGAAAATCATATCTTTTAAACCGTAACTCCGATGAAAATAATTTATATATGAAAAATGATCAGAAAAATGAGACGAATTCGAATACGCTACCCACATACCTGTTAGATGCCTCTAACTATCTGAACATGCAACTTTTTGCCTGTTTCAGATAAATGAATAGTGCCTGGCTTTTATAAAATAAATCCAAACAAATTCCTAAAATAACTAAATGACTTAGACATGTCTTCAGGCAACCCTGCACTGCACGTTAGCGTAGCCTGCTCCGTGATGCTTATGTTTGTCATGCATTTATTTGTTTCCTCCCCCTCTTCTCTCTCGGTAGACCCCGACACCGACGTCGTCCCCGAGACCGACGCAGCTCAGAAGCCCGAAGACACCATTGACGACCTTGCCCTAGCCGCCGAGCAACCAGGCAAGGACCCCCCCTTTGAGCATACCGATATCGCCTATTCTTTCTCTCTCATGCTTGCATTAGAATTGCTGCTGCTACTGCTTTACCTACTCTGATGCATAGCCTGTTTATTGTAACCTGCTGTTGAACCTTACCTGCTTATCCTAAACTGTCTAGTATAGGCTGGGTAGAGACCTATCAGTGACCCCACTTGTCCCGATTGCCTCGCTGGATTCTCAGAAGACCCGATCAATGGGATTGAAGACCAGGCCCCGGCACCGCACATCACCCCCCTTAGTTGTAACGACACTGCAGCATTACTATCGAGTGCCGAGGGTGAAACCTCTTGTAGCACTTCTGATGTTAACTCTATAGAGTAGCTATTCGGTCGTGGTCATCGAGGGTGATTCCCCCTTCACCGCTTCCGATAACGACGCCGTCATACAACACCTCAAGTGTGAACCCAGCGAGGGTGATTCCTCCGAGTTCACCTTGACGGATACATCAAGTAGGAATCCAACGAGGGTGATACCTCGGATTCCCCTGATGCTATGAACACACGGATACTTGGACTGTACTATTGTTACTTGGAAAGGCGGGTCGACCCTGAGGGGTACCCGCGTGTGATGTGAAGACAGGTTGCCTGGATGGTGCCCGAGTGAGAATACGAGGCGTGGCCGGGCATTCTTGGCCCTTGCCGCAAGTCCTCGAGACGGGGCGACGGGGTCACATCGATCGTGAGTCTCTGCTCGTTACCGCAAGCCCCTAGTCCTCTAACGATTTGGATATTTGATCCGAGAGGGCCTCTGGCCTGATAGCACTAACCATCACATGGGCATAGTATGGGCGTTCTGCATCGTAGCATCAGCCGAAAGCTCTGTCAGACGTCTAGTTCAGCCTGGCGGCCGGGCTAGGCCGGCACCATCCTGAGGGGTGGAGCCTGGTTCGCCCGGCACGCAATGACCCGGAGGGCGAGGGGCGATGGCCAAGACCCCCTTGCGCTTAGGATGTAGACCGACGGGGACCTCTCTGCTAAGCTGTAGGTAGGGTTGCGGTGTATCATTTGGCCGAGGCCGGGCATGACCCAAAAAGTGTGTACGACCGGAGTTAAGCGAGTGTGGTGGGTAAGTTGGTGCACCCCTGCAGGGAAGAAAACTTCTATCGATAGCCGGTCCTACGGTAAAGGACACTCGGAGTTGTATCCCGATCGATACAGCAAAAATTGGATACTATGGCTCTGGGATTGCTTCTCGCAGGGCGTCGAGAAGGGATCTCCGGACGAGGTTGATGACTGTATGGCTCTGGGATTGCTTTCTCGCAGGGAGTCGGGAAAGGATCTCTGGGTGAGGATGAGACTTAATGATACTACTACTTTATACGGTTCTAATCTACACTCTTCTAATGCTGCAAGACCGCTAAAGATGCTAGTCTTCGATAGAACTAGGCCTTCTCTCTATTTTGGCATTTCTGCAGCCCAGTCCACACATACAACCTTCCTTTGATAATGATTGCATATGTAGTGTAGATCCTTGCTTGCTGAGTACTTCGAATGAGTACTCACGGTTGCTTTGCTTTCTTTTTCCCCCATATCCCTTTTTGTTGCAACCAGATGACGGGGCCCTGAATACAGCTGCCCCGCCGACGATTGCTACAACCACCTCGAGTGTGGTTACTTCTACGAACTTGCCGTCGACCAGGAGTAGGATCAGAGGGTCCCAGGCAGGAGGCCTTCGCCTTTCGATCGTAGTGTTTTCTTTTGCCCCGCCTTTTAAGGGCCTCTCTGTGTTTTCTTTTATATCTGTACTCAGATATCTGATGCTTCCGCTGACGCTTGTACGCAAGCTTATGTATTCGAGCCCTCGAGGCCCCTGGCTTGTAATATGAAGCTTGTATGACTTATTTATGTTTTAGAGTTGTGTTGTGATATCTTCCCGTGAGTCCTTAGGCTTGATCGTGTGCATTTGCGTGTATGATTAGTGCATGATTAAGCCGGGGGCGTCACACTTTCCCTCCATACCGCAGTCGTTCTTTCCCGCCATTTTCTCCTCTCTACCTATAAAACCCCCTTCACACGGAGGTGGATAAGTAGTCCAATTTAGTGTAGTCGAGATGTCCAATTATCCTTTTGATCGTAGTTTTCACCCTGAGATGAGCAAATGTCTTCTTAGGCTAGCCACCGATTTCAGGATGGACAATAGGATAGTTCCATGGGACGAACTCCTCGGTAGTGACACCATACTGAATGAGTTGGCTCACGCATTACATAGGTCTGGGTGGCCTGAAAGGACCTATGAGGAGGTACGTAAAGAACTTCTTAGGTTGAATGGAAGGTGGAAGAAGGTAGTGCAGATGAAGAGTGAAAGTTTCTTAAGGATTGCAGTAGAGCATACATTTTTATGGACTGACGACAGCGAAGATGAAGATGATATCTTCATGCCGAGCACCAAGGCTAAGAGTACCGCACCGTCGAAGGGCAAGAGTACCGCGTCGTCGCTGGGCAAGAGTGCTGCATTGACGAAGGGCAAGAGTACCGCATTGTCGAAGGGCAAGAGTGCTGCATCGGCGGTGGATGACGATGATGCCTTCATGTAGTATGTAAGCTGTAATTTTTAAGTTCAGCTCTACCGTTTAATTCATATGTACTTGTATCTTAATTATCGGTTGCAGTCTGTTTGGAAATGTAACTGGAATAACAATGCGAATTAATAGTAATATGTCTCTCGCATACATAAAACGATATATGTCTTCTAATCAGATAGAAGCAAGTGCGATATTAGCACATACATGAAGCATGTCTCATACATAGATACTGACTCACAGATGCGAATAGTCTGAAACTAACATAGATAATGACTCATACATAGATAACCATATCACTGTGGGGGGCGACGACGAGTCTGGGTCTTCCTCGGGCGAGGACCAGAAGACGATAAGCGCTGAGGCGGTGCACGATGCTCACGATAACCACGACCATAGACGATGTCTGTCACTGTCTGTGTCTCCTACGACGGTGGTGGTGGTGGAGTGTGAAACACTGTCTGCGAGAAGTCATAAGTGTTTGCATCTTGGTCATCATTATCCCCGTCGCCCTCTAAGAACGAAGGACCACCACTAAGCATCGGTGACTGCACTGAATGCATGAACGATTGCGACTGGTTGCCGCCTGTGCTAAAGTAAAACATGTAAAATTGATACAAATGCATGAACAATGCATGAACGAAGCACCACCACTAAGCATCGGTGACTGCACTGAATGCATGAACGGTTACTACAATGTTGAAAAGAATGTAGTAAGTAGTGTTACCTAGTTCCATCTGCTGATGCCAGTAAGCGGTCCCTGGTTGTGAAGGAGGTGGCTGATGCCAAGAAGAGCTCCCTGGTTGTGAAGGATGAGGTTCTGAACGGTGCACAGAGGGTCGTGGTTCTGAACGATGCACAGAGGGTCGTGGTTCAGAATGCTGTAGAGAGAGACGTGGCGGACGATGTGCTGGAGGAGGAACTGCAACATCCGAAGATCGTCTAGACGTAACAGCTACGTAAATCCCGCGTAGCTTGTCATCAAGATGCCTCAACCATGAGACGTGCTCTCGCGGTGGGATAGTATCTCCCCTCTGAAAGCGCTGCATTAAAGCGGAAACCTCCTCTCGCGCCTCGCTTGTCAAGTCAACCTGTACACGAAGAGTTAACCAATTAGATCCTCGTTGTATGACAGACAACACGAATAGATAACCAATTGAATATGTCCAGGTTAAGAAAAGACTTAACATATGAGAACCATGGCACGTACCACGTGGTGTCTGGTTCCCACAACAGAGGCAGTTGGGTACATATCGCTGGTGAGAGGGGCTTCGATCTAATCAGGAGCAGCTGATGGGACCAAGTAGATCCTTGTTGTATGCCGGTAACGCTGCAGATACAACCCGAACTCGTCCCAGTTAAAGGGCCGAACCTCATCCCAGATATTTGTCGGCGCGGTAGTCCATTCGTCAACGTAAGGGGTAATGCTCTTAAGCCAATAAGCCATAGACTTGTTTCCTCCTAGGCGACTGTACCTGAGATTGACATGCGCGTTACATGATTAGGTATATTCTGAATGCAGAGCTGAGAACTAAAATAGTATTACTACTTACTTGGGCACGTGTTCAGGTAAGTGTGGAATATCTGGAATGTCAGGCTCTTGACATAGACTGAACTGTCTCATCACCCTATGAAGAGCCATCTCCTCAATCGTCACGTCGAACACCAACTTGGCCTTGGTCATCCAATAGTGCTGATCTCTAGTGCACAATCCAGAAATCCCAACTGGGTACCTGGATAATATAGCCTGATGCGAGTATGTCTCCCAGATAACTTGATCCTCGTGCAAACTATCAAACTGCGCCGTGAAGGACGGGTAGCAGCCCCTCTCCTGGCTATGCGCAAACTGTCTCTGTGCATGACAACAAATAAGCATTAGTAATACTATTGAATGGCAAGAAATAATCGAATTAATTGATACTTAATATGAAAGTACCTCTCGCCGTGTCCAAACAGATCCCATAGTAGGCAAGTCACCGATAGCAGGCACATAAGCCCCAGCTAAGTCCTCCAAACCAAAAGGTTTATCAACGTAGACATAGGGTCGTCCAATAGGGAATCTCTCGTATGACCAGAGCTGCAACAATAATGGACATCCAACAATACTTGATTTTCTAGACTTCAACAAGCAAGCTTTGCACAGGCCTCTGTACGTAGCCGCTAACACAGCAGAACCAAAACTCCTCTGCAGAATGTCCCTAGGGCAACGTGCGTCAGCTATCTCTCGTGCAATACCGATGAGTCGTGCATCGACAATGGTCACGTGGTTCTCCGTAAACATTGTCTTGCCGAACAGCCAAAGAATATATGCCTCTAGGGACCGATCAATCTGTGCCTCCGACAACTGAACATCGGGATATCCTAACGAGACAATCTACATAGAAATGTAATGATTGTATGAACATCGGGCAACTAAAAAAACAACATTTGTTTAAGTGGCCGTGAAGGTTACCTGAAACTGGCTCAACCATCTAAAAAGAGGCCCGTAAGGATCGTTATCTATGGCCCTAGCAGTTGGCACCGCAGCCAAAAAACGGGTCTGCATCGATTCTGGCCAACCAGATTCTGCCTCTAAAGGACCTATGGCAGCACCGGCCAGAGGTAATCCCAACAAGTAAGACACATCCTGTAAAGTAGGCGCCATCTCTCCCCAGGGAAAGTGAAACGTATGTGTCTCTGGTATACTTCAATTTTTTCTTTGTATCAAACATAGCCCCTATCTGGACTTGGTTCTGATTATACTACCATGGAGTCTCATGGTCATCGTTGACCGCAAGGCCGGTGGATATGTCCTGATCCCATGCAGAAGGAATCGGTACCTCCGCTTCATTCTCGGAATTTTCAGAATCCAGTTCTTCCGCCAATCCATCCTCGTCCTCTTCCAGTATCACCCTCTGCATTTCATCCCCTTCCTCATCCCCCATCGGCAAAACCAGAACCAGCTAATATTATCGACTGACTACTCTGCCCAGTATAATGACCACAAACATTGAGTGGCACGTAGTCCAACTCTTTCTCGGGTTGGCTAGCATCCACATCCGGTGGCTGTGACTCGGATAAATTAATCTCACTAGCCACTTCACTGCCATGGCCGGGTTCATACCCCCTGTGGAGTTGTACGGTATTCTCCTCCTTCGCCACAGGTTGCAAAAGTGCATATGGGTGGATTCTTCGGTCTCGGCAATGTCTTAACAGGGTCAACCAATGCTGGCTCCTATCTATCGGCATCAACTCCCACTTGACATTTTTACAGGATTTGGTCCACAATGCATGAATACTGACGGAACATACTTCAGGATCCAGCCCGAAACTAGTTGTCAACCAGTACTTCAACTGTCTAATGTCCAGTCTGTCCGGGTCTGTTAGTGTCATGACGCCATTTTTAAACTCGCTAAGATCAACCCCCAACTCATTATATCGAACATTACCAGCGCCGTAGTAAACAGTCAAATTTACTGATTCAGACATTTTCACCTGTCAGACATTGCGATCTTCTCATTAATCACAACTAACACAATTATTATCCGCTCCACTAATTATCCGCTAAAATGCCACTACATACAAATTAACACTATAATTCGCAATATGACTTATCTACACTAACTAAACTATACAACTCAGAGAAAATTTGTGAGGACATGATTATACCTTAGCGGAGTACTTGCACCACCGAACAACGACAGCACCACCGCCGCCCCCTCGACGACTGGAGGTTCAACTCTGGATACAACCCAAGCTGCACCTCCTCCTCACCACCTCCTCCTCCACAACTGCCCCTCCTTCTCCACCGCACCTCCTCCACCCCACCATGGCTCCTCCTCCCCAAACGCACAAAAAACTATCCCATAGCAAAAAAAAAAACCACCTTAGGCCGTCGGAGAATGCTATGATCTATCTATTCTGTGCCTTGGATGTGAAAATGGGTGGAAAACGGAGGAGATCGACGCGGGTTGGCTTTGTCTACAGAGAAGAACGAGAGAGAGAGAGAGAGAGAGAGAGAGAGCCAGAAACACAGAGGCGAGCACGAGAGGAAGGAGACGAGCGCGACGGGCCTTATCCAGACCTTTTCGGTCAAGTGTTGGCCGAAAAGCTTTTCGGCTGCTGACGGGCCGAAAACTGGCCTTTTCGGTCGCGCGTAGGCCGAAGCTACTATTTTCGACCTGACCGTCACCGACGCCACCTCTTCGGCCCAGGCACGGCCGAAAAGTCCTTTTCGGCCAAATCCTGGCCGAAAACCCCCTCTTCGGCCCACACGAGGCCGATGGGGTCATAGTTTTGATTTTTTGACTTTGAGTGCTATAGTTTCCGAAATTGTTATAAATAAAGTGATAGTTTTGAAAAAAAATCAGCTTTACATGGGTGTGTATGTATATCCTTACTGTACAGAGTTTCTTTCTAACAGTTTTACAGAGTTTCTTTCTGACAGTTTTGAACCAAAACTTGTTGATGCTAACCCTACTGTATCCCGATCAGCAAACTGATGCCAGACGCATCAGCCTCTCAAGTCTCAATCTACGAATCAACAGACGCCATCGTCCCGTCGACGACCTTCTGCTTCTCCTGGTTTAGCTCCCCTGTTGCCAGTCGAATAATCGCCTCGGTTGTTCTGCTCTGCCAAGACACCGTACCCAAAATCTTCAGATTTGGGGATCATGTTGTCCGATCGTCGTCCGGTTTGTAGGTTACCCCTCGATCTCTTTCTGTCTTAGTGTGCTGCAGACAAGGGGGGATATGGTCATGGTGTGGCTCACTCCTGCTCCTAGTATGCCCAACGACCTTGCGGTGCCATGCAATGGTCCAGCAGGAACGGGCTGGACTCCGCGCATCCCCGACGCCACGGCGCGTAGCGTCCGAGGGGCGTGTCGTCGTCGAACTCTACCGGCAGCATGCTCCGGCCCGCTTGGGGAGCCTTCGCCGGCCTCGAGCTGCAGCGTGCTCTGACTCGGGAAGCCGTCGCTCGCCTCCGGCTGCGGCCAGCTCTGGCTTATTAGGAAGCCCTCGGCGGCCTCCAGCTCCAGCGTGCTCTGGCTCGGGAAGCACTGGCCGTGGACGGACTCCAGCTGCAGCGTGCTCTGGCACAGGAAGCACTGGCCGGCCCCCAGCTGCAGCGTGCTCTGACACAGGCAGCACTGGCCGGCCTCTAGCTCCAGCGTGCTCTGGATCGTGAAGCTGCCCTCGCTCGCCTCTACCTGCGGCGAGCTCTGGCTCGGGAAGCCTTCGCCGGCCTCTAGCTGCAGTGTGCTCCGGCTCAGGAAGCTCTCCGTCACCTTGCAGTCCGCCTCGAATGTCGCCCTCGGATCGCTGTCCCTCATCTCCAGATTGGCTGGATTTTGATCAATCTTGTCAGAAATGTAGATTGTGTTGCAACCGCAATGCTCAAATAAAAGATACTGAAGTGTTAAACAGAGTCAGATTGAACTGAAAAGGAAAGTAACCAAGTTTAATTAACCAATTTTCCATCTAGATTCAGCGAACCACTTGAACTTTCACCATGTCCAACGAGACAAACTTAAACAGCTACTGTACTTCCATTTGCTGATACAATGTACGTATTCAGTTTCTTAGTTGGATTGTGGACATGTTTCACTTCATTGTCAGAAATTTGAAATTTGTGTTTCTACAGCATTCTTACTGATCAAACAGGAGATTACTGAAGAATCAAACATAACCATTGTGGCATTGTGCCAACATAAGCAAATATGTGTGCCAACATAACCCAATTTTCCGTCTAGATTTCGTTGAACTATTTCGAAATTTTTGCCACGCCCAATCCTGTAAAACAGCTACTGCATCTGCATTTGCATTTGCGGACACAAGGAATCCAATTTCTTGTCAGGGACAGCTAACTAAACGTGCCTAGATATGAACAGTTAGCTATCAGAGATAGGCGTTTCTACATCGTTCCCATCAAAGTTTACAGATACAGAAACCTCCCAGGCTCTGAAACCAAACAAGATGGGGATTAACCAAGCCAACTTTCCGTCCAGATTCAGTCACCAACTGTCAACTCAGCTAGAGGTATCTAGTCCCACGAAAATTTACAGATACAGCAACCTTCCATGCTGTGAAACATAACAGGATAGGCGGGATTAACCAAGCCAACTTTCCCGTCCAGATTCAGTAACCAACGGTCAACTCAACTATAGAGGCATCTAGTCCTGAACCCAAAGAAAGGCGGTGGAGGGATTAACCTAGCCTAAATGCCTGTCCAGATTCAGTAGTGAGCAATCAGTTGGCGCACTCGATCGCACCGGGAGGAAGATGCTTACCGTCGAGACGGTCGTGCGGCCATGCGAAGTAGCCCCAGTCCCACCTCTCGAAGTCGTACTTGGGGCGCTGCAGCCTCACCAGCGGCTCTCGCACGGCGGCGGCGAACCCAAGCTCCGGGCCCCTGCATTTCGAGTCGCGAACCAAACACCAAGAATCAACTAACCCGGTCCGAAACAGAGACACGTCGAGCAAGAAAGCGAGCAATCCTTGAATGAACAGAGCAGGGCAGAGAGGTGCAACAATGGCGGGCGGCGACCGCGAGAACGGAGGCGAGCTCAGCAAGCATCGGCGCGCGGAAGAAACAGAGCAAGATGGAGGTTGGAGGACGGAACCAAGGAGGAGGAAAGAATCGAGCGAAGGATGCTCGCCTGGGAAGTGCGACGCCCGTGTCCATCTCGATCTCCGCCCTGAAGCGGCCGCCGCCATTCCTGTGCTCCCCCCTCCTGGATGACGGTGACCACGCCATCGCCGGGGACATGCTGCCACCGCTGGACCTCACCATCGCCGGCGACATGCTGCCACCGCTGCTCATCTCTCGGGATGGCTCTCTCTCTCTCTCTCTCTCTCTCTCTCTCTCTCTCTCGTGCGTGGTGGGCTCTCTCCTGGAGTCGTGCATGGGCGCTGGGACAGATATATATAGGAGCAGTTAGAGGAAGAGAGGGGAGGTGTTCGAGGATAGAAGAAGAAAGGGCGGAGGAAGGAAGGGGCGGGAGTTTTTTTTTTTTTTTTTTGAAACATCAAAACTTTATTTCTCAAATAATCGCAAGGTCATTTACAAGGCCATGAGAAATAAAATCGGGAACGTAGAGTCCCAAAAACCTGAAGATCTATCGCTAAACGAGTTCCTCGCAAGATCATTTGCAACTTCATTTGCTTCCCGCAGGCAATGGGTATATGAAACATTTGCAAAGTCCAGTGATAACTCATTGCATTCAAGAACAGTGGCTATGTCCGAGCCCACGTAATCATCAGCTTTTTGCACCGCCTCCGCAGCAAACGTGCAATCTGTTTCTATAATAACTTTGTTGCACCCAATTCTCCCTGCTAGGTATAAACCGTTTCGTATCGCGGTAATCTCTGCCGAGTCAACACAACTTGAGTGTGGAAGGAACCAAGATGCTGCAGCAATGAAGTTTCCCCTTCCATCGCGAGCAACAGCACCCGTCGCTCCTGAGAGTGTCTCATATTGAAAAGCTGCGTCAACGTTAATTTTGATAACATCACCGCATGGCTTCTTCCACATCTGATCTTCCTTTCTTCTTGGTAACTTTGTTGTGTAAGCTCTTATAAAATTCGTCGTGAGGACTTTGATCGACACAGCACTCCTTTCAGGGGTTTGGATCACTTCCCCTTTCATATGCTGACACCGCTGCCACCAGATAAACCATGATGCAATCAAAACCAATTCAGCAGTTTGCAAGCCCTCGTGAACTGAACCGATCCTGGCTAGAATTTCCAATGTGACAGACCCCGAGCGATCTTGTCTTACTGCATCTGTTATGATTTCATGTAGCCCGAGTTCAGTCCAAACTTCCTTCGCCCTACAACAGGTAAAAAGAACATGCTGAACATCCTCAATCTCAATCTTACAAGTCGGGCATTGGGGTATTAAAGGTATATGCCTATCTGCAAGGATTCCCAAGCAAGGAAGGGGCGGGAGTTTGTTAGTTGCGGCCGGCCGTTACGCTTGGACCCCCCTCGCTTCGCCTCTATGGGCCCCTCCTTGTGGCCCGCCCACCCTGTGCCCGTCCCGTCTCGTGTGCATCATATGTAAGCCAAATTTTAGGTCAAAAAAATGTAAGCCAAATTTTACCTCCTTTTTTTATGTAAGCCAATTCCTATTTGGCACCTATGCGCCAGTTAAAGGCCACTTCGCAACTGACGCAACCCCCCCCCCCCCACCCCACCCACCCACACACACACCTTGGGCTCGACCGATCTAAGTCTTTTTCTTTCTCACTACTGTGATTTTGAACGTTCGGCTGGTTTTTTCTAGACAACTTTTTTGGTTTTTCTTCCACCACGGGTTTTAGCCAGTTTTCTCACTTTTCCTTTTTATTTTTGGGTTTATTTTTCAAATACGTGAACTTTTTTCTATTTTGTGAAATGTTCTTAAATTTCATTTCATTTTTATTTCCTTTTTGTTTTTTTAAATGTGTGAACTTCTTTTCAATTTTTCTGAAATTTGTGATTTTTTTTTAAATTTTGTGAACTTTTTTTAAATTTAAGAACTTCCAATTTTTGCCAAAAAAAATTCAAATTCAAGAACTTACTTCATATTACAATTTTTTTCAAAACCCGTGATTTTTCTAAAAATGTGTGAAAAAAATCGAATACGTGAACTTTTTCCAAATGAATGAACACTTCCAAATCCGCGGACTTTTACAAAATGGGTAATTAGTTTCATGCCCCTAGTTGTGTCCCACTCGGCTGTTTTACCCCTAATTTCCAGAAGTTGTCGGTTCTGTCCAAGTGACTTCGCTTCTCTTATTTTTTTTCCCTTTGACCGTTTGACCGTCACTTTGAAAAATTCATAACTAATTCATTCTAAATCGGAAAAATGCAAATAAGATACTCCCTCCTTCCCAAAATATAAGGCGTGCTTGACTTTGCACGGTCTTTGATGCATGATTTTGACAACAAATATATATCAAAGTACATGGACTGAACATGTATAAAAGGCATAGTCGTATTTGTCTTGTAAAACAATTTTATTTCATATATCCGTGTACTAATTTTATGGACATAGAATACGTGAAAATCATAGTCAAAGTTATGCAACAAAGACAAGAAAAGTCAATCAGCGCCTTATATTTTGGGAAGGAGGGAGTACCAAAATTCTCAGGAAAAACATCACTTATATGTCAATGTTATTTGCATTCATGACAAAAGTGTTGGAAAGTGCCCATCCGAGTTTTAGCTCTTATGATACCACCATGAATAATAAAATCTAAAAAAATTCAAAAAGAAATTTGGTGGCAAAGAATAACAAATGTTTTAAGTGCTTGCCAAGTTTCATCAGGGAATGACATTCATGGAAGTTGTGGCAAAAAACAATCTATTTTGGATTGCTAATTATTATTTTTGCCACGACTTCCACGAATGACATTCCCTCATGAAACTTGGCAAGCACTTAAAACATTTTTCATTCTTTGCCAACAACGTTTTTTTGAATTTTTTAGATTTTACTATTCACGATGACATCATAAGAGCTAAAACTCGGATGGGCACTTTCCAACACTTTTTTCAATGCAAATGACATTGACATATAGATGATGTTTTTCCAAGCATTTTGGTATCTTATTTGTATTTTTCTGATTTAGTATGAATTAGTTATGAAGTTTTCAAAGTGATGGTCAAACGGTCAAAAGGCAAATCATAAGAGGAGCAAAGTGACTTGGACAGAACCGATGGCTTTTGGAAATTAGGGATAAAACAGCCGAATGGGACACAACTAGGGGCATAAAACTAATTATTCCTTTATGAAAAACCATGAACTTTCTTCAAATCCATTAACTTTTTTTCAAAATCCATGAACTTTTTTCAAAAAAAAATCTAGATTCTTGAACTTTTTCATACACGTGAAGCTTTTTTGAGTTTTATGACCCGTTTTCAAACCCATTATTATTTTAAAATTTGTATTTTTTTTCATAATCCATGAACTTGTACACAGATTTTGAACTTTTCATATACGTGATTTTTTTTGAAATTTTTGAACTGTTTTCCAATCCACATTTTTATCCAAAATTTAACTTTTCTCAAAGTCGGCAGTCAACGGTCAATCATCCACCTTTCAACCGGTCAAAAGTCCACCTGTCATGCATAGCTGTGCCGACCCAGCACGCGCGCATGCGTGGGCGCCAGTTGGCCTAACTGACGCTTAAGCCGCTAGTTAGGAGCTCTCCATGAGTTCCATTCTCTCTGGTGACTCATACATTCATCACTAAGTTTGTGGCCGATGTCTCTGACGTGAAGGCCAAATCAAAGGGTGGAAGCATTAACACGCCAAGGTTGGCTAGCATGTTGACAACTAGCTAGGAATGCACATTGTGTTGCCTCTGCGGTTGTCTGTCGTGACGAACATGGAAATGCTACTGAGGCTTCAGCCACGATATTTGAAAGTATGAATGCCCCTAAAATTGTGGAAGCAACGGTGATAAGGGAGGCACGTCTGATTGCAACGAAGTGCTTACTATTTCGGATTGCGTCGACGTGACCAAGAATCTGAATTCCTATAATAGGCTAAGTAGTTATGGTTCTATTTTGAAAGAAACTGGTAGGAAAAAGGAAATGTTTCAATGGGTCATCTTCGACCACGAGGGGTGAGAGTTAAATAGGGATGCCTATGCTTTGGTGAAATTTGCATCCTCCTTACGTGGAGGTAGACACATTTGCCGTCGACGCCCCCGAACCCTCTTGTATTTGTATGAACATTATTGAGCAATAAACCTCATTCCCTAAAAAATGCAACTCGACGTCAGTCAAACCAGTCAAGAAATAGCTTATCTTCAACTTCTTAGCTTCTTCGAAATAGAAATCGGGAATTGTAGCTTCCGACTTGTGCATTTAATGTGGGCTTGCACATCATCAGACGAACAATATTGTTTACCGCCTTAGTCTAAACCTCGGTTACTTCTGCCATTCATCGTAAGTGTTCTAGGTGCAAGTGATTGTGTCGTTGTATCATTGATCGGAGAGCAGGGAAATGCTAGCACTGCAGGCAACGCATGGGTGATGTCTATGCTTCCTCGCGGTGTCGCGCTCTGATGTCTACTACGTAACCTTTCTTCTTGTAGGCGTTGTTGGGCCTCCAAGTGCAGAGTTTTGTAGGACAGTAGCAAATTTCTCTCAAGTGGATGACCTAAGGTTTATCAATCCGTGGGAGGCGTAGGATGAAGATGGTCTCTCTTAAACAACCCTGCAACCAAATAACAAAGAGTCTCTTGTGTCCCCAACACACCCAATACAATAGTAAATTGTATAAGTGCACTAGTTCGGCGTAGAGATGGTGATACAAGTGCAATATGGATGGTAGATATAGGTTTTTGTAATCTGAAAATATAAAAACAGCAAGGTGGTAAGTAACAAAAGTGAGCGAAAACGGTATTGCAATGCTTGGAAATAAGGCCTAGGGTTCATACTTTCACTAGTGCAAGTTCTCTCAACAATGATAACATAATTAAATCATATAACAATCCCTCAACGTGCAACAAAGAGTCACTCCAAAGTCACTAATAGCGGAGAATAAACAAAGAGATTATTGTAGGGTACGAAACCACCTCAAAGTTATTCTTTCTGATCAATCTATTGGGCTATTTCTATAAGTGTGATAAACAGCCCTAGAGTTCGTACTAAAATAACACCTTAAGACACACGTCAACGAAAACCCTAATGTCACCTAGATACTCCAATGTCACCACAAGTATTCGCGGGTTTGATTATACGATATGCATCACACAATCTCAGATTCATCTATTCAAACCAACACAAAGAACTTCAAAGAGTGCCCCAAAGTTTCTACCGGAGAGTCAAGACGAAAACGTGTGCCAACCCCTATGCATAAGTTCACAAGGTCACAGAACCCGCAAGTTGATCACCAAAACATACATCAAGTGGATCACGTGAATATCCCATTGTCACCACAGATAAGCACATGCAAGACATACATCAAGTGTTCTCAAATCCTTAAAGACTCAATCCGATAAGATAACTTCAAAGGGAAAACTCAATTCATTACAAGAAGGTAGAGGGGGAGAAATATCATAAGATCCAACTATAATAGCAAAGCTTGCGATACATCAAGATCGTGCCAAATCAAGAACACGAGAGAGAGAGAGATCAAACACAAAGCTACTGGTACATACCCTCAGCCCCGAGGGTGAACTACTCCCTCCTCGTCATGGAGAGCGCCGGGATGATGAAGATGACCACCGGTGATGATTTCCCCCTTTGGCAGGGTGCCGTAACAGGGTCCCGATTGGTTTTTGGTGGCTATAGAGGCTTGCGCCGGTGAAACTCCCGATCTAGGTTTATTTCTGGGGGTTTCTATATTTATAGAAATTTTTAGCGTCGAGAACAAGTCAGGGGGCCCACGAGGAGCCCACAAGACCGGAGGGCGCGCCCTCCACCCTTGTGGAGGCCTCGTGGCTCTTCTGGCCCCAACTCTTTTGCTTCGGGGGCTTCTTCTGGTCCATAAAAAATCACCGTAAATTTTCAGCTCATTTGGACTCCGTTTGATATTCCTTTTCTGTGAAACTCAAAAACAAGGAAAAAAACAGAAACTGGCACTGGGCTCTAGGTTAATAGGTTAGTCCCAAAAATAATATAAAATAGCATATAAATGCATATAAAACATCCAAGATGGATAATATAATAGCATGGAACAATCAAAAATTATAGATACGTTGGAGACGTATCACGCTCGCGTTTGAGAGTACCTCAAGAATGGTGTCCAAAATGGTTGGCTGGCCTCTTGCTGTTGATGGGTGTCGGGCGCATCGACGTGCAGAGAGGACGCCATTATGGCATACCTAAAATCAAGGGAGTTCTTGGAGCTTCGAACTATGGATTCGATGTGGGTCCATGCATCATCAATAATATATTATCCTCAGAAGTGCCAGGCAAGCAAACCCCCTTGTTCATCTCGATACAATCCCTCTCTCTCGCTCTTGCTATCTTTTACTGCATTAGGACAACACCGATTCAACTGTTACATGTTGTGTTAGTTGAACCCATTCCTTTGCATGACCTGTCTTTGCCACAGTAAATAGTAAAACCAACTAGCATGGGTAGGAATAGCTTGAGCCATGTTGTGACTACTCATCTATGCTTGCTTGTCATGCCTGCTATGTTTAGAGTTGTGTCGGGTCAGATCCATCTGGGCGATGAATTGGAATGGTTGTCTTCATGTCCTACTGTGTGAGAGCAAAGTGTGTGAACCCGATTTGGTAAAGGTAGCGATGAGAGGCCATGTAGGAGTACATGGTGGGTTCTCTCATTGAGACCGTCATCAGGAACTGAGTTCTATGTTTGTGATCCAAGACTAGTTACTACCACACATTGGGATCCTTAATTGACCCACTCGCTTATTAATCTCCTTGATCTCTGTCCAGGAGTCGCAACTAGTTTCTAATGCTTATAGGATGTGCTGGGGGCCATGCTTAGCACTGACCGGAGGGGTGGGCTTTGATGCGGCAGGCACCATGGCCGCCGTACCAAGCATAGTACCATCCAATGAGGTGGACTTGCGAACCCTGTAAACATCGTTTGAGGCCGTGATGGAAACTCCGTCCGGACTTCTATTACGGGTTAGTTCTCAGATAGGCGATAAACCTGGACTAGAGTCTTGCGTGGTTAGTCAGGTTGTGGCCGACACCCTCACCAGGCTTCCGCTTGAAGGTTGCCGAGATACATGACATGTACATGGTGGTAAGTGGTGAGAGCATGTGTGAAGAAGTACACTCCTGCAGGTCAATGGTCTATTCGGATAGCTGCGTCCTCGGATATGGACTACTTGGAAAGCTTACATTGTTCATAGACAAGTTGAAATGGATACTCTAAAATGCGCAAGATAGGCGTGAGTGCTATGGATGGCCTTCTCGTAGGGAGACGAGAGCGGATCCATAGTGGTGTATTGATGTGGTGAATATGTGGACTCGTGTGTGCTCTCTCACCTCAAAGAAATTACAGGTAGTCGTAGTTCAGGATAGCCACTGAGTCAAAGCTAGCTTGCTGCAGTTAAACTCCACAACCCCATTGTTGATACTGATGCATATGTAGATAGTTCTGATGTAGGTCTTGCTGAGTACCTTTGTACTCACGGTTGCTTAATTTATGTTTTTGCAGAGGAGACCTCAGCCTCGCTTTTGATTTCTGCGATGAGTTCGACGTTGACCGATTAGCTTGGGAATTCCAGACAGAGGTCTAGTTCCTATGGAGGGTCTTGTAGATAGTCAGGTTTCTCAGCCTTTTTATTTTGTAGTTGTCTGTACTCACACATGTTATGCTTATGTTGCTTGTATGACTTTGTATGTTGGGTCACGAGACCCATGTTTGTAATACCAAGCTATGTATGGCTCTTAGCCTCTTAAATAAATACTTTGAGTCGTAGAGTTATGTTGTGATGCCATGTTGTATCTACACATATCGTGCATATTGTGTGTATGTTTTAAAATGAATTGATATGTGTGGGATTCGACACCTAATTATCTGCCTGTGGTAGCCTTTCCTACAAGTGAATGCCTCCTAGTGCTTCCATTGAGCCTTGGTAGTTCGCTACTGCTTTGGAACACATGGATTGACTGGCATGTATTCTTCTTTGCTCCTGTGTCTGTCCCTAAGGGGAAATGTCATGCGTTGTTCCTTTAAGTCATTGTAGCTTGTTACGACTTGGGTTCATATGTTGATGACCGAAACGTGCACTGCTGGGTTACGTATGCCTGTCCTGTACATTTGTGCCACCTTGGTTTATGACTAGTCATGTCGACCTGGGTTCTTTGTCATATGGATGCTAGCATCACAGTCATATACATGAGCCAAAAGACGCAAACGGTCCCAACCAAGGTAAAGGTGGCAGCCGTGGATTACCGTGCGTGAGGCCGCAAAGTGATATGATGTGTCTTATGCTAGATCGGTGTGACTTAGGATCAGATTCCCGACACCCGCGCACTCCTCCACCCGCGCCTCGCACCACGATCCTCGCCCCTTCCGCACCACGATCTCCGTCCCGTCTATGGTGTCTGGCTCCCGCTGGTCCAGCAGGGCTGTGGCGTGCCCTGGCCGCGCTCCGGCCTTTCTCCGCTAACCCTTCCTCGGCGTGTTTCTAGGATGGCCGCAAGCTAGTTCCTTGGTCGTCTCGGGCGCCCTCCCAGCAGCTGCCATCACTCCTGTCGGTCCGGCGGGGGATGCGGCGTGCCTGGTAGCGGCCATGGACGCCCATCCTCGCGGCCCTCCCCTCCCCCCGGTGGCGCGGCCCTGCCTGCCACTGGTGCTTTGGTTGGGCGCGGGCCCGCGGCCGGTTGCAAGGGTGCTTGTGTCCTGCCTCGTGCAGGCCCCCCTCCTCCGGCGGCCCTTCCCCTCCTCGATTCAACATGACGGCTCTCGCATGACGGTGCAAGGTTCCAGTGGTAGTGGCAGGCGTGGGGCGCCTCACAACGGGTCCTTGCTGGCGCTGCTCCGGCCCCGACGGCCTCGAACCCACGTTCTCCGGTGTCCAAGGCTTGCCGGCGTTCCCTTCCGGGCGGCTTCAACCTCGGTGACCAGTAGCTGCGTCCCCTCCAGCTCGTCTAGTTCGCCGGTGTTCCAACGGTTACGGCCACGGCAACTCGGATCCGCGTCTCTCCAGTCCTAGCTTGCTGGCATTGCCGGTCACCGTCGCCTCCCTCTCGCGGTGGTCTTTGCTTCGCTGCCAGCCCTACCCTGTACACCTCAAAGCCTCGCCTTTTGCCTGGTCCATTGTTCGTGGGTTCGGAGGCGATGCCACCCTCCGGCGGCAGGTGCAGCCCAACCAACCCGACCAGTGTTGGCCTCCTCATCGCCGATCCCATTGCCGGCGGCTATGGGATTGCTCAGTCTCAGGCCAGGGGGAAAGTCCTGCTCGGCTTGCCCGTGCTGGCAGCGGCGATGCCTGTGGGTATCGTTTTCCTTCTTGGAGGCGCTGCTACGGCCTTTAGCTGTGCCCCTCTTCGAGCTTAGGGGGAACCCGAGGTCTGGCTCCTCCGGACCGGATGGCGACGGCGTTTCGGCGTTGTCTTCCTTCTTGAAGGTGCTACCTTGCTCGCTCGCGGTGTCCCCAATGATGGCCTTGATGATGTGTTAACCTCTCTTGGTTTTGGATTGGTTGGTTTCGGCTCTGTTGTTTCTTCTGTTCAGGCTGACCATTCCTTGTCTCTCTGCTCCGGGCATCATGTTCACGCCTGTCTGCGTTCGTATCATGTGTTGTATCCTACGTCGTACTATTTCTACTTCTTCTATCAATGAAATCATACGCAAGCTTTACGTATTCAACAAAAAACTTTCCCAACACATGCCATGTAAACGCACCGCCACCGCACCACCATCGCCTCATCCCCGCCTGCGTTGCTGCACCGCAGCACCACACGTGAAGCCCCCGCGCCACACGCCGGTGTCTTCCATGCATGCGAGAGAGAAAGAGATTAGGCACTGATGGTTGGGACACATATGCCAAGCTAAGTATAGGGGAAGCTGTATAAAGCGGAACATTTGTGAAACCTAATAATATATTTATTGGGATAGCTCTATAGACAGTTATACGGGATGGTTTTGTTGGGTATATATAGCTGCTGGAGATGCTCTCATACAAACTATCATTCGCCTGCCCGAATAGAGGCGGCAGTACTCATGTTGCTCACGGGCATGATGGGCCACGCGTCGTCGACGGTTTCTGATCCCATCTCGTCCTTCGATCCGCTAGTGGACAAATGTGTAACGAACTTCCTTTCAAGAAAAAAGAAGTGTGTAACGAACAACTGCGTAACCAACGAAATATCCCCGACATGTACGCGCGGACACCAATCCCCAGCGCTCCCTATTTATACACGCACCGCGCGCGCGCGTCCACTCGCTACCTAACTGCCACCCCCGATCCATCGATGAGTCCCACGTCGCCTCGGCAGCCCGGCTTCGGCGCCGGCGGGCAGCGCCAGCAAGCCGCCGCCGCCGCCGCCACCACTCCGTTCAAGATCCACAGGGACTCCCACCTCATACACAAGGGCGCCACGGCCGGCGCATCCGCGTCCTCGCCGCCCTCCTCCTCGTCCACCAACTCCTCCGTCTCCTCCTCCCCTGGCGTCGGCCAGCAGCGGTCGGCGCCGAGGCCGAAGCAGCAGCAGCAGCAGCAGCCTGTCATCATCTACACGCACTCCCCCAAGGTGATCCGCACCAGCCCGCGCGACTTCATGTCCATCGTGCAGAAGCTCACCGGCCTCGAGAGCGCCGCCGCGTCAGCCGTCACCGGCGCCGCGCAGGACGAGTCGTCGTCCTCGTCGACGGAGAGCTGCGCCAATGCCCACGCCAGTGCCGTGCCGCCGCCGCCGCCGCCGCCCCAGTACATGGATCCACCTCAGCTGATGCCGCCGCCGGCGCAGCTGGATCACGCGCACTTCATGCCGGACATGCCGCTGTTCGCGCCCTCGGAGCATCAGCAGCACATGCTCTGCGCCTCCAGGGGCAGCCTCTACGGCCACTTCCCGCCCACGGTGGAAGCCGTGTCGCTCGGCGGCCCAGCGAACATGCACGACGGCGCCGCCTCTGTGGGGGTGTTCTCCCCGTCCATGGTGGAGGCGATGAGAACGGCGTATCCGGATTACCAGTTAACTTAATCGACATGCATGAACTAGGCGATGATCGATCACGACGCATCGATCCATGCAATAATCGGAGCAAGTTTGTCTTTATTTTCTTCATGTTTTCTCATCTTGCTTCATTTCGGGGAACGTACGTGCAGAGACAAGAGAGGTGAAGGATTGACTGGCCTGGCCGGTGTATGTATGCATGCAGGACAATCCGTCGACGTACGTCGCAACGCATGCATGCATGCAAGGCTGGCTGAGCTCCAGATCTCCCGGTTAATTACTCTATTTTTGTTAGCAAAAAATACTAGTACCAGTAGATGCAGTTCCCAAATCCCAACCATGCATGGCTTTCATCATGGTTTTTTTCCTTTGTCAGAATTAGTTCCTCTGTTTGATCATTTTAGTTCCCTCGTGTGTGTCCTCGGTCAAGTTGATTAGAGTAGAGTTTTTTTAGCTGATTATGGTAGAGGCTTGGTTATAATTTTCCCACTGTACCTGTAAATAAATAAGCTGCAGAATTGCTGAAAGGAATTGTCGATTCTCCTATCGATCGATGTAAATCGTGAATGAATGATACATTTTTTTCAGGTTTTTTTGGGCATTCAGGGAAATAAATGGATTATTTTAGGGGTTATAAATGGATTATATATTTATTTTTTGAGAATCATAAATGGATAATATATATTAGACTCAATCTTCACATTCCTATATCTGCTTTATTTAATTCAGACCACCAGTCCGGCCCATCTTAAAATTCTACTATATGGAACTAAGAGCATCTTCAACAGGCGCGCAACGTGCGGCGCGCTAAATAAACCTTTACAACGTCGAAATAGTCAGTTTTTGCGCGCAGCTCAGCGCTGGCTCCAGCGGCCGCTGCAAAATATAGCGCGCGCGAGCCGCTCCAGCAGGCGCTGCAAAAAAACAGCGCGCGCCCAGCACAAACAACATATGACACTCCAAACAAAACCAAAAAGATCAAACACATAAAAAATAAATCAACAATAAATAGTTCAATTTTATTACAACTCAAACAAATAGTTTGAGTTCCAATACAAAAATAGTTCAACACTACAACATCAAACATACAAATCATCATGCGTTTTGTCGGCAATTCCATGCCCACCACTCCTTGATTAGATCCTTCTGAAGATCATTATGCGTTTCAGCATGTCGAATGGCATGATAGGAGGCAACAAATCGGGCCACCCTCGCAGCCCTCCGCCGCACTCGCACGGGATCTCCCAAGAGCTCATATTGATAGTAGTCTAAATCTTGGCCACGCTTATTCTCGATGATCATGTTATGCATAATGACACAAGCGTGCATGATGTACCAAAGAATCTTTTAATCCCAAAATCTAGCCGATTCTCTCACAATAGCAAATTGGGCTTGCAAAATCCCAAAAGTTCTCTCCACATCTTTCCTAGCCGCCGCCTGAGCATTGTGGAAATCAAGATTTTTCTTACCTTCCGGTTTTTTCAACGGCTTCACAAATGTTTGCCACTTTGGGTAGATGCCATCCGCAAGATAGTAGCCATAGTTGTATGTATGGCCATTTGTGAGAAACTGCACCGTTGACAGTTCACCATTTGCAATCTTATTCATGAGTGGTGACCGATTAACAACGTTGATGTCATTCAAAGATCCAGGCATTCCAAAAAAAGCATGTCAAATCCAAGTCTCTTGATCGGCCACCGCTTCAAGGATTATAGTGGAACCCTTTTTCTGGCTGTGGAATTGTCCATGCCATGCCTTAGGACAGTTCTTCCAACTCCAATGCATGCAATCTATTGAGCCAAGCATACCTGGGAACCCGCGAGCTTTGTTCATCTCCAAAAGCCTTGCGGCGTCTTCAGCATTGGGAGCTCTCAAATACTCCGGACCAAACACTTGCACAATTCCGACTGCGAAGCGCTTGACACACATGATGGCTTGACTCTCACCCATGGCCAAGTGGTCATCAACTAGATCAGCCGGAATACCGTATGCCAACATACGCAAAGCGGCTGTCACCTTTTGAAAGGTGCTATGCCCGAGTTCTCCGGCGGCATTCCTCCTTTGTTGAAAAAACTAATCATGGATCGCCAGTTTCTCTGCAATGCGCCTGAACAACTCGGTGCTCATCCTAAAACGGCGCCGAAAGTACGACTCGGGGTATACGGGATTATCCACAAAATAGTGCCTTATCAATCTGTTGTCGACATCGATCTTATCCCTCCAAATTTTCTGACGACCCATAACCGAACCACCGTGCTTCGGCTTTTTATTGATGTGCATAGCTAGGATCATTGCAAGGTCCTCCTCCTCTTCAATATCAAATTCTTCGTCGGAAGAATCATATGACGAACCCATCTACAATATTGAATTGAAACTAGTCTAAGAACTACAAACAACATGCACCAAATTCATGTACAAAATGTGAAGTTGAAGCAATACATACCTTGTAAGCGTTTTGTCGAACACCTTGTGGGCGCCGAGCGGCAGTGGGTGGCCGGGCGCTGTTCGTCGGACGAATGGCGCGCTCGAGGGGCGGCGGCGACTAGAGGGAGGTGGAGGAAGTAGCGGTGGCGCGGGGATAGGCCGGGGAAGCGCCGTCGGGTCGCCGGAGCAAATGGGTAGGTGCGGGCGGCGGCGCCAGTGCCTGGATATGGCGGTAGGCGGAAGTCACGGCGCAGGCGCTCGAGTGTGCAGCGCGCGCACGAAATAAGCGGCGCGCGATGCCGTTTCGCTCCGCGCGCTGAATCAGTTATGCCGCGCGCGCGTTTTTTGCGCCTTCGCTGGAGCGACCGGAACGGCTGCGCGCGCGAAAAAATCCGATTTTTCCAGCGCGACGCTAATATCACGCGCCTGTCGGAGATGCTCTAAGGATATGGACGCCGATTGCCTAGCTTGAACTTTTTCAAGCTCAGGGAGCCGACGAACGGTTCATTTATTCGTGCTGCTCCACTAAACATTTTTCTAAGTTGTTGACTGCCAGATTGAAAGTCATTCTTACCTGTGATTATACGTGAAACCCAGCACTACTGTAAGAAGGTCCTGAGACCACACATCTAGAGGAGACCAATCGATCAAACTGTGTGCGGTCTATTAATCGTAAATGGTATGGTAATAAAACCGTTACCGATAAAACAAACTGTATGCAATAGCGGATCCATCAAATATGATTAGAAAAGAGTTGCATGCGTGATACGTGGCATACAATTGATTCATACAAACTGTTAGCAATGAGACAAAATAATGTGAATGGTTACCCAAATCCAGATGTCTGTGATAGACGGCATACAAGTGTGACGCCCCCGACGCGACGTGCACTAATCATACACGTAAATGTATACGATCAAGATCAGAGACTCACGAAAAGATATCACAACACAACTCTAGACACAAATTAAAGTCATACAAGCTTTATATTACAAGTCAGGGGCCCCGAGGGCTTGAATACATAAGCTCGAATACAAACGAGTCAGCGGAAGCAATAATATCTGAGTAAAGACATAAAGTAAATAAGTCTGCCTTAAGAAGGATAGCACAAAAGCAACAACGATCGAAAAGGCAAGGCCTCCTGCCTGGGAGACTCCTAACTACTCCTGGTCGTCGGCGGCCTCCATGTAGTAGTAAGCACCCTCGGAGTAGTAGTAATCGTCGGCGGTGGCGTCTGGCTCCTGGGATCCGTCATCTGATCGCAATAATCGGGTATAGGGGGAAAAGAGGTAGTAAAGCAACTGTGAGTACTCATCCAAAGTACTCGCAAGACTTACATCAGATCTATACTAAGTATGCATCAGTTTCAAAGGAAAGGGGGCTATATCTTTGGACTAGACTGCAGAAATGCTAGAATAGAAGGGAAAGCCTAGCCTATCAAAGACTAGCATCTTAAAGCATTAGAAGAGTGTAGATTAGCATATTATAAGTAGCAAGCATGTTGTAGTATTAACGCCCAGAGATCCTTCCTCGACACCCTGCGAGAAATCAATCCCGGAGCCATCATATTCATTTCACATCTCCAGTATCCAGTTCTAGTTGTATAGATCGGGATACGACTCCAAGTCATCCTGTTGCCGTGGGCACGACTATTCGAATAGATAAACTTCCCCGCAGGGGTGCACCACATTACCCGATACGCTCAATCATCTCTGGCCCGACACACTTTCCTGGGTAATGCCAGACCTCAGAAGACCAACACGTTGTAGTACTACCTAGGCTCAACAGAGAGGCCACCATGCCGGTCTACATCCTAAGCACGCAGGGGTCTTGGGCCCATCGCCTTTTGCACTCATGTATGTTGCGAACGCGGCGGGGATCAGTCCTGGCTACCCCTTTATACAAAGAAGGTGCTTACGCGGGCCACCCGGGTACGCGCCGCTAAACCACTGACGTCAGTGAGCTTTCGGAAGAAACGTACGACGCCGAGTGCCCATAACTATTCCCGTGTGGCGGTTAGTGCGTATAGGTCAATGACCAACTCAGATCAAATACCCAATCTCGTTAATGTCTTGGGAGCGCGCGGTGATGATCAGTGCTCATGTCGCCCCGTCTCGAGGACTTACGACAATCGCCAGGCCCAGCCCACTCCAGGGTGGTCTGCCTGCCTGGCCGTGCCTCGTAATTATCTCACGGGTACCCTCCAGGACAACCCGACTTCAGTACCCCTCGCGGGTACCCCTTGGGGCCAACCCGTCTTTATCATGGTTCTGTGGTAAAGCCAAAGTTCCCATGTGTCCAAAACACCGAGGGGGAACTGAAGGAATCACCCTCGATGGAATCCACCTGATGTAATCGTCAAGGTGAACTAGGGGGGATCACCCACGAGGTTCACGCTTGAGGTGTTGCACGACAGAGTCGTATCAGGAGTGGTGAAGGAGGAATCACCCTCGAAGACCACGACCGAATTGCTGCACTACAGAGCTATCATCAGAAGTGCATTACGAGGTATCACCCTAGGCACTCGATAGTAACTCTACAGAGTCATACAACTAAAGGGGGCTGAGGTGATGTGTCGGGTCCTGGACGTCGATCACGTTGATCGAGTCATCGGTGATGAAGCAGTGGCAACAGGGACAAGGTGAGGGGTCACTGATGGATCGCCAACCAACATATAGTAAGCATATAGGATAAGCAGGTAAGGTACAAAAGGCTATAAAAGCAGGCTATGCATCAGAATAGGAGCAAACAATTACAGTAGCAAAATATAATGCAAGCATGACAAAGAATGGAATGGGCGATATCAGAATGATCAAGGGGGTTTGCTTGCCTGGAAGCTCTGCTGCAAGTGGCTGGACGTCAAGGGCGTAGTCATACCCGGCAGTAGTGTCAGTCTCGGTGTCTACTGGAGAGAAGAGGGGGAAGAAACAATAAATATAAAGCAAACAGATGCGTCACAATGCATGACATGGCAATATGTAGTGCTAGAGGTTACCTAACGCATTGCTACATGTTACAAACGAAGCGGGAAAACATCTGGGAATGTTTTCCCAGTGTTTGGCATTTTCCGGATAGATGAACCGGAGGGGAAGGATCCATGTCCATCATACTAGAGGCATGTGACAGACGCACAGATTGCATATTCAGATTCGTTGCATTTTTCTGAGCAACTTTCATATATAAATTATTTTCATCGGACTTATAGATTATTTTATATGATTTTTCAAAGATTTAAACATTTTCTGAAATTATTATTAATTCAAAAATAAAAGGGAAATTGCTAAGTGCACACACAGAGTGTACACAGAAGTGTGCTAAAGGGCTGACAGGTGGGGCCAGTAAACTGCTGACGCGGTATTTGACTGGTCAAGGGGGTCCACTGGACCCACCTGCCAGTGACTGGGCTTGCCTAGTCAGCTAGTTGACTGGTCAACTGGGTCCAGTGGGACCCAGTGGTTGATACGTCTTCAACGTATCTATAATTTATGAAGTATTCATACCATGTTTACAATAATTTTATTTGGTTTTGGTATGATTTGAATGGAACTAACCCGGACTAACGCTATTTTCAGCAGAACTACCGTGGTGTTGTCTTTTTTGTGCAGAAATAAAAGTTCTCGGAATTGGACAAAACTTTTTGGACATTTTTATGGAACAAATAAAAAATACTGGAGCGAAAACCCACTGGAGGGGGGCCCCTGCTGCCCACTAGGCACCAGGGTGCGCCACCCCCCTCTGGCGCACCCTGGTGGGTAGTGGGCCCCCTGAGGCCCATCTTTGCGTGAAACCGATGCCAAAAATCCTAAGAAACCTCCAGAAATAACCCTAGATCGGAAGTTTCGCCACCGCAAGCCTCTATAGCCACGAAAAACCAATCTAGACCCTGTTCTGGCACCCTGCCAGAGGGGGAAATCATCACCGAAGGCCACCATGATGAGGAGGGAGTAGCCCACCGTCGGGGCTGAGGGTTTGTACTAGTAGCTATGTGTTTGATCTCTCTCTCTCTCTCTCTCTCTCTCTCGTGTTCTTGATTTTGCACGATCTTGATGTATCACGACCTTTATTAATATAGTTGGATCATATATATATGGTGTTTCTCCCTCTCTATCTTGTTGTGATGAATTGAGTTTTCCCTTTGAGATTTCGTTATTATCGGATTGAATACTTTTATGGATTTGAGAGCACTTGATGTATGTCTTGCTATGAATACCCGTGGTGACAATCGGGTATCATATTGATTCACTTGATATATGTTTTGGCACTTGACTCGCGGATTCCCGAGGTGACATAGGGGTAATCTATGCATAGGGGTTCGTGCATGTTTTCGTCCTTGTTTCTCCGGTAGAAATCTTGGGGCACTCTTTGAGGTTCTTTGTGTTGGATTGAGTATTATGAATCTGAAATTGTTTGATGCATATCGTATAATCAACTCACGGATACTCGTGGTGACATTGGAGTATCTAGGTGACATTAGAGTTGGTTGATGTGTATCATATGGTGTTATTTTAGTACGAACTCTTGGGCTGTTTGTGACACTTATAGGGATAGCTCGATAGATCGATCGAAAAGGATAACTTTGAGGCGGTTTCGTACCCGACAAACAATTTGTTCTTATGTTCTCCGCTAGATAAGAACTTTGGAGTGATTCTTCGTCGCACGTTGAGGGATGGTTATATGATCCAATTATATTAGCATTGTTGAGAGATTGCACTAGCGAAAGTATCAACCCTAGGCCTTGTTTTTAAGCATTGCAATACCGTTTGTGCTCACTTTTGTTACTTGCTACCTTGCTATTTTTTATTGTTCCTATTACAAAAATCAATATCTACTAACATTACTACACTTGTATCACCATCTCTTCGCCGAACTAGTGCACCTATACATTTTACCATTGTATTTTGTGTGTTGGGGACACAAGAGACTTTTTGTTATTTGGTTGCAGGGTTGTTTGAGAGAGACCATCTTCATCCTACGCCTCCCACGGATTGATAAAACTTAGGTCATCCACTTGAGGGAAAATTGCTACTGTCCTACAAAACTCTGCGCTTGGAGGCCCAACACGAGTCTACAAGAATAAAGTTGCGTGGTAGACATCAAGCTCTTTTCTGGCGCCGCTGCCGGGGAGGTGAGTGCTTGAAGGTATATCTTTTGATCTTGCAATTGAATCTTTTAGTTTCTTGTTTTATCACTAGTTTGGTTTATAAAAGAAAACTAAAAAAAATGGAATTGAGGTTGCCTCATATTATTCGTCTTTATCATGTCTTTGTTGAAAATGATGGATCGAAAAATTGTGCTCAATTGATAGAAGAAAAATTCAATAAAATGTTTGGCATAAAATCTTTGAATGATGAGCATGATTGCAATGTTGTTAGTATGCTTGCTATGAATATCCATGATGCTAATGATATGCAAAGCCATAAGCTTGGGGATGCTATATTTTATGAAGATGATATTTTTAGTCCCCCTAGTTTTGATGAGAAAATTTATTGTGATGAAAGCATGCCTACTATTTATGATGATTATATTGATGAAAGTGGGTTTGGAAGAGTGTCAACTCTAGGTAATGATCCCACTATTTTGGAGGGTGTTGAATCTTGCAATAATGATAAAAGTGGATTTGGTGAGGTCATGACTTTATTTAGTGATGAATCCACTATTCTGGAAGAGGTTTCAATTGACTATGATAAAAAGTTGCTATCTATGATGATTATTGTGATGATATGTATGCTATAAAGAGTAATGATATCCATGAAACTTGTCATCATGATTTTAATGCTCAATATGATTATGCCAATCAAGTATCACATGATAGTTATTTTGTTGAGTTTGCTCCCCCGACTATTCATGAGGATAAAATTGCTTACGTGGAGAGTAATAAAATTTCTATGCTTGTGGATCTTGAAAATAATGCTTTATGTGATAGTTATATTGTTGAATTCGTTCATGATGATACTGAAAATTACTATGCGAGAGGAACATATGCTTGTAGGTATTGCAATAATATCAAGTTTCCTCTCTATGTGTTGAAAATCTTAAAGTTTTGCTTGTTTTGCCTTCCTATGCTAGTTGATTCATGTTCCCATAAGTTGTTTGCTCACAAAATCCCTATGCATAGGAACTCGGTTAGGCTTAAATTTGCTAGTCATATGCTTCATGATGCTCCCGTTATGTTTCAATTCTTATCTTTTATGTGAGCATCATTGAAATCATCATGCCTACCTAAAAGGGCATTAAAGAAAAGCGCTTGTTGGGAGACAACCCAACATTCACCCCTACTGTTTTTGTGTGTTAAAATGATTAGGCTACTGTATTAATCATGTTTTATAGCTTTTGTTTTAATAAAGTACCAAGTAAAGCCTTTGGGATAGTGTGGATGATAGTTGACTTGATTCTGTGCAAAAACAGAAACTTTTGCGCCCAGTAATAGAATTGTTAAAAATCACTGCGGTGTCAAAAAATTCTGAATTTTTTAAAGATGATTTATATACAAATATCCTGAATTTTACTAATTTCTAAGAAATTTTGGAGTTAGATAAGTATAGTCATTATTCAGATCTTTACAGACTGTTCTGTTTTTGATAGATTATGTTTGCAATGCATAGTTTGCTTGTTTTACGGTTTCTATGGCTTATAGTGCTTAATATAAATTGTGGAAATTATTGAGTACAGTAGGAATTATGCGGAAACAATTATGAATCTTGTCTTTGACAGTACCCAAGTGGATGATTTGTTTTACTATGCTAACCCTTCTCACGAAGTTCTGTTAAGTTTTGTGTGATTGAAGTTTTCAAGTTTTGGGTGAGATTTCGATATGAGGAGAATAAGGAGTGACAAGACCCTAAGCTTGGGGATGCCCAAGGCACTCGAAGGTAATATTCAAGAAATATCCAAGAAACTAAGCTTGGGGATGCCCCAGAAGGCATCCCCTCTTTCGTCTCCAACATTATCGGTAACCTTACTTGGGGCTATATTTTTATTCGTCACATGATATGTGTTTTGCTTGGAGCGTCATTTTATTTTATTAGGATTTTCTTTCTGTTATTTAGAATAATGTTTTGCATATTTTATTTCAATAAAAATGTCAAGTATAGCCTTTACCATGCTTATTTTGCAAGTCTATATGTTGCTGTTTGAAAACAGAAAGATTGTTGTTATGTTTTGAATATTTGTGAATAGTCAAAACATGGTAAAATCTGGAAATTTTTGCAAGGTGAGCTATGACAAATTTTCTACAGTGTGGTCATTTTAAAAAAAAAATCGAGTTAGAGAAGTATGAGTATAATTGCACTCTTTACAGACTGTCCTGTTTAGACAGATTGCTGTTATGTTTGCATTGTTTGCATATGTTTGCTTGTTTAATGATCCTATTTGAGGATAGGAGTATTAAATATGCAGCGGCATTTAGTATGCAATGTTAAATAATAATTTAAGTGATTTTCTACAGTAGAGAATGATAAGGTTATTGCATTGATTTATACTAACTTATCTCATGAGTTCTTGTTGAGTTTTGTGTGGATGAAGTTTTTAAGATTTAGAGAAACCGTGATATAAAAGGAATTAAGGAGACACAAAAGCTCAAGCTTGAGGATGCCCAAGGCATCCCAAGATAACATTTCAGGAAGTCTCAAGCATCTAAACTTGGGGATGCCCCAGTAGGCATCCCACCTTTCTTCATCGACAATTATCGGTTAGTATCGGTTGAACCTAAGTTTTTGATTCTTCGCATGAGATGTGCTATTCTTGGAGTGCCATTTTATTTTGTTTTGTTTTTTATTTTAATAAAATACTTAAGATCTGAAATTTTTAAATGGGAGAGATTCCTCAAATAGCTACCCATTTACTTAACTACTCGCTTGATCTTCATTTATACCTTTCTGGAGTAGTTTGTCGAACACTCTCATGCTTCACTTATATTATTTTGAGAGTTTATAATAGTGATGAAAATTTGTACAAGCTATGAAATTGGTCCTAATATGATGAATATCCAAGAAGGATATAATAAAAACTTTCATATAGATCATTGGATATGATAAGTTTAATTCCTTGCAATAGTTTTGTGATATGGAGATAATAATATGTGAGTCATGTTGGTGAGTAATTATGCTTTAATAGGAATATTGGTGTTAAGGTTTTTGATTCCCTATGCAAGCACGTAAAGTCAATAGTTATGCAATGAAGTTATATCTTACTTGTGGTGCATTATTCGATGTTAGTTATGTTTAATGCTCGTTTATGATCGTTTTTGTTTCTTGGTTGGTCGCTTCTCAATCTATTTGCTAGTCTTCATTTGTACTAAGTGGGAATACTGCTTGTGCATCCAAACTCCTTGAACAAAGTTGTGCCAAATGAGTCCACCATACCTACCTATATACGGTATTTCCATGTCGTTCCAAGTAAATTTGTATGTGCCAACTCTAATTTTCAAAATGAATTTCCTTTTTGTGTGCCCGTACCGCTCATGAAGCGGCAGGGGGTGGCCAATATTTTCCATGCTAGATGTGTTATTCTCAAGATGAGTGTTTATTCACTTGTCATTGCACGAGAGTGTGGCAGGTAATAGGGATGCCCAGTCCTGAAATGAAAAGAAATTTTATTTATGTTGTCAATAATAAATTCCTTGGAAAGTGTTGGTATGGAAGGCACCCATGGATATGGCTAGCCATGGATTGTGAAAGAATGGGGGAAAAAGGAATAAACTTTATTTTATGTTTGGGAACCGCCTATGACATATCTAGCATGGAAAGTATTGGGAATTCTCGGTCGTTTTCGTTGACAGGAAAAGCATGCATCTCAAAACAATTTTATCTCTCAATTTAAGCTTTGAGCTCTGGCACCTCTACAAATCTCTGCTTCCCTCTGCGAAGGGCCTATCTATTTACTTTATGCAATTTTTATTTTCATTGAGTCTCCATCTTCTCTTATAAAGCACCAACTAGGGAACACTATTGTCATACTTGTGCATTGGGCATAATTAATATTCGAGTGTGTTTCAAGAATGGATCAATGATCGAGCATAATGGGCTAGGGATAGCTTTCTTTAGTGTTGATATTTTGAAAGACATGGTTGCTTGTTGATATGCTTGAGTATTGATGTCCAAATGTAAAATTATAGACTATTGCTTTGAATCATTCAAGTCCAAATGTCCATGCTATAAAAGAAAAGAGTATATGAGGAATATGATAGGTAGCATTCCACATCAAAAATTCCGTTTTCAATTGATGCTTTATCATGATGAATTTTAAGAGAAAGAGTTGCTGTTATGATGCTAGAAAAAGTGATTGAAATTATCATTTATCAAACTTATGCACAATGCTAGCATTCACACTTCATAAATTATTTCTTTTATCATTTACCTACTCGAGGACGAGTAGGAATTAAGCTTGGGGATGCTGATATGTCTCCAACGTATCTATAATTTATGAAGTATTCATGCCATGTTTACAACAATTTTATTTGGTTTTGGTATGATTTGAATAGAATTAACCGACTGACGTTGTTTTCAGCAGAACTACCGTGGTGTTGTTTTTTGTGCAAAAATAAAATTCTCGGAATTGGACGAAACTTTTTTGAGATTTTTCATGAAACAAATAAATACTGGAGCGAAAACCCACTGGAGGGGGGCATGCTGCCCACTAGGCACCAGGGCGTGCCACCCCCCTCTAGCGCACCCTGGTGGGTAGTGGGCCCCCTGAGGCCCATCTTCGTGTGAAACCAACGCCAAAAATCCTATAAATGCAGAAACCCCTAGAAATAACTCTAGATCGGAAGTTTCGCCCCCGCAAGACTCTGTAGCCATGAAAAACCAATCTAGACCCTGTTCTGGCACCCTGCCGGAGGGGGAAATTATCACCGGAGGCCATCTTCATCATCCCGGCGGCCACCATGATGAGGAGGGAGTAGTCCACCTTCGGGCCTGAGGGTTTGTACTAGTAGCTATGTGTTTGATCTCTCTCTCTCTCGTGTTCTTGATTTGGCACGATCTTGATGTATCGCGACCTTTGTTAATATAGTTGGATAATATATATGGTGTTTCTCCCTCTCTATCTTGTTGTGATGAATTGAGTTTTCCCTTTGAGATTTTGTTATTATAGGATTGAATACTTTTATGGATTTGAGAGCACTTGATGTATGTCTTGCTATGAATACCCGTGGTGACAATGGGGTATCATATTGATTCACTTGATATATGTTTTGGCACTCGACTCTCAGATTCCTGAGGTGGCATTGGGGTAATCTATGCATAGGGGTTGATGCATGTTATCGTCCTTGTTTCCCCGGTAGAAATCTTGGGGCACTCTTTGAGGTTCTTTGTGTTGGATTGAGTATTATGAATCTGAAATTGTTTGATGCATATCGTATAATCAACTCACGGATACTCATGATGACATTGGAGTATCTAGGTGACATTAGAGTTGGTTGATGTGTATCATATGGTGTTATTTTAGTACGAACTCTTGGGCCGTTTGTGACACTTACAGGGATAGCTCGATAGATCGATCGGAAGGGATAACTTTGAGGCGGTTTCGTACCCGACAAACAATTTGTTCTTATGTTCTCCGCTAGATAAGAACTTTGGAGTGATTCTTCGTCGCACGTTGAGGGATGGTTATATGATCCAATTATATTAGCTTTGTTGAGAGATTGCACTAGCGAAAGTATCAACCCTAGGCCTTGTTTTTAAGCATGGCAATACCGTTTGTGCTCACTTTTGTTACTTGCTACCTTGCTGTTTTTTATTGTTCCTATTACAAAAATCAATATCTACTAACATTACTACACTTGTATCACCATCTCTTCACTGAACTAGTGCACCTATACAATTTACCATTGTATTTTGTGTGTTGGGGACACAAGAGACTTTTTGTTATTTGGTTGCAGGGTTGTTTGAGAGAGACCATCTTCATCCTACGCCTCCCACGGATTGATAAACCTTAGGTCATCCACTTGAGGGAAAATTGCTACTGCCTACAAAACTCTGCGCTTGGAGGTCCAACACGAGTCTACAAGAATAAAGTTGCATAGTAGACATCAAGATCTTTTCTACGCTGGGACCCTAGGCCTCATTAAAAGTAGGAGTTGAATCATATGAAACTCGAATACTATAAATTGTTTCCACTTTAAAATAGTAATGTTCAGTAAAAGGATATTCAAAATTATGACAATAATTATCACTACTTTTTATAACATAAGTATTATCACAATAATCATCATAAGTAGCAACTTTGTTCTCATCATAGTCAATTGAAACCTCTTCCGAAATAGTGGAATCATTACTAAACAAAGTCATGACCTCTCCAAATCCACTTTTATCATTATAATAAAATTCAACACCCTCCAAAATAGTGGGATAATTATTATCTAAAGTTGACACTCTTCCAGACCCACTTTCATAAATATTGCCATCATCATAAATAGGAGGCATGCAATCGTCGTAGCAAATTTGATCATTCAAAGTAGGGGGACTAAAAAGATCATCTTCATTAAGCATAGCATCCCCAAGCTTGGGACAAACATTAATTGTAGGAAATAAATTCTCAAACATGTCATTGTCATCAAACATAGCATCCCCAAGCTTGTGGCTTGGCATATCATAAGCATAATCACTCTCATCATTAATAGTATGAATAGCACCAATAGTATAACAATTATTATCATCATAATTTCCCAAATTGGTGCCAAAAAGATTTTCAAGATTATAAGAAGTATCATTATCTTCCCAATCATAATCATCACAACAAGCAATAGGCATAAGAAAATCATCATCAATAGTTCTTTTGGACATTGTGCTATAAGAAAAAGAAGCAATATCATCATCAAGTGCATCATCTTCCACAATTATTGTTGATTCATTTTCATGAGGCAAAACAATAATAGGAGCAACATTATTTGGGAGAGATACCTTTTTACCTCTACTCTATCTTCTTTTCTTCTTCTTCACCACATCATGTGTGGGTTTAATTAATTTTTCTGAGCTTCTTATTGATGAGATTGGTTGAATATGGAGCTCCTTCTCGTCCCCTGTTTCATCATGGGAGACAATAGGAGGGAAAGTAGAATTCTTTACCCTTTCATTAGTATTCCTTTTTTATTCTATTGGTTTTTCCATCTTTCTATAGTTTGCAATATAAGCATTCTCATTGCAATTTACCATGCAAAACATATAGATATCTTTTAGATTAGTTTCAATGTCATCTGTGAGAATGAATACTTCAAACCAACTATTTTTGTGTGTCAATTCTTCACTCCCCAAAAATAGACAAAGCTCGTTATAAAGTTCAAGGGTGATCAAGTCATTACAATAATTGGCCATGATTCGATCATGAAAAAGTTTGCATTGGAAATTAAGATGGCCAACCTTATTGCGAAGTTCACAAGTAATAGGACAAAGAGAACATAATTTTGTAGCAAATTCATCTATCACTTTGAGCAAAAAATTGGTTCTATCATGTTTATTCTTCTTACAAAATCTATCATCCCTATAAGGCACGACTTCACAAACTTCATGCACTCCAAAAAAATTGACATGCTTATAAGAATTATTTTTATCATGACTAGTGCAATCATCATTAGTATTTTGGATATTCATAGAATTCATACTAACAACATTGCAATCATGCTCATCATTTATTACAAACATTTTATCGAATTATTCTTCTATTAATTGAGCACAATTTTCCTTTGCATCATTTGCAAGAAAGACATGATAAAGATGAATAATACGTGTCTATAGAGATGTTGGAGACGAATTATATGTGGAAATTAAATAGTACAATAGGAATTGAAGCTCTTTTCTGGCGCCGTTGCCGGGGAGGTGAGTGCTTGAAGATATATCTTTAGACCTTGCAATTGAATCTTTTAGTTTCTTGTTTTATCACTAGTTTGGTTATTAAAAAGAAAACTACAAAAAAATGGAATTGAGGTTGCCTAAAAAATCTCCAAAATGTTTCGTCCAATTCCGAGAACAAGCTGAATGATACGTGTCCAACGTATCTATAATTTACGAAGTATTCATGCCATGTTTACAACAATTTTATATGATTTTGGTATGGTTTGAATGGAACTAACCCGGACTGATGCTGTTTTCAGCAGAACTACCGTGGTGTTGTTTTTTGTGCATAAATAAAAGTTCTCGGAGTTGGACGAAAGTTTTTGGAGATTTTTTATGGAACAAATAAAAAATACTGGAGCGAAAACCTACTAGAGGGGGGGCCCTGCGGCCCTCTAGGCACCAGGGGGCGCCACCCCCCCTCCAGCGCGCCCTGGTGGGTAGTGGGCCCCCTCGAGGCCCATCTCAGTGTGAAACCGATGCCAAAAAATCCTATAAATACAGAAACCCCAAGAAATAACCCTAGATCAGAAGTTCCACCACCGCAAGCCTCTGTAGCCACAAAAAACCAATATGGACCCTATTCCGACACCCTGCCGGAGGGGGAAATCATCACCGGAGGCAATCTTCATCATCCCGGCGGCCACCATGATGAGGAGGGAGTAGTCCACGCTCGGGGCTGGGGGTTTGGACTAGTAGCTATGTGTTTGATCTCTATCTCTCTCTTGTGTTCTTGGTTTGGCACGATCTTGATGTATCGCGAGCTTTGTTAATATAGTTGGATCATATATATGGTGTTTCTCCCTCTCTATCTTGTTGTGATGAATTGAGTTTTCCCTTTGAGATTTCGTTATTATCGGATTGAATACTTTTTTGGATTTGAGAGCACTTGATGTATGTCTTGCTATGAATATCCGTGGTGACAATGGGGTATCATATTGATTCACTTGATATATATTTTGGCACTCAACTCGTGGATTCCTGAGGTGACATTGGGGTAATCTATGCATAGGGGTTGATGCACGTTTTCGTCCATGTTTCTCTGGTAGAAATCTTGGGGCACTCTTGGAGGTTCTTTGTGTTGGATTGAGTATTATGAATCTGAAATTGTTTGATGCATATCGTATAATCAACTTACGGATACTCGTGGTGACATTGGAGTATCTAGGTGACATTAGAGTTGGTTAATGTGTATCATATGGTGTTATTTTAGTATGAACTCTTGGGCTGTTTGTGACACTTATAGGGATAGCTCGATAGATCGATCGGAAAGGATAACTTTGAGGTGGTTTCGTACCCTACAAACAATTTCTTCTTATGTTCTCCGCTAAATAAGAACTTTGGAGTGATTTTTCATCGCACGTTGAGGGATGGTTATATGATCCAATTATATTAGCATTGTTGAGAGATTGCACTAGTGAAAGTATGAACCCTAGGCCTCATTTTCAAGCATTGCAATACTGTTTTTGTTCACTTTTGTTACTTGCTACCTTGTTGTTTTTATTGTTCCTATTACAAAAATCAATATCTACTAGCATTACTACACTTGTATCACCATCTCTTCGCCGAACTATTGCACCTATACAATTTACCATTGTATTTGGTGTGTTGGGGACACAAGAGACTCTTTGTTATTTCGTTGCAGGGTTGTTTGAGAGAGACCATCATCATCCTATGCCTCCCACGGATTGATAAACCTTAGGTCATCCACTTGAAGGAAATTTGCTATTGTCCTACAAAACTTTGCGCTTGGAGGCCCAACATGAGTCTACAAGAACAAGTTGTGTAGTAGACATCAAGCTCTTTTCTGGCACCGTTGCCGGGGTGGTGAGTGCTTGAAGGTATATCTTTAGGTCTTGCAATTGAATCTTTTAGTTTCTTGTTTTATCACTAGTTTGGTTTATAAAAGAAAACTACAAAAAATGGAATTGAGGTTTTCTCATATTATTCATCTTTATCATGTCTTTCTTGAAAATGATGGAAAGGAAAATTATATGCTCAATTGATAGAAGAAGAATACAATAAAATGTTTTAGTGATGAGCATGATTGCAATGTTGCTAATATGAATTCTATGAATATCCATGATGCTAATGATATGTAAAACCATAAGCTTGGGGATGCTATATTTGATGAAGATGATATTTTTAGTCCCCCAAGTTTTGATGAGAAAATTTATTGTGATGATAGCATGCCTCCTATTTATGATGATTATATTGATGAAATTGGATTTGGATAGGTCATTTCTTTATTTAATGATGATTCCACTATCTTGGAAGAGGTTTCAATTGATTTTGATAACAAAGTTGCTATCTGTAAGTGCATCTAGTGCCACCCTTAGTTGGTTTTGGAGTATTGACGACAAACGTGGTTGATGGACTAATGTGTTTGTGAGATTCACAGGATAACATCAGTAGAAGTCCCTCATTGATTTGGTTTACCTATCAGAGATGACCCCTAAAAATGTATGAAGACATTGAAGATAATGGTGGTTCGTGAAGACATTCACGTTGAAGATAATGACGTGTGAAGACATTCACTTGAAGACAATGGAGTGCAAAGACATAATTTATTTCGTAGTTTCATTTTCTTCTTTCTTGAGTCATAGCAACCACCGAACTGTTAATTGGGGTCCAGGTGAACAAAGTCAGAAAACTGATGTGATGCTCAACCAAAATCCTATGTCTTCGAGTGAAGACAATGAGAGAAAATCTTATCTAGAGTTGGATGAGTCAGCTTTGCTTGTAGCCCAAGTCAAACTGTCGCGTGTGTTTGAAATCTGACCATTGGACACGTGTCAGTTCCTTAGTGACCCAGGGTCATTTCGGACATATCAGGTCGGGTTGCCTCGTGGCTATAAATAGCCCACCCCCTACACCATAAATTGGTGGCTGCTCAGAGTTAGTGCACAGCTTTTGTCATTTGAGAGCAACCCACATCTGAAGCCTTTGAGAGAGAAACCTTGCGAGGACAAAGCCCAAAACACCCAGAGCCCAAAGAGTGTTTGGCATCACTGAAGTCTTTCTGTCCGCGTGATCTGAAGACTTGTTACACTTGAAGACTGTGTATCTTCTAGTCGGTTAGGCGTCGCGTTCTGAGGATCCAAGAGTCATTGCAGATCGTCGGTGAACGAAGTCCGTGAAGGTTTGGAAGTCTACCTTGAAGACTTACCAGAGTGATTGGGCGAGGACTAAGTGTCCTTAGCTCAAGGGGAATAAGGTGAATACGCGGTCTTCTGAGTTCAATCTCAGTCTCCCTAACCAGACGTACAGTTGTCACAGCAACTGGAACTGGTCTACCAAATCATTGTCTTCATCAAGCAACTGGTTCTATCACTTCACCCTTTACTTACTGTTTAGCTTCGTGAAGTCATTGCTTGTCTATCCTGTTTAACTTCATAGCGTGAAGACATTCTCTCTGATTGCATATTTGGCTCACACTGTCTTCCTATTCCGATCCATTCTACCTAGCTGCTATTTGGGTTTGTGTTTACTCAGTACTATTTCCTAGACCATGGCTTGGCTAGTGTAGTTTATCTTCCGCTGCATACTGTGTAGGTTGTATTTGGTTGTCTGTCTTCGAAGACATTGCATGTCTTGAAGACTTTCATAAAAATCGCCTATTCGCCCCCCTCTAGTCGATAACTAGCACTTTCAATTGGTATCAGAGCAAGGTGCTCCCTTGTTCTGTGTGATTCGGTTTAACCACCTGGAGTTTTAGCTATGTCGACTGCAGGGATAATCAAAGTCTCCGCTGCGTGCCCCATCTTTGATGGCACTGATTACACCTACTGGAAGAATAAGATGCGCATGCATCTTGAAGCCATTGACAACGACCTCTGGTATGTCGTCAGGACTGGCGTGCCCAAAGTCGGTGAAGGCGTCATCGCTGCTGATGTCAAGAGGTTCGCTCAATTGGACTCAACTGCCAAGAACATCATCTGTGGTCACCTAACCAAAGGGCAGTATGGCCGTGTGAGTGCTCTGAAATCTACGAAGCTAGTCTGGGACTGGCTGTCCAAAGTCAATGAAGGTGTCTCAACTCTAAGAGACTCAAGAATTGATGTGCTTCACAATCTCTTCAACCGATTCAAGAGAAATGATAATGAGAATGTCCAACTCACGTTCGACCGCCTCACTGATATCACAAATGAACTTCGTGCTCTTGGCGCCACTGAACTCACCAAGCATGAAGTCGTGAAGAAGCTACTGAGATCACTTGATAGCTCATTTGACACTCTAGCATTGATGATCCAAGAATGCCCTGACTTCAAAGATCTCGATCCGTCTGACATACTTGAGAGGCTCAACACACATGAATTCCAGCTATCTGAGAAGAGAGATATCTATGGTCCCAACTATGGCCGATCTCGTGCCTTGAAGGCAAAGGCTAAATCCTCAGCTAAAGAATCTGACTTTAGTTTTGATGATCCTGAAGACATTGGGAAAGAGCTAGCAATGCTTTTGAGAAAGTTCCAAAAGTTCTCTAGAAGAATCACTTCAAAAAGTCTTCAAGATCCAGCTACAAGAATGATGAGGCTTCCACTCGTGACTACAAGAAGAGAACATGCCACAAATGCAAGAAGCCAGGCCACTATATATCTGAATGTACTCAATGGGACAAGGAAGCAAAGAAAAAGAAAAAGAGCAAGGAATATGACTCTGACGACAAGAAGAAGAAGAAATCCTCAAAGTCTTCATCCTACAAGAAGAGCTCGTCTGGCAAGGCTCGTGCATTCATTGGCAAGGAAATGGATTCAGAGGAGGAGTCTGCTTCTGAGGAGGCAGAGGTGGAGTCTGAGGAGGAGTCTGATTCAGGCGTGGCAAGCCTGGCTCTAGCTTCGGCATTCGTCACCAAGTCCATCTTCAACCCTGAAGACAATGGTTATGACACCGACGCTAAAGCCAATGATGACGACAATTCTACTCCCACCTACTGCTTCATGGCAAGAGGTGCTAAAGTAAACTCACGCGATGCTTACTTTCAGACCTGCAGTGAAGATGACTCTTAATGTGAATCCAAACCCAGTTATAAGACTCTTGCTAAAATTGCAACTGATCAACAAACAACCATGGAAAAGATTCAAAAATTGCTAGACAAAAGCGATGACCTGTTGGACGAGGAAATGAATCGAACTCAGTCCTTAATCGAAGATATCAAAAATCTTCGTGTTAAGTATGAGGAACTTGAAAGTCGTCATGAAACCCTCTCAACTACTCATGAGAAGCTTTCCTATGATTATCTTCAAAGGAAGCAAGATCTAGAGAAACTGAGAGCGTCTCATGAAGATCTTCAAAAGGAAAACAACTCACTACTCGCTCAACAGATCAGTTCCACTCAGGAAGATTTTGTGCCACCTTGCTTAAAATGGCTTGAGCGTGACAATGTTGCCTCTATTGCTGAATGGTCTACTGCTTCTGAAGTTACAATATCTTCAACTGTTAATGTGGTGACTAACCCCTCGTCTGAGGATACCACTACTATTGCTGATGAGAATGCCAGGTTGAAGACATTGCTTGAAACAGGCATGTATAAAAGCCTCAAAGGGCATCAGACACTATGTGATGTCCTCAAGAAACAGATTCTGAACCGAAACCCTAGGAAAGGGGTGTTGGTTTCGAGGGGAAAATGAATGCTGATGGTTCTTACTAGAAGCCTGAGCAGTACCCCAAAACCACATGGGTTGCTGCAAAGGGCCCTTCAGTGGATCCATCCACCTTATCTGGCTTCACTTGTGCTAACCCTATTATCATTGACGAGTCATTTGACACAAACTATAAACTGCTCAAGAATCAGAACGGTTAAGTGTTTGCCAGGTTTATTGGATCTAACTGCAGGAATGGGTCACCTATGAAGAAGATCTGGGTTCCTAAGAGTCATCTTGAGAAGCTTCCCGTGAATGTCATCATGACACCACCAGGGAAGAAGACAAACCCCAGATCAAAGGCTTCATATGGCCCAAAGGCTTCATACAGACAGAGGACCACACAAGGTCACCCAAACGCCAATGTTTTGCAGGGAAACTGTCATCAGACTCACCAATATGAGCGTGTTTCTTCAAACCGCTATGTTCACAAATCAAAGAATTTTTCTGCATATTCTTTTGAGTACTATTCACCTCCTGCAAAACTATTTGCTAGGGCTTCAAAGCCAAAGTTCTCAGATGCTGCACTTAGACTCATTGCTTCTAAGCCACCCCTTCAGATGTGGGTGGTTAAGAAGAATTAACTTCTCTTGCAGGGTCGGGTCTCCAGCTAAAAATCATTGACTTCTGAAGACAATGCTGGGGACCTAAGACATCTTGTGGGACGCAAGATAAAATGTCAAAATGGTCTTACCATTGATTTCGTCCCTGGATTTCTTGATGATCATCCTATCTTACCATCCAAGAATCTTACATTTGATAGTTTGCTTGTTCGCCAAATGTTTCTCCTTCACAATACTCTTTGTGAAGCCTATCCTACTAACTGCACTGTAGGGTACAACTCCGAAAGCTACTGAATGGATTATGGACAGTGGATGCACTAACCACATGACTGGTGATCGAAGTCTTCTCATGGATTCTACTGTTCGACCATCTACTAAAAGCCATATCACATTTGCTGCCACTGGTAAAAGCAAGGTATTGGGCCTAGGTAGAGTTGCTATCTCAAAGGATCAACACATGGATAAAGTGATGCTTGTTGAATCCCTTGGATACAACTTAATGTCTGTCTCAATGCTTTGTGATCTTGACATGATTGTGATATTTGGAAAATATCGATGCCTTGTGCTTATGGCTTCTGACAAATCTCTAGTCTTCGAAGGTTATCGAAGAGGTGATCTGTATATGGTACATTTCTCCGCAGGACCACAGCTTGCCGTATGTCTTCTAGCAAAAGCTTCAGAGTGCTCGCTTTGGCATCGAAGGCTGGGACATGCAGGCATGAGGAACTTGCACACTCTCGTGAAGAAGAAGCACATCGTTGGCATCGAGGGCGTCAAGTTCAAGAAGGATCATCTATGTGGTGCTTGTGAAGCTGGAAAGATGACTAGGGCAAAGCATCCCTCGAAGACAATCATGACGACTTGATGTCCCTTCGAGCTGTTACACATGGACTTATTTGGCCCTACTCACTACTCTACCCTTACTACCACTGTGCATCTTTATGGCTTCGTGATTTTTGATGATTATTCTAGATATACCTGGGTGCACATAATCCTCTATAAGACTGAAGTGCAGGATGTCTTCAGACGATTTGCCAATCGTGCCATGACTAACTATGGCATCAAGATCAATCACATCAGGAGTGACAATGGCACGGAATTCAAGAACACAGGCCTCGACACTTATCTTGATACTCTGGGCATCACACATGAGCTCTCTGATCCATACACTCCTCAGCAGAACGGCGCCGTGGAGCACAAGAATAGGACCCTTATTGAGATGGCTCATACGATGCTTGATGAGTACAGGACTCCAAGAAAGTTCTGGCCTAAAGCCATTGATACTGCATGCCATATCATCAACAAAGTTTATCTTCATAAATTCTTCAAGAAGACTTCCTATGAACTACTCACTGGTAAGAAGCCAAACATAAGCTATTTCAAAGTCTTCGGTGCTAGGTGCTGGATCAAGGATCCACATCACACTTCCAAATTTGCACCAAAAGCATATGAAGGTTTTATGCTTGGTTACGGAAAGGATTCGCACACCTACATAGTCTTCAACCTCTTTCACTATAAAGTGGTTGAAACTATAGATGTGCGGTTCGATGAGACTAACGGCTCACAAAGAGAGCACCTGCCAAATGTGCTAGATGAAGCTTCTCCTAGTGAATCTATCAAGCTAATGGGTACTGGAGAAATCATACCCACCGAGGAACAGGCTGAAGAGGAAATTGCCATTCCAGCTCCTGCTCAACGTGAAGACAATGCTGAGCCTAAAGACAATGCTGAAGATGAAGACAATGATCAGCAACAGCAAAATCTTTGCCCTGTTCATCCTCGTGTGGCCAATGAAGTTCAAATCGAGAAGATTCTTGATAGCATCAATGCACCTGGTCCGCTTACTCAATCAAGAGCCACACAACTAGCAAACTTCTGTGGGCACTTTGCATTCGTCTCCATATCCGAACCCAAGATAGTTGATGAAGCCTTTATGGAACCAGAATGGATTCAAGCTATGCAAGAAGAGCTTCAACAATTTGAGCTCAACAATTTCTGGGAGCTAGTCAAACGTCCTGATCCTCGCAAGCACAATATTATTGGCACCAAATGGATCTATCGCAACAAACAAGATGAACATGGTCAAGTTGCCAGAAACAAAGCTCATCTTGTTGCTCAAGGTTACACACAAGTAGAGGGAATTGACTTCGATGAAACCTTTGCTCATGTGGCTAGGCTTGAAGCCATTCGCATACTGCTAGCCTATGCTAACCACAACAATATCCTACTCTATCAAATGGATGTGAAGAGCGCTTTCCTCAATGGCAATATTGAAGAAGAAGTATATGTAGCTCAACCCCCTGGTTTTGAAGATCCAAAGCATCCTAATATGGTTTACAAGCTCAACAAGGCACTGTATGGCCTCAAACAAGCACCTCGAGCTTGGTATGACACACTCAAGGACTTCTTGAAGAGCAAAGGCTTCAAATCTGGTTCTCTGGATCCCACTCTCTTCACAGAGACATATGATGGAGAACTGTTTGTATGCCAAATCTATGTGGATGACATTATCTTTGGTTGCACTGACAAAAGATACAGCGATGAATTTGGTCACATGATGCAAGAGCAATATCAGATGTCCATGATGGGGGAGCTGAAATTCTTCCTTGGTCTTCAAATCCATCAACAGAGAAATGGCATCTTCATATCACAAGAAAAATACCTCAAAGATTGCCTGAAGAAGTTTGGAATGCAAGATTGCAAAGGGTACACGACGCCAATGCCAACCAAAGGCCAATTGGGCCCCAATGACAATGGTAAAGAGTTCGATCAAAAGGTATACCACTCCATGATTGGTTCTTTATTATACTTATGTGCATCTAGGCCAGATATAATGCTTAGAGTTTGCATGTGTGCCCGATTCCAAGCGGCACCAATGGAGTCGCATCACCTCACGGTGAAGCGAATACTTCGATATTTGGCTCACACCGCAACGCTAGGATTATGGTATCCAAAGGGCTCAGCGTTTGATCTAGTCGGATTCTCAGATGCTGATTATGCTGGTGACAAGGTTGATCGCAAGTCTACATCAGGCACATGTCATTTTCTTGGACGATCTCTTGTCTGTTGGTCTTCAAAGAAGCAGAACTATGTATCACTCTCCACTGCTGAATCTGAATATATTGCTGCTGGATCTTGCTGCGGTCAGCTTCTCTGGATGAAGCAAACCCTCAAGGACTATGGCATCAACATGAAGAATGTGCCCCTCTACTGCGACAATGAAAGCGCCATCAAGATTGCTCACAATCCAGTTCAGCACTCGAAGACAAAGCACATTCAGATCCATCATCACTTTCTCAGAGACCATGTGTTGAAGGAAGACATTGATATCATTCACGTCAACACTGAAGAGCAATTGGCAGATATCTTCACAAAGCCCTTGGATGAGAAAAGGTTTTGCAAGCTGTGGTGTGAGCTAAATATCTTAGAATCCTCGAATGTCCTGTGAATGGACACACATCCTAACGCTTATGCATATTGATGACTTAGGTGCGCAACACACAAAGTAACGTATGTCTTCAATTCATGAAGACATACACTCTAAGTGTGAATACATTAATGCGAAAATTAACTTCGGAGCACCACAAAAATTGTGTGTCGTGTCTGGGTCTAATACTTCCTATACGGTGGGTAACACCACCACCTATCTTTCCTGAAGATTTATGTTTGGCGTCATATTGCATTATCTTCAAAGTTGGTTTGTCTTCAACATTGATTTATCTTCACAATGTTTGATTTGGTCTTCATTGCCTATACATACATAAATTTATATGTTCTGTCCTCTATAGCATTCACTTATAGCTATGTCTTCAAGTTGCCATTTTCTGCACTAAGTGAATGTGATCGGCCCATCTGTGCTCATCTCTCCTACTCTCTTTAAATCTTCATATGCATTCTATTGACACGTGTCGATTGTCTTCACTGTGTCCTTGTCAGTCGAAGATGAAGAGGCAAACATTTAAAATGCTTTTAATATCCCTATCCTTTTGCCTGAATCCGGAGAAGCCGGAACAACCACCCGACAAACCGGGCGCGCGTGGGGTCATGGCACAACATTTAAGCTGTTGCATGCCTGCCACGTGTCCTCAGATGTGAACCGCCAGGTGCAGCTGAGTAAATTCACTCAACCGCTCCCTTCCTTATAAATACCCAGCCCCCTGCGGCCATTAAATCTTACTCCCCTCGTTGTCTCGCTCAAACCCTAGCACCGTCGCTAGCTTTCGTCATCGCCGGAGACAAAGCACTTCGCTGCTGCGACCTCTCTGTCATCGTCGTCACGCCGGTCGCAATCCTTCTCCGTCCGCCGCCGCCGTAGGTGTCTTCCGCTGCCAAGTTAGGGCGTGGAAGATCGAACTGCTTGGCCTTCGTCCCGCCTCGTCTAGCAGTTCTTCGTCTGTTCTTGAGCGGTAACTAAAAGCTTACTTTTTACCGTTTGTTTGATCCAACGAACTTTCTAAATCTTCAGAAAACTGTTTTACTACTTCCAAATATGGATCTTTCCTTCTCTGCATCTCATAACTTGCAAAGTACCTTCACTTATGCTTCAACTCATTAGATTCCTCACTTGTACTTATTCATGAATTCATACAAATCTGGAACCAACTTACATCGATAAGTGAATGTCTTCGCACTATGTGGTCAATGTCTTCAAAATGATTTATCTTCAAAATCCTCTGAGAATGCATATGACCTCTTCCCCTTCCCTCGCATCTCTAATGCTGTCTGAGGTACATGTCCGTGGGCGAGTCTCTTGGTTCTCATAGTCTGCATTCATTTGCAGAATTCTTACAGCATCACATTGAATCTCCTGGAGCCAGTTCTTGTCTGACCAGCAAAGCGAAGCCTATCACTTCTGTGAAGCCTTTCAGTCTTGTGAAGCCAATGGCAAGTGGCAAATCTGCAAAGAAAGGTGGCAGACAGCACCGTGATAACACTGCAAAGGACCTACCACAAGATCTCTATGAATTGTACAAATCTAATCCTGAAGAGAGCTATGGTGAGCGCAAATCTCGAGTCTAATGGATTCGCATATACTGGGCAGAGCAGTGGTTTCTGTACCACTTTGTGACTCCAGAGTACATAGACAAGAATGCTGTGAGGCCACCCTAGGCTGACATTGTGTATCGCAAGCTTCACCCCAAGACCAGAGCTAAAACCATTCAGAGAGGCTTCTACCCTTGCATGGTCAGAGGACCAATGCCTCAGAATGCCGACCCATCAAGTCTTTGATGGTGTCGTGAAGATGATCTATTTGAAACCAACTATCAGTTTGCTAGGGCTTCGGCAGTTCAAAACAAGAAGGACTTTGGGATTGCTTTCAACCCAGGTCTAGCTGAGCCAAGGCCGATGGCAGTCGTGAGGCCGAACCAATTCTCATTGGCCCTTTTGATGATTTTGCCTCATTTCTGGCACACTGTGCAGCACAGAGGGCCAGCATTAAAGACACTGCTGAGGATGAGGAACAAACTGCAGCTCCAGAGCCCCCGAAGCCAGTGAAGAAGTCAAAGGATTCAAAGCCTACAGCTGCTCCAAAAGCTTCAAGAGTGAAGCCATTGAAATCTGCACCGCCTGAATCCAGTGTGCATTCTAAAGACTTGTCCCACACATCTGCAAGGAAGAAGAAGATCTCAGGGCAAGGCCTCACTTCAGCAAGCATCCTGCGCAATGATGAAGATGTAATAGATCTATCCAGTGATGAAGATCTTGCTGACGATGCCCTTGAGATGCTAATCAAGAGCAAACAGGAGGCTGAAATCTTCAGAGATTTGCCTCTGTTTGATGCTGACATACTAAACAACTTCGTCGATGAATGGTTTGAAGATACAACTCTCACCATTGATGATCTGCAGCTGCCAATTGACATTAGCGTCACATTCCAGGGCTGCATAGCCAAAGAGCTTGCTATTTCCCAGAAGTTTGTTGAGCAGAAGAACAAGATTGACCATGAGAAAGCTCTCTTCAAGAAGCACATGGCCAAGCTCAGTGTCACTAATGTGCAGAACTTCAAGAAGGTGATGGCAGATCTCAAGGCTGAGTTCCATAAGCATCGTGATGAAGCCAAAGGCTCCTGAGAGCGCCTCAAGTACTATGCTGAGAAATGTGTTTAGGCTCACAATGAAGCCGTGAAGATAAAGGCACTTGGGCGTCCAGGCATTGACCCAAGGTTGGCCGCTAAGAAGAAGAAGCCAGTCGACGCCCAAGCTGAGGCTCCAAGGCAGGAAAGGCCAAGCATTGTCTTCCCTGCCAGTATGACTGGCTCGAAGCCAAAAGTCTCATCAACTGCTCCCGAAAGGAAGAGGACAAAGCAAGCAGAGGCTGAAGCCAAGAAGCGCAAGCATCAAGAAGCCTCGAATGCCGCTTCGTCTCAGAAGAAGCTGAAGACAAAGCCTTCAAAAGCTTTAAGAAGGGCCCAAGCACCAACTGCTTCATCTGCTCCCGAGGAGCCGCTGCTTGTCGAGCCCATCTCAGTTGCCCTACCTACCTCCTCAAACTGTGAAAGAAGACTTGTTGTGCATGAGCCTGCTCCCACAGAGGCCCATGACTCTGAAGAGATCCCAGCTGCTAACACCATCGCAGTTGAAGACATTGGTCATGAAGACAATGTTGATGATGATGAAGTCCTTCCTCAAGTTCCACAGCTCACTCAAAAACCGGTATCATCGCCTGCTCCCTCGAGCAGTGAACAGATAAGTATTGGCGGTTCCATGATGCCAATCACTCAAGATGAGTTCTGGGATGAGCAACACCCCAACACCCCACTCCATCAAGTCATTCCGCGCACTCCACCAGCTCAAGTCACTACTCCAGTGCTTGAGACACCCTAGGCAACACCAGAAGACATGGAGAAGACCACTCCATCACCGCAAGCGTCGCCCTCACTTCAAAGGCTTCGCAGAGGCCCAAGGCCATCGGTCTCCATGTCTAGCATTCCTGAGGAGGATGTGCATACCACAAGCTCAGTAGCACGTCAAGTGCTTCCTAAAGCCATCCCCTCAGAGTCTGCTCAAGAGTCTAAAGCCAAAGAGGCTGAAGATATTCCGGCTGCATCAGCCGATGAAAGAGAAGAAGAAGAAAGAGAAGTTATTCCCCTGCTGCACCAAGTGTGATTCCAGATGTAATTGTGCCTGACCCTCCAGTACTTGAAGCCACTGAAGCGAATGCGGATGCTGCTGCTGCCACTCATACTAAAGCTAATGACATTGTCATGGCTGAAGCTAATGCGCAGCCTGAAACCATTCTTCAGACTGAAGCCCCTGCTGCCACCGAAGAGATTCAGCCATCCACATCGGATGTTGCTACTGCACCACCAGTTCCACACACAATGGCAAGATCCTATCGAGCTGGTGAGCTGATCAGTGTCAGATGGCCAATTATGACACCTCCTGAAGCTCCTGGGCCCCAATATGATTACCATATCGAGTAAAGGCCTCAAGTACAGAAGCCAAAGCCCATATTGCCAAGGCTTCCTAGCACTGTCACTACCGAGCATTCCTTCGGCGTGTTGCGCTTCAGAGAGCATAACACCTTCTTTGACAAGGCCAAGAACCCATACAAGAAGCCCAAGATTACTTCTGACAGATTCTGGAGTCATCTTCAGCGAAGCTATTACTCATGCATCCTCTACAACCAGGACAAGATCTTCCCTCACAAGCACCTCTGTTGTGATGCCATGGCTGGAAGAAGCCCTTGACTGCTTCAGAGATGTTGGCCTGCTCCCTTTTGTCGTCGACAAGGAGCACTGGAATGAAGAGCTTCTGCTCCAATTTTATGCCACTCTGCACGTATCAGACTACAACAGAGATCCGAAGACATGGGTCTTTGAGTGGATGATAAGAGATGTTCATCATGAAGCCAAAGCTCAGGATTTCATCGAGCTTACTTCCCTGCCCACTCCTGGTGATCTTTGTGATCCAGGTTGTCAGCTGTATGAGAAAGAAATTGACAGCATCTTCCAGAAGCCAGAGCCCAACATGAGCCAAATGCTAAGTATGATGAAGCCTTTGCCTGTAGATGCTGAGTACCCAACGCATTTCTTCGTCAATGACCAATTAAAGGGCACTCTCCTAATGCCAAGATTGAAGGCACAATGAAGACATTGGTCTTCTACATTCTCAATGGCATCCGCTTCAACACTCATGACTTTTTCATCAGGCAGTTGGCGGCTTCAGGCATTGATCTATTTGGCCAGAAGTTCTATGCGCCATGGATCATGCGGATGATTAAGCTTCGCTCTTCAATCAACTATCAAGCTTCACCGCGCAATCACGTTGTCTTCCCTACCTGAAGTTGATATGTCTCATGAAGCCATATATTCAGAGCCTGCCAAGGAACCAGTCCGAGAAGACTATGCTGCCTTCCAAAGTTTTTCAGCACCCATTGAAGGCATTCATGTGTAAATCCCACTACTACTGCTGCTGGTCCCCTCGTCGGTCAGCTAAGGCTGCCGCATCATGATCCCACTGATGCAACAGCCAGCATAGTACCTCAAAGGCCTCAGAAGCGTGCTCGTGTTCTAAATGACAGAGAACTTTTACTTTCTCTTCATCAGAAGCAGGATAGGCATCATGACTGGATGAAGCGTCAGATGCAAAGTCTTCTTGTGGACGTCAATCGCATACGCAACCTGAAAGTGCGTTATATCGACTAGAGGGGGGGTGAATAGGCGATTTTTACAAATTCGTCACTGAGGAATTTCAAGGTGAGGAAATTCCTAAGTGACGAACTACTTAGCAGCGGAATAAGTACTTAGATGCAAGCATAACAGAGCAGTAGCACAGTCATCATGATGAAATGAGAACAAGCACAGAGTACGAGTAGCGTAAACACAGGATAAGCAGGCTGAAGACAAACTGACTGAAGAAATTGAACTGAGGAAATTGAGAAAGTCTTCAGTCAAAGTCTTCAAACAGTAATGATCAAATACATAGCAAGAATGCGAGGAAATGAAAGGGTTGAGGAAATAGAACCAGTAGCTCGGTGAAGACAATGATTTGGTAGACCAGTTCCAACTGCTGTGACAGTTGTACGTCTGGTTAGAGCGGCTAGGTATTTAAACCTGAGGACACACAGTCCCGGACACACAGTCCTCACCGTATTCTCCTTGAGCTAAGGTCACACAGACCTCGCCCAATCACTCGTGGTAAGTCTTCAGGTGACTTCCAAACCTTCACATACTCGGTCACTCGGCAATCCACAATTTCCTCTTGGTGCTCTAGACCATGACGCCTAACCGTCTGGAGGATGCACAGTCCTCAAAGGTAACAAGCGTCGGTTCCACACAGGAACAATCTCTTCAGTGATGCTCAATCACTTTGGGTTTGTAGGTGTTTGGGTTTTTGGGTTTTTCCTCACTTGATGATTTTCGCTCAAAGTCCTCGGAGGATGGGATGCTCTAAATGACAAGTGTCAATTTATCTCTCGGAGCAGCCAACCAACTAGTGGTTGTAGGGGGCGGCTATTTATAGCCTAGGGAGTAGCCCGACATGATAAGACATAAATGCCCTTCAATGATATGACCGTTAGGTGGGTAGATATTTTGGGACAGCTGGCACGTAGCACAGCAACGGTCGGAAATTTGAGTATCAAATTCCTCAGGGCTATCATATTTCCTCACTTGTAGGCAATCCGCACTGGCGAATTCCTAACTCCTCAGTCAGAACAAATTCCTCAGAGAACAGAAGAACTTCGTCTCTGTCACTGAAGAAATTGACTGAACTGTATGAGATTTCCAATGGCTTCACTCGAAAGGATTGGGTAGGTGTAGGATTTTGAGTTGAGCATCACTTGGAAACTTTTCCTTAGTTTTACCTCGACCCCCTTTAATAGTACGGTGTTTCCTATGACTCAAGAAGAAGAAAATGAAACTACGAAAACAAAAATCTTCACGCTTCATAATCCTCACATGAATATCAAGTCTTCAGGGTCACACCAATTTCTTCACTTTCAAAGTCTTCAAGAAAACCAAAGTCTTCAGTTGAAGACATTCATTTTTAGGGGTTGACTTTCATCATAAATATCAAACTCCTCATAGACTTATAGACCTGTGTACACTCACAAACTCATTAGTCCCTTAACCTATAAGTCTTCAATACACCAAAATCACTAAGGGGCACTAGATGCACTTACAATCTCCCCCTTTTTGGTGATTGATGACAATATAGGTTAAGTTTTCAACGGGGATAGACATATGAAGTGTAAATATTGATATTGAGGAATTTGATTGCAAGATATAGACGAACTCCCCCTGAAGATGTGCACAATTGAGGAATTTGCTTTGAAATAGCAAATGCACATTGTTGAGTAATATCATGGAGATCTCCTCCTATATCTTCAAATTCATACACGGATTTAACATATGATATGAAGAATTTGAAATGCATGATGAAATATGGTGTCTGACGAAATTCAGCATGCGTGCATTATGGTATTGAGGAAATAGCATGCAGAAAAACAGAGCAAAAGTATCAGACCACCATAGGACTTAAGTTTACAACTCATCAGAGCAAACACCTCAGAAAAGCAAGAGTTGTAACTTAACAGAAATATAGCCCATATATAAGACCCGCTTGAAGACTAACTCAAATTTCTCCCCCTTTGTCATCGAATGACTAAAAGGGACGAAAAATGAGGACTAACGCCCCTGAAGAATATCATCATGATGTCGATGGAGGAGCGCCAGCATTGTTGGGGTCGTCCGTTGAGGTAGGGCCTGCCGCAGTGTCATTCAAGTCTTCAGCTTCATCCGTCTCGCGCGATGAAGAATATGAACTGGCAACAAGCTGAGGAACTTTGACTTTCTTGAATTTCTTCGAAGGTGGCTGAGACCAGTCAAAGTCCTGTTGGAAGCCCATCTCCTTGAGTTCTTCAGCACTATGAAGATTAGACAGAATCCCCCAAGTGCGGTCAAAGACTTCATGCAAGTAGTAGTGATTCTTTTTCACAGTATTTTGAGTGACTGTCATGTTCTGAAGAATTGCACCAAACTGACACTTGACCCACTTGTGATTTCGATCAACTTTCTGATGAAGACTAAGGAGAAGTTCACGATCAGTCATCACATGCGGAGCTGTGGCTTGAGGATTATGTTCTGAAGCTTTGGCGGCAGAATCTTGAGTTGCAGAGTCATCATTGGTGGAATAGGAAGTAGCTTTGCGAAACTATCCATCCAATGGACGAGTACCTTCATCAATAACAGCAGCCTTGCCCTTCTCGTCAGCTGAGGAAATAGTCCATTTGAGGACTTCAATAGGGGGCAAATAGCTGAGATGATTTTGAAAGTCAGCCTTATAATGAATTGAAGACCTTGATCTGATGAATCTCATGATCCAGGGAGCATAAGGCTTCAACTCAAAAGGTGACAGAGCAGCATTGGCCAAAGTCCTCATGAAGAAATCGTGGTAGTTGATAGGAATACCGTGAATGATATTGAACAACAGATTCTTCATAATGCCAACAACTTCTTCATCATCAGAGTTGTGGCCCTTGATTGGACTGAGGGTTTTGGTCAATATGCGATAAACTGTCCTTGGCACATAGAGCAATTCCTTGACGAGGAATTTGGTCCTTGGAGCTTGGCCTGGCTTCAAAGGCTTCATCAGCACTTGCATCAGATGATCAGACAGTTCAGGTTCAACATAGAGAAGCCTTGCACCTTCAGTGGGAGGACAGACTGGAACGACATGAAGCAATTCAGAGGCCGGTGCTTTGAAATGAGTATTATCGGTCATCCAGTCCAATACCCATGAATTGACATCATCAACATTTCCAGTAATGTGCAGCGTGGCGAAGAATTGAAGAATGAGTTCTTCATTCCAATCGCGGATGTCGGTGCAGAAATTGAGTAACCCAGCGTCATGAAGAACACTGAGGACTGGTGTGAAGCAGGGCAGCGATTCCATATCTACATGAGGAATTTGCTCATGTTCAAAGATCTTATCCTTATCAACCAACAATGAGGAGTAGAAGTTCATCTGGCTTGTAGTCCAGAAGCGCTTGCGACGAAGACGAGCAGAGTCATAGGGATTGTAGTCAGTGAAGAATATGTGCTCATTGAAGAAATCCTCAGCATTAAACTTCTGCTTCTTGGAGTGAGGGTTCTGTGGCTTGGGCTGAAGATTAACAGTTGAAGTCTTCATAGCCTCTTGAGGTATAGCCACTGGAGCCACAGACTGAGGAATTTCAGCAGCAGCCTTGGCCTCCATTTCTTCAGACATATGTACATCAACGCTAGTGACTGGAACTTCTTCAGGAATAGAATGAAGTGAAGCTTGACGTTCATCAGAGCCCGTATGAATTTCTTCAGTTTGCACAGGGGACTGAGGAACATGATGTAGAGGGGTTGTCAGAGGTGAATTGGGGTGATGACTTTCCCAAAAGTCATCATTCAGAATAGGTGTTGTAGACCCAATATCCACATCCTCATCTTCTTCAATTCCTTCGACGCCTGCCTCTTCAGCTGTGAACTGAGGCATGGACGATGATACCAGTGGGGTTGAAGAGAAAGTATCCACTTCAATTTCTTCATCCATCTGCTCTGTCGAAGCAGCAGAAGGATCTTCTTCATCAGATTTACTTGGAATTTCATATTCCTCACCAAAGGGAATGATCTCCTTTGATGGCATGCTTGATATAGGAATAGCATCAATTGGGTCTTCAGTTGAACTCGTCAAAGTCTTCAATTTCTTGGGAGCTGAAGACTCTGAAGATGTAGATGCTTTCCTTTTCTTCACAGCTGCTCGCTCCGCAACCTTGGTTTTCTTCGCTTCTGATGCAGAAGGAAGGTTGATGCTTGTCATAGGTGCAGGAGGAGCAGAGGAAATTGGTTGAATTTCTTCAGGCACAACTGATGCAGTTGCCCTGGCTTGTTCAGATTCCTCAGGCACAGTAGCAGATGCTTCAACTGGCCTGGTTTGCTCTTCAGGCGCAATGTTGGAGGTTGCCCTGGCAATTTCTTCAGAGACTGGAATTTCTTCAGCAGCTCTGGCCCTTTCATTTTCTTCAGCAGACTGAACAGATGTTCCAGTCTGAGGAAATTTGGGTTGCGATGAAGCTGCAACACTTGAAGTAAATCCTTTTGCCATTCTGACAAATCTGACTTTGGCACCTAGCCAATCTGCACGGAATGCATGAAATTCATCACTGAGTGCTTTGATCTCAGCCTGCATAGACACAAGTTCTTCAGGAGACATTTTCACAACATTGTTCTTCAGAAAATGCTCCTTCTTGTACTGAGCCTTCTTCACCTGCCTGGCCTTTTCAAATTTCTATTTCTCTTCATTTATGAAGGCCGTCAACATGTGACTTTGACCAGGAGTGAGGTTTAAATCAGGCAAAGGTGTATTTGGATCCTTGTGCCATAGATCGATGAAATCAAGGATCTTCCTTGGATCCAGCATGAGGGGCACGGCACTGCCTTTGGCTCTAGCGGCCCTTTGTTGTCGATCTCTGATGATCTCAGCTAATTCTTCATCATCAGCTTCGTCTTCGCTTGACGGAACCTGAAAGGCGACCTGCTTCTTGTGAGGACTTGGTCTTGTGCCTCGTCCAGCAGTGGCCTTTTTCTTCAGCAAGGTCGGAGTTGTTGAAGACTGAGGTGGAGCTGAAGAACTTGCAGAGACTCCTGAAGCAATTGAGATTCCAGTAGTCCTTTGGCATGTGGCAAGATGCACAGGTGCTGAGGACATTGTAGTAGCAGCTAAGGATTTTGCAACTAAGGGAGTTGGAGCTGCTTTTGAGGAATTTGCTTGAGGAACAGGCCGTGAGGGCTTTGAAGAGCTTGGCCGTGAGGGCATTGCAGCTGAGGAACTTGTCTTGACAGCTGATTTCTTCAGCATAGCCTTCTTAGGCTTGATAGCAGAGGCCTCAGCGGCGGCAGCAACAGAATCTTCATTGAATTTCTTCACTGCCTCTTTAGCCACTTTGGCCAGCTTGGCTTGACGCTTAGCCCACTCCTGAGGAAATTCCTCACCTCTTCTGATGCTAGTGGGATCAGCTTCTTGGCCAGGAGCCAATGGAGGTCTTGGACATGGAGGGTTAACAGCAAATTTCTTCATATACTTGGGAGTGACATAGCGATATTCCCTCCATTCTCTTGCCCATCTCCTCTCAATCTTCTGAATGCGCACTTTGCGCTGATTTTTGCTCTCCTTGCCATGAGTTGCTTCATCAGGAGTACAATATTCATCATAGATGTCATCAGGGATCTCAAAAGCAGTATTTGTTTCTGGCCTCTTTCCTCCCTTCTGAGGTCTTTTACCATCAGCCATTTTCTTCACTTGAGGATTTTGAACAATCGAATTTTCTGATGAGGTATGCAATTTTTCTTCAAGGAACGCTGCAAATGAGTTAAGTTGATGAGAACCTAGAGATTCAGCAGCGGACATGTGTACCTGTGAACAGAATATAGGTGCGAAGAATTTGGAGAGGTCATATGCGTTCTCAGAAGTTTTTCAAAAGTATCAAGTTTGAGGAAGATGACCAGGGTTGTCTTGAGGAATTTCACTAAGCATTTTTGACTTAGGTTCCAGAGTTGTGTAGATTGAAAAATCCACACAATTGAGGAATCTTGAAGAAAAACGTTGCTTAGAGAAACTGATCAAGGACAGAAGCAAGTTGGTGTTTAGGAGCATGAAAGTTGAAGAATAAACACCTTTTGAAGATTTTGTGGAAATCATCAGAATCAACAAGGGCAGTAAAAATAAATTTTATTTACCCTTGACGAAGAACACGACGAACTGAGAGTAGCAGTGGAGATGTTCGTCCGTTCAGATCTTCCACGCCCTAACTTGGCGATGGAAAACAGCTACGGCGGCGGCGGAGTGAAGATTTCCGCGGCCGGCGTGAGTACGACGGCGACGAGGTCGAGGCAGTGAAGCTCTTCCTCACCGACGACGATGGAGTGTAGCGGCGGCGCTAGGTCTGAGAGCTCGAGCGAGGGAGTAAGATCGAGCGGGGTAAATGAGCTCTGAGGAGGGCGAGGGGTATTTATAGCAGAGGTGAAAAAACCGCTCGTCCGAAGAAAATGGACGAACGTGCCCCTGACCCTTCTCATCCTAGCGACATGTGTCAGCCACGTACTGTGAAGTGGAGATCGTGTTAGATCGTGGGTGAATAGATTAATCCTATCGAGGGATATGGAACGGTTTGAGCGGCAAAAGCCGAAAATTCAGATAAGAATATTTTAATGTTTCGTTCGCAAATTCTTCAGCTGTCAAGGACACAGTGAAGACTTTGAACGGGTTTCAAATAGAATGCACATGAAGAATTTGTGAACAGACTGGGTTGAGTTTAGCATAGAAGGGAAGGGTCCGATCACATTCACTTAGGTAAAGGTCAACTTGAAGAATTAGCAATAAGTGAATGCTGTAGAGGACAGAAAAACTCAAATATATATATAGTCAATGAAGAACACAGACGGAAAGAGTGAAGATTTTGCAAAGTTGAAGAATTTGAAAATTTGAAGAATTTGCAAAATGATGAAAAACACAAATTTCGAAGATTTTCAACTTTTTGTGGTGGCGTGACCCACCGTGTAAGAATGATGATTTCAGACACCGCGTACAATTGTCGTAGGGCTCTGAGAATCAAATTCTTCATTAATTTCTTCACACTTAGGGGGTTAGTCTTCATTGATTGAAGAAAAACATTTCTTCGTGTGTTGCACATCTAAGTCATCAATTTGCATAAGTGTTAGGATGTATGTCCTTTTCAAAGGACATTCGAAGATTCTAAGATATTTAGCTCACACCGCAATTTGCTAAATCTCTTCTCATCCAAGGGCTTTGTGAAGATATCCGCTAGTTGTTCTTCAGACTTCACGGGATCAATAGAGATGTCACCCTTCAACACATGATCTCGAAGAAAATGATGACGAATCTCGATGTGCTTTGTCTTCGAGTGCTGAACTGGGCTATGAGCAATTTTGATGGCACTCTCGTTGTCGCAGTAGAGTGGCACATTCTTCATATTGATGCCGTAGTCCTTGAGGGTTTGCTTCATCCACAGCAATTGAGCACAGCAAGAACCAGCAGCAATATACTCAGCTTCAGCAGTAGAGAGTGATACGCAGTTCTGCTTCTTCGAGGACCAACATACTAAGGATCGTCAGAGGAAATGGCATGTGCCTGATGTTGACTTGCGGTCCACACGATCACCAGCATAGTCAGAGTCAGAATATCCGATGAGATCAAAAGCCGAGCCCTTGGGATACCATAATCCAAGTGTTGGAGTGTGAGCTAGATATCGAAGAATATGTTTCAAAGCCTTATGGTGTGATTCCTTCGGTGTAGCTTGAAAACGGGCACACATGCAAACACTAAGCATAATATCCGGCCTAGATGCACATAGGTACAATAAAGAGCCAATCATGGAGCGGTATACCTTTTGATCGAAGTCTATTCCATTTTCATCAGTGCATAGATGGCCATTTGTGGGCATAGGGATTTTGACGCCTCTGCATTCTTGCATACCGAATTTCCTCAGAACGTCCTTGAGGTATTTCTCTTGAGAAATGAAGATGCCATTGCGTTGTTGACGAATTTGAAGGCCTAAAAAGAATTTCAATTCCCCCATCATGGACATTTGATATTCCTCACTCATCATGTAAGCAAATTCGTCACTGTAATGTTGGTTAGTACAGCCAAAGATAATATCATCAACATATATTTGGCACACGAATAATTCATCATCATAGGTTTTGGTGAAAAGAGTTGGGTCGAGTGAACCGGGTTTGAAGCCTTTCTTCATGAGGAATTCCTTCAAAGTATCATACCACGCCTGAGGGGCCTGCTTGAGGCCATAGAGGGCCTTATTGAGTCTGAAGACTTTGTCAGGATGCTTAGGATCTTCAAAACCTGGGGGTTGAGCAACATATACTTCTTCCTCAAGCTTACCATTGAGGAATGCACTTTTCACATCCATTTGATATAAGATGATATTATGATGGTTAGCATAAGCAAGCAATATGCGAATAGCCTCAAGTCTAGCAACAGGTGCAAAAGTTTCATCAAAATCAATTCCTTCAACCTGTGTGTAGCCTTGAGCCACAAGACGAGCCTTGTTCCTCACCACTAGGCCATTTTCATCTTGCTTGTTGCGGTAGATCCATTTGGTACCGATGATATTGTGCTTGCATGGGTCCGGTCGCTTGACAAGCTCCCATACATTGTTCAGGTTGAATTGATGTAATTCCTCTTGCATTGCTTGAATCCATTCAGGCTCCAGAAATGCCTCATCAACTTTGGTGGGCTCTGTGATGGACACGAAAGCAAAATGCCCACAAAAGTTAGATAAATGTGAAGCTTTTGAGCGAGTCAGAGGACCTGGTGCGTTGATGTCGTTGATGATTCTCTCAATCTGTACTTCATTTGCAACGCGAGGATGAGCAGGTTGATGACTTTGATTTGGCTCAGTATTTTCTTTAGAGCCATTTTCTTCAGGTGCGCCAGCATGCTGTTCTTCATGTTCTGGAATGATTTCTTCAGCAGATTCTTCAGTAGGAATGACATCCTCAGTAGCTTTGAACTTGATGGTTTTCCTCAGGCGTCTTTTCATCTAGCACAGGAGGTAGGTGCTCTCTTTGCGAGCCGTTAGTTTCATCGAACCGCACATCTACAGTTTCAACAACCTTGTTGTGATAGGTGTTGAAGACCCTGTAGGTGTGCGAGTCCTTTCCGTAACCAAGCATAAAACCTTCATGTGTTTTCGGTGCAAATTTAGAATTGTGATGAGGATCTCTAATCTAGCATTTAGCACCGAAGACTTTGAAATAACTCACATTGGGTTTCTTGTCAGTGAGGAGTTCATATGAGGTCTTCTTGAAGAATTTGTGAAGATATACCCTGTTGATGATGTGGCATGCAGTATCAATTGCCTCAGGCCAGAAGTGATGAGGTGTCTTGTATTCATCAAGCATGGTGCGAGCCATCTCAACAAGAGTCCTGTTCTTGCGCTCCACAATGCCATTCTATTGAGGAGTGTATGGGGCAGATAGCTCATGAGTAATACCAAGTTCATCGAGATAGTCATCAAGACCAGTATTCTTGAACTCGGTCCCATTGTCACTACGTATATGCTTGATCTTCACACCGAAATTCGTCGAAGCCCTTGAGGAAAATCGTCTGAAGACTTCCTGCACTTCAGTTTTGTAAGTAATGACATGCACCCATGTGTAACGAGAATAGTCATCAACAATGACAAAGCCATATAGAGATGCTGCATTTGTTAGTGTGGCATAATGAGTAGGACCAAAGAGATCCATATGAAGCAATTCAAAAGGACGAGAAGTAGTCATGATAGTCTTCGAGGGGTGCTTGGCTCTGGTCATTTTTCCAGCCTCACAAGCCCCACAAAGATGATCTTTGAGGAATTTGACACCCTCGATGCCAATGACGTGCTTTTTCTTCACGAGCGTGTGTAAGTTCCTCATGCCAGCATGACCCAGTCGTCGATGCCATAGCCAGCCTTCTGAAGCTTTAGCAAGTAGACAAGTGGCAGGCTGTGGTCCTGCAGAGAAATCAACAATATACAAGTCTCCTCTCCTAAAGCCTTCGAAGACTTTGGAATTGTCAGATTCCATGAGCACTAAGCAACGATATTTGCCAAAGACAACAACCATATCAAGATCAGAAAGCATGGAGACAGACATGAGGTTGAATCCGAGGGACTCGACAAGCATGACTTTATCCATGTGTCGATCCTTTGAGATTGCAACCCTACCTAGACCCAATACCTTGCTTTTACCTTTGTCAGCGTAGGTGATATGCTTCAAGTGCGATGGAGATAAAGGAGTGTTCATCAGTAAGCTCTTGTCACCGGTCATGTGATTTGTACATCCACTATCGAGGACCCACTCAGTAGCTTTGGGTAAATCATCCTGCAGATGAATTAGTGCATCTTACGAACTCATATACTTCAGAGTGAAGAATATGACATCAAATTCATCACACATATTTCATCAATTAAAGCAACATATGTATATATAGCAATGTGAGGACGTGAGAAATGAATAAATCATTTCTTCATGATTAGCTTGCGTCCTTTCAAGCATTTCAGGTCTCCAGCAAATTTTTCAGACGATTTAGTTCGTCTGGAGACCTGACCCTGCATAAGAGATTAGTTCTTTTTCTTCACCACCCACATCTGGAGGGGTGGCAAAGAGTTCATCATTCTGCGAGCTCCATAAGAGAAAGGTGGAATAGACGCCAGACCACTTCGTTTCACATAAGAGGGGTTAGGGTAAGCATATGAATAAGCAGAGAAATTCTTCGAGGACTTATGAACATAATGATTTGAAGAATAATGCACATATTCATAGCCCTTAGGCTTTTCCTGCGAAACAGAAGTGTTAGCACGATGATGTTCATGTGAGGACATGGATCCATGTGAGGAATTTGATCCATAAGAGGACTTGGATCCATATGAAGACTTTGGTCCATATGAAGAATTTGATCTGGGGTTCTTATTCTTCACAGGTGGTGTCATGAGGACATTCACCTGAAGACTTTCAAGGCACCTTTTGGGAACCCAGATTTTCTTCATAGGGGGACCATTCCTGCAGTTAGATCCAACATATCTAGCAAATACCTCACCATTCTGATTTTTGAACAGTTTATAGTTGGAGTCAAATGACTCATCAGATGAATATGAGGATTCACAGGTAAAGCCAGATAAAGTGGATGGATCCACGGGAGGTCCCTTCGCAGCAACCCATGAGGTTTTGGGATACTGCTCAGGTTTCCAGTAGGTTCCATCAGCATTGAGTTTCCTCTCAAAGGCAATACCCTCTTTCCTAGGGTTCCTGTTCAAGATCTGCTTTTTGAGCACATCACAAAGAGTCTGATGCCCTTTGAGGCTTTTGTACATGCCTGTCACATACAATTCCTTCAACCCTGCATTTTCATCAGTGATACTAGTGGTATCCTCAGATGAGGAATTTGTGACCACAGAGATAGTTGAAGAATTTGCAGCAATAGAAGCATTTGAACATTCAGGTGAAGAATTAGCAGTTTCACGTTCAATGCATTTCAAGCAAGGTGGAATAAATTCTTCCTGAGCGGAACTGATCTGTTGAGCAAGCAAAGAATCATTTTCCTTCTGAAGATCTTCATGACTCACCCTTAGCTTCTCAAGATCTTGCTTTCTTTGAAGAAATTCATAAGAAAGCTTCTCATGATCGGCTAAGAGAGTTTCATGACGACCTTGAAGGTTGTCAAACTTAGACTGTAGTTGCTGAAGATTATCAGTCAGTGTTTGAGTTCGATCCATTTCCTCACCTAACAGATCATCGCTTTTGTCTAGCATATTTTGAACCTTTTCCAAAGCCTTTTGTTGTTTAACAGCAATATTAGCAAGTTTGGAATAGCTGGGTTTGAGGTTATCATCAGATTCATCCTCACTTGATTCAGAGGAGGGATATTTGAATACCTTTGCACCTTTTGCCATGAAGCAATAGGTTGGAGCATAGTCATCGTTGCTGTCATCAGCAGTGTTGGGGAAGCCATTTTCCTCAGTGTTGAAGATGGACTTGCTAACATAAGCAGTAGCGAGGGCTAGGCTCGCCACACCAGAGTCTGACTCCTCAGATGCCTCCTCTTCCTCATGTTCCTCAGATTCAGCTTCAGAGTCGATTTCCTTGCCAATGAATGCCCGAGCTTTCTTGGAGCTGCTCTTCTTGTGAGATGAAGACTTTGAAGATTTTGACGATGAGGACTTTGAAGATTTCTTCTTCTTCTTAGAGTCATCTGAACTATCATCCTTGTATTTCTTCTTCTTTGATTCCTTCTCCCACTGAGGACAATCAGTAATGTAGTGACCAGGTTTCTTGCATTTATGGCAAGTTCTCTTCTTGTAGTCACGGGATGAGGAATTTGATTTCATGTCATCACCTCTTGAGGATTTTCCAAATCGGCCACGTCTAGAGAACTTCTGGAATTTCCTCACGAGCATTGCTAGCTCCTGACTCAGTTCTTCAGGATCACCAAGGCTGCTACCAGAATCTTCATCTTCAGATTTAGAGACTGCCTTGGCTTTCAGTGCACGAGATCTACCATAGCTCGGTCCGTAGAAATCTCTCTTCTCAGCTAGTTGGAATTCATGAGTATTTAGCCTCTCGAGGATATCAGCAGGATCAAGTGACTTGTAGTCTCCACGTTCTTGAATCATCAGTGCCAGTGTATCGAATGAAGAATCGAGTGACCTCAGCAATTTCTTCACCACCTCATGGTCGGTGATGTCAGTGGCACCCAGTGCTTGAAGCTCGTTTGAGATGTCAGTGAGGCGATCAAAGGTCTGCTGAACATTTTCGTTGTCGAGTCTTTTGAAGTGGTTGAAGAGATTGCGAAGAACGTCAACTCGAGAGTCACGTTGAGTTGAGACTCCTTCGTTGACCTTGGACAGCCTATCCCAGATAAGCTTAGCTGTCTCCAAAGCACTCACTCTGCCATACTGCCCTTTGCTCAGATGGCCACATATGATATTCTTCGCTTGAGAGTCGAGTTGCTTGAATCTCTTCACATCAGCAGCATTTACGGAAGGAGTGATAGAGGGAACACCCTTTTCCACAACATACCAGAGATCGTTGTCAATTGCCTCAAGATGCATGCGCATCTTGTTCTTCCAGTAGGGGTAGTCCGTCCCATCGAAGGTAGGACACCCAGCTGAGACCTTGATCATGCCTGCAGTCGACATAACTAAAACTCCAGGTGGTTAAACCAAAATCACACAGAACAAGGGAGTACCTCGCTCTGATACCAATTGAAAGTGCGTTATATCGACTAGAGGGGGGGTGAATAGGCGATTTTTACAAATTCGTCACTGAGGAATTTCAAGGTGAGGAAATTCCTAAGTGACGAACTACTTAGCAGCGGAATAAGTACTCAGATGCAAGCATAACAGAGCAGTAGCACAGTCATCATGATGAAATGAGAACAAGCACAGAGTACGAGTAGCGTAAACACAGGATAAGCAGGCTGAAGACAAACTGACTGAAGAAATTGAACTGAGGAAATTGAGAAAGTCTTCAGTCAAAATCTTCAAACAGTAATGATCAAATACATAGCAAGAATGCGAGGAAATGAAAGGGTTGAGGAAATAGAACCAGTAGCTCGGTGAAGACAATGATTTGGTAGACCAGTTCCAACTGCTGTGACAGTTGTACGTTTGGTTAGAGCGGCTAGGTATTTAAACCTGAGGACACATAGTCCCGGACACATAGTCCTCACCGTATTCTCCTTGAGCTAAGGTCACACAGACCTCGCCCAATCACTCGTGGTAAGTCTTCAGGTGACTTCCAAACCTTCACATACTTGGTCACTCGGCAATCCACAATTTCCTCTTGGATGCTCTAGACCATGACGCCTAACCGTCTGGAGGATGCATAGTCCTCAAAGGTAACAAGCGTCGGTTCCACACAGGAACAATCTCTTCAGTGATGCTCAATCACTTTGGGTTTGTAGGTGTTTGGGTTTTTGGGTTTTTCCTCACTTGATGATTTTCGCTCAAAGTCCTCGGAGGATGGGATGCTCTAAATGACAAGTGTCAATTTATCTCTCGGAGCAGCCAACCAACTAGTGGTTGTAGGGGGCGGCTATTTATAGCCTAGGGAGCAGCCCGACATGATAAGACATAAATGCCCTTCAATGATATGACCGTTAGGTGGGTAGATATTTTGGGACAGCTGGCACGTAGCACAGCAACGGTCGGAAATTTGAGTATCAAATTCCTCAGGGCTATCATGTTCCTCACTTGTAGGCAATCCGCACTGGCGAATTCCTAACTCCTCAGTCAGAACAAATTCCTCAGAGAACAGAAGAACTTCGTCTCTGTCACTGAAGAAATTGGCTGAACTGTATGAGATTTCCAATGGCTTCACTCGAAAGGATTGGGTAGGTGTAGGATTTTGAGTTGAGCATCACTTGGAAACTTTTCCTTAGTTTTACCTCGACCCCCTTTAACAGTACGGTGTTTCCTATGACTCAAGAAGAAGAAAATGAAACTACGAAAACAAAAGTCTTCACGCTTCATAATCCTCACATGAATATCAAGTCTTCAGGGTCACACCAATTTCTTCACTTTCAAAGTCTTCAAGAAAACCAAAGTCTTTAGTTGAAGACATTCATTTTTAGGGGTCGGCTTTCATCGTAAATATCAAACTCCTCATAGACTTATAGACCTGTGTACACTCACAAACTCATTAGTCCCTTAACCTATAAGTCTTCAATACACCAAAATCACTAAGGGGCACTAGATGCACTTACACAACCTCTCCACCAAGAATTCTTTTGTTGCTCATGAGGCCTGTCAGCGTGCCTAGAAGAGCCTCACTCTACTCTGCTCTAAAGATGAACTCACTGCAGATGGCTTCACTGAAAGATTCAAGTTTGACTCCAGGCCTCCGCAATCCGCAAGTTGGCATCCTACTCCGTCTATTGAAGATTCAGACTACTCATCTTTGGCTCCAACTGTTGTTGCGTGAGTCATTGATGAGGAAGACGACACCACTTCACCAGCTATGGCTTCAGTGCATCATGATTCTGCATGAGGCCCTTCTGCATCGCCAAAACTCCACCATCGACCCGGCTGCCCCAACATCTTCACCAACACCTCATGGGAACGCTTAGACACTCTATGTCTTCACTCCTTTTTGGTCATTCCTGACAAAAGGGGGAGAAGCATATGGGTTGGTAGTCTTCAAGCGGGTCTATATGGGTCCGGTGCTTATTTTTGTTAAGTTTTGCAACTCTCGTTCTTGAACTGTTGGTTTTGAGTTGTAACACTTAAGGCCAGATGGGACGTCTGCTACATTTGCTGCTATCTTTTATTGCGTGGTTAAATTTCTATCTTATGCACATGAAGTCATTCTACAGACGCCCATTTTTCATTGTGCATGTCATTATCTTCAATACATTTTTGTATGCATGATGAATTGTCTTCATGAACTGAAGGAGATCTCCACAAAGCAAAACCTGCAATGTGTATTTGCATTCAAAGGCAAACTACTTATATGCACATCTTCAGGGGGAGCCCTTTCAACTTCATGAAGCCAATGACCGCGTTCTTTAACTTTCACATATTTTTATCCCCATTGAAAACTTCAACCAGATTGTCATCAATCACCAAAAAGGGGGAGATTGTAAGTGCATCTAGTGCCACCCTTAGTTGGTTTTGGAGTATTGACGACAAACGTGGTTGAGGGACTAATGTGTTTGTGAGATTCACAGGATAACACAGGTAGAAGTCCCTCATTGATTCGGTTTACCTATCAGAGATGACCCCTAAAAATGTATGAAGACATTAAAGACAATGTTGGTTCGTGAAGACATTCATGTTGAAGATAATGACGTGTGAAGACATTCAATTGAAGACAATGGAGTGCGAAGACATAGTTTCTTTCATAATTTCATTTTCTTCTTTCTTGGGTCATAGGAACCACCGAACTGTTAAGTGGGGTCCAAGTGAACAAAGTCAGAAAATTGATGTGATGCTCAACCCAAATCCTATGTCTTCGAGTGAAGACAATGAGAGAAAATCTTATCCAGAGTTGGATGAGTCAGCTTTGCTTGTAGCCCAAGTCAAGCTGCCGCGTGTGTTTGAAATCCGACCGTTGGACACGTGTCGGTTCCTTAGTGACCCAGGTTCATTTTGGACATATCAGGTTAGGTTGCCTCCTGGCTATAAATAGCACACCCCTACACCATAAATTGGTGGCTGCTCAGAGTTAGTGCACGGCTTTTGTCGTTTGAGAGCAACCCACCTCCAAAGCCTTTGAGAGAGAAACCTTGCGAGGACACAAAGCCCAAAACACCCAGAGCCCAAAGATTGTTTGACATCACTGAAGTCTTTCTGTCCGCGTGATCTGAAGAGTTGTTGCACTTGAAGACTGTGTATCTTCTAGTCGGTTAGGCGTCGCATTTTGAGGATCCAAGAGTCATTGTGGATCGCCGGTGAACGAAGTCTGTGAAGGTTTGGAAGTCTACCTTGAAGACTTACCAGAGTGATTGGGCGAGGACTAAGTGTCCTTAGCTCAAGGGGAATAAGGTGAAGACGCGGTCTTCTAAGTTCAATCTCAGCCTCCCTAACCAGACGTACAGTTGACACAATAACTAGAACTGGTCTACCAAATCATTGTCCTCATCAAGCAACTGGTTCTATCACTTCACCCTTTACTTACTGTTTAGCTTTGTGAAGTCATTGCTTGTCTATCCTGTTTGACTTCATAGTGTGAAGACATTCTCTCTGATTGCATATTTGGCTTCACACTGTCTTCCTATTCTGATCCATTCTACCTAGCTGCTATTTATCTTTGTGTTTACTCAGTACTATTTCCTAGACGATGGCTTGGCTAGTGTAGTTTATCTTCCGCTGCATACTGTGTAGGTTGTATTTGGTTGTCTGTCTTCGAAGACATTACATGTCTTGAAGACTTTCATAAAAATCGCCTATTCACTCCCCCCCTCTAGTCGATAACTAGCTCTCATGAATGCTCTCATACTGTTAGGCTTAAATGTTCTTGCCATGTGTTTCATGATGCTCTCATTATGTTTCAATTCTTTACTTTTATGTGAGCATCATTGAAATCATCATGCCTAGCTAAAAAGGCATTAAATAAATGCGCTTGTTGGGAGACAACCCAACATTTACCCCTACTGTTTTTATGTGTTCACATGATTAGTCTACTGTAGTAATCATGTTTTATAGCTTTTGTTTCAATAAAGTACCAAGTAAAGCCTTTGGGATAGTGTGGATGATAATTGACTTGATTCTGTGCAAAAATAGAAACTTTTGTGCCCAGTAACATAATTCTTAAAAATCACTGGGGCATCAAAAAATTCTGAATTTTTTACAGATGATTGATATACAAATTTTCTACGTTGTCCTAAGTTTCCAGAATTTTTGGAGTTACATAAGTACAGTCATTATTCAGATCTTTACATACTGTTCTGTTTTTTGACAAATTCTATTTGCAATGCATAGTTTGCTTGTTTTATGGTTTCTATGGCTTATATTGCTTAATATAAATTATGGAAATTATAGAGTACGGTAGGCATTATGTTGAAATAATTATGAATCTTGTCTTTGACAATACGTAAGTGGATGATTTGTTTTACTATGCTAACCCATCTCACGAAGTTCCGTTAAGTTTTGTGTGATTGAAGTTTTCAAGTTTTGGGTGAGATATCGATATGAGGAGTATAAGGAGTGACAAGACCCTAAGATTGTGGATACCCAAGGCACCCCAAGGTTATATTCAATGAAGATCCAAGCAACTAAGCTTGGGGATGCCCCGGAAGGCATCCCCTTTTTCGTCTCCAACATTATCGGTAACCTTACTTGGGGCTATATTTTTATTCATCACATGATATGTGTTTTGCTTGGACCGTCATTTTATTTTACTAATATTTTCTTGCTGTTATTTTAAAATAATGTTTTATATCTTTTATTTCAATAAAAGTGTCAAGGATAGCCTTTACCATGCTTATTTTGCAAGTCCATATGATGTTGTTTGAAAACAGAAAGTTTGTTGTAATGTTTTGAATATTTGTGAATAGTCAGAACATGATAAAATCTTGAAATTTTTACACGGTGAGCTATGATAAATTTTATACAGTGTGATAATTTTTCAGAATTTTTTGAGTTATATAAGTATGAGTATAATTGCACTCTTTACAGACTGTCCTGTTTAGACAGATTGCTGTTATGTTTGCATTGTTTGCATATGTTCGTTTGTTTAATGATTCTATTTGAGGATAGGAGTATTAAATGTGCAGAGGCATTTAGTAAGCAATGTTAAATATTAATTTTAGTGATTTTCTACAGTAGATAATGATAAGGTTATGCATTGATTTATACTAACTTATCTCACGAGTTCTTGTTGAGTTTTGTGTGGATGAAGTTTTTTGAGATTTAGGGAAATCGTGATATAAAAGGAATTAAGGAGACACAAAAGCTCAAGCTTGGGGATGCCCAAGGCATCCCAAGATAATATTCCAAGAAGTCTCAAGCATCTAAGCTTGGGGATGCCCTGATAGCCATCCCACCTTTCTTCATGAACAATTATCGGTTAGTATCGGTTGAACCTAAGTTTTTGCTTCTTCGCATGATGTGTGCTATTATTGGAATGTCATTTTATTTTGTTTTTGCTTGCTGTTTTAATAAAATACTTAGATCTGAAAGTTTTAAATGAGAGAGAGTCCTCAAATGGCTACCCACTTACTTAACTGCTTGTTTGATCTTCACTTATATCTTTTTGGAGTAGTTTGTCATTTACTCTCGTGCTTCACTTATATCCTAACACTACTGGAATCAGCTTCTTTGCCGTCCACCACGGCGGACGGCAAAGGCATAGATCACGGACGGCAAACCTCTTTGCCGTCCGCCAGCAGACGGCAAAATGTCCGGATGAACACGTGCCAGCAAAGGCCTTCTTTGCCGTCCGCTTCCTGGAAACGGACGGCAAAGGATTGTGCCGTCCGCCTCTGGTGGCCAGCAGACGACAAAGATCGTGGACAGAATCGCTGTTGCTTTTGCTACAGCCAGAATCGCTGTTGCTTTTGCTACAGCCAGAATCGCTGCTGCTTTGGCTGTAGCCAGTGTCGCTGCTGCTGCTCCCATTGCCTGTCCAAATGCAACAATGACCGTTAACAATCGATGCGAGACAAAGCCAAATGTAGAGGAATACGAAGAGGCAGAAAGTACTGGCATCATCGTCGTCAGCGTAGCGCATGCGACACATAGTCGCGTTGAACACCTTCACGATGAGCATGGTGGCGTCGTCGTCGTACCTGAAGAGAAGGAAGTACCCCTGCCGCAGGTCGTAGGCACGGTAGAACTTCTCCCAGCCACGACACAGGTACATGTGGCCCTCCTTGATCACCAACTCCACGTCCCACAGCCTGTGAAACCCGCTGCCGGCCTATCGCAGCTTCACATTATTTGGCGGATCTTCACCCAGCATGTTCATAAAAGTGGCAGGCAGCCTCTGCAGTTTGGGACAATGAGTGATGTAGCAAACAACAGAGTTATCATAATGAGATGGGTGAAGGGGAGATCTCTCCTTTTATATACCTGCCTCGTGGATGATACTGAAGTCCCAAGTATGATACTGAAGAACTCGAAAGCATCCAACTCGTACTCCGGTGTGGCAGAGCGGAGTCTACGGTGGCGGCTTCCCCCCATCTCTGATAAGCAACAGAAGATAATCAACTACACCAAGTTATCATTTCTCATTCAAAAAACAATGCACTTGTGGACATATGATGGCTCTAGTTGAATTTATTAGTAGCACTAGCCGTAAAAAATGTTGACTTTATTTGAATTTCATATAATAACTATTTTAACTTCTTTGGGTCAGCAAACTAGGCAACTAGCTAGCAGTATAAAAACATTCAACTAAAGAAAAGAAAGAAATTGCAAAACGTGACGGAACCCTAAATAAGAAAGTATAAAAACGTGTCTTTTTCTTCTTCTTCCCCTCTTCTTTTTTTTCCCTCCTTTTCCTTTTCTTCTTCTTCCTCTTCTTCCTTTTCTTCTTCTTCTTCTTCTTCTTCTTCTTCTTCTTCTTCTTCTTCTTCTTCTTCTTCTTCTTCTTCTTCTTCTTCTTTTTCTTCCTTCTCTCTCTTCTTTTCTCTTTCTTCCTTCCCTTTCCCTCTTCTTCTTTTCCTTCTTTTCCTTTTTTTTTTTTCCTTTTTTTCCTTCTTCTTTTCTAATATGTAAACTATCTAAAACTATTTATTATCTAAAACTATATCTAAAGAATTGGCGGGGGAGGTTTTATGTGATATTTGTTCTTTCTATGGTGACATGTTCTATGGTGCCCTTGAAGCCTGACAATGCTATCTGGAAGTTTCACAAAACTTTCACAACATTCACCCAGTGCAGCCAATATTTGCAGATTCAATATCTTCTTCTTCTTCTTCTCTTCTTCTCTTCTTTCTTCTTCTTCTTCTCTTTTCTCTCTCTTTTCGCTGTTCTCTTCTTTTCTTTTCTTCTTCTTCTCGCTCTCCTCTTCCTCCCTCCTCCTCCTCCTCTCCTCTTCTTTCTTCCTCTCTTCTTCTTCGTTTCTTCTTCTTCTTTCTTCTTCTTCTTCTTCTTCTTCTTCTTTCTTCTGTCTTCTTTTTCTTTCTCTTCTCCCTCCTCTTCCTCCTCTCCTCCCCTTCTACTCTTCTTCTTCTAAACTAAACTAAAACTAATCGAAAAATAAAACTAAAACTAAAACTAAAGTAAAACTATAACTAAACAGAAACTATTAACCTAAAGAAACTAAAAATAAACTAAACTAAAAAAGGGGGAAAGATCACTCACCTGCAGGCAGGGGATCGCCGGTGGAGGGGGAGGCGGCGGCCCGGTGGAGGGGGAGCCCTGCCGGCGGGTGGGGTGGCGGCGGCCCGGTGGAGGGGAGGCCCGGCGGGTGAGGGGCGGCGTGGCCCGGTGGAGAGGGGAGCGCGGCGGTGGGGGCGGCGGTGGCCCGATGGAGGGTGAGGCCGCTGCGGTTGGGGGCGGCGGCGCCCGGTGGAGGGGAGGCCGCGTCGAGACCTGGCGGGGACGTCCAGCAGGTGAGGGGGCTGGCGGCTGGACGGCCCGCGACGCGCTGGCCGGCGTGAAGCGACGGCGGCGGGTGGGTGGGGCGACGGGGCGGCGGCGGGTGTGGGGCTACGGGGCAAGGGCCGGCGGCCGTGGTGGGGGCGACGGTGCAAGGGGCGGCGGCGGGTGGGGGCGACTGGGGCGGCGGCTGGTGGGTGGGGCGACGTGCAGGGGGGCGGCGGGTGGTCGGGGCGACGGGGCGAGGGGCGGCGGCGGGTGGTGGGGGCGGCGGTGGTCTCGTCGGGGAGAGAGGGAAGGAGGGGTGGGGATCCGTTAGTTAGGTTATCTCTTTGCTGTCCGCCCCCCTTTGTCGTCCGCTTTTTTTCTCTTTGCCGTCCGCTAGCAGACGACAAAGAGGGGGCCGTTAGTTTTTTTTTCTAAGCAGCTCGTTAGTGGGGCCCACCTCTCTCTTTGTCGTCCGCCAACTGACGGCAAAGATTCTTTGCCGTCCGCTAGCCGACAGCAAAGAACTGGCTGATGGCAAAGACCTTCTTTGCCATCAGCCAGTTCTTTGCCGTCCGTTTTTCGTAAGTGGACGGCAAAGACCTTCTTTGCCGTCAACCAGCAGACGGCAAAGAAGTGGCTGATGGCAAAGAAGTGGATTCCAGTAGTGTAAGAGTAAATTGTTGAATGAATTGAATATCATAAAGTTGAAACTATATGTGCTTCATATGCTTGTATCATACCTAGCAGTAGCTTCACATCGGGTTTATGAAGTGAAATATTTTGAAGCTTGACAATCACTATATTGGTCATACAAGAAATTCATGAATGATTAGTATAAGGAAGAGAACTTTCACATACAAACATATTATCTTGGACATCTTCTATGATTGTGAATGCCCATTAATTATTTTCAAACTTGAGCAAATTAGTTGAAGTTGGACAAGGAAGACAACGTAATGAGTTATGGTTGTGTATATTTGCATAGAAGTTATATTGTTATGGATCCTCCAACATGTGGTGTTTGCTTAGGATCTTTTGCTAGCCAAAAATTCGTACTAAGTAGAGATACTACTTGTGCATCCAAAAACCCTTAAATCCAGTTTCTTGCCATGAGTTTCCACCATACCTACCTATGGATTGAATAAGATCCTTCAAGTAAGTTGTCATCGGTGCATAAAGCAATAAAAATTGTTCCTAAATATGTTTGATCTTTTATTCTAAGGGAAAATAAGCGTTGTACAAACTTGTGATAACAAAGTAATAAAAGCGATGGACTGCATAATAAAGGTTGCTATCATAAGGGGCAATATAACGTGACGTTCCTTTGCATTAAGAGATTGTGCATCCAAAAATAAAAAGCGCATGACAACCTCTGCTTCCCTCTACGAAGGGCCTATCTTTTACTTTTCAGTATTTACTTTTATGCAAGAGTCAATAGTATGCATTCTCATTTCAACCTCAATTATTCTATAGTTGGCAAGCATCATGTGGTGGGGAAAGATCTAGGCACATATGGCCAGTCAAATATATTTGATCATGATTTATTATTGTTGACAATTATCTCTATGATAAATGAGTTGGGAGGCGAAATATTAAGCCCCTATCTTTCTCTGTGCTTGATGGATGCCATTTGTTCTAAAAATATGCTTTGAGTACTAGCAATCATAGAAGAATATATGATGATTGAGTATGTGGAGCTCTTACTTAGACTTTGTTGAGAATAAGTTGAATTGCAATTGTTTGGTGACTAATAACCTAGGTTGTTAAGTTTCAAGAGAATGCATTGTTTGAACCATAACATGTGGATTGATTACTACTTTATCATGATGAGTTTTATGAGAAAGATTTGTTGTTATGATGCTAGGAAAAGTGATTGAAATTATCATTGATCAAACTTATGCACTATGCTAGCATTCACACTTCATAAATTATTTCTTTGATCATTTACCTACTCGAGGACGAGCAGGAATTAAGCTTGGGATGCTGATACGTCTCCAACGTATCTATAATTTACGAAGTATTCATGCCATGTTTACAACAAAATTATATGGTTTTGGTATGATTTGAATGGAACTAACCCGGACTGACGTTATTTTCAGTGACATTGGGGTAATCATGAAAAACCAATCTAGACCCTGTTCTTGTACCCTGCCGGAGGGGGAAATCATCACCGGAGGCCATCTTCATCATCCCGGCGGCCACCATGATGAGGAGGGAGTAGTCCACCCACGGGGCTGAGGGTTTGTACTAGTAGCTATGTGTTTGATCTCTCTCTCTCTCTCTCTCGTGTTCTTGATTTGGCATTATCTTGATGTATCGCGAGCTTTGTTAATATAGTTGGATCATATATATGATGTTTCTCCCTCTCTATCTTGTTGTGATGAATTGAGTTTTCCCTTTGAGATTTCGTTATTACCGGATTGAATACTTTTATGGATTTGAGAGCACTTGATGTATGTCATGCTATGAATATCCGTGGTGACAATGAGGTATCATATAGATTCACTTGATATATATTTTGGCACTCAACTCGTGGATTCCCGAGGTGACATTGGGGTAATCTATGCATAGGAGTTGATGCACGTTTTCGTCCTTGTTTCTCCTGTAGAAATCTTGGGGCACTCTTGGAGGTTCTTTGTGTTGGATTGAGTATTATGAATCTGAAATTGTTTGATGCATATCGTATAATTAACTCACGAATACTCGTGGTGACATTGGAGTATCTATGTGACATTAGAGTTGGTTGATGTGTATCATATGGTGTTATTTTAGTACGAACTCTTGGGCTATTTGTGACACTTATAGGGATAGCTCGATAGATTGATCGGAAAGGATAAGTTTGAGGTGTTTCGTACCCTACAAACAATTTCTTCTTATGTTCTCCGCTAGATAAGAACTTTGGAGTGATTCTTCATCGCACGTTGAGGGATGGTTATATGATCCAATTATATTACAATTGTTAAGAGATTGCACTAGTGAAAGTATGAACCCTAGGCCTCATTTTCAAGCATTGCAATACCATTTGTGCTCACTCTTGTTACTTGCTAGCTTGCTGTTTTTTATTGTTCCTATTAAAAAAATCAATATCTACTATCATTACTACACTTGTATCACCATCTCTTCGCCAAACTAGTGCACCTATACAATTTACCATTGTATTTGGTGTGTTGGGGACACAAGAGACTCTTTGTTATTTTGTTGCAGGGTTGTTTGAGAGAGACCATCTTCATCCTATGCCTCCCACAGATTGATAAACCTTAGGTCATCCACTTGAGGGAAATTTGCTACTGTCCTACAAAACTCTGCGCTTGGAGGCCCAACACGAGTCTACAAGAATAAAGTTGTGTAGTAGACGTCAGTGGTCAGCCTTGGTTAGTTTAATAGTAATTGATCTAAACTAATTAAGTTAATTAGGGGGGTGGGCCCAGGCTGTCAGTGTCTCTGTTAATTACTTAGTTAATTTAATCTAAACTAAGTGCTAAAGTGGTGACCCCACATGTCAGTGGGCCATTAGCTCCTAATTAACTACCTGACAGGCAGGGGCCACCTGGCGGTGTCCTAACCGTGTTCAACCGCGGTGAGGCACCCACGGCAGCACCACACACGACGGAGGGCCACGGGACCCCATCAGAAAAGGGGTGTGGTGATCCAAATCAGGCGCGGTCGAGCTCGTTCGATTGTGGGCTCGATGCCTCATCGGATCAAGGCAGCTGCAGAGGCTGTGGTTGCCCGAGGAGACCACGGCAACGACAGCCGGTGACGATGGCTACGGGGGCTCGATGGACTGGGCATTTTGGCTCGCGTTCGGGCTATCTAAAGGGGCAGGCGGCATCGCGGCGATGCATTGAGCACGTTGACGTGCTTGCCTGGCTCTGAAACAGACAGCGGCAACGATGGCAAGCATGGCAGTAGCGGCGAGGCGACGACAGCAAAGGTAGCACAGTAGGAGCAGTGGATGGAGGGGGAGGCAGAGGGGAAAGGCGTGGAGCTCACATCATTGTCGAGGAGCTGCTCGGTTGAGACGGAGGAGGACTGGAGTCGACGGAGCGGCGGTGGTGATCTCCGGCGCCCGAGGTAGAAGACGACCTCGATCCCGAGGCTATCGGGCTTACCATCTCCAGTGGCTCATCGCAGGGGACAAGGTTGAGTGCGGAAGTGCCTCTAGACACGGCGGGAGGTCTAGGGGACGGCGGTCGCCGCGGTGGTGACAGAAGGCGGCGACGATGGTGTTTGGCCGGGCGGAGAGGGCGAGGGGAGAGGCGAGAGGGGATCTGAGGGGGCTAGGTTTCACAGGGGGAGTGCGGGTGTCGTTCTAATCCCCCTTGGGTGCCCTGTAGCACCTTAGTGGCGTTGATTCATCGGCGGCATCGGCCGCGGGCATGCACGATGCTGCCACGGCGATGAAGAAGACGATGACCGGTGCGGTGGGCTAGGCCTGGCACTAGGTGTGCTAGGCTAGGTAAGTGCAACAACAACAACAAAGCCTTTAGTCCCAAACAAGTTGGGGTAGGCTAGAGGTGAAACCCATAAGATCTCGCGACCAACTCATGGCTCTGGCACATGGATAGCAAGCTTCCACGCACCCCTGTCCATAGCTAGTTCTTTGGTGATACTCCAATCCTTCAGGTCTCTCTTAACAGACTCCTCCCATGTCAAATTCGGTCTACCCCGACCTCTCTTGACATTCTCCACACGCTTTAGCCGTCCGCTATGCACTGGAGCTTCTGGAGGCCTGCACTGAATATGCCCAAACCATCTTAGACGATGTTGGACAAGCTTCTCTTCAATTGGTGCTACCCCAACTCTATCTCGTATATCATCATTCCGGACTCTATCCTTCCTCGTGTGGCCACACATCCATCTCAACATACGCATCTCCGCCACACCTAACTGTTGAACATGTCGCCTTTTAGTCAGCCAACACTCAGTGCCATACAACATTGCGGGTCGAACAGCCGTCCTGTAGAACTTGCCTTTTAGCTTTTGTGGCACTCTCTTGTCATAGAGAATGCCAGAAGCTTGGCGCCACTTCATCCATCCGGCTTTGATTATTTTTATTTTTATTATTTTTTAAACTTTTCTTTTCTATTTTTAGTTTAGCTACTGATTTCTATTTCTTTCTGTTATCATTTAATTTTTGTCAAACATGAAATTTGGCACATGTAATATTTTAAGGTTGCACAAATAGTTTCAATTCATTTTGAAAAGTTAAAACATTTGTTTATTTTGAAAAGGCCAAAATATTTGTTGTTAGGCCACTTTATAAATTCCTAGGGATTAATTGGTGGGTCAAATAATGTTGGGATCGACATGAAAATGATCAGGGGAATTTATAGAATATTGTGAAAATTTTAGTTTTCATTTTTGAAGATGTAAATTTTTGACTTGCAATTTAAATTGAATTTGGCTTTGATTTTGGACAAGTGGCAATTAGCTTAGTAAGCATGGTGACATGGCATCATTAGGGTGAGGTTGTTGTAGCATGACACTGGGGGTGTTACAAATCTCCTCCACTACAAGAAATCTCGTCCCAAGATTTAAGAGGTAGAGTTAGGGGGGAAATTCTAATGGGTCTTCTCGGCCTTGGTTGCCCTTCTCGAAGAAGTTGATCCCTTTCGTTAATGTCTTCATTTCTCTGCTTTAGGTCGTCATGACGAAGTCTTCATCCTTTCTTTGGAGTCTTCATCGTACTTATGAAGGACAAGGGGTAACTTCGGAAGAACGAACCTTACAAGGTTGATTATCTAGTAGATAGCTCAGGGAATGTGGTAGAAAGTATCTCTTGAATTGAACTTAATAGAACATCGAGAGCAAAATGAGAAGGTACAATAAGAAGTTTCAAGCGGATAAACAATCGTTCGATGCCTGAAGTAGAATGAGAAGGGGGTTTAGAGCAACGGAATAAGTATTGCAGCTGAAACCAGAATAGGTCGTCTCTAGGAAGGTGGCTCGTGATCTACATACGAATCCAGGCGTGAGGATAAATTTAGAAACAGTACAGGAGAGTCAGGTTTCGATCCTGTGGAACTGTGGGTTATGGGCCCACCATGTGGGTTAAAAGTAGGAAGGGCGCTGACATCTTGCACGGTCATGATAGCAAGGCATGACAGAGGATAGCCTATCAGTTATGTCGGCAACAATGTTGGTACCAAGGGCGAGGGACAAAGCGAACCATTTTCCTACTCGTTGAATGAGGCAGACTAATAGGCTAAGTTCTCGTCCATCGGTGGTTACCGAAATGTCATCAACAATAGTAACAAGGTTATACTTGATAGGGTTATTCGCCGAGGTGTTTACATAAGCAGGGAGTTATCATTGCTTAGATCATATAAACTATAAGAAAGGTTAAAAACAATGGAAAGGAAAATGCGTATACACGAGTATTAGGTGTATCTCCTTCCCAAGTGCAAGCAGAGCGGGATAATTCATGATAGGACTGCAAGTAGATAACCATCTAGGGAAAGGGGCGAGGAAACTCATGATGTTACCCATACAATGGTGTTTGGATAATTGATCAACAACATTTAGCATTATGCTTCCAATGTTCTTGTTGATGATCTGAATACCAAGTCATGCTTCGGGATAGCATCGACATGGTCAGCAGGTAAAGGTCGGACTTCCGAAATACAAGGATCCAGCAGGAACTGCTAGAACAACTCATACAATTTCATCATGGAGAAGATGAGGATGTGGCCGATGGGCTCAACAACAACTCATCGAGATTTCCATAAACATGAATTTTCAGAATTAAGTGAACAAGGTGATAGCATTGGACACACCATGGTGTATAATGAAGTATGTTCGAGGAGAACATCCACAATTAAACCTCAAAAAAATGCACCTGGAAATATGGACCAAGTAGCACGATCAATGTTTAGAATGGTGGTTCAATAACCAAAAGAACTAGAATGAAACTATCGACCTTTCACTTCAAAGCAATAGGGTTGCTAGAATGTTTTGAATTCACACATCATAGTTCAATTGTCGGTATTTCAGTTAGAATCAACACGGGGACCAAGAAATGAACGGAGTGGTGAGAAGTATTACTATAACAAGAAATAATAGGTGAATAAATTCTCACAATGTCCTTGACATAAAAGATGGTAATACTACAAGGTAGAACATAACATAAGCTGAATGGCAATGAGCTCCATAACATGATCAAGTTTGTGTTAGAGGGAAGGCAATAATGTTGTCAATGGTAACACAACTCATCGTGGGGCAAGGATGACATTTCTCCTCATGAATTCTATTAATATATTGGAAGTAGTCAAAATATTACTGATGATTACGACACCTTTTGTCGAGAGGATTCATGAAGATGTAATCGATCAACGACGACATCAAGCAAAAGGAATGATGAAGCGAAAGGTTTTTGGAACCACAGATATGACACAAACTCGGAATCAAGCTTGTTGTTCAAGGCAAAATGCTATGACGAGGAAGGTCGACGTAAGATTACCTCATCGTCAAAATTTTTGCTCCGGGAAGAAGAACTAGGTAGCACAGTTAAAATTAGCACGATAATGATGTAGCTGATCAGGCTAGGAATGACGTGATGGAGTATTAAACTTCCCAACAACAAAGTACTAGGAGTACCGAATCACAGTCTTGATTTGATTCAATATTTGGTGTTCTCGGTTGACGACAACCCAAAACCCGTTGAGTGACTATGACAGGGGAAAGGTACTACTCTATTAGAAGTTCATAAGATGTAGTGCAATGGCGTGATACCCTCGAGATACCTGGGCGTAATACTTGAAGGTAGATCAAAATAGAGGTTGGGAAGGTGTATTGATCTGCAGAAGGCAAGTACTTTAACTTTTCCTAGAAATGGGATCAAAGAAGAACAATCATGGTCGAAACCACAGTTACAAAGGACCAAACATAGATACATGATGAACTTATAACAAGGGGATTATTATTATTACAAGAAGCTTCCATGATAAGTTCCACATCGGGTCCATGGGCATGAACACAAAGGTTCAAGGTTGACTCCCACTTCTTCAGTGCCTAACCTTTCATTCACTTCTCGTCTTCGAAGAAGTTGTAGAGTTGAAAATTTGTCCGACAAAACGCCAGTAGATATAACCCGCGTAATCTTCGGGTTCACTCGGATTATGGAAGGCATACGTTCAACCCATCGGGCCTCTTAGGAACAAATACCACAAACTTCAGGAGTAAATAACCCAAGCTCGAAAGCAGAGCATGGTTGACAAAGTAGAGGATACAATTTACCAAAGGCATTATGTATCTAAGGAAAGACTCACAAAGTTATCGAATATGAAGGACACTGTCGGATAATAATCCAACAAAGGATTTGGCGGTCCACAAAGGATCTGATGTGAGTATCGGTACTCAACCAGAAGAAGAAAGAATGGAAAGGCATCAGATTATCAAAACATCTGAATAATTCAAAGTTTAATTACAAAGGAATTATGATTTACAAATCAAGGGATCAGAAGCAGACGCTCTGATCAAGGATGGATAAGTTGAATAGACTTAGGGGCACAATCGAGGGAAAATTGATTGGTCAAGGACCAGCTCATGTCCAAAATGACGTGTGAGCCAGAAAGATAATTTATAAGGATCAAATGATGATTGCGTGCATTCACACACATGTTGAATCAACGGGATCAGAATGATAATCATAAGAATTTTAATGGATATTGCTAGAAAATATGGATTTAACCATAATGCAGGCACGCAAGACTTTCCAAAGCAATAGGTTGCAAAGGATTCTCGGAAGGTCGATTAGCATTTCGGGGTAATTTGTGAAACACATGAATAACTGGGGATGTACGAATCCTCGTAAGTGTGAGGAATTATTCGTAGGTGTATTCATGTAGAAAAGAGTTGCAAGGCAGAAGGCACAAAGGATTCTCGGAATATCAGAAAGTAGTTCAGGGTATCTTATAATAATAAGGGCAATTGGGACTGAAGGTATGGACGGCAAGTGTAAGTAGCTATCCATAGGGATGTATTGGTGGTAGGGAATTGCAAAGCCGACGAGCACAAGTTCTCGGGAGAACATCAGAGAGTATCTTCGGAGCCTTCTGATGAATCAAGCCATCATCTGGAATGAAGGGATCTCTGGGAGGGCTTCTGTCGGGGTACACAAACAGGGGTGTTTATTTCCCCTGACTTGTGCATGGACGAAGATCCTCTGCCCCGGCAGCCAAGGCTTGACAAAGGGATGGTTACCTCAGCCTACAAAGCAAGGCCAAGCCAGAGAAACCGCTCTTTGAGAGATCAAGGAGCGTATCAAGAAGACCAAGTCAACATACAAGACAGCAGAGCATCACCTTGGGGAGGCCTTCCTTGTCGGGAAGGAGAGCCCGGCCAGGTCGAGACCACCCCAAAGACAAGTCCAAGATTGCCCCGGCAGGCTTGCCGGGGCCGCCAAGGGCAAGAACTCCCACCAAGGCACCACCGCTCCACTGCACCACAACGCAAATCACTTATCAATGCGGTGTCAAGCCTCCAGATGATTAAGTGGCTTCCACTGAGCATGTGGCAGCCCATCGGAAGACAGATTACCCTCACATGACACCCGTCTAGAGGCGTGTCAAACAGATAAGCAGAAGATGATTAAGTGGCACGACAGGCTTGCCGGGCTTCCCTCAGTGCGACACCTAGTAGTGCATTTAATGCACTTTGTCCTAACTGCCAGAGTTAGGTATGATAGCACTGTTTGCTATCCAATCACCAGATAAAGACTTTTTTTGCACTGTGGTTACCCCTTGACCTATAAAAGGAGGTCCAAGGCTACCTAGAAAGGGATTCAGACCCTTGCACACTTGTACGCGCGTAGCAGCTCTCCCCGAGGCCACCTTGCCGAGCTTGGGCGATGCGTGTTCATTGTGTTCCTCCATCCAATCCACTAGAGCAGGAGTAGGGTTTTACGCTTCCCAGCAGCCCGAACCTGGGTAAAAATCACCAGAGTCCTATTATCATCGTGCTGCTCCATGGCCTTCGCACTTTGTGCGATGTGACGTCCCCCTTACCGAACCACAAGGGGCCGATGGCCCCATAGGTGATCGTGTTCTCCCACGACATCTTTGGCGCGCCAGGTAGGGGGAGTCGCTTGCGCGAACTAGAAGCTGTGAACAGTGCATCCATCATCATCATATTCATTGTCACCCTCTTCGTCGATGGCTTCAAAGAGAAAGAACGGTGCTACTCCCTAGCCTCATCCCTTCCAGATTCCATCGCTCGCCTTCGCCGCAGCGGTGGCGACGATGAGGACGAGGGACAACGGCACTGCGGGTGCCATGGTTGGAACGAATGGTGTGGCCACCATGCTACCCACGGCCAGAAGAAGGAGCGAGACGTGCAGTGGCACTGCCCCTTCTTGTGGCCCCCTTGTCGAGCGCGTCCAATCCAAAAGGGTGTCGTTGAGGCGGTGGACAAGAAAATGGTGCGTAATTGGCCCCCCTTCCTCGTTGCTCACCAATGATTGGGCTGCGCTATGGTGATGCCGCCAGCATCGATAAGCTCACGTGGAGCTCCGTCCTGCATTTATCCCACCAAGGGTAAATCCTGAGTGAGCGCTGGTGCGAATCCGTTGGCTGGCACCCCCGGCGAGCGAACCCCAGCAAGGCCTTTTGCGCCAGCGTGTCCTTCACGCCAGCTGCCGAGAGATCATTGGAAGTGAAGGAAAAGGAGGGAGGGGCCGATTCTTCTCCTTTTCCACCATATATCATTAGTTGCAAACATTTTTGCTGACTCCCCCAGCTCGTGCCGGGGCTGGGTACATAACTAATGGACTGCCTAGTCCCTCCCTTGTGCTCCTTCCCATTTTTTATCGTTGCAGAGTGAAAATAGATATACGAGCACAGTCTCCCCAGGAGACACGGATAGGAGGGGCAACCACGGGTGGAAGAGAAGATGTTATGTGTGATCAAATGTAAATCCTGGCAGGAGGGGAGCATGGACAAAAGCTAAGTTGGCCTACTTGTTAGCTTTTTCTTCAGAGCTTGCACTTGCCTATCCCTCGGACAACCAAGGTTTCGTATGGCAAGTCCTTTGTATGATGGAACCTTACTATATTTGTCTGCGCCCTCGCTTTGTTTCGAGCCTGCTCAACAAAGTGGGTGGCAGCGTGAAGGACTGTTAAGGAAAAACCCACTGGCAGCGTGTCCTTGCCAGCTGAATGCTAAGGATTCGTTCCTCAAAGCAATCACGACAGTATGCTGTTGGCGGGCAACCAAAGTATGCAAGGAAACTAAATATACAAATACCAAGGGATAAACACAAGAGGGATAGCGTGCTTTAGCATATAAACATCAGTTCGACGAGCATTAAAGCGAGAACAATACGAAGCCTAAAAATGAGATACATATTGTGTCTTATTACAGGACAACACAATAGCAAGAATGGCCTACTGCCCGGTCCAGCGGCCTCCCGGGATCCTTGGTATGGAAAGGACCTTGTTGGTAAGAGGGCCGGCCTTTTCCACGGCAACAGAGGCATCGGCGCCTGGCGGCAGCTTCTTGAAGCCATCGGAGAGGTTGAGGTCTGGATGGAAGAAGGCGAGGTTGCTCAAGACCAAAAAGAGGGCGTCGCGAGCAAGCTTCCGGGTTTCAATAGCAAAGCATTCAGCCCTGTCATCTTCATACATCTTTAGCCCTTCGATCAGGCCTTCGAAGAAGAGCGTCAGCTTGACACTAGGGACGTCATGCTTGCCCACGGAGAAGGCCTAGCTCTTCATGTCCATGTTCGCAATCTGGGCAGTGAGGCGCTCGGCGATGTCAACCATGTTCTTGAGCCAGAGGTCACGCTGCTGGACTTGGTTCTCCAGCTTGTCCTCTACATCTTTTTGGAAAGTTTTTGCATTGGCCAAGTCCTTCATCAACAGCTTCTCGCGGCAACCGGCGGATTCAAGCTCCTTCTCCAGAGATCCAAGCCTGGCTTTCATGTTGGAGATGGTGCCGTTGACAGTATCAAGATCCTGGCTCTTGGAGGAGAGCTGCGATTGCGCCTCGTTCAGGGCAGTCTCTGCTTTCTGCATTTCCTCTTTGAGGGCCAGGACCTCCTTGTTGCTCCCGGCAAGGTCCTCCGTCAGTTTGCTCACCTGGATTTTAATATCATTCTTGGCAGCAGTTGCGGCAGCTAGATCATCGGAAACCTTCTTTAGCTGGGCCGTGGACTCGAGGTTGAGGGCTCCAAGGGAGGCTTTTTGGCCATCTGCCAGCTCCTTGGTACATTGCTGAACAAGGGCCTCCAGCTCCTCATCCTTGTCGCGGAGAGTAGCTTCGAGAGCCCCTTCCCGAGCAGAGATGTCCTTCTCCTTGGCGTTAAGAAGCGCTTCGCGCTCCGCCAATCAGACCTCCCAGGCAGTAACATCCTCCTTGGTCATGGTCAATACCTCCTCTTGCCGCAAAAGGGAATGGGACTACTTCTTGAACCATTCGCGCAGTTCGTTGCCTTTGCCCCTCAGCTTCTGGTCCATGAGCTCGGCAGAGTCGCGCTGCTCCTTGATCGCTTGCCGTCTGTGGTTATACTTGTCCTAGACATCCTTGAGCCCTACCGCCATGGATTCCAGGAATACCAGATCCTTGGCATTATCATCTAAATCACCAGCCTCTTCGACCCTCTGAGACAGCGGTGCTAGTATGCGTTTGATTTCTTCATCAAAATCTGTGACCGCTAAAATAGATGAGCTCGGAGCGGCTGGCCTAGGATGTGCGAGGATCAGTGCTAGCTTGCTTGAGGATGGTTGTGAAGCTGTGGCCTGTGGGCAGTGCGGGAGAAGAGGCCCCATAGTTTTAAGAGGGGTTTTCTCCTCAATAAATGTCTCCGGGCCAGATATGCTGCCGGGGGTTTTCTCTGCTCCCTTCGAGAACTCTTGGATATCCCCGGTAGTGTGCCCATGGCCTTCCGCGATAGCAATCTTGACTACTTCCTTGACAGCACTCTTCCCAATGTTGGCCAGTTCCTCCAAGAGCTCAGGCTCCTCCATTGACGAATCTGCGAATAAAATCAAGTAGACAGAGTGAAAAGAAGTCAGATTCTACTGGATATAGACCAGGAAGAAAAATCATTCAAGCAGGAAGAAGCAAAGACAAGAGGATTACCTAGTGGTGGCTGCTGCAAGGTGACGTCTCCTTGCCCAGTAGCATAAGTTACTGGCGCATGGCCCACAACCGCTCCTTCCGTGGATGTGGCCTCGATGCGAGCAGACCCCATGGGGAAGGCCCTTACCGGTGATGCCTCTGCTTGGACCATGGTCGACGGGGATCATTGGAAGGTGGACCCCTCTTGGAGAGTCCCGACGTGCTGACTCTCGGCCAACCCTTTGCCGGAGGATGGTGGGCGTTCCTCCGCGTCTCCATGCGCAGACGAAGTGTGCCCTGCGCCTTCGTGCCGGGGGCTGGACTGGGGGCTAGGTGCAGGATCTCCTGCCTTATCCTCCGCCAGGCCTGCGCTTGATGAATGGCCCGGCACCACCGCGCGCTTGGTTCGCTTGGCCCATTGAGCCAGGGGTTCTTCATCTCTGCCAAGACAACAAAACAAGATTAAACCAGCAGCCAAGTGAAGGATACTTCAACAAGAAATTTAGTTGCTCCGCTTACTCTGAGTCCAGGAGCATGGTGCCCAGCGCATACCCCACAGGTGGCGGAGTCGCTCTACCCCTTTTTAAAGTTGGAGGAGCAGAGCTTCCCGGTAGCTTTGAACTCATCGGTGGGACCGAGGCCTCTGGCGGGATCGAGTTCTACGAAGAAGCTGGGCTTGACTGGGGGCTGGGATCAACTCCCGTGACCGCACGTCGCTTGGCGGGTGGGGTCTTGGCCTCAGACAGGCGAGTGGATTGGCGATGTACCACCTCTGGCTTGTCGCCCCTAGAGAAGGTCTTCTTCACCTTTTTTGTGGCCTGCGAGGGGGCGGAGGCCGCTGGTCCCCGACTGGGCTGCCTGCGAAGGCGTCGACTTGGCCCTAGCCCTGGGGCTTAAGGGCCCATTTCGAACCCTTCCTCCTCTGCCTTGGGCTGCTCTGCTTCCTCGGCACCACCTTCTTCTTGGGCCCCTGCTGCCGTGGCATGAGGAACTCCGGCCCTGGCAGGATCAAGCCCGGCGGTCTCCTCCGTGGTGAGCTCTCCACCTCCTTCCTCAGAAGAGCCCTCGCCTTCAACTTCAACTTCTTCCTCCTCCTCCTCCTCCTCCTCTCCGGGCCTTATTTTTCCAGCGGCCCGAAGCGCTTTGTCGTCCTCGATCCGCTTCACAATAAACTATGCCTCTACCTTGGAGGTGCGCTTGACAAGGCCATTCTCCACCCTGGAAGATCTTTCTTCCAGGCTAGACACCCATTCTATCTCCGCATCCAGTCCGGGTAGTTGCCAATCAGGCTCAACTCCGTAGGCGTTGCAATCGGGCATCCATTTCAGAATCTGGTCCTAAGCAGAATTGAGATGCAGTGGGACAACCTTTGCCGGCAGATGAAATGGCCCAAGGCTGCCGAATAACTATTCGCATAGCCAGCCATGGCCGTAAATCGACAGATTGTTGATGGGGCCTGGGTACAGACCCATCCTGTCGACAGAATCCCCGTATTCCTAGGCAAACCTGTCCCTTTTCTGCAGTGGTGCGATGTGGTGCAGGAGGAAATCAGCCCCCACCTGCTCAACGGTTAGCCTGCAGCTTTAAGGCGAGCAATCCTATTCAGCGCTGGGCGAAGCATGTCGTCGGTGAGGCCCAACTTACTCTAGTCACTGCCGCGCGAGACGCATTCAGTCCGCGCCATGCAGAACTCAGGGGCATCCTTGTCCTGGATCCAACACCAATCCGCCCTCCATTCCTCCCACCTGCTGCGCTGCTGGCCGAGGAGATAGTCCCATTCGTCCTTCTTGCCCCAGGGAATTCAGCTTATGTTTCCCGAGCGGTGAGATTTGTCTTCTATCCGTGGGATGAAGAAGTGCCTGAACAAGTCCACATTGGGGGCGACTCCAACAAAGTTCTCGCACAGATGGGCGAAGATTGCCATGCACGCCATTGCATTGGGCGTGAAATCTAGAAGATGGAATCCATACACCATCATCATTGCACAGAAGAAATCAGAGAATGGGGAGGTGAGGCCGCAGAGGAAGTACGCGCAGAAAAAGCGGTATGAGTTCGATGGAACCTTGTTTCCCTCCGGCAGAACCACGGGCGCTCCATGCCCTTTCAGAACTTCCCTTCCCCACATATACGCGTACCTCGCGATTAAGGTAGGGCCATCCAGGCTCGACGGGAAGAAAACCACACCTTCCTGTCGCTTCCTGTCCAGCTCCTCCACGCTTTTCTTCCTCCCCTCCGCCGCGGCATCTTTGGCGACGGCCGCCCGCTTCCCCTTCATGGCGCCCGTTTTTCGCCCCATCTCTTGCTTACGGGATGGGCGGAAGATCTGGCAGATCTTTGGGGGCGGATGTTGGCGTAGGAGAGGTTGCTTGGCTTGAGGAAGAAGATGATGGGAGAAGAGATATATACGAATGAGCAGCGCCCCTTCGTGTTGCCTTTTTATTTGGAACAGGCGTGGCAGGGGGGCTGGCTCTTCGCTATCTTTCCTCGAAAAGTTACCGTTTTTGTAGGCTCTCTACCCATTAACTGCTACTATTCCACGACCCCACGACCTACGGTAATTACGCGGAGTTGACGTTGGATTGACTAGTCATCATAACAACCGCTGCATGAGCAACATTTCTTTGACATGTGTCCGTGCACTGTTTGGGGCCTAACCCAACGTGCCCAGCGACACGTATGGCTTAGGCCTGGGGGCTTCTGTCGGGGTACACAAACATGGGTGTTTATTTCCCCTGACTTGTGCACGGACGAAGATCCTCCGCCTCGACAGCCAAGGCTTGACAAAGGGATGGTTACCTCAGAATACAAAGCAAGGAAAAGCCAGAGAAATCGCTCTTTGTGAGATCAAGGAGCGTACCAAGAAGACCAAGTCAACATACAAGACAGCAGAGCATCACCTTGGGGAGGCCTCCCTTGTCGGGCAGGAGAGCCCAGCCAGGTCGAGACCACCCCAAAGACAAGTCCAAGATTGCCCCGGCAGGCTTGCCGGGGCCGCCAAGGGCAAGAACTCTAGCCAAGGAACCACCGCTCCACCGCACCACAATGCAAATCACTTATCAATGCGGTGTCAAGCCTCCAGATGACTAAGTGGCTTCCACTGAGCACGTGGCAGCCATCGGAAGATAGATTACCCTCACATGACACCCGTCCAGAGGCGTGTCGAACAGATAAGCAGAAGATGATTAAGCGGCACGGCAGGCTTGCCGGGCTTCACCCTCAACGCGACACCTAGCAGTGCATTTAATGCACTTTGTCCTAACTACCAGAGTTAGGTATGATAGCAGTGTTAGCTATCCAATCACCAGATAAAGATTGTTTTTTCACTGTAGTTACCCCTTGAGCTATAAAAGGAGGTCCAAGGCTACCTAGAAAGGGATCCAGATGTGATGCCCCCGGCTCAATCGTGCACTAATCATACACACAAATGCACATCATCAAGCCTAAGGACTCACGGGAAGATATCACAACACAACTCTAAAACATAAGTAAAGTCATACAAGCTTTATATTACAAGCCAGGGGCCTCGAGGGCTCGAATACATAAGCTTGCGTACAACCGTCAGCGGAAGCATCAGATATCTGGGTACAAATATAGAAGAAAACACAGCTAGGCCCTTAAAAGGCGGGGCAAAAGAAAACACTACGATCGAAAGGCGCAGGCCTCCTGCCTGGGACCCTCCGAACCTACTCCTGGTCATCGGCCAACTCCTAGAAGTATCCAACCTCGGGGTAGCAGTAGCGATCGTCGGCGGGGCCACTGTAACCGGGGCTCCGTCATCTGGTTGCATCAAAAGGGATATGGGGAAAAAGAAAGAAAAGCAACCATGAGTACTCATCCGAAGTACTCAGCAAGCAAGGATCTACACAACATATGCAACATTATCAAAGGGAGGCTGTATAGGTGGACTGGGCTGCAGAAATGCCAGAGTAGAGAGAAGGCCTAGTCCTATCGAAGACTAGCATCTTCTGCGGTCTTGCAGGATTAGAAGAGTGTAGATTAGTACAGTATAAAGTAGTAGTATCAATAAGTATCAATCTCGGCCACAGATCCTTCCTCGACTCCCTGCGAGAAAGCAATCCCAGAGCCATACAGTCATCAACCTCGTCCTGAGATCCCTTCTCGACTCCCTGCGAGAAGCAATCCCAGAGCCATAGTATCCAATTCTAGTTGTATCGATCGGGATACAACTCCGAGTGTCCGTTACCGTAGGACATGCTATCGATAGATGTTTTCTTCCCTGCAGGGGTGCACCAACTTACCCACCACGCTCGCTTAACTCCGGCCGGACACACTTTTCCGGGTCATGCCCGGCCTCGACCAAACGACACACCGCAGCCCTACCTACAGCTCAGCAGAGAGGTACCCGCCGGTCTACATCCTAAGCGCAAGGGGGTCTTGGGCCATCGCCCCTCGCCCTCCGGGTCGTTGCGCACATGGCTCAGATCCAAGCACCACCTCTGTCGTGAATGGCGCCAATCACTCCATGCTGCACTGCTGAACTGGACGTCTGACAGAGCTGTCGGCTGATACATACGATGCAGAACACCCATACTATGCCCACGTGATGGTTAGTGCTATCGGGCCAGAGGCCCACTCAGATCAAATATCCAAATCGAAGTGTGTTGGTAGTGCGGTAACGAGCAGAGACTCACGATCGATGTGACCCCGTCGCCCCGTCTCGAGGACTTGCGGCAAGGGCCAAGAATGCCTGGCCACGCCTCGTATTCATCACTCGGGCACCATCCAGGCAACCCGTCTTCACATCACACGCGGGTACCCCTCAGGGTCGACCCGCCTTTCCAAGTAACAGTGTAAAGTCCAAGTATCTGTGTGTCCATAACATCAGGGGAATCTGAGGTATCACCCTCGTTGAATTCCTACTCGATGTATCTGTCAAGGTGAACTCAGAGGATTCACCCTCGATGGGTTCACACTCGAGGTGTTGTACGACGGCGTCGTTATCGGAAGCGGTGAAGGAGGAATCACCCTCGATGACCACGACCGAATAGCTACTCTACAGAGTTAACATCAGAAGTGCTACAAGAGGTTTCACCCTCGGCACTCGATAGTAATGCTGCAGTGTCGTTACAACTAAGGGGGGGGGGGGGTGATGTGCGGTGCCGGGTCCTGGTCTTCAATCCCGTTGATTGGGTCTTCTGATAATCCAGCGGGGCAGTCGGGACTAGTGGGGTCACTGATAGGTCTCTACCCAGCCTATACTAAGCAGTTTAGGATATGCAGATAATTATCAACAGCATGTTACAATAAACAGGCTATGCATCAGAATAGGTAAAGCAATAGCAGCAACAATTCTAATGCAAGCATGAGAGAGAAAGAATAGGCGATATCGGTATGCTCAAGGGGGGGTGCTTGCCTGGTTGCTCGGCGGCAAAGGCAAGGTCGTCAATGGTGGCGTCGGGCTCCTGAGCTGCGTCGGTCTCGGGGACGATGTCGGTGTCGGGGTCTACCGAGAGAGAAGAGGGGGAAGAAATAGTAAATATAAAGCAAACAAGAGCATGACATGACAATACGCAGAGCTAGGGGTGTTCTGACGTACGGTTGCAAGTTATCGAGGAAGGGGGGAATCCATCCGGGAATATTTTCCCAGTTCTGGACATTTGTCAGACAGATGACCGGAGGGGAACGGTTCCATTTTCGGATAGCTAGGGACGTGTGACGGATGAACGGACCGTGTATTCGGATTCGTCTCGTCGTTCTGAGCAATTTCCATGTACAAAGTTTTTTCATCCGAGCAACGGTTTAATTTATATTAAATTCTGAAGTTTTATTAATCATTTTGAATTATTTAATTCAGAAATTCATTTATTGCATCATCAATGATGTCATGCCGACATCAGCAGTCAACATGACTGTTGACTGGTCAATTTGACCAGTGGGTCCCACATGTCATTGTCTGTTTTGTTAACTAATAGTTTAATTATACTAGTTACAGATTAATTAGGCTAACTAATTGATTAACTTAATTAAACATAATTAATTAGGTTATTTATTTATTTATTTACTCACTTATTTATTTTTATTACATTTTCATTTCCTTTTATTTTCTGGGGGCTGGGCCCCACGTGTCATTGACCCAGGGGGGTTGGGCCCCACCTGGCAGTGGCACTGGGCCACTGCTGGGTGTCAACGCGTGTGCGCGCATGCACAGCACGCGGCGACGCGGCTACGGGCGCTCGCCGACGCGGGGAGCGGCGAGGCGAGGGGCGCGGCGCAGGCAGCAGCAGGCGGTAGCCGCGGCGGAGGCGGCCGAGCGGAGCAGGGCGGCGGCATGGGCGGCAGCAGCCGCAACGGGCAGCAGTGGGTGAGCAGCAGCTGGCCGGGGCGAGCAGGCGGAGCAGTGGCACGCGGGTGAGCGGAGGCGGGCGCAGCAGCGGGCGTCGTGAGCGGGAGCAGCGTGCGGACTGGGCTGGCGGTTGGGACGTGGCCCGGTGCACGGCGAGCACGCACGGGGCGTGGCCAGGGCGCGTCGAGGCATGGGCGTGTGCGACCGGGCGCGGTTAGGGGCGCGGTGAGCGGGCGAGCGCGCAGGCGCGGCAGGCGGAGGCCGCAGCGGGCAGAGAGGGAGGGGAGAGGCCGGAGCCCGAGGGCTCACCCACGGTGGAGGGGCGAGGGCGGTGATGGTCGAGGGGGCCGACGGGGAGGAGATGTGGACGGGGCGGTCCGGCGGGGAAGCGGTCGAGGAGGGGGGGCGTTCGACGCGGGACGGGGCGTGGCGACGGGGTCCGGCGAGGTGGACGAGATGGCGAGGTCCGGCGAGGGGCGGCGCCGGCGTGGGCCAAGGGCGACGACGGCGGGGCGAGCGCGAGCGCCCCGAGCCGATCTGGATCGGGGGAAAGGGGGAGCACGAGAGGGGGGGGGGAGGGCGATGGGCTAGGGTTTCATGGGGGCACTGGGGTAGGCCATATAGGCCATTTAGATGGGCCGGCCGACTGGGCTGTGGCCCAGTTGGGCCAGGGGGGGTTTTGTTTTCTTTTTATTTCGGTTTTATTTCTTTTTCTTTTATTTATTCTTACACTCTGTTTTGTAATTAGTTAGGCACCCAAATGAATTTTGTAAAATATGTGACCTGGTCCATAAATCACAATGCAACATGACCTATCACCAAAAATTAGTTTGGGGGTATTTATCATTTCATATTAATATTATATTAATTAATAGGTTATTAAATATTGTTTTCAGCCACTGTTTGAGGATGTTTAAGTCACTTATCCAATTTCAATAAGGTTGGTTACAATTTTATCATTGCCTCCAAATTATTTGCTATTTAATGAACATTTTAGTTTCTGGGTTTGGACAACTTTTATTTTCTCTTTTAGTGTGAATTTCCATTTGAATTTGAATTTGAAAACGGATATGTTACTAATGATGATTAAGCATTGTTGATCATGATGACTTGGCATAATCAAAAGGGTGATCACTGTAGCTTAATACATGGGGTGTTACAAATCTCCTCCACTAACAAGAATTCTTGTCCCGAGAATTAAGAGGTAGAAGGAAAAAGTTCGGGGTATTCCGCACGTAGATTATCCTCGCGTTCCCAAGTGGCTTCATCTTTAGTATGATTAGACCACTACACTTTGAGGAACTTGGTAACCTTCTGACGGGTGCGACGTTCAGCTTCATCGAGAATGCGGATCGGATGCTCCTTATAAGATAGATCATCTTGCAATTCGAGCATCTTGTGATCCACTGCGCGGTGCGGAGATTCCTTGAAGCAACGACGAAGTTGCGACACATGGAAGACGTCTTGGATATGAGAGAATTGAGGCGGCAACTCCAATTTATATGCCACCTGACCACATCTAGTAATTATGCGGAAAGGACCAATGTAGCGCGGAGCTAGCTTGCCCTTGATTCCAAAACGGTGAGTGCCCTTCATAGGAGTGACCCACAGATAAGCTTGATCACCGGGTTGATAAGTCAAACCCCATCGTTTGCGATCGCAGTTGCTCTTCTGGCGGTCCTGAGCCGCCTTGAGGTTTTCATGGATGATACATACTTGCTCTTCGGCGTGTTGAATAATATCCGGACCCACGAGCGGTCGTTCCCCAGTTTCTGACCAATTCAGAGGGGTTCGACACTTACGTCCATATAGAACTTCGAAGGGGGCCATTTTCAATCTGGCTTGATAGCTATTGTTATATGAGAATTCAGCATACGGGAGTGATTCTTCCCACTTCTTGCCGAAAGAAATGACACAAGCTCGCAGCATGTCTTCAAGCACTTGATTAACTCGCTCGACTTGGCCTTGGGATTGGGGGTGATAAGCTGAACTCCAGGTAATATGAGTTCCCATAGCTTCTTGGAAACTTTCCCAGAACTTAGAAGTGAAAAGGCCGCCACGGTCCGAACTAATCTCCTTCGGAATGCCGTGGAGTGAAACAATTCTAGAGATATATAATTCTGCTAACTGACTAGCAGTGATCGTCTCCTTGACAGGCAGAAAGTGTGCAACTTTGGAAAGTTGGTCGACGACGACAAGAATAGCATCGTGACCCTTCTGTGACCTGGGAAGGCCGGTAATGAAATCCATTTGCACTTTATCCCATTTCCATAAAGGAATAGGTAACGGTTGCAGAATTCCAGCAGGCTTCTGATGTTCTGCTTTAACGCGACGACACACATCACATTCAGCAACATACCGAGCAATATCCTGCTTCATTTTAGACCACCAGTACCTTTGACGGAGATCACGATACATCTTGGTGCTACCCAGATGAATAGACAGCGGGGTATCATGTGCCTCCTTCATGACTTTGTCAGTCATAAGCTCAAAGCGAGGTACCACAATGCAGTCTCTGAAATACAAGGTTCCATCTTCAGACAGCGAGAAATCCCTGTACTTTTCAAGGTGAAGATTTTTCTTCATCAGATCAATTTCAGCATCTTTAGCTTGCGCATTCTTAACAGCTTTCTCTAGATCTAGCTGTATCACAAGGTTGTCAAGAGAACCCTGTGGGACAATACGCAGATTCAGCTTGCACAGTTCTTTCAAAAAGACGAGGTTGAGCTCACCTAACCATGAGGTTGTTGCAATAGGTCTTGCGGCTTAAGGCATCAGCCATCACGTTAGCCTTGCCAGGGGTATAGGAAATACCCAAATCATAGTCCACAATGACCTCCATCCATCTTTGCTGACGGAGGTTTAGAGATGGCTGAGTGAACAAGTACTTCAGACTTTTATGATCCGTGTATATCTCGCAATGATTACCGAGGAGGTAATGTCGCCACAACTACAGTGCATAAATGACAGCAGCTAGTTCTAGATCATGTACCGGATAATTTTCTTCATGTGGGCGCAACTGTCGAGAGCCGTAAGCAATTACCTTACGCTCTTGCATTAGGACACAGCCTAATCCTTCACGGGATGCGTCACAATAAATCACAAAGTCTTTGCGGGAATCTGGAGGAGCAAGTACTGGGGCAGATGTTAGCTTGTCTTTGAGTGTTTGAAAACTTTCTTGACATTTGTTTGTCCATTTAAACTTAACGCCTTTGTGAAGTAGATCAGTCAAAGGCTTAGCAATCTTTGAAAAATTCTCGACAAAACGACGGCAATAACTTGCAAGGCCGAGAAAACTTCTGACTTGCTTGACGTTCTTCGGAGGAGTCCAGTCAAGAATAGCCTGAACCCACTCCGGGTTAACATCAATTCCATCCTTGGAAATCACATGACCAAGGTAGGTTACTTCAGAAAGCCAGAATTCACATTTGGAGTATTTGGCATACAACTGGTGTTCTCGGAGCCTTTCCAGTACAAGACGGAGGTGTTCGGCATGTTCTTCTTTATTCTTAGAATAGACCAGAATATCATCTAGATATACCACGACGAACTTGTCGAGGTAATCCAAGAAGATGTAATTCATCAGACGGGAGAATGTGGCTGGAGCATTTGTTAAGCCAAATGACATGACAGTGTACTCATAAGAGCCATAGCGAGTGACAAATGCAGTCTTCGGAATAACCTCTTCACGAACACGGATCTGATGATAACCCAACCTCAAATCAAGTTTAGAGAATACTGATGATCCAGCAAGTTGATCATACAAATCATTGATTCGAGGAAGCGGATATTTGTTCTGGGTTGTGGCTTGGTTAATGGGCCGATAATCCTGAACCAATCGGTTAGTTCCATCCTTCTTCTTAACAAAGAGTGAAGGTGCTCCCCAAGCAGAGGAACTGGGGCGGATGAAACCTTTCTTAAGTGACGTGTCGATTTCTTCCTTAAGCTCGAGAAGGTGGTGCGGAGGCATCTTATAAGGACGCATCGCAATAGGGGTAGTGCCAGGTTTCAAGTCGATGACAAACTCGATAGCTCTAGCAGGGGGTATTCCTGGAAGTTCTTCTGGAAAGACATCTTGAAAATCATGAACAACTGGAACGTTCTCGATGCCTTCAAGAGGTGAAGCATTCAATGCATTCAGAACATAAATCTGAGCTTCGGCGTCCTGAACTGTTCGAGCTGAGTATCTGACGGTTTGGCCGGAAGGGTGTGTGATGCGGACTAATTCAGTGGCATAGTCAATCAAAGCTTTATGAGGTTTCAACCAGTCCATACCCAGAATAATGTCTATGTTGGAGGTCTTGAGAGCAATGAGAGAAATGGGGAACATCAATCCTCCAATAACAATGTGGTTACCATGGCTTACCATGGTAGTTTGCCAATTACCCCAGGTGACTGGATTACTAATGGAGTGGACATCTCCTCGAAAGGTATATCATGGCTTCACGCAAAACTTTCGGACATGAAGGAGTGCGATGCTCCAGAATCAAAGAGGACTGAAGCTGGGATTGAATTCACTAGAAGGGTGCCCATCACAATTTTGGGGTCCTGTCGAGCTTCTTCAATGTTGACTTGGTTGACATGAACAAGCTGATTAGCAGGTGGTCTGGTTTCAACGTTCCTGGAAGGATGTTTTCGACAGCTCTTCCTGCAACCAACAGAAGGACGTGATGCGTGTTGAGGCTGACTCTGATGGCAGTTGATAGTACGATGCTCTGGCTGTCCACACTGGTGGCACAAACCATCATTATGGGAAGGAACATCAACATTGGGCTGTCCACTTGAAATGTTCAGTTGTCTCGGTGGTGGAGGCAAACGAGGTGCAGCATAAGATGGCCTGGGTGCAGGGGCAGGTCGGTGATGAACATTGTGTGGAATCCACACTCGACGTTTCTGAACAGGCTGACCCGAGGATGAGCCAACATCACGAGTGCGCTTGAGCGACTCCTGGTACTTAGCCAGACCAGTTTTAGCTCGAAAGGCTTGACTGACAAGCGTCGCAAAGTCCTCACAATCAAGGGCAACAAGTGCGAGGTTTATATTAGTACACAGTCCTTCAAGGAATTTCTCATGCTTGCGAGTGTCAGTGTCGACGTCATCCGCAGCATAGCGGGATAATTCAAGGAATTTTCTCTGATATTCATCCACAGTCATTGTGCCCTGTGAGAGTTTGTGGAACTCCTGCTTCTTCTGGTCGATCAGACCTGGAGGGATGTACCTTGCACGAAAGGCTGACTGAAATTCCTGCCAAGTGGTTACAGTCTCTACAGGCAACATTCCCTTGTGGCTTTCCCACCATTGAGCAGCTGGACCCTTTAAGTGGAATGTCGCAAAGGTGACGTAACTGTCAGGGGAAACATTAGCTGACTCCATCTCAAACAGAATGTCACGAAGCCAATCATCAGCATCCATAGGATTGGTGGAGTTGCGGAAAACGGATGGATTAAGGCGCACAAATTCTGGCAGAGTTATTGGAGCATTCTGTTGCTGAGCATTCTGAGTTGGGAACTGAGCCAATACTCCGGTCATAAACTGACGGTTAAGCTCAAACTGCTGACGGTTGAGTTCAAACTGCTGCATCATTGCGGCAATATAGGGTGGAGGCGGAGGATCATCAACCATCCTGCCAAATTAACAGGGGTAGTTTAGTAAGGAAAACTGCATGTGTAAGAGGTCATTCACGATGTAACATGAGTGATGAACAAGAAGGCATTAGGTGCATATTAGTAGTCATTAAAGACATACAGAACGATGCACGGAGTTGGACTCAAACGGCGGTAGGAGTTCGGAAATGCACGCGGCTAGACAAGCTAGGCGGCGCGCAGGCATGCGGTAAGGAAGTACACAACGAGACATAGCAAAGGCTACATCCACGTCGGAGAAAACTGCTGGGGCGAGGAATCTGCAAGTGACAACACAGGGTGCCCTCGATAAAAGGATCCTGTAAGCAGAATCTGACCCACAATCTTGGAGCAAGGGGGAATATTTTAGAACTCTGGGTGGATGTGATCACGAGAACCTAATGTTGGAGTTATTAAAATTTTAACCCGAATAGAAGAGAGATCAGAGTCCCAGAGTATAGACGAGAAATAAAAGATCCTAATACCACCCATTTGGCGACGTGGGCCCATAAGCCACACAACCATGTTAGTAAAAGTTTTTCAATGACTATACTCAACTTCGGCCAAGGAGTTGGAAAGGGGGATTCCTACAGGCAGTCGGCTTTGATACCAACTTGTGACGCCCCCGGCTCAATCGTGCACTAATCATACACGCAAATGCACACGATCAAGCCTAAGGACTCACGGGAAGATATCACAACACAACTCTAAAACATAAGTAAAGTCATACAAGCTTTATATTACAAGCCAGGGGCCTCGAGGGCTCGAATACATAAGCTTGCGTACAAGCGTCAGCGGAAGCATCAGATATCTGGGTAGAGATATAAAAGAAAACACAGCTAGGCCCTTAAAAGGCGGGGCAAAAGAAAGCACTACGATCGAAAGGCGCAGGCCTCCTGACTGGGACCCTCCGAACCTACTCCTGGTCGTCGGCCAACTCGTAGAAGTATCCAACCTCGGGGTAGCAGTAGCGATCGTCGGCGGGGCCACTGTAACCTGGCCTCCGTCATCTGGTTGCATCAAAAGGGATATGGGGAAAAAGAAAGCAAAGCAACCGTGAGTACTCATCCGAAGTACTCAGCAAGCAAGGATCTACACTACATATGCAACATTATCAAAGGAAGGCTGTATAGGTGGACTGGGCTGCAGAAATGCCAGAGTAGAGAGAAGGCCTAGTCCTATCGAAGACTAGCATCTTCAGCGGTCTTGAAACATTAGAAGAGTGTAGATTAGTACAGTATAAAGTAGTAGTATCAATAAGTATCAACCTCGGCCAGAGATCCTTCCTCGACTTCCTGCGAGAAAGCAATCCCAGAGCCATACAGTCATCAACCTCGTCCTGAGATCCCTTCACGACTCCCTGTGAGAAGCAATCCCAAAGCCATAGTATCCAATTCTAGTTGTATCGATCAGGATACAACTCTGAGTGTCCGTTAACGTAGGACAGGCTATCGATAGATGTTTTCTTCCCTGCAGGGGTGCACCAACTTACCCACCACGCTCGCTTAACTCTGGCCGGACACACTTTTCCGGGTCATGCCCGGCCTCGGCCAAACGACACACCGCAGCCCTACCTAGAGCTCAGCAGAGAGGTCCCCGCCGGTCTACATCCTAAGCGCAAGGGGGTCTTGGGCCATCGCCCCTCGCCCTCCGGGCCGTTGCGCACATGGCTCAGATCCAAGCACCACCTCTGTCGTGAATGGCGCCAATCACTCCATGCCACACTGCTGAACTGGACGTCTGACAGAGCTGTCGGCTGATACATATGATGCAGAACGCCCATACTATGCCCACGTGATGGTTAGTGCTATCAGGCCAGAGGCCCACTCAGATCAAATATCCAAATCGAAGTGTGTTGGTAGTGCGGTAACGAGCAGAGACTCACGATCGATGTGACCCCGTCGCCCCGTCTCGAGGACTTGCGGCAAGGGCCAGAATGCCCGGCCACGCCTCGTATTCATCACTCGGGTACCATCCAGGCAACCCGTCTTCACATCACACGCGGGTACCCCTCAGGGTCGACCCACCTTTCCAAGTAACAGTGTAAAGTCCAAGTATTTGTGTGTCCATAACATCAGGGGATTCCGAGGTATCACCCTCGTTGAATTCCTACTCGATGTATCTGTCAAGGTGAACTCAGAGGATTCACCCTCGATGGGTTCACACTTGAGGTGTTGTACGACGGCGTCGTTATCGGAAGCGGTGAAGGAGGAATCACCCTCGATGACCACGACCGAATAGCTACTCTACAGAGTTAACATCAGAAGTGCTACAAGAGGTTTCACCCTCGGCACTCGATAGTAACGCTGAAGTGTCGTTACAACTAAGGGGGGGGGGGGTGATGTGCGGTGCCGGTGCCTGGTCTTCAATCCTGTTGATCGGGTCTTCTGATAATCCAGCGGGGCAGTCGGGACTAGTGGGGTCACTGATAGGTCTCTACCCAGCCTATACTAAGCAGTTTAGGATATGCAGATAATTATCAACAGCAGGTTACAATAAACAGGCTATGCATCAGAATAGGTAAAGCAGTAGCAGCAGCAATTCTAATGCAAGCATGAGAGAGAAAGAATAGGCGATATCGGTATGCTCAAGGGGGGGTGCTTGCTTGGTTGCTCGGCGGCAAAGGCAAGGTCGTCAATGGTGGCGTCGGGCTCCTGAGCTGCGTCGGTCTTGGGGATGACGTCGGTGTTGGGGTCTACCGAGAGAGAAGAGGGGGAAGAAACAGTAAATATAAAGCAAACAAGAGCATGACATGACAATACGCAGAGCTAGGGGTGTTCTGACGTACGGTTACAAGTTACCGAGGAAGGGGGGGAATCCATCCGGGAATGTTTTCCAGGTTCCGGACATTTGTCACACAGATGACCGGAGGGGAATGGTCCCATGTTCGTATAGCTAGGGACATGTGACGGACGAACGGACCGCGTATTCGGATTCATCTCGTCGTTCTGAGCAATTTCCATGTACAAAGTTTTTTCATCCGAGCAACGGTTTAATTTATATTAAATTCTGAAAGTTTTATTAATCATTTTGAATTATTAAATTCAGAAATTCATTTATTGCATCATCAATGATGTCATGCTGACATCAGCAGTCAACATGACTGTTGACTGGTCAATTTGACCAGTGGGTCCCACATGTCATTGTCTGTTTTGTTAATTAACAGTTTAATTATACTAGTTACAGATTAATTAGGCTAACTAATTAATTAAACAGAATTAATTAGGTTATTTATTTATTTATTTATTTACTTATTTATTTATTTTTATTACATTTTCATTTCCTTTTATTTTCTGGGGGCTGGGCCCCACGTGTCATTGACCCAGGGGGGTTGGGCCCCACCTGGCAGTGGCACTGGGCCACTGCTGGGCGTCAAAGCGCGCGCGCGTGCACAGCACGCGGCGACGCGGGTACGGGTGCGCGCCGACGGGGGGAGCGGCGAGGCGAGCGGCGTAGGCAGCAGCAGGCGGTAGCCGCGGCGGAGGCGGGCGAGCGGAGCAGGGCGGCGGCGTGGGCGGCAGCAGCCGCAGCAGCGGGCGAGCATCGGCTGGCCGTGGCGAGCGGGCGGAGCAGCGGCACGCGGGTGAGCGGAGGCGGGCGCAGCAGCGAGCGCCGTGAGCGGGAGCAGCGCGCGGACGGGGCTGGCGGTTGGAACGTGGCCCGGCGCGTGGCGAGCACACACGGGGCGTGGCCAGGGCGCGTTGAGGCGTGGGCGTGTGCGACCGGGCGCGGTTACGGGCGCTGTGAGCGGGCGAACGCGCAGGCGCGGCAGGCGGAGGCCGCAACGGGCAGAGAGGGAGGGGAGAGGCCGGAGCCCGAGGGCTCACCCGCGGTGGAGGGGCGAGGGCGGCGAGGGTCAAGGGGGCTGGCGGGGAAGCGGTCGAGGAGGGGGGGCGTTCGACGCAGGACGGGGCGTGGCGACGGGGTCCGGCAAGGTGGACGAGCCGGCGAGGTCTGGCGAGGGGCGGCGCCGGCGTGGGCCAAGGGCGACGACGGCGGGGCGAGCGCGAGTGCCCCGACCCGATCTGGATCGGGGGGAAAGGGGGAGCGCGAGAGGGGGGGGGGAAGGGCGATGGGCTAGGGTTTCGTGCGGGCGCTGGGGTAGGCCCTGTAGGCCATTTAGATGGGCCGGCCGACTGGGCTGTGGCCCAGATGGGCCAGGGGGGTTTTGTTTTCTTTTTATTTCTGTTTTAATTCTTTTTCTTTTATTTATTCTTACACTCTATTTTGTAATTAGTTAGGCACCCAAATGAATTTTGTAAAATATGTGACCTGGTCCTTAAATCACAGTGCAACATACCCTATCACCAAAAATTAGTTTGGGGGTATTTATCATTTCATATTAATATTATATTAATTAATAGGTTATTAAATATTGTTTTCAGCCACTGTTTGAGGATGTTTTAGTCACTTATCCAATTTCAATAAGGTTGGTTACAATTTTATCATTGCCTCCAAATTATTTGCTATTTAATGAACATTTTAGTTTCTGGGTTTGGACAACTTTTATTTTCTCTTTTAGTTTGAATTTCCATTTGAATTTGAATTTGAAAAGGGATATGTTACTAATGATGATTAAGCACTGTTGATCATGATGACTTGGCATAATCAAAAGGGTGATCACTGTAGCTTAATACATGGGGTGTTACACCGGACCCTTGCACACTTGTACGCGCGTAGCAGCTCTCCCCGAGGCCACCTTGCTGGGCTTGGGCGCTGCGTGTTCATTGTGTTCCTCCATCCAATCCACTAGAGCAGGAGTAGGGTTTTACGCTTGCCAGCGGCCCAAACCTGGGTAAAAATCACTAGAGTTCTATTGTCATTGTGCTGCTCCATGGCCTCCGCTCTTTGTGCGACGTGACCTCCCCCTTGCCGAACCACAAGGGGCCGATGGCCCCATAGGTGATCGTTTTCTCCCATGACAACATAGTTACGAGAACCTAAAGTTAGAGTTAGCAAAATCTTTAACCCAAAAAGAAGAGAGATCAGAATCCCAGTGTAAAATGAGGAATAAAAGATCCTAATACCACCCATTTGTGATGTGGGCCCATAAACCACACAACAATGTTAGTTAAAGTTTTTCAAAGACTAGACTCAACTTCGGCCAAGGAGTTGGAAAAGGGGGTTCCTACAGGCAGTCTGCTCTGATACCATCTTGTGATGCCCCTGACTTGATCATGCACTAATCATACACGCAAATGCACACGATCAAAATCAGAGACTCACGGGAAGATATCACAACACAACTCTGGACACAAATTAAAGTCATACAAGCTTTATATTACAAGCCAGGGGCCTCGAGGGCTTGAATACATAAGCTCGAATACAAACGTGTCAGCGGAAGCAACAATATCTAAGCACAGACATAAAGTAAACAAGTCTGCCTTAAGAAGGCTAACACAAATGCAACAACGATCGAAAAGGCAAGGCCTCCGGCCTGGGAGCCTCCTAACTACTCCTGGTTGTCGGCGGCCTCCACGTAGTAGTAGGCACCCTCGGGGTAGTAGTAGTCATCGGCGGTGGCGTCTGGCTCCTGGGATCCGTCATCTGATCGCAACAATCGGGTAATGGGGGAAGAGAGGTAGCAAAGCAACCGTGAGTACTCATCCAAAGTACTCGCAAGACTTACATCAGATCTATACTAAGTATGCATCAGTTTCAAAGGAAAGGGGGCTATATCTTTGGACTAGACTGCAGAAATGCCAGAATAGAAGGGAAAGTCTAGCCTATCGAAGACTAGCTTCTTGAAGCATCTTGCAACATTAGAAGAGTGTAGATTAGCATATTATAAGTAGCAAGCATGTTGTAGTATTAACGCCCAGAGATCCTTCCTCGACTCCCTGTGAGAAAGCAATCCCGGAGCCATCATACTCATTTCACATCTCGAGTATCCAGCTCTAGTCTTATAGATCAGGATACAACTCCAAGTCATCCTGTTACCGTGGACACGGCTATTCGAATAGATAAAGTTCCCTGCAGGGGTGCACCACATTACCTGATAAGTTCAATCATCTCTGACCGGACACACTTTCCTGGGTAATGCCCGGCCTCGAAAGATCAATACGTCGTAGTACTACCTAGGCTCAATAGAGAGGCCAGCACGCCGGTCTACATCCTAAGCGCGCAGGGATCTTGGGCCCATCACCCTTTGCACTCCTACACATTGTGAACGCGGCCGGTATTAGTCCTCGTGTCACATCCCTAGTTCTGGTAATGCACTAGGCTAGCTTTCATGTGGTGCATCATGTTTAAATTTGCATGAAACTTGAAATGGGGATGGCATAAACCCCTAGCACCACTTTAACAAACTAGCGTTTGCTAAAATAATTTTCAATGAACCTGAAATGCCCTTAAAAATGTTCTTGATTTAGGGAAAAAGGTGAAAACCCTAACCATAAATAGTGCACATTTTGTACGACCAATTTAGGTTTTGAATTAAATCAGACCATATTTGAATTGGGGCTATTTAAATACTATATATATTTTAAAGGCTCCAAATAATTTGAAACTTGTAGAGGGCTTCTGAAATATTTTAGTGAGAGCCCACAAAAAGTTTCAGATTAATCAAAATGTTTTAGTGCTTTAACTAAAACAAAACAGAAAAGCAAAATATAAAACAGAAAAGAAATAGGAAAACGAGAGAGAGAGAGAGAGGGAGTTACCTGGCGCTCACCTAGCCTGGCCCAGCCCACCTGGCCGATGCTAGTCATTGTCTCCGTCGCGCCAGAAGGACGCCGTGCGCGTGCTTGCCGCTCGCGCACATGCGTTGGTGCCACCTCCTGCCTGCTAGCTTGCGTGGCGCCGCAGATAGACCCGCAGGAGCCATCCCGATTGAGCCGACCGCCCCGCCATTCTCCCCCTCGTTTCCCTCGCTCTCCCCCGCAATGGCCGAAGCCGCCATGGCCGCGCCCTCCGTGAACCCCCGCAGCCACCGTGCTCCCCTCGCCTCCCCACCGTGTCTGCAAGCCTCGTCGACGACCGGTACTTCGACTCACCGAGCCCCGTGTGCTCAGACAGCCTGCATCGCCGACTTCTTCACCTCCTTCCTTGTTTGGCCATCGAGATCGCTGGCGACCTCACATCGTCTCCAGCCCCTTCCCGAGCTTGTCGTCTGCCTCGTCCGAACCGCTGTGAGCCCCCGCGTCGAAACCCCCTAACGCCGTGCTTTATTGCTCGCCGTAGACGACGCCCCCTTGCTGCCATAGCACACCCCCGCTCGAGCTCGTCGCCGACGCAGCTCCGGTGTTCATTCGATCACCCCCAGCGAGTCCAACATGATAGTAGCGCCCCGTATAGCAGCCCTAGTGTTTAGTTCGCTCGTTTGCGAGCTGCAAGCGCGTTCCCGTGCACGCCCGAACTCTGGTGACCGCAACCGAGCTTGCCGCCGTCGACTCCAGCCAACACAGGCCCAGCCATGGCCACCACTCGACGCGGTGTTGCACCAGCTCTCCGTAGAGCCCAACGGCGCACCAAACGGAGCCTGTAGGCAAAGCCCGAAGCACTTGAGCGTCGCTGACCTCATCGATGGCTAACCACCAGCGGGTTTAGGTCGTTTTGACCATATTTGACCCCCCTAGGTCAATGACATGTGGGCCCTGCCCTGGCTAAATTTTAGTTTAGGTTTAATTTTAACACTAATTAATTTAGTTAGTGACTGAGTCACTGACCAGTGGGCCCCATTGGTCAAGTTTGACCAGGGGCAGCCCAGTTGACTTGCTGACGCAATGTTAACCTCATGCTGACATCATAACCATTTTCTGGTGATTTATAATTCAGAAATGATTTATAAAATCCAGAAAATTGTTTAAACTTCAAAAATTCATAGAAATTTAATAGTAGTTCAGAATGAAATAATTTATATATGAAAAATTATCAGAAAAATTCAAGGAATCCATCTATAACATATTCATGCATGAAATACCAACTTATATGTGCTGTATAAGTGAAAACATTCAAATGGCATTTAAAATGCTTAAATTGGAGCTTGCCTTTGAACCCTTGGTTCAAATGGACTACAATGCACTTGTTGCTAGTTGCATTAGCACAATCCACAACATTCTTGACATGTCATATTCATGCATCATATTGCGGCATTTGTTGTGTATTGATTGCCGGAACTGTCCCTCTCGATAGGTCCTGCTCCTGCGAGTGGCACCGACCCCTGTCTGGGAGAAGTACTACCCTGTTGATCCCCCAGGTAAGCAATCCCCCTTGATCATTTCGATACAACCCCACTCTCTTGCTCCTGTTCTCTTTTATTGCATTAGGACAACAATGATTCAACTGTTACTTTATGTTGCGGTAGTTGAACCCATTCCTCTGCATGACCTGTCATTGTCACAGTAAATTGTTAAAACCTCCTAGCATGATTAGGAGTTACTTGAGCTCATGATGTGATCTTATCCATGCCATGCTTGCTATTGCTTAGAGTTGTGTCAGGTCTGATTCATCTGGGATGGATTGGAGTGGTATGTTATCTCCTGATGTTGAGAGTTCAGTGTGTGAACCCGATTTGGTAAAGGTAGCGATGAGAGGCCATGTAGGAGTACATGGTGGGTTGTCTCATTGAGACCGTCCTTAAGAACCGAGTTCCATGTTTGTGATCCAAGAACAGTTACTACCACACATTTTTTTAGAAACTACTGCAAAACTTGGTTCCACAGCTTTACTTTATTACATTCAAGAACATATATACAGTTACTACCACACATTGGGATACTTAATTGACCCTCTCGACTTATTAATCGCTTTGATCTTTGTCCAAGAGTTGCAATTAGTTTCTGGTGTTAGTAGGATGTGCTATTGACCATACTAAGCGTAGTACTACCCGACAGGGTGGACTTGGGACGGTTAGGCACGTGGCACGGTGTACCAAGCCCAGTACCATCCATCGAGGTGGACATGGGAACCCTGCTCACATCGTTTGAGGCCGCGATAGAAACCTCGGACGGACTTCCCTTGCGGATATAACCTCAAATAGATGATAAACCTGGACTAGAGTCTTGTGTGGTTAGTCGGGTCATGGCCGACACCCTCGCCAGGCCTCCTCTTGAAGGTTGCCGAGATACAGGTCGTGTACATGGTGATGAGTGGTGAGGGCGAGTGTGAAGAAGTACACCCCTACAGGGTTAATGATCTATTCCAATAGCCGCATCCTCGGATATGGACTACTTGGAAAGCTACATTGTTCATAGACAACTTAAATGGATACTCTAAAATGCGCAAGATAAGCATGAGTGCTATGGATGGCCTTTCCGTATGGAGACGGGAACAAATCCATAGTTGAGTATTGTTGTGGTGATTAGCTAGTGGACTCGTGTGTGCTTTCTCACCTCAAAGAGTTACTAGTAGTTGTAGTACATGATAGCCACTAAGTCAAAGCTGGCTTGCTGCAGCTAAACCCCACAACCCCCTTTATTGAAACTGATGCATACTAGATAGTTCTGATGTAAGTCTTGCTAAGTACCTTCGTACTCGCGTTTGCTTAATTAAACTGTTGCAGAGGAATTCCCCGATACTTCAGGAGGGTTCTATCTAGACGTCGATGACGATGAGTAGCTTGTCTTCCGAGCTATGATCTTGCACCCTTGGGAGGGTTTGTAGATAGTCAGGCTAGCTAGCCTTCTATATTTTCAGTTGTCTGTACTCAGACAAGTTTTATGCTTCCGCTTGGTTTGTATGACTTGTGTGTAGGGTCATGAGACCCCTTTTTATAATAACCTGCTATGTATGGCTCTTCGGAGGCTTCTAAATAAATACTTGAGTTTGTAGAGTTATGTTGTGATGCCACTGTTGTATCTACAAATATCGTGCATATTGTGTGTATGTTTGAAATTCATTGATATGTGTGGGATCTGATACCTAGTTGTTGATAACCCAGAAGTATAGGGGATCGTTTGTAGCCTTCTTTGATAAATAAGAGTGTTGAACCCAACGAGGAGCTAAAGGTAGAATAAATATTCCCTCAAGTTCTATCAACCACCGATACAACTCTACGCACACTTAACGTTTGCTTTACCTAGAACAAGAATAAAACTAGAAGTACTTTGTAGGTGTGATAGGCTTGCAAGATAATAAAGAACATGAAAATAAAAGTTAGGTGTTGTTTAGATAAAGAAACAATTAAGTTTAGTAAAACGAGTGTGATTTAGTGGTGGTAGGATTTGTGGAATTGTCCCTTAGCAATTGACTACATCGCTAGACCGATAGCAAGTTTTTATGTGGGAGAGGCCACTGCTAGCATGTCGTCCCTTACTTGCAATTCTATGCACTTACGATTGGATCTATTAGCAAGCATCCGCAACTACTAACGTTCATTAAGGTAAAACACCCAACCATAGCATTAAGATATATATTGGTCCCCCTTCAATCCCGTACGTATCAATTTCTATGTTTAGGCTGAAGCTGCTGTCACCCTTGCCCTCCAATGCATAGTCCTATCAACATACTACTAACCCTATGGTGTGATCCACACGCGCGCTCATATGATGGGCACCAAAGGACAACAACATAACCACAAGAAAATTAAACAAACCATAGCAATTCACCAATTACCGATAGGACAACAAAAATCTATTCAGACATCATAGGACGGCAACATATCTTTGGATAATAGTATGAAGCATAAAGCACCATGTTCAAGTAGAGGGTACAGCGGGTTGCGGGAGAGTGGACCGCTGAATATAGATGGGGGAAGGTGATGGAGTCGTTGGTGTAGATGACAAAGTTGTTGGAGTAGATCACCGTCACACGATGATTGCCCCAGTGGCATTCCGACGCCACCGAGAGAGAGGGGGAGAGAGCCCCCCTCCTTCTTCTTCCTTGGCCTCCCCCTAGATGGGAGGAGAGTTCCCCCTCTGGTCCATGTCCTCCATGACGGTGGAGGGGCGGGAGCCCCTCCGAGATTGGATCTCCCTCTCTGTTCTCTTCTGTTTCGCGCTCTCGTTTTCTGGCCGAAAACCGTTTCTTATATTCCCGGAGATCCGTAATTCCGATTGTGCTGAGATTTTAACATGATTTTTTTTCTTCTGGATATAAGCTTCCTTGCGCCCGAAGTAGGGCTCCAACCAACGTACGAGGCGAGCACAACCCACCAGCACGCGTCTGGCCCCTGGGGCGCGCCCTGGTTTATGTTGGGGGCTGTGGGCCCCCGTTTGTGTTGATTCCAAGTCCCAAAAATCACATATATTCCAAAATAATTCTCCGTAAAATTTTATCGCATTTGGACTTCGTTTGATATGGATATTCTGCGAAACAAAAAACATGCAACAAACAGGAACTGGCACTGGGCACTGGATCAATAGGTTAGTCCAATAAATCATATAAAATGTTGCCAAAAATATGTGAAAGTTGTATAATATTGGCATGAAACAATAAAAAATTATAGATACGACGGAGATGTATCAGCATCCCCAAGCTTAATTCCTGCTCGTCCTTAAGTAGGTAAATGATAAAATAGATAATTTTTGATGTGGAATGCTACCTAGCATAATCTTGATCATATGTCTAATCATGGCATGAATATTAAGACAAAAGTGATTCAAAGCAATAGTCTATAATTTGACATAAAGACATCAATACTCAGGCATCCCAACAAACCATCATGTCTTTCAAAATATCAATGCTAAAGAAAGCTATCCCTACAAAATGATATAGTCTTATCATGCTCTGTCTTCTTAACACAAAGTATTTGTCATGCACATCCCCGATGACAAGCCGAGCAATTGGTTCATACTTTTTAACGCGCTTCATCTTTTTCAACCCTCACGCAATACATGAGTGCAAGCCATGGATATAGCACTATGGGTGGAATAGAGTATGATGATAGGGGTAAATATAAAGAAGACAAAAAGGTAAGAAAGTCTCACATCGACGCGTCTAACCAACGAGCTATGGAGATGCCCATCAATTGATATCAATGTGAGGAGTAGGGATTGCCATGCAACTGATGCACTAAGAGCTATAAGTGTATGAAAGCTCAACATGAAAACTAAGTGGGTGTGCATCAAACTCTATAATGAAAAATTCCCACTAGTATATGAAAGTGACAACATAGGAGACTCTCTATATGAAAAGATGGTGCTACTTTGAAGCACAAGTGTGGAATTAGCATGCCCCTTCTCTCTTTGTCTTTCTTTTTTTTCTTTTTTTCTTTTTTTTCTCTCATTGTCCGGAGTCTCATCCCAACTTGTGGAGGAATCATAGTCTCCATCATCCTTTCCTCACTGGGGCAATGCTCTAATAATGAATAATGATGGTCATCACACTTCTATTTACTTACAACTCAAAAGAAATAAAAATTACAACTCGATACCTAGAACAAAGTATGACTCTATATGAATGCCTATGGCAGTGTACCAGGATGTGCAATGATCTAGCATAACAACAATATCAAAAAATGGACAAGCCATGGAAATATCATGCTAGCTATCTTACGATCATGCAAAGCAATATGACAATGAATGCTCAAGTCATCAAAACGGAAGCGGTGGAAGTTGCATGGCAATATATCTCGGAATGGCTATGGAAAGGCCATAATAGGTAGGTATGGTGGTTGTTTTGAGGAAGATATAATAAGGCTTATGTGTGATAGAGCGTATCATATCACGGGGTTTGGATGCACCGGCGAGGTTTGCACTGACTCTCGAGGTGAGAAAGGGCAATGCACGGTACCGTAGAGGCTAGCAAATTGCGGAAAGGTAAGAGTGCGTATAATCCATGGACCCACATTAGTCATAAAGAACTCATATACTTATTGCAAAAGTTTATTAGCCCATGAAGCAAAGTACTACTACGCATGCCCCTAGGGGGATTGATTGGTAGGAAAAGACCATCGCTCATCCCCGACCGCCACTCATAAGGAAGACAATCAATAATAAATCATGCTCCAACTACATAGCATAACGAGAGACTATACGTGCATGCTTCGGGAATCACAAACCTTAACACCAATATTATTACTAACCACAACCATTTACTAGTACCTCCCACATATTCCATCTCTATATTGCAAAACTATTGCAAGGAATCAAACATATCATATTCAGTGATCCATAAGTTTTATGTAGGATTTCATGACTAACAATGCAAATGACCAATTCCTGTTGACTCTCTAAATAGATATAAGTGAAGCATGAGAGTTTAATTATTTCTAAAAAAGACCATGCTCTAATAAATATAAGTGAAGCAAAAGAGCATTCTACAAATAACGGTTTTCCATGTGAAGAGAAACAGGCAATCCAAACTTCAAATGATATAAGTGAAGCACATGAAGCATTCTATAATGCCATGCTCAAAAGATATAAGTGAAGTGCAATGAGCATTCTATAAATCAACCATGGACTATCTCATACCAGCATGGTGCATAAAACAAAAGTGAAAACTAAGCACAAAAGACGCTCCAAGATTTACACATATCACCTGAACGAAACGAAAACGAAAACATACCGATACTTGTTGAAGAAAGATGGGATGCCTTCCGGGGTATCCCCAAGCTTAGACGCTTGAGTATCCTTGGATATTTACTTGGGGTGCCTTGGGCAGCCCCAAGCTTGAGCTCTTGCCTCTCCTCCTTCTCCTCATATCGAGACCTCCTCGATCTTTGAACACTTCATCCACACAAAACTTAACAGAAAACTGGTGAGATCCGTTAGTATAATAAAGCAAATCACTACTTTAAGTACTGTTTCAAACCAATTCATATTTTGTTTTTGCATTGTAGCAACTGTATTATAACTTTTCCATGGCTTATACCACCGATAGAATCGATAGTTTCATCAAAACAAGCAAAACAATGCATCAGAAACAGAATCTGTCTTAAACAGGATAGTCTGTAGCAATCTGAACATCTACCATACTTATGTAATTCCAAAAATTCTGAAAAATTAGGAAAAAATAAAAAATTTGTATATAAATACTGTTCAAAAGGTTTCAGAAACTTTTGACATTCCAGTAAAAAATGTAAATTCACGCACTACAGCCAAAGTTTCTGTTTTTGCACCACACATACCAACAAGCAATCTAATCATCCTAAAGGCAAATCTTGGCACAGTATTTTTATAATAAAATGGATTTGTACAAGGGGATTATTATTTTTGTGAGAAACTTCCATGAAAAATTTACATTGTTTCCATGAGCATGAACACAAGTGTTCAAGGTCGACCCTCACTTCTCCAATGCATCACCTTTCATTCGCATCTCTTTTGTTGAAAAGTTTTAAGTTCCCCTCTATATTTTTTTGTTTTTAAACTTTATAAAAGCACTCAACAGAAATAAAAGACTCTCTAAAACTTTTAGGTTGTTTCCCTGGCAGCGCTTTCTTTAAAGCCATTAAGCTAGTCATAAAGTGCTCAAGTGATGGATCCACCCGGATCCCAAGGTATATCAAAGCCAATTTTAATTAACAATGATTTATAAGTTAGTAGTGAGCACAAAGCAACATATATCATGCAATGACGAAGTCTAACTCTCTTCCTATGCATCGGCATGTCATACAAGAACAATTCATGCACATCAAGTAAAGGCCAATGCATAGTATAAGCAGTTTCTTGCAATTTTATCGTATTGGAAACATAGAGAGGCGGAGATGTAGTTCCTCTCTCATAATAATTGCAAGTAGGAGAAGCAAGCACATGCATATTATATTCATCAAAATCATCATGTGTAATGGTAGAATGCAACCCATCAATGTAATCCTTAATAAGTGCAAACTTCTCCAATATAGTGTAGTTGGGAGAATTAAAAAAGATAATAGGACTATCATGTGTGGGTGCAATAGCAACAATTTCATTCTTAACATAAGGAACTATAGCAAGTTCATCTCCATAAGCATGATTCATATTGGCATCTTGGCCACAAGCATAGCAAGCATCAATTTCATCAAAAAGGGATATTTCAAATGAATCAACGGGATCATGACAATTATCATAGCATTCATCCTTCGGTAAGCATGAAGGGACATTAAACAATGTATGAGTTGAAGAGTTACTATCATTAGAAGGTGGGCATGGGTAGCTAATCCGTTCTTCCTCCGTTTGTTCTTCGCTCTCCTCATCATCTTTTTCATCCAATGAGCTCACAGTTTCATCAATTTCTTCTTCCATAGACTCCTGCCAAATATTAGTCTCTTCTTGGATAGCGGAGACATTCTCAATAAATACATCAATATCATAATTGCATTTATAATTATCATAGAAATATTTAAGTATAGCAAAATTTTCAGGTCTATAAACTGAATCATCAAAATCTTCATACTTTTCAAACAAAGATTCAATTTCATAAGCACCCTTAAAAGCAACAAATTCTTCTATTCGTTCCACATCATAGTAATCATATGTACCATTAGCATAAGAAGCCAAGGTTTCATTATCACTAAATTCACATGAAAAGGGAAGGTGTCGAGCCTTCATCCTAGAGCAACAAGTGTAATCATATCTCGAGCATAAATTCCAAGCATACCATTGCAACATTTCAATTTGATCCCATAATAGTTTCCCTTTTTGTGTCAAGCTATAGTCCCTAAAGTATTCACGTTGATCCAGCATGTCTCCCATTATTAAGTTGAATGGGGTTTTCTCAGGATTATCAAAGTAGTGTTTAATATTTTTCACTTAACGAGCATCGAGGGTTTTAGGAGGTTCCCCATCTTCATGAGTAGCAAGTACAACTATTTTTTTGGTATTTCGTGTTCCATATCCATAACTAAAGATAGAGAACAACTTAGAATAGGAAATAAAAACTACTTAGTGATAAAGCAAACAAGCACACACGAGAATATTCACCCCACGCTATTGCTCCTCGGCAACGGTGCCAGAAAAAGGTCTTGATAACCCACATGTATAGGGGATCATTTGTAGCCTTCTTCGATAAATAAGAGTGTCGAACCCAACGAGGAGCTAAAGTTAGAACAAATATTCCCTCAAGTTCTATCAAGCACCGATACAACACTATGCACACTTAATGTTTGCTTTACCTAGAACAAGAATAAAACTAGAAGTACTTTGTAGGTGTGATAGGCTTGCAAGACAATAAAGAATGTGAAAATAAAAGTTAGGTGCTGTTTAGATAAAGAAACAATTAAGTTTAGTAAAACGAGTGTGATTTAGTGGTGGTAGGATTTGCGGAATTGTCCCTTAGCAATTGACTACGTTGCTAGACCGATAGCAAGTTTTTATGTGGGAGAGGCCACTGCTAGCATGTCGTCCCTTACTTGGAATTCTATGCACTTATGATTGGAACTATTAGCAAGCATCCGCAACTACTAACATTCATTAAGGTAAAACACCCAACCATAGCATTAAGATATATATTGGTCCCCCTTCAATCCCGTACGTATCAATTTCTATGTTTAGGCTGAAGCTTCTATCACCCTTGCCCTCCAATGCATAGTCCTATCAACATACTACTAACCCTATGGTGTGATCCAGACGCACGCTCATATGATGGGCACCAAAGGACATCAACATAACCACAAGCAAATTAAACCAACCATAGCAATTCACCAATTACCGATAGGACAACAAAAATCTACTCAGACATCATAGGATGGCAACATATCATTGTATAATAGTATGAAGCATAAAGCACCATGTTCAAGTAGAGGGTACAGCGGGTTGCGGGAGAGTGGACCGCTGAATATAGATGGGGGAAGGTGATGGAGTTGTTGGTGAAGATGACGAAGTTGTTGGAGTAGATCGCCGTCACACGATGATTGCCCCGGCGGCGTTCCGGCGCCATCGGGAGAGAGGGGGAGAGAGCCCCCTCCTTCTTCTTCTTCCTTGGCCTCCCCCTAGATGGGAGGAGAGTTCCCCCTCTGGTCCATGACCTCCATGGCGGTGGAGGGGCGGGAGCCCCTCCGAGATTGGATCTCCCTCTCAGTTCTCTTCTGTTTCGCGCTCTCATTTTCTGGCCGAAAACCGTTTCTTATATTCCCGGAGATCCCCAACTCCGATTGCGCTGAGATTTTAACAGGATTTTTTTCTGGATATACGCTTCCTTGCCCTCGAAGTAGAGCTCCAACCGACGTACGAGGTGAGCACAACCCACCACCGCGCGCCTGGCCCCTGGGGCGCACCCTGGTGTATGTTGGGGGCTGTGGCCCCCGTTTGTGTTGATTCCAATTCCCAAAAATCACATATATTCCAAAATAATTCTCCATAAAATTTTATCACGTTTGGACTTCGTTTGATATGGATATTCTGCGAAACAAAAAACATGCAACAAACAAGAACTGGCACTGGGCACTGGATCAATAGGTTAGTCCAATAAATCATATAAAATATTGCCAAAAGTATGTGAAAGTTGTATAATATTGGCATGAAACAATCAAAAATTGTAGATACGACGGAGACGTATCAGTTGTTTATTCTTGGTAGCCTTCCTTATGGGGAAATGTTTCTTGGTGGTTCTACTGAGCCATGGTAGTTCGCTACTACTCCGGAACACTTAGGCTGGCCGGCATGTATCCTTCTTTGTTCCTGTGTTTGCCCCTTCGGGGAAATGTCACGCGTTGTTCCTTTAAGTCCGTGTAGCTTGCTACGACTTGGGTTCATACGTTAATGGCCGACATGTTCATTGCTGGGTTACGTATGCCTGTCCCTGTAAGTTTGTGCCACCTTGGGTTTACGACTAGTCATGTCGGCCCGGGTTCTCTGTCATATGGAAGCTAGCAACATAATCATATACGTGAGCCAAAAGGTGCAAACGGTCCCGGCCAAGGTAAGGCTGCAGCCTTGGGAATACCGTGCGTGAGGCCGCAAAGTAATATGATGTGTTAAAGGCTAGACCGATGTGACTTAGGATCGGGGTCCCGACAGCGTTGGTATCAGAGCCTGACTGACTATAGGATTACCAAGCCAAACTGGTCGAAGTCGAGTCTAGAAATGCTTTAGTTATATATAGGGGAATTGATTGTGGAAGGGAAGTAAGGCTCTTTTTAATCCTTATACCTTATGTCCTTCTGATCTGAGTCATCCTATCTTTCCTACGGGGTTTAGGAACTAGGCTTTCTCTTCTGTCTATCAGGATCATGAGTTACTATTCCGTAAGCTTATAGGGTTGGTGGATCAGAGTCATATCTAGTTTTCGAGTACTTCTGTGCAGTTGTTTAGTATTGTCGTAGAACCTTGAGTGATGATGTCGAGTTGTTACACTATACCTTTTTCCGGCAGGATGTCTCATGTTTTGAGCATTTTACTACCGTTATGCTGCCCAAATTATGCTAGGATCTTAGAGTTACTAATGCATTTGTAGTATGCTTATTTCAGATGGCCTCTCGCACCGCCTCACAGGTGGTCTGTTTGACTAGGTGCATCGATGTACCGGGTCAAATGGCCATGTTGGTCCACCTCATGGATGAGGTTGGCTACAGCTGGTATCCGGAGTATACCGTGGTAGAGTAGTACAGAGATTTTAATCAAAGTTAGTACCTCTGTAATGTCAGAATCTATCCCTCAGACATCAGAGCCACGGAGCCTTCACACTGGCCGTTTGGTGTGGGAGTCACGATAGAAATGGTTGTGTAGGATGCAGCCTATTCTCTCTTGACTATACTTCGAGCTATTCATCCCTTGTTGTAGAACACAGAGTTCAGATACGTCCCCACTTCGCTTCCAGGCAAAGAGGGCTATTTCACTGGCGTCTACACCGAGTCTTACTTTGAGGATCAGCAGATTCAGACCCTCACACAGCTGCTATAGGATAGGGACCGTGAGGTCCGTGCCCTCCGCATGGAGCTCTACGCCACTCGAGACTGCCACTGGTCAGCTTTGCTACAGCTTGCACCTGCCGTCCAGTCGGGTTATCGCGATATGGGTGTGCTGTACCCAGAGCGGACTCACATGCCATCTCGCGTTGCTTGGTCGGAGGTGGGAAGCATCACCCCTCTGTGTGGACCACGTTTACCGCCACATGTGGGTCCCAGGCCACACCCGAGCCCATACGGACCCCAGGATCCCCAGGCTGGTCTGTTTCCAGATCCCCACGTGCAGCTTCCGGGTTACGGCGTTAACCCTCATGAGACTTTCTACGGAGTTGACTGAGACCGACTATGGTCTGGAGTAGAGTATTAGCGGTTGTATCCCACGGTCCTGCATGATTTGTGGGATATGACCGAGATGTGTACTGTGTTCCGGAGGCGTAGATAAATAATGTATAGGAGCTTGGAATGCCTCCGATGAGATGTATCATCTTCATCGTAGTTTGTACTTCAGATTGGGCTTGTACTAAACTATGTTATGGTGTGTACGACCGATGGTGTATATATGGCAGTTTGCTTTTACCATGTTGTACAGATGTTCATCTATGCATTCCATAGTTGTCCATTACATTCCGCACCCTTATGTTAGAGTTGATGCCATCCTTGTCTAAACCATGATTTTGCTTCCGGAATGGTGAATACCCGTAGCACCCCCGCTGCCACCCATGAGTCGGGTGAGGGTAGTGGGGCCAGGGATGGGAACCTTCCCCATCCACCCTCCCTAGCAAAGGTCATGCTCGAGGCAGAGAGAAACAAGTGTGAGACTAACCGCTTGTTCGAGCGCATCGAGCAGAACACCACTTTCCAGCGCAATGCGGTGGTGTCTGATGTTGGCTTGAACTACGTCGGTATTTCCCCAAAGAGGAAGGGATGATGCAGCACAGCAACGGTAGGTATTTCCCTCAGTGATGAGACCAAGGTTATCGAACCAGTAGGAGAACCAAGCAACACTACATAAACAGCACCTGCACACAAAGAACAAATACTTGCAACCCGACGTGTTAACGGGGTTGTCAATCCCTTTCGGGTAACGGCGCCAGAAATTGGCAAACGGACGGGAGATAAATTGTAGTAGATTGGATAAATAGATCACGAATAAAATAAAGTAAAGCAAAATATTTTTGGGTTTTTAGAAATATAGATCTGCAAATAAAAGTGGCAAATGAATAAAAAGGCAAATAGCAAAATAGATCTGAAAATATATGATGAGAAAATAGACCCGGGGGCCGTAGATTTCACTAGTGGCTTCTCTCGAGAAAAATAGCATACGGTGGGTAAACAAATTACTGTTGGGAAATTGATAGAACTTCAAATAATTATGACGATATCTAGGCAATGATCATTATATGGGCATCAAGTCCAAGATTAGTAGACCGACTCCTGCCTCCATCTACTACTATTACTCCACACATCGACCGCTATCCAGCATGCATCTAGTGTATTAAGTTCATGGAGAAACGGAGTAATGCAATAAGAACGATGACATGATGTAGACAAGATCTATTTATGTAGAAATAGACCCCATCTTGTTATCCTTAATAGCAACAATACATACGTGTCGGTTCCCCTTCTGTCACTGGGATCAAGCACCGTAAGATCGAACCCATCACAAAGCACCTCTTCCCATGGCAAGAAAAATCGATCTAGTTGGCCTAACTAAACCAAAGATTCGAAGAAGAAATACGAGGCCATAAGTAATCATGCATATAAGAGATCAAAAGACTCAAATAACTTTCATGGATAAAAACATAGATCTGATCATAAACTCAAAGTTCATCGGATCCCAACAAACACACCACAAAAAGAGTTACACCAAATAGATCTCCAAGAGACCATTGTATTGAGAATCAAAAGAGAGAGAGGAAGCCATCTAGCTACTACCTACGGACCCGTAGGTCTACAATGAACTACTCACGCATCATCGGAGAGGCACCAATGAGGATGATGAACCCCTCCGTGATGGTGTCTAGATTGGATCTGTGGTTTCTGGAACTTGCGGCGGCTAGAATTGATTTTCGTCGACTCCCCTAGGGTTTTTGTAATATTGGTGTATTTATAGAGCAAAGAGGCAGTGCGGGAGGTGGCTGAGGTGGGCACAACCCACCTGGGCGCGCCTGGGCCCCCAGGCGCGCCCTGGTGGGTTGTGCTCCCCTCGGAGCCCCCCTCAGGTACTTTCTTGGCCCAACTTGTGTCTTCTGGTCCAGAAAAAATCACCAAAAAGTTTCGCTGCGTTTGGACTCTGTTTGATATTGATTTCCTGCGAAGTAAAAAACAAGCAAAAACAACAACTAGCACTGGGCACTATGTCAATAGGTTAGTCCCAAAAAATGATATAAAGTTGCTATAAAATGATTGTAAAACATCCAAAAATGATAATATAACAGCATGGAACAATAAAAAATTATAGATACGTTGGAGACGTATCAGCATCCCCAAGCTTAATTCCTGCTCGTCCTCTAGTAGGTAAATGATAAAAACAGAATTTTTGATGTGGAATGCTGCCTAACATGTTCATCACATATTTTTTTTCTTTGTAGCATGGACATTTGGACTTTTATATGATTCAAAGCAATAGTCTAGTTTTGACATGAAGATTTCAATACTCAAGCATATCAACAAGCAACCATGTCTTTCAAAATATCAACACTAAAGCAAGTTATCCCTAGCCCATTATGCTCAATCATTGATCCATTCATGAAACACACTCGCATATTAGCTACACCCAATGCTCAGGTACGATCATAGTGCCCCTTAGTTGGTGCTTTATAAGAGAAGATGGAGACTCAAAATAAAAATTGCATAAAGTAAAAGAAAGGCCCTTCGTAGAGGGAAGTAGGTATTTGTAGAGGTGCCAGAGCTCAAAGCGAAAAAAAGTAGAGATAAAACATTTTGGGTGGCATGCTTTTCCTGTCAACGAAAACGATCGAGTAGTTCCCAATACTTTCCATGCTAGATATATCATAGGCGGTTCCCAAACAGAAAATAAAGTTTATTCCTTTTTCCACCATACTTTCACTTTCCATGGCTAGCCGTATCCACGGGTGCCCTCCATACCAACACTTTCCAAGGAATTTATTATTTGACAACATAAAGTAAATTCATTTTTCATTTCGGGACTGGGCATCCCTAATACCTTTGTCGTACTCTCGTGCAATGACAAGTGAATAAACACTCATCTTGAGAATAACACATCTAGCATGGAAATATATCAGCCACCACCTACCGTTTCATGAGCGGTACGAGCACACAAAAGAGAAATTTATTTTGAAATTAGAGATGGCACATACAAATTTGCTTAGAACGGCATGGAAATACCGCATATAGGTAGGTATAGTGGGCTCATATGGCAAAACTAAATTAAGGATTTTGGATGCACAAGTAGTGATCATACTTAGTGCAAATGAAGGCTAGCAAAAGATTGAGAAGCATCCAACCAAGAAACAACAAATCTCATAAGTGAGCATTAAGCATAACTAACATCGAATAATGCACTACAAGTAGGATGTAATTTCATTGCATAACTATTGACTTTCGTGCTTGCATAGGGAATCACAAACCTTAACACCAATATTCTTACTAAAGCATAATTACTCATCAACATGACTCGCATATTATATCAACATATCGCAAAACTATTACAAGGAATCAAGTTTATTTTGTCCAATGATCTTGATGAAAGTTTTTATTATATCCCTCTTGAATATCTATCACTTTGGGACTAATTTAATTTGTTGCTTTTGATAGCTCAAACAAATCTAAGTGAAGAACATGAGCATAAAATTTTCTTCTCTCAAAATAATTTAAGTGAAGCAAGAGAGAATTTCTAAAAAATTTACTAACTCTCAAATAAATCTAAGTGAAGAATGAGAGCATTTCTTCAAAAATACTACAGCACACCATGCTCAAAAAGATATAAGTGAAGCACTAGAGCAATTCCATAGCTCATAAAGATTTAAGTGAAGCATAGAGAGCAATTCTAACAAGTCATAGCATAATTTTGGCTCCCTCAAATAGGTGTGTCCAGCAAGGATTAATGACTTAAAATAAAAAGCAAAACAAGCAAAGACTCATATCATACAAGATGCTCCAAACAAAACTCATGATATGTGACGAATAAAAATATAGCTCCAAGTAAAATACCGATCGTCGTTAGAAGAAAGAGGGGATGCCACTCGGGCATCCCCAAGCTTAGTTGCTTGATTCTCTTTGGATAATGACTTGGGGTGCCATGGGGCATCCCCAAGATTAGGCTCTTCTTACTCCTTATTCCTTCATCCATCGTAATCTCACCCAAAACTTGAAAACTTCAATCACACAAAACTCAACAAAACCTTCGTGAGATCCGTTAGTATAAGAAAACCAATCTTTACTTTAAGTACTGTAGAAAACCCATTCAAATTTTGTTCTTGCATTATATCTACTGTATTCTAACTTTACCATGGCTTATAACCTCCAATACAAACCATAGATTCATCAAAATAAGCACACAATGCAAAGAAAACAGAATCTGTCAAAAACAGAATAGTCTGTAAAGATGCGAATTGTTCTCATACTTCTATAACTCCAAAAATTCTGAAAAATTAGAAAAACAGATCCAATTTGTATATAAATCTTTTTTAAAAAAATCAGAATGTTTTGTCACCTCTGTGAATTTCTAAAATTATTTTACTGGATGCAAAAGTTTCTGTTTTCCACCAAGATCAAATCAACTATCACCAAAGCTATCCCAACGGCTTTGCTTGGCACAAACACTAATTAAAACACAAAAACACAATCATAACAGTAGCATAATTGTGCAAACACCCAAGAACAGAAAGAAAAAGTCAAAAATAAATTTTATTCATTGGGTTGCCTCCCAACAAGCGCTATTGTTTTACGCCCTTAGCTAGGCATAATGGGAAGATCTAAGTATTGTCATTCGTGGTTTTGGCAACTTTTGTAAGGGCTTTCTCAAACCCGGGAGGCTCTTTGCGCTTCCCTAAATTCTCAGGAAAATAAACCATCTTGAGATCTAAAATGTCCAACCACTTATTGCAAAGGGTAATCAAAGTATTCATGCGATTGAGATTTCCACTAATATGCTTGAGGGGTTCATTATATTTTGCAACTCGACCATATGTTTATGCAAATCACTCAACTTGTCTAAAATTTGAACTCCTTCTTGAGTAAAGCTAATCCCCTTTTTGGTTGGTGGAATTTCCAAAATTCCCTCTAAGATTTCATAAGCAGTATTAGCATCATGTTCAATAAAATTTCCTTTAGCAGCAAAATCCAAAAGTTGTCTATGATGCAAGGCTAATCCTATATAAAAGTTCGGAAGCAAAACCCTTGCGTCTCCTTTAAGATTGCTAATATGATAAGATTCCATTAGTCTATACCAAGCATCTTTCAAATTTTCTCCTTGTCTCTGCTTGAAGTATAGAACTTCAAAATCTGGAGATAGAGGAGGGATCGTGCTAGACATAGTGTTAAGGTGGACAAGCAAGATCACACTCATAAACAGATCTGACGAGAAAATGGCGAACGAAAAAGAGGGCGAATAGAACGGCAAATTTTTGTGAAGTGGGGGAGAGGAAAACAAGAGGCAAATAGCAAATAATGTAAATTGCAAGGAGATGAGATTTGTGATTAGGAACCTTGTAGATGTTGATGATTTCTCCCCGGCAATAGCGCCAGAAATTCCTTTTGATGTTGGCTTGAACTACGTCGGTATTTCCCCAAAGAGGAAGGGATGATGCAGCACAGCAACGGTAGGTATTTCCCTCAGTGATGAGACCAAGGTTATCGAACCAGTAGGAGAACCAAGCAACACTACGTAAACAGCACCTGCACACAAAGAACAAATACTTGCAACCCGACGTGTTAACGGGGTTGTCAATCCCTTTCGGGTAACGGCACCAGAAATTGGCAAACGGACGGGAGATAAATTGTAGTAGATTGGATAAATAGATCACGAATAAAATAAAGTGAAGCAAAATATTTTTGGGTTTTTAGAAATATAGATCTGAAAATAAAAGTTGCAAATGAATAAAAAGGCAAATAGCAAAATAGATTTGAAAATATATGATGAGAAAATAGACCCGGGGGCCGTAGATTTCACTAGTGGCTTCTCTCAAGAAAAATAGCATATGGTGGGTAAAGAAATTACTGTTGGACAATTGATAGAACTTCAAATAATTATGACGATATCCAGGCAATGATCATTATATAGGCATCACGTCCAAGATTAGTAGACCGACTCCTGCCTGCATCTACTACTATTACTCCACACATCGACCGCTATCCAGCATGCATCTAGTGTATTAAGTTCATGGAGAAACGGAGTAATGCAATAAGAACGATGACATGATGTAGACAAGATCTATTTATGTAACGATACATACGTGTGGGTTCCCCTTCTGTCACTGGGATCAAGCACCGTAAGGTCGAACCCATCACAAATCACCTCTTCCCATGGCAAGAAAAATCGATCTAGTTGGCCTAACTAAACCAAAGATTACAAGAAGAAATACGAGGCTATAATTAATCATGCATATAAGAGATCAAAAGACTCAAATAACTTTCATGGATAAAAACATAGATCTGATCATAAACTCAAAGTTCATTGGATCCCAACAAACACACCACAAAAAGAGTTACATCAAATAGATCTCCAAGAGACCATTGTATTGAGAATCAAAAGAGAGAAAGAGGAAGCCATCTAGCTACTGCCTACGGACCCGTAGGTCTACAATGAACTACTCACGCGCCATCGGAGAGGCACCAATGAGGATGATGAACCTCTCCATGATGGTGTCTAGATTGGATCTGTGGTTTCTGGAACATGCGGCGGCTGGAATTGATTTTCGTCGACTCCCCTAGGGTTTCTGGAATATTAGGGTATTTATAGAGCAAAGAGGCGGTGCGGGAGGTGGCCGAGGTGGGCACAACCCACCTGGGCGCGCCTGGGCCCCCAGGCGCGCCCTGGTGGGTTGTGCTCCCCTCGGAGCCCCCTTCAGGTACTTTCTTGGCCCAACTTGTGTCTTCTTGTCCAGAAAAATCACCAAAAAGTTTTGCTGTGTTTGGACTCCATTTGGTATTGATTTCCTGCGAAGTAAAAAACAAGCAAAAAACAGCAACTGGCACTGGGCACTATGTCAATAGGTTAGTCCCAAAAAATGATATAAAGTTGCTATAAAATGATTGTAAAACATCCAAGAATGATAATATAACAGCATGGAACAATCAAAAATTATAGATACGTTGGAGACGTATCAGTGTCTATCCACGACTTTATCAGACTATAGCCACCTATCTTCCACCACTCAGTTGAGCCACTAGATGCTGATGACTGGCTCTATAGCATCACCAACAAGCTGCGTTCTGCGAACGTAGCTGAAGGTGACAAGGTCACCTATGCTACCTATCACTTGAAGGGTCCGCCAGTCAGTGATGGGCCAACTATGAGGCCATGATTCTAGCTGGCCAGATTCCTACCTGGAGAGATTTCACTGAGGCGTTCCGTGAGCATCACATACCTCAGGCCCTCATGGACCGCAAGAGGGAGGACTTCTGTAATCTTGGTCAGGGCAAGATGACCGTTGACGCTTACAACAGAGAGTTTGGGAACCTCGCTCGCTATGCTTTAGAGGAGGTGTCTATGATGCCAAGAAGTAGGCCAGGCTCAGGAAGGGGCTCAACCCTGAGTTGCGCCGTGAGCTTCAGTTACACAACTGTGCTACCTTCCAGGGTCTTGTGAAAAAGGCCATTAATGCTGAGATAGGACATGCTACCTATGAGGCGTCTCACAAGCATTCACGTGATACCGGTTCTTCCTCTAGTTCGGGCTCTCAGAAGCGTCGGATCTGGGTGCCTAACACAGCTCTTCCATCGTGTTACACACCGAGGCCATCCTATGTGGTGCCTCGCCCAGTTCAGTAGTACCCACCGCCCAGGCAGTATGGTGGACCGCCTCCAGTGCGGGTCCACGTCCTTACTCCGTGACCTGCTACAAATGCAGAGAGCCAGGCCACATCTCCCATGAGTGCCCCCAAAATAGATCTGCTCCACCCCCTTCTGGGAAGTCTGTTGGTCGTGGTAAGCCAACAGGCAACGTGTTCTACGTCACGGCAGCTGCCACAGGACGTGGTTAGGTGAACCATGTTTCAGCCGAGGAGGCTTATGATGATCCTAACGTCGTGCTTGGTATGCTTCTTGTTAATTGACATCCAGCATCCATTCTTTTTTATACTGGAGCATCTCATTCTTTCATCTCTGAAAGTTATGCATGCTTACACAACATGTCATTTTGTTATATGCCCACTCCACTAGTCATTCAAACTCCTAGTTCTAAGTGGCAAACTTCTAGCGTTTGCCATGGGAATGAAATTCTGGTTGATAGACTTGTTTTCCTTGCATCACTTATAGCTCTCAAGTCTTCAGACGTTAATATCATCTTGGGTATGGATTGGATGTCAGCTCATTATGCCAAAATTGATTGCTTCACCAGGTCTGTTCAACTTACACATCCAGCTGGCAAGATAGTCACTGTCTCCACTAGAGTTGCAAAGTGTCAACTCTATTCACTTAATGCCAGTCCTCTCCCAGGCCTTGAAGATATCCGGTAGTCCGTGACTTTCCGGATGTCTTTCCAGAGGAACTACTAGGCACTCCACCTGACAGGGATGTTGAGTTTGTCATAGATCTCATTCCAGGAACCGCCCCAATTTCTAGGAGACCTTATAAGATGGCACCCTTAGAGCTAGCTGAGCTAAAGAAGCAGCTTGATGAGTCCTTGCAAAAGGGTTTCATTCGCCCTAGTTCTTCTCCTTGGGGTTGTCTCGTCCTCTTCGTCAAGAAGAAGGATAGAACGGATCAGATGGTTGTAGATTATCGTCCCGTTCATTTGGTCACGATAAAGAACAAGTATCCACTCCCCAGGACCAATGACCTATATGATCAGCTTGCTGGATCCTTAAGTCCTCTCTAAGATGGATTTGAGGTTAGGTTATTATCAAATCAAGATCAGAAACAGGGACATTCCCAAGACGACTTTCGTTACTCATTATGGCTAGTACGAGTACACCGTTATGTCCTTCGGACTAACCAATGCTCTAGCCACATTCTCCCGCTTTATGAACTCATTCTTTATGGAGTACTTAGATAAGTTCGTCATGGTTTACCTCGATGACATCCTTATTTACTCGAATAACAAGGAGGAGCATGCCGAACATCTTAGACTTATGCTAGAAAAACTCAGAGAGCACCGCCTTTATGAATCCAAGTGTGAATTTTGGTTGCTAGAAGTGACCTATCTAGGCCACATAATCTCTGGTAAGGGCATTGCTATCAACCCCGAGAGAGTTCAGGCCGTTCTTAATTGGACTCCGCCTGAATCAGTTAAGCAAGTTAGGAGTTTTCTTGGTCTAGCAAGCTACTGTTGCCGCTTTGTTGACAACTTCTCCAAAGTGGACAAGCCTCTCACTGAACTTCTTAAGAAAGATACAAAGTTTGAGTGGACCCCACAGTGCGAGATCAGTTTTCAGGAACTGAAAAGACGCCTAACTTCTGCTCCTGTACTTGTGCCACCAGATTTCTCCAAGGACTTTGTTATCTATTATGATGCTTCACGACAGGGACTAGGTTGCATACTTATGCAGGATCGTCATGTGATTGCCTACGCATCTCGACAGTTGCGTCCACATGGAGGATAATTATCCTACACATGATCTAGAGCCTGCAGCCGTAGTCCATGCAGTTAAGACATGGCGACATTACCTTCTTGGTAATCATTGCGAGATTTACACCGATCACCAGAGTCTCATGTATATCTTCACCCAGACGGATCTAAATCTCAGGAAGAGACGTTGGGTAGAGTTGATCATAGATTACGATGTAGGCATAACCTACACCCCAGGCAAGGCCAATGTCACGGCTGATGCGTTGAGTCGTAAGTACTATTGCAACAATGTCATGCTGCAACAAGGCCAACCACTTCTCCATGAGGAATTTCGTAAGCTTAACCTTCACATTGTTCCTCATGGTTATCTTTCTACCTTGGTGACGAAACCTACCCTTGAGGATCACATCATAGCTGTCCAGCTGTATGATTTGGGTATTAACCGAATCAAGAAGAATATTAAGAAGGGAGTTGCTGGTAGCTTTTCTATAGATGATCAAGGTGTTGTTTTCTTTGAGAACCGCATGGTGGTTCCCAAGAGCCAACATCTTTGGGAGTTGATCCTTAAGGAGGCTCACGAATCTCCTCTCATGATTCATCTCGATAGTACTAAGATGTATCAGGACCTACGCCAGAGGTTCTAGTGGACTAGGATGAAGAGAGAAATTGCTAAGTTCATTGTTAACAGTGATGTTTGTCGTCGCGTTGAGGTAGAGCATCAAAGGCCTGCTAGCACCCTTCAGCCATTAGCTATTCCTGAGTGGAAATGGGATAAAGTTGGTATGGATTTCATCACCGGCTTTCCTAGGACCAAGAAAGGGAATAATGCTATCTTCGTGGTCATTGATCATCTTTCCAAAGTGGCTCACTTCCTACCTATTCGAGAGAGTATCACTGCTAGTCAGCTAGCTGACTTATATATTTCTCAGATAGTGTCACTACATGGTGTTCCACTAGAGATCAATTTTGACCATGGTAGTATCTTCAGTTCTCATTTCTAGGAGAGGTTCCAGACTGCCATGGGAACCCATCTTTCCTTCAGCACCGCTTTCCACCCTCAGTCAAGTGGTCAGGTGGAAAGGGTCAATCAAATTCTTGAAGGCATGCTTAGAGCTTGCGTTATCTCATTCGGTATGAATTGGGAGAAGTGCCTTCCTTTCGCCGAGTTTGCTTATAACAATGGCTACCAATCTAGTCTTAAGAAAGCACCCTTCGAGATTCTTTATGGACGAAGATGTCGAACACCTTTGAACTGGTCTGAAACCAGTGAGAGACAGTTCTTTGGACCGGATATGATCCAGGAGGCAGAAGAGCAAGTTCACATCATTCATGAGAATCTGAAGACAGCACAATCTCATCAAAAGAGCCAGTTTGACCGTCATCATAAGGAATTGGCTTTTGAAGTCGGCGACAAGGCTTACCTTTGGGTTACTCCTTCAAAGGGTACCATCACTTCGGTATCAAGGGCAAATTGGCTCCTCGTTACATTGGTCCTTCTCGCATTCTTGCTAAACGAGGAGAGGTTGCCTACCAATTGGAACTACCCCCACATCTTTCTCGAGTCCATGATGTCCTCCACGTCTCTCAACTCAGGCGTTGCTTCTCGGATCCCATCCGCCAAGTAGACCACAAAACGCTTGATCTCCAAGATAACCTCACATATCAAGATTACCCAGTTCATATTCTTGATTAAGCTGAGCGTAGCACTCGACGTCGGAACATCAAGTTTCTCAAGGTTTAGTGGTCTCATCAATCTGAAAGAGAGGCTACCTGCGAGCGAGAAGATCGTCTCCGACTTGAGTACCCCACACTCTTCCCGACGACCCCTGAATCTTGGGACGAGATTCTTTCGAGTGGGGGCGAGTTGTCACATCCCTAGTTCTTGTAATGCACTAGGCTAGCTTTCATGTGATGCATCATGTTTAAATTTGCATGAAACTTGAAATGTGGATGGCATAAACCCCTAGCACCACTTTAACAAACTAGGGGTTGCTAAAATAATTTTCAGTGAACATGAAATGCCCTTAAAAAATGTTCATGATTTAGGGAAAAAGGTGAAAACCCTAACCATAAATAGTGCACATTTTTGCAGGACCAATTTGGGCTTTGAATTATATCAGACCATATTTGAATTGGGGCTATTTAAATAGTATATATATATATTAAAGGCTCCAAATAATTTGAAACTTGAAGAGGGCCTCTGAAATATTTGAGTGAGAGCCCATAAAAAGTTTCAGATTAATCCAAAATGTTTTAGTGCTTTAACTAAAACAAAACAGAAAAGCAACTAGAAAACAGAAAAGAAATAGGAAAGAGAGAGAGTTACCTGGCACTCACCTGGCCTGGCCCAGCACGGCCCAGCCCAGCTGGCCGATGCCAGTCGTCATCTCCACCGCGCCAGAAGGACGTCGAGCGCGTGCTCGCTGCGCACGCACACGCGCCCGTCCCACCTCCTGCCTGCTAGCTTGCATGGCACCGCGGATAGACCCGCGGTAGCCGTCCCGATCGAGCCGACCGCCCCACCAATCTCCCCCTCATTTCCCTTGCTCTCCCCTATGATTGCTGAAGCTGCCATGGCCACGCTGCTGTGAACCCTCCGCACCCACCATGGTCCTCTCGCCTCCTCGCCGTGTCTGCAAGCCTCGCCGATGACCACTACTTCGACTCACCGAGCCCCGCGTGCTCGGACAGCCTGCATCGCCGACTTCTTCACCTCCTTCCTCGTTCGGCCGTCGAGATCGCCGGTGACCTCACATCGTCTCCAGCCCCTCCTCGAGCTCGCGTCTGCCTCGTCCGAACCAATGTGAACCCCAGCGTCGAAACCCCCTAACGCCGTGCTTTATTGTTCATCATAGCCGTCGCCTCCTTGCTGACCATAGGACGCCGCTGCCCGAGCTCATCGCCGACGCAGCTCCGATGATCATTCGATCACCCCGGCGAGTCCAACATGATCATAGCGCCCCGTAGAGTAGCCCTAGTGTTTTAGTTTGCTCGTTTGCGAGCAGCAAGCGCGTTCCCTGCATGCCTGAACTCCGGCGGCTGCAACCGAGCTCACCGTCATTGACTCCGGCCACCCCAGGCCCAGCCACGGCCACCACTCGATGCACCCTCGCACCAGCTCTCCGTAGAGCCCAATGGCGCACTGAATGGAGCCTTGTAGGCGAAACCCGAAGCACTTGAGCGCCGCTTACCTCGCCGGCGGCTAAGCACCGGCGGTTTTAGGTCATCTTGACCAGATTTGACCCCGTAGGTTAATGACATGTGGGCCCTGCCCCGGCAAAATTTTAGTCTAGCTTTAATTTTAACACTGATTAATTTAGTTAGTGACTGAGTCACTAACCAGTGGGCCCCACTGGTCAGGTTTGACCAGGGGCAGCTCAGTTGACTTGTGATGCAATGTTGACCTCATGCTGATGTCATAACCATTTTCTGGCGATTTATAATTTAGAAATGATTTATAAAATCTAGAAAAATGTTTAAACTTCAAAAATTCATAGAAATTTAACCGTAGCTCAGAATGAAATAATTTATATATGAAAAATTATCAGAAAAAAATCAAGGAATCCATCTGTATCATTTTCATGCATGAAAAACCAACTTATACTTGTTGTATAAGTGAAACATTCAAATCGCATTTAAAATGCTTAAATTGCAGTTTGCCTTTGAACCCTTGGTTCAAATGGACTCCAATGCACTTGTTGCTAGTTGCATTAGCACAATCCACAGCATTCTTGACATGTCATATTCATGCATCATATTGTTGCATTTGTTGTGTATTGATTGCCAGAACTGTCCCTCTTGATAGGTCCTGCTCCTGCGAGTGGCACCGAGCCCCTATCTGAGGAGTAGTACTACCCTGTTGATCCCCCAGGCAAGCAATCCTCCTTGATCATTTCGATACAACCCCACTCTCTCGCTCCTGCTCTCTTTTACTGCATTAGGACAACAACGATTCAACTGTTACTTTATGTTGCGGTAGTTGAACCCATCCCTCTACATGACCCGTCATTGTCACAGTAAATAGTTAAAACCTCCTAGCATGATTCGGAGTTGCTTGAGCCCAGGATGTGATCTTATCCATGCCATGCTTGCTATTGCTTAGAGTTGTGTCAGGTCTGATTCATCTGTTACGAATTGGAGTGGTATGTTACGTCCAGATGTTGAGAGTTAAGTGTGTGAACCTGATTTGGTAAAGGTAGCGATGAGAGACCATGTAGGAGTACATGGTGGGTTTTCTCACTGAGAACGTCCTGAAGAACTGAGTTCTGTGTTTGTGATCCAAGAACAGTTACTACCACACGTTGGGATACTTAATTGACCCTCTCGACTTATTAATCGCCTTGATCTTTGTCCAGGAGTTGCAATTAGTTTCTGGTGTTAGTAGGATGTGCTATTGACCATACCAAGTGCAGTACTACCCGATGAGGTGGACTTGGGACGGTTAGGCATGTGGCACGGTGTACCAAGCACTGTACCATCCGTCGAGGTGGACTTGGGAACCCTGCTCACATCATTTGAGGCCGTGATAGAAAACTCGGCCGGACTTCCCTTGCGGATATACCCTCAAATTGGTGATAACCCTGGACTAGAGTCTTGTGTGGTTAGTCAGGTCGTGGCCAACACCCTCGCCAGGCCTCCGCTTGAAGGTTGCCAAGATACATGTCATGTACATGGTGATAAGTGGTGAGAGCGTGTGTGAAGAAGTACGCCCCTGCAGGGTTAATGATCTATTCGAATAGTCGCGTCCTCAGATATGGACTACTTGGAAAGCTACATTGTTCATAGACAATTTAAATGGATACTCTAAAATGCGCAAGATAAGCGTGAATGCTATGGATGGCCTTTCCGTATGGAGACGGGAATGGATCCATAGTTTAATATTGTTGTGGTGATTAGCTAGTGGACTCGTGTGCGCTTTCCCACCTCAAAGAGTTACTAGTAGTCGTAGTACATGATAGCCACTGAGTCAAAGCTGGCTTGCTGCAGCTAAACACCACAACCCCCTTTATTGAAAATGATGCATACTAGATAGTTCTGATGTAAGTCTTGCTGAGTACCTTCGTACTCACATTTGCTTAATTAAACTGTTGCAGAGGAGTTCCCCGATACTTCAGGTGGGTTCTATCTAGACGTCGATGATGATGAGTAGCTTGTCTTCCTAGCTACGATCTTGCACCCTTGGGAGGGTTTGTAGATAGTCAGGCTTGCTAGCCTTCTATATTTTCAGTTGTCAGTACTCAGAAAAGTTTTATGCTTTTGATTGGTTTTTATGCCTTGTGTGTAGGGTCATGAGACCCCTGTTTGTAATAACCTGCTTTATATGGCTCGTCGGAGCCTTCTAAATAAATACTTGAGTTTGTAGAGTTATGCTGTGATGCCACTGTTGTATCTACACATATCGTGCATATTGTGTGTATGTTTGAAATGCATTGATATGTGTGGGATCCCACACCTAGTTGTTTATTCTTGGTAGCCTTCCTTATGGGGAAATGTCTCCTGGTGCTTCCACTGAGCCATGGTAGTTCGCTACTGCTCCGGAACTCTTAGGCTGCCCGGCATGTATCCTTCTTTGTTCCTGTGTCTATCCCTTCGGGGAAATGTCACGCGTTGTACGTTTAAGTCCGTGTAGCTTGCTACGACTTGGGTTCATACGTTGATGACCGACACGTTCATTGTTGGGTTACGTATGTCTGTCCCTGTAAGTTTGTGCCACCTTGGGTTTACGACTAGTCATGTCGTCCCAGGTTCTCTGTGATATGGATGCTATGGACACAATCATATACGTGAGCCAAAAGGCGCAAACTATCCCGGCCAAGGTAAGGCTGTAGCCGCGGGAATACCGCGCGTGAGGCCGCAAAGGGATATGATGTGTTACATGCTAGACCGGTGTAACTTAGGATCGGGCTCGCAACACCTGGCTACAAAGCAGGTGCTTACGCAGGCCACACGGGTGTGCATCGCTATACCGCTGATGTCAGTGAGCTTTCGGAAGAAATGTACTACACCGAGTGCCCATAATTGTTCCCGCTTGGCGTTTAGTGCGTATAGGTCAACGACCAACTCAGATCAAATACCCAGTCTCCTTAATGTCTTGGGAGTGCGCGGTGACGATCAGTGCTCTTGTCGCCCCGTCTCGAGGACTTACGGCAAGGGCCAGGCCCAGCCCACTCCTGGGTAGTTGCCTGCCCGGCCGTGCCTCGTAATTATCTCGCGAGTACCATCTAGGCCAACCCGACTTCAGTAACTCTCACGGGTACTCCTCGAGGCCGACCCGTCTTTATCATGGTTCTGTGGTAAAGCCAAAGTACTCGTCCAAAACAGCAAGGGGGGATCCGAGGAATCACCCTTGTGGAATCCACCTGATGTAATCATCAAGGTGAACTAGGAGGAATCACCCTCGAGGTTCATGCTTGAGGTGTTGCACAACAAAGTCGTATCAGGAGTGGTGAAGGAGGAATCACCCTCGAAGACCACGACCGAATTGCTGCACTATAGAGCTATCATCAGAAGTGTGTTACGAGGTATCACCCTTGACACTCGATAGTAACTCTGCAGAGTCATACAACTAAAGGGGGGTGAGGTGATGTGTCGGGTCCTGGACGCCGATCACGTTGATCGAGTCATTGGTGATGAAGCAGGGGCAATAGGGACAAGGTGAGGGGTCACTGATGGATCACCAACCAACCTATACTAAGCATATAGGATAAGTAGGTAAGGTACAAAAGGCAGGTTACAAAAGCAGACTATGCATCAGAATAGGAGCAAACAATTACAGTAGCAAAATCTAATGCAAGCATGAGAGAGAATGGAATGGGCGATATCAGAATGATCAAGGGGGTTTGCTTGGCTAGAAGCTCTGCTGCAAGTGGCTGGACATTAAGGGCGTAGTCGTACCCGCTAGTAGCGTCAGTCTCGGTGTCTACCGAAGAGAAGAGGCGGAAGAAACAATAAATATAAGGCAAACAGATGCTTCACGATGCATGACATGGCAATATCACTACAAAAAAAACCACTTCCGTGATGATACGTGTTTGTCACAGTAGGTCATGTTTTCTGTCATGCATGTACATCCATGGTGATTTTATGACAGAATCAAGATAGTCATACATGTGCTGTCGTAGAAGTGTTCCATGCCAATACCAAAATTATCATCACGGAAGTGTCCACTTCCTTGACAATAAATGGCGCATCATGGAAGCGTTGTCATCAAGGGTAACCGACACGTGGCATCTACTATAACGGGTCACTGTTAAGCTATCGAGTTCTGGTTTTGATCTAATAACCCATTAACAGCCCTGACCAGTGGGGATTTTCCACATGTAAAATTCTCATTCGCCGATGGATCCACGTGTCGGCTCAGCGTTGGGACAGATGTCATCCAGCGAATGGACGGGTGATACGTCTCCAACGTATCTATAATTTTTGATTGTTCCATGCTATTATATTATCTGTTTTGGATGTTTTATATGCATTAATATGCTATTTTATATTATTTTTGGGACTAACTTATTAACCTAGAGCCCAGTGCCAGTTTCTATTTTTTCCTTGTTTTTGAGCTTCGCAGAAAAGGAATACCAAACGGAGTACAAACGGAATAAAACCTTCGCGATGATTTTTCTTGGACCAGAAGACACCCAGGAGACTTGGAGTGCAAGTCAGAAGAGCCAGAGGCGGCCACAAGGGGGGAGGGCGCGCCCAGGGGGGGTAGGGCGTGCCCCCTGCCTTGTGGGCCCCTCGGTGACCCCATGACCTAGATCTTCCTCCTATATATTCACATATATTCCCAAACCACAAGAAGCATCCACAAAAACAGTTTTCCACCACCACAACCTTCTGTTCCCGTGAGATCCCATCTTGGGGCCTTTTCCGGCATCCTGCCGGAGGGGGATTCAATCACGGAGGGCTTCTACATCAACTCTATTGCCCTTCCGATAAAGCGTGAGTAGTTTACCTCAGACCTACGGGTCCATAGCTAGTAGCTAGATGGCTTCTTCTCTCTCTTTGATTCTCAATACAACGTCCTCCTTGATGTTCTTGGAGATCTATCTGAAGTAATCTTCTTTTGTGGTGTGTTTGTCGAGATCCGATGAATTGTGGATTTATGATCACCTTATCTATGAATATTATTTGAATCTTCTCTAAATTATTTTATGCATGATTTGATATCCTTATAATTCTCTTCGAACTATCGGTTTGGTTTGGCCAACTAGATTGGTTTTTCTTGGAATGGGAGAAGTGCTTGGCTTTGGGTTCAATCTTGCGGTGTCCTCTCCCAGTGACAGTAGGGGCAGCGAGGCACGTATTTTATTGTTGCCATCGAGGATAAAAAGATGGGGTTTACATCATATTGCTTGAGTTTATTCCTCTACATCATGTCATCTTACTTAAAGCGTTACTCTGTTCTTCATGAACTTAATACTCTAGATGCAGGCAGGAGTCGGTCGATGTGTGGAGTAATAGTAGTAGATGCAGGCAGGAGTTGGTCTACTTGACACGGACGTGATGCCTATATTTCATAATCATTGCCTTGGATATCGTCATAACTTTGCGCTTTTCTATCAATTGCTCGACAGTAATTTGTTCACCCAAAATATTATTTGCTATCTTGAGAGAAGCCTCTAGTGAAACCTATGGCCACCGGGTCTATTTTCCATCATACTACTTTCCAATCTACTATTTTGCAATCTTTTATTTTCAGATCTATAAACCAAACACCCTAAAAATATTTACTTTAACTTTTATTTAGTTTTATCTATCTCTATCAGATCTCACTTTTGCAAGTGACCGTGAAGGGATTGACAACCCCTTTATTGCATTGGGTGCAAGTGTTTGATTGTTTGTGAAGGTATTGGTGATTTGCGTGTTGTCTCCTACTGGATTGATACCTTGGTTCTCTAACTGAGGGAAATACTTATCTCTACTTTGCTGCATCACCCTTTCCTCTTCAAGGGAAAAACCAACACAAGCTCAAGAAGTAGCAGGAAGAATTTCTGGCGCCGTTGCCGGGGAAATCTACGCCAAGTCAAAACATACCAAGTACCCATCATAAACTCTCATCTCTTGCATTACATTATTCCCCATTTGCCTCTCGTTTTCCTCTCCCCCACTTCTAAAATGATTTTCGAAAAGATTTGCCTTTTTATTCGCCCTTCTTCCATTCGTCTTTTTTGTTTGCCTTTTTGTTTGCTCGGGGTGTTAGATTGCTTGCTTTGTCACGATGACTCAAGAGAATACCAAATTGTGTGACTTTTCCAGCACTAATAACAATGATTTTATTAGCACTCCGATTGCTCCTGCCACTAGTGCGGAATCTTATGAAATTAATGCCGCTTTGCTGAATCTTGTTATGAAAGATCAATTTTCCGGCCTTCCTAGTGAAGACGCCGCATCCCATCTAAATAGTTTCGTTGAGTTGTGTGATATGCAAAAGAAAAAAGATGTGGATAATAATATTGTTAAATGGAAGCTATTTTCGTTTTCACTTCGAGATCGTGCTAAAACTTGGTTTTCATCTTTTCCTAAAAATAGTATTGATTCATGGAATAAGTGTAAAGATGCTTTTATTTTCAAGTATTTTCCTCCCACTAAGATCATCTCCCTTAGGAACGATATTATGAATTTTAAGCAACTTGATCATGAACATGTTGCACAATCTTGGGAGAGGATGAAATTGATGATACGAAATTGCCCTAATCATGGTTTAAATTTATGGATGATCATACAAAATTTTTATGCCGGATTGAATTTTGCTTCTAGAAATCTTTTAGATTCGGCCACGGGAGGTACTTTTATGGAAATTACTCTAGGAGAAGCTACTAAACTCCTAGATAATATTATGGTTAATTATTCTCAATGGCATACCGAAAGATCTTCCACTAGTAAAAAAGTGCATTCGATTGAAGAGATTAATGTTTTGAGTGGAAAGATGGATGAACTTATGAAATTATTTGCTAGCAAGAGTGCTCCTATTGATCCTAATGACATGCCTTTGTCTACTTTGATTGAGAATAATAATGAATCTATGGATGTGAATTTTGTTGGTAGGAACAATTTTGGTAATAACGCGTATAGAGGTAATTTTAATCCTAGGCCGTTTCCTAGTAATTCCTCTAATAATTATGGTAATTCCTACAACAATTCTTATGGAAATTATAATAAGATGCCCTCTGATTTTGAGAATAGTGTTAAAGAATTTATGAGTTCGCAAAAGAATTTTAATGCGTTGGTTGAAGAAAAATTGCTAAAGATGGATGATTTGGCTAGGAACGTGGATAGAATTTCTCTTGATGTTGATTCTTTGAAAATTAGATCTATTCTACCCAAGCATGATATCAATGCATCTCTAAGGGCTATGAGAATCTCCATTGATGAGTGCAAAGAAAGAACCGCTAAGATGCGTGCTAAACGAGATTGGTTTGTAAAATCGTGTTCTCCTAGTTTTTGTGAAAATAATGATGAAGATCTTAAAGTGATTGATGTGACTCCTATTGAATCTGTTGTTCCAATATAAATCTTGATAAAGATGGGACTGGAGAAGAGTCAACTTTAGTTAAAAGGCGTCCCAATGATTCGGAGTTTATAGATCTAGATGCAAAAATTGATAAAAGTGGGATTGGAGAGGTCAAAACTTTAAGTAGTAATGAATCCACTCTTTTGGATTTCAAGGATTTTAATTATGATAATTGTTCTTTGATAGATTGTATTTCCTTGTTGCAATCCATGTTGAATTCTCCCCATGCTTATAATCAAAACAAAGCTTTTACTAAACATATCGTTGATGCCATGATGAAATCTTTTGAAGAAAAGCTTGAATTGAAAGTTTCTATCCCTAGAAAACTTTATGATGAGTGGGAACCTACTATTAAGATTAAGATTAAAGATTATGAGTGCCATGCTTTGTGTGATTTGGGTGCTAGCGTTTTCACGATTACAAAATCTTTATGTGATGTGCTAGGTTTTCGTGAATTTGATGATTGTTTTTTAAATTTTCATCTTGCGGATTCCACTATTAAGAAACCTATGGGAAGGATTAATGATGTTCTTATTGTTGCAAATAGGAATTATGTGCCCGTATATTTCATCGTTCTTGATATAGATTGCAATCCTACATGTCCTATTATTCTTGGTAGACCTTTCCTTAGAATGATTGGTGCAATTATTGATATGAAAGAAGGAAACATTAGATTTCAACCGTTAAGGAAGGGCATGGACCACTTTCCTAGAAAGAAAATTAAGTTTCCATATGAATCTATTATGAGAGCTACTTATGGATTGCATACCAAAGATGACAATACCTAGATCTATGTGTTTTTATGCCCAGCTAAGGGCGTTAAACAATAGCGCTTGTTGGGAGGCAACCCAATTTTATTTTTGTTCTTTGATTTTTGGTTCTGTTTTCCAATAAATAATTCATCTAGACTCTGGTTAGATGTGTTTTTGTGTTTTAATTAGTGTTTTTTCCAAGTAAGACCTTTGGGATGGCTTACGGTGATAGTTGATTTGATCTTGCTGAAAAACAGAAAATTTTGCGTCCAGTCACAGAATTGTTTAGATTCACTGGAACGTGGAAAAACCCTGAATTTTTTACACAAGATTCACATACAAATTTCCTATTTTATAATGATGTTTCCGAATGTTTGGAGTTACATAAATATTAGAACAATTCAGATCTTCACAGACTGTTCTGTTTTTGACAGATTCTGTTTTCTATGTGTTGTTTGCTTATTTTGATGAATCTATGGGTAGTATCGAGGGGTATGAGCCATGGAGAAGTTGGAATACAGTAGAAATTACACCAATATAAATAAATAATGAGTTCACAACAGTACCAAAAGTGGTGATTTATTTTCTTATACTAACGGAGCTTATGAGATTTTCTGTTGAGTTTTGTGTTGTGAAGTTTTCAAGTTTTGGGTAAGGATTTGATGGACTATGGAATAAGGAGTGGCAAGAGCCTAAGCTTGGGGATGACCAAGGCACCCCAAGGTAATATTCAAGGACAACCAAGTGCCTAAGCTTGGGGATGCCCCGGAAGGCATCCCCTCTTTTGTCTTCGTCTATCGGTAACTTTACTTGAGGCTATATTTTTATTCACCACATGATATGTGTTTTGCTTGGAGCATCTTGTATGATTTGAGTCTTTGTTTTTTAGTTTGCCACAATCATACTTGATGTACACACCTTTTGAGAGGGACACGCATGAATCGCGATTTATTAGAATACTCTATGTGCTTCACTTATATCTTTTGAGCTAGGCAATTTTGCCCTAGTGCTTCACTTATATCTTTTTAGAGCACGGCGATGACCTTATTTTGTAGAAATTATTGAACTCTCATGCTTCACTTATATTATTTTGTGAGTCTCTAAACAGCATGGTAATTTTCTTTGGTTATGAATTTAGTCCTAATATGATAGGCATCCAAGAGGGATATAATAAAAACTTTCATATAAAGTGCATTGAATACTATGAGAAGTTTGATTCCTTATGATTGTTTTGAGATATAGATATGGTGATATTAGAGTCATGCTAGTGAGTAATTGTGAATTGGAGAAATACTTGTGTTGAGGTTTGTGATTCCCGTAGCATGCACGTATGGTGAACCGTTATGTAACGAAGTTGGAGCATGAGGTATTTTTTTGATTGTCTTCCTTATGAGTGGCGGTCGGGGACGAGCGATGGTCTTTTCCTACCAATCTATCCCCCTAGGAGCATGCACATAGTACTTTGTTTCGATGACTAATAGATTTTTGCAATAAGGATGTGAGTTCTTTATGATTAATGTTGAGTCCATGGATTATACGCACTCTCAACCTTCCACCTTTGCTAGCCTCTCTAGTGCCGCGCAACTTTTGCCGGTACCATAAACCCACCATATACCTTCCTCAAAACAGCCACCATACCTACCTATTATGGCATTTCCATAGCCATTCCGAGATATATTGCCATGCAACTTTCCACCGTTCCGTTTTATTATGACACGTTCCATCATTGTCATATTGCTTTGCATGATCATGTAGTTGACATCGTATTTGTGGCAAATCCACCTTTCATAATTCTTTCATACATGTCACTCTTGAGTCATTGCACATCCCGGTACACTGCCGGAGGCATTCATATAGATTCATATTTTTGTTCTAAGTATCGAGTTGTAATTCTTGAGTTGTAAGTAAATAAGAGTGTGATGATCTTCATTATTAGAGCATTGTCCCATGTGAGGAAAAAATAAAAGGGAGGCCAAAGAAGCCAAACAAAAAAAAATGAGAGAAAAAGTGAGAAGGGGCAATGTTACTATCCTTTTTTTCCCACACTTGTGCTTCAAAGTAGCACCATGATCTTCATGATAGAGAGTCTCCTATGTTGTCACTTTCATATGCTAGTGGGAATTTTTCATTATAGAACTTGGCTTGTATATTCCAACGATGGGCTTCCTCAAATTGCCCTAGGTCTTCATGAGCAAGCAAGTTGGATGCACACCCACTTAGTTTTCTTTTGAGCTTTCATAAACTTATAGCTCTAGTGCATCCGTTGCATGGCAATCCCTACTCACTCACATCGATATCTATTGATGGGCATCTCCATAGCCTGTTAATACGCCTAGTTGATGTGAGACTATCTCCCTCTTTTTGTCTTCTCCACAACCACCATATTCTATTCCACCTATAGTGCTATGTCCATGGCTTACGCTCATGTATTGCGTGAAAGTTGAAAATGTTTGAGAACACCAAAAGTATGAAACAATTGCTTGGCTTTTCATCGGGGTTGTGCATGATTTGAATACTTTGTGTGATGAAGATGGAGCATAGCCAGACTATATGATTTTGTAGGGATAACCTTTCTTTGGCCATGTTATTTTGAGAAGACATAATTGCCTTGTTAGTATGCTTGAAGTATTATTGTTTTTATGTCAATATTAAACTTTTGTTTTGAATCTTATGGATCTAAACATTCATGCCACAATAAATAAAATTACATGGATAAATATGTTAGGTAGCATTCCACATCGAAAATTCTATTTTTATCATTTACCTACTCGAGGACGAGCAGGAATTAAGCTTGGGGATGCTTGATATGTCTCCAACGTATCTATAATTTTTGATTGTTCCATGCTATTATATTATCTGTTTTGGATGTTTTATATGCATTAGTATGCTATTTTATATTATTTTTGGGACTAACTTATTAACCTAGAGCCCAGTGCCAGTTTCTGTTTTTTCCTTGTTTTTGAGCTTCGCAGAAAAGGAATACCAAACGGAGTCCAAATGGAATAAAACCTTCGCGATGATTTTTCTTGGACTAGAAGACACCTAGGAGACTTGGAGTGCAAGTCAGAAGAGCCACGAGGCGGCAACAAAGGGGGAGGGCGCGCCCAGGGGGGTAGGGCGCGCCCGTACCTTGTGGGCCCCTCGGTGACCCCCTGACCTAGATCTTCCTCCTATATATTCACATATATTCCCAAACCACCAGAAGCATCCACGAAAACACTTTTCCACCGCCGCAACCTTCTGTTCCCATGAGATCCCATCTTGGGGCCTTTTCCGGCATCCTGCCGGAGGAGGATTCGATCATGGAGGGCTTCTACATCAACTCTATTGCCCTTCCGATGAAGCATGAGTAGTTTACCTCAGACCTATGGGTCCATAGCTAGTAGCTAGATGGCTTCTTCTCTCTCTTTGATTCTCAATACAACGTCCTTGATGTTCCTGGAGATCTATCCAATGTAATCTTCTTTTACGGTGTGTTTGTTGAGATCCGATGAATTGTGGATTTATGATCAACTTATCTTTGAATATTATTTGAATCTTCTCTGAATTCTTTTATGCATGATTTGATATCCTTGTAATTCTCTTTGAACTATCGGTTTGGTTTGGCCAACTAGATTGGTTTTTCTTGCAATGGGAGAAGTGCTTGGCATTGGGTTCAATCTTGCGGTGTCCTCTCCCAGTGACAGTAGGGGCAGCGAGGCACGTATTGTATTGTTGCCATCGAGGATAAAAAGATGGGGTTTACATCATATTGCTTGAGTTTATTCCTCTACATCATGTCATCTTACTTAAAGCGTTACTCTGTTCTTCATGAACTTAATACTCTAGATGCAGGCAGGAGTCGGTCGATGTGTGGAGTAATAGTAGTAGATGCAGGCAGGAGTCGGTCTACTTGACACGGACGTGATGCCTATATTTCATAATCATTGCCTTGGATATCGTCATAACTTTGCGCTTTTCTATCAATTGCTCGACAGTAATTTGTTCACCCACCGTATTATTTGCTATCTTGAGAGAAGCCTCTAGTGAAACCTATGGCCCCGGGTCTATTTTCCATCATATTACTTTCCGATCTACTATTTTGCAATCTTTTATTTTCAGATCTATAAACCAAAAACCCTAAAAATATTTACTTTATCTATTATTTAGTTTTATCTATCCCTATCAGATCTCACTTTTGCAAGTGATCGTGAAGGGATTAAAAACCCCTTTATCACATTGGGTGCAAGTGTTTGCTTGTTTGTGCAGGTATTGGTGATTTGTGCGTTGTTTCCTACTGGATTGATACCTTGGTTCTCTAACTGAGGGAAATACTTATCTCTACTTTGCTGCATCACCCTTTTCTCTTCAAGGGAAAAACCAACGCAAGCTCAAGAAGTAGCAACGGGACGCGCCTATGATACATCGACATGTGGCTCGGCCCAATAGTAGCCCATTCAGGTTAAAAGGCTAGCCCGTTTGACCTAGTCAAAAGGTAACGGCCCGGCCCACTGAAAGCCTGTTAACGGCCTGTTTGCATATAGCCCATTTACAGCCCACTAACTCATGACCTATTATGGCCTATCCAAATTATGCCCAATAGCGTCATCTGGGCCATCCAATATGATTCCAGCCCGTTGTAACTTCCGGCCCATGTATGGCCCATGACGTCTTTCGGCCCATATGAGGCCCTTTGTAACTCTTGGCCCATTAACGGCCCGTGGTGAAACTGGCCCGTAATGAACAGTGTATCGCTTTATACCCTTTAACGGTCCACTATTACATTGGGCCGTTTCCAGCCCATGTTATCTTTCGGCCTTCTAAGGGCCCATTTATTCATGGGCTGATTTGCAGCATTCGATTACTTACGGTCCGTTACTGGCCTGTTCCGGTTGTGTGCCAAATTCAGCTCGTGGTTAAAGTCGGCCCGTTTGAGGCCCGTTAATCCGTTGGGCCATTTTCATAGTGTCATCAAATACGGCCCATTAACGACCCGTTATGCCTGTCGATAGAATCACGCCCGTTATACTCATCGGCCTATTAATTGCCCGTTATGGTCGGCCCATGAATGGACGATTCCCACTCTAGCCCGTTTACGGCCCATAATGCGGTCCGTTATTGGCCCATGTTTGGCCAATCAAACATACGGCCCATAGAAGGCCCATTGATTCTATGGCCCGTAGAAGGCCCGTAGGAGGCCCATGATCACTACAGCAGATAGCAGGACCATGGTGACAACGGTCCGTATGTAGCCCATGGTTATTGTGGCCTAGTTTTAAAAAATAGGTTATTGCGACCACTAGCAAACCACGAAAAAAGAACTGCACTGACTACAAGCAAACAAATAAACAAGAAAACAAGGAAATAAATAAGCAAGCAACTTATGCTAGGCTATTACGGCTATTACACATATTACATCCACTGGGCATCAAAGTTCGCCACCAGTGCAAATATGGGGAACAAAGCAGCATATAACATACACTGGTTGTCAAAGTTGGCGACCAGTGCAAATAAACACCGCAGCAAAACAAGTCCAGAACTGAAACCACTTCAGAAGAGCTCAAGAAACAATATCCTGGGTACCCAGCATGCTGGCAAGATGCTTAGCAAGCTTATTAGCTTTCTCTTGTTTGGCGCTTAAATCCTCCAGTGCTTGCTGTTGCACGAGAAAGTATGCATCTGAATTCTGCAGGGACTTCCTCAGTCCTTCGGCTTCATGTCGTAGCACATCTGATCAATGTCTTTCAACTTGAAGTTGAGACTCAAGAAGACGAACTGATTCAGGCAACGAGTTCGAAGAGCTTGTGCCAGCAGTAGTGGCCAGTAACTCGAACACTACATCAAGACAGGACTTTGGGGTTGTCTCACTGTCATCAAGATAGTTTTTATCAGCTTTCTTGGAGACCAACAGGGATGTCTCACTATCTTGAACCTTATCTGCATTAATTCCTTTACCATTGCATAACGGGGTACTCTTCTCCAATATTTTGTCCGCATTCTAAAAGAGAAACAAGCAGACACATCATAGGTTTACCATGTTGTATATGAATCTCATTTTGGTAAATCAGTTCAGTAGTAAAGTGGACAGGATAACAGCATGAAACAAACATATATCTATGTACCATGGTTACTGTATGGTCTATATCATTCTAGTTTTTGTTGCCAAATAAAGATAGAGACACAATTCAAATCATATCTGTTTAAGACAAAGCAACATAGACAGAATATAAGTGTGGGAAACTACACAGCAGTAACAACACTTGTAATGTGCATGACATAAGAACATAAATGTTTGTTCAATTGAAACTGAAATCAACATAGAGCAAGTTACAAACAGCAAACCAGTTAAAGAAACAGGTTTAAAACATACCTGTTGCACCATTGGAGTTTCAATTCCATCCTTCAAATTTGAAATTAGTTGGTATGAGTAAATACAATGATGCAAGAGCAAAGGAGTATGAACCATAGCTACAGAACCTGACCTGAGAACAATTCTTCTTCTGCTTTAAGCATTGAGTTGGGGTTCGGAGTGGTGGTCCTCGTGCTTTGGGCACTGCAGTTGCCTTACTAACTGCTCGTGTTTGGGTGCTCTGTGGTGGAGACGGTGCTGTGTCAACTGGAACTAGGTTACTATCTGCTGGGGTTGGGGTTAGAAGGGGTGTAGCTGGTTCTCTATCCAACTAGGTAGGGGTACAATCTACGAGAGTCTGGGTTATGTGTGGTGCGGCTAGTTCTTAGGCAAGTACAACCATGGTTCTATCTGCATCGACTGGTAGCACTATCTTTTCTGAAGACTGTGTTGTTACTCCCTTAGATACTGCCATCACCCCATCGAATTCAAATGGCTGATAAACAAGAAAAGTAATTGAATGTACATACATTGTATGATAGACATGTGCAATGGATAGTGGGGAATAAAAGAGGGCATGAAATAATTCACATTTATGTTGTCTAACCAAACAGGATAGCATGACACAATTTCACATATATGATGGCTAACTAAACAGGATAACATGACACAATTTCACATATATGATGGCTAACTAAACATGATAGAAAGACATAATTCAAAATATGATGACTATGTAAACAGGATGACATGATATAACTATATGATGTGTTTATTAAATAGGTTGGCATGCCATAATTCGCATACATGCCGCCTATGGAAACATGATGGCATGATATAATTCATGGATAGAATGACATAATTCAAAATATGATGACTATGTAAACACTAAACATGATGAGATGATATAACTATATGATGTCTTTATTAAATGGGTTGGCATGCCATAATTCAGATAGATGCTGTCTATGTAAACATGAGGGCATCATATAATTCAAATATATGATTTATATACTAAGCAAGTAAGCAGATGGCAATCGCATATATGATGTCTAAACTAAGCAGATGGCATTTAATATTGTGTATATGATGTAAAACTAAGCAATGCAAGACAACATATGCATGATATGAGTAATATAACCCTGCCAAGTTTGAGCATACACCTCAAGGGGGAAATAGGACTGTTCATCTGTCTCTGAATCCTCCTCTGAAGAGCTATCTCTAACCAGCAAGATGTCTGCTTCAGCAGGTAGCATTGTCTACTCTGAAGACCTTGTTTTCACTCCAGATACTTCCATCACTGATTCAAATGGCTGATGCACAGGAAGAGTAGTTGAATATACAAACGTTGTCCACAAATGGAATATGTAATACAAAAAAAGGATATCATGATATAATTCACATATATGATGATTGGCTAAACAGCATGGCACTGCATAATTCACATATATAATGCCTTGCAACAAGATAGCATTGCATAATTCACATATATAATGTCTTGCAACAAGATGGCATTGCATAATTCACATATATGGTAATTAGACACTAAACATGTGACATTCACACAAAGCATGTCTAAACTAAGCAAATGACATAGCAATGCAAGACACCATACGCACGATATGAGCAACATAACCCTGCCAAGTTAGAGCATACACCTCGGGGGGGGGGGGGAATAGGACTGGTCATCTGTCTCTGAATCCTCCTCTGAGGAGCTATCCGTAACCAGCGAGATATGCGCTTCGTCAGATAGCATTGTCTGCTCCGAAGACCTTGTTTTCACTCCAGATTTTTTTCATCACCGTGTCAAATGGCTGATGCACACGAAGAGTGGTTAAATGTGCTAACATTGTTGACAAATGTAATACATAATGAAAAAAAAGGATGGCGTGATATAATTCACATATAAGATGACTGGCTAAGCAGGATGGCATTGCAAAATTCACATATATGATGCCTGGCTAAACAGACGTTGCATAATTCACATATACGGTATAGAAACTAAACAGATGGCATTCACACAATGCATGTCTAAACTAAGCAGATGACATATTTGATGTATAAAGTAAGCAATGCAAGGCACCATATGCATGATATGACCAACATCAGCATGCCAAGTTAGAGCAAAGACCTCAGGGGGTAAATAGGAGTGGTCTGCTCCTTCTGAATCCCCCTCAGAACAGTTATCTTCCTCTTGATTACAATCTGAAATGGGTGGAGGGGGGGGGCCTGCCTTTGTGCCCACCATGGAGCGACGTCTGCATGAAATTTTATTGCCACGCAAGGCTCGTCTCTTTTGCTCTACATGTTCAGTTCCATTGTGTACAATAACTGACATGCATAGGAATAAAACATAGTGCGATTATGTAAGGAGTGCATGCAGAAATCCAGAGTGATGGTAGCAACCTATGGATAGACCCAAAACCAATGATAGCAGGCAGATAATGGCTTCAGTTAAAAAATACAGATAATGGCTTCTTTACTGTTTGTTTCCCACCCAACATGAAACTCATAGTAGATACCAGAGATTAACCAGATAGTAGACAGGTACTATTGATTGCGGCCCCGATATGTGCCCCACAACCATTTAAAAACTCAATTTGAGCATTAGTTTGGAGTTGACTTAGAGTCTAATCGGTGAACAGGATGATAAAGTAGCATGTAATATTAAGCGATGCATAACGTAAGCAGACACGAAAGAGTGCGACCTCTCTTGCGGACCCGTGTAGTCCTCAAGGTCATCTGCTCAGTTGATGATGGTAATGTAGTTGTCGTGGTTGCCGGCGGCGGGGAAGAAGATCTAAGGCGACGAAACATAGTCTGGAGGGAGGATCCCCACTGCGGTGGACCCTTCTATCGTTGGAGCAGCTGAGCTGGGGTGGGCGACGGCGCGGCAGGAGCGGGACAAACCACACAAGGTTTTCTTTGACAACTATTTGTAAGAGAAGTAATTCTGTAAGGGCTCGTTTGAATTGGAGGATTCTAGGGATAGGAAATACACAGCAATAGGATAGGAATGCATGTGCAAAACAGAGAATTTAAAATCACATGATTTCTGTCAATCCGGGTGTTTGGTTCATAGGAATTGGAAGGTCACAGGAATGCAAAGAAGCATGGTCAAATTAAGTCAAACCACAAGAAAATGTACAATTATAATGCTATTATGCTACTATCACTTAGTCTTCTTCTTCATGAATAGGAATTTGAAAAGGAGGGCCAAGTGGATATTAAAATTCCTATAGTTTTTCTTTGAAAGAGACACTAAAGGAACAAATCCTACAGTTTTCCTTTGCTCCATTCCTTTGAACCAAATGTATGAATAGTAGTACCATAGGAAACTTTCTAATTCCTATGTTTTTCCTTCACTTTTCCTTTCAACCACTGGCAATTCTAGTATGCAGGCTTGAATAGGCAAAAGCCTACACTCCAAAAATGTTTTTGTGCTACTTGTACTACTTTGGACCCAGGCCACTTCCCTACTAGCTCAACTCCCAGGCCCATCTACACATGCACAGCTCAAACGCGCAGAAATTAATAATGATGGCTTTCGAGAGAGTCCATCACGGATAGCTAAGTTGCATAGTACCTCACTTCTTGTTATACCGGATAAACTAATCGTATTTCACGTTACTACGTGTGCTCAGTGGACAATATATATAACATGTAGAGTCAAAAAGCGATGCAGCAAGTGTACAACCTCTTTGGCGAAGCCATGTCGATCTCAGCATCATTGGGTTGGTCGCTGAGGATGCTGCGGCTGATGTGGCAGTCGGAGGAGGGGAAGAAGATCTTAGGCACCTGGAGATGGAGCCAAGGGTACTGCTCTGCTGTGATGGAGGGTTTCGTCGTTGGAGCAACTCCGGTGAGGTGTACGACGGCGAGGCTGAAGCAGGACAAGAGAGACAACGTTAACCTGAAGTGGTATTCTAATAGCATCTCTAATAGATGATGTAAAATACATAACCAAAAAGTGCTAGATGTAAAATACATCAGCTGCTCATCTCTGGAACTAACTTCGAAACTGAATTTAACTGTCGAAACTGAATTTTGTTGTCAAAACTGAATTTTACTGTCGAAACTGAACGCACTAGTAGCAGAAAAGCAGTGTTCTAATAGTTTTGGCCGCACGATCACTAGTGGCAGAGTAGCAGTGATCTAAATCGGTAGCCGCTCCAGCAGGGAACGTACTACCAGAGAGCAGCCAGGGCAGAGTAGCAGCAGTGCCTAGAGCAGCAGCGCGTGCGAGAGCCGGGGCAGTTGGTCATGTAGTAGCACCTCGGGTAGCAACAGCAGGAGCTCGAGCGAGAGCCGGAGCTGCTGCCCGTGCAGCAGCAGCGTGAGCAAGAGTAGACCAGCAGCGCAAGCAAGAGCAAGAGCAGCAGCGCGAACAAGAGCCAGAACAGACCAGGCAAGGGACCGAGAGCAAGAGCAGAGCAGCAGCACGAGCGAGAGCCGAAGCAGCAGCAGCAGGGCCAGCGAGAGCTGGAGCAACAACAGCAGCGCCCAGGGCAGCAGTGCGTGCGAGAGCCAGGGCAGCTGGTCGTGTAGCAGCATCTTGGGTAGCAGCAGCAGAAGCTCGAGCGAGAGCCGGAGCTGCTACTAGTGCAGTAGTAGCGCGAGCAAGAGTAGAGCAGCAGCACAAGCAAGAGCAAGAGCAGAGCGGCAGCGCGAGTGAGAGCCGAAGCAGCAGCAGCAGCAGGGCCAGCGAGAGCTGGAGCAGCAGCAGCAACTCCTACTGATGTGGATGTCGCCGCCGAGGGAGCGACGTCGTGGAGGAAATGGCCGGCGACGCCGCCGTAGATGGAGCCGCGCCATGGCGGCTCAGGACCGAGCGCCGGCAGCACCGTGAGATTGAATCAAGAAGAAAATGCAGCGATTAGTGTAGAACCTCTTTGGTGGCGCCGATTAGGCCTCAGCTTTATCCGAGGAATCGGTGATGGTGCTGCTCTTCCGGTGGTGCAGGTGAAGACGGCGCTGTGGGAATGGAGGTGGCGTGATAGACGAGGCGAACGTCGGGGCAACTCCTTGGAGGTGGAGGACAGGGTGGCTGAACCGGCGGGATGATGAGATCGACGGTGGATCCTCATCCGGTGCAGTGGATGAGGGACGTCGAGCTGTTGTGGTGGACGATGTCATCGGGGAAGAGGCTCCGGCTGGGTGGCGGACGGAGGAGGGTGTGGGGCTTCGCGGGTTTTCGCGGCCTCAGTGTACGAATGGGGGGCGGAGGGGATGGGAGGGGGAACCCTGGCTTAGGGACGCGCTTGTTCGAAATGTGGGGTAAGTTACGAAAGTAGCCCCACCGATTTGAACTAGGTGGTTCTTTCGGTTCAGGGGTATCACGGGAATTTTGCATGCCGGGATTTCGCAGGAGGTGGGAGTTTTCGCGCGCGTTGTAGTTTTGGGATAGCAAGGCACGGGTTGAGATGGAGGGAATTTTAGGAGCACCACGAGACAAAGAGATATCTTAAAATTTCGGGATAACTAGGCGCGGGTTAAAATTTTCGGACAAGCCTAACGTGTACTGTACCAAACAATTCGCACTTCCCTCGATGAAAAAACCAAAAAGAAATCAATTCGCACCACACAGGAGAGTCTAGTCCCGTTTTACTGTATGAGTTAATACAAATGCCATACAAAACTTTCAATCCATGTTATGTTAAATTAAAATATTTCGCTACGTGTATAATGCATGTAACCTGCTACTCAAATGAACATTTTAGTGCATTCCAAACGTATATACTACCGCTTCAATATGAACTAAATTAAAAACACAATCTTCAAAAACACATTTAAAAGAGTGTTGAACAAGTATTTGAAAATTGTTGAATAAGATATTAAACAAGAATTTGGAAAATATTGAACAAGTATTTGAAAATATTGAATAAGTATTAAAAATGTTGAACTACTATTTGAAAAATGTTGAATAAGCATTACAAAATGTTGAACGAGTATAAGAAAAATGTTGAACAAGTATTTGAAAACAATGTTGAACAAGAATTTTTAAAAATGTTGAACAAGAATTTAAGAAAATGTTGATCATGTATATAAAAATGTTGAATAAGTATTTTTAAATTGTTAAACAACAATTTTAAAAAATGTTGAACATGTATTTAAGAAAATGTTGACCATGTATATAAAAATGTTGAATAAGTATTTAAAAAATGTTGAACAAGTATTTGAAAAAGGGTGTTCATGTATATAAAAATGTTGAATAAGTGTTTGAAACTTGTTGAACAAATATTTGAATAAAATGTTGAACAAGTATTTGAAAAAGGGTGGTCATGTATATAAAAATGTTGAATAAGTGCTTGAAAAATGTTGAACAAGTATTTGAAAAATGTTGAACGAGTATTTGAAAACAAGTTGATCATGTATATAAAAATGTTGAAGATGTATTGAAAAAATGTTGGATGTGTATTAGAAAAATATTGTTGACGTATACAAAATATGTAGAATAATAACCAAAAGAACAAAGAAAACAAAAAATAAAATAAACAAAAGAAAACAGAAATGAAAAGAACAAAGAAACAAAGTGCAAACAAAAATGAAAAAATGGAGAAGAAGAAAGAAAACGAAAACGAAAAAAAGAAACAATAACTCAAAGAAAGCCGGCTCTAATCGCCTCAAGTAGAGAGCGCACCTACAAAAAATCAGTAAAATGAGGTTGCCGGAGTGGTAACAGAACCCGCCGCCGCCGTTGGAGACCAGGGATCGAACCCTGATTCTCCCTTTAACTCGCTCTTTTTCTTACTTTCTACACGCACAAATGGGCCGGCCCAATACGAAGTGGGGAGATGAAAAACCTTCAGCGAGAGCATCTCGTGGAATCGCTTAAAGCAAAAAATAGTCGCTGCCGTTTCCACTATATATTCGGGTGCCGGCGATTTTTAGGCTTGTTGTCCCACATAACCTCGCGGGTACCAGATATTTACTCTGAGACCCCTCCACTATCACCAACATTTGCACATCCTATTGGTCTGAACCCTGATCCTCAACACTAAGGACAAGCGATCAATCCCTGCCCAGGCGAAAGCGTCCACATCTTTTTGGGTTACTGCACGATGGCCGCCCCACTTGTCATCGCCCCTGGAGGTCACCGTGGATGCCACCCGCGCCAATCAGCCCCAGCGAGGCCCCGGGCCCGCAGGTCAGCGGCTATAGAAGTCCTCGGTCAGATTCAGCTCCAGATCTGGATCTGGCAATTTTCATACCAGGGACCCTCTATTTTTTATTTCCATCTGACAAGTCCCTGTTTTGGCAGAAAACACCCTAGTTTTAAAATGGCAACAACTTGGCCATTTCAAATCCAAATTTAACAAATTAAATATGTATTCCTATCAAGGAAGTGTGTTCTATACATTTATAAACTTTTCCATTGTTTTGGTTAATTGAATTTGGTGCAATTAAAATATATTTTAATTACTCCTTAAAGCTTGCAAAAATCATAACTTACTATAAATTTGAATAATATCTTTTCCACTATTCTACTTGTAACTAATGCAACGTCACACCGATGTTGCAATATCTTTTCGAATAGTTATTCTGCTGAAATACCTAGTCTCTATTACAACAAAATGGCTGCCTCGCGCAACGGAATTTGTTTGTCGCAATATCGCTACCATATTGCAACGCCGATGCAGTTTGTTGCAATAGTTAGCCACTTTTTGCAACAATATTTGTAACTAATGCAACATCACGCCGATGTTGCAATATCTTTCTGAATATTGCCATGAATAGTTATGCTGTTGAAATACCTAGTCTCTATTACAATAAAATGACTGCCCTCGTGCAACGGAATTTGTTTGTCACCTCTACCATATTGCAACGCCGATACAGTTTGTTGCAATATGAGGCCTCTATTGCAACAAAGTTAGTATTTATCGCGAACAAACTAAGTTATGGCAATATGTGCGGCCTATTACCACAACCAGAGAATTTGTGGTAATATTGCGTTTTATTGCAACAAAACGTAGTTGTAGCAATACATTTTGTTGCAATAGACCAGAATCCTTGTAGTGATTCGTTTCTCTATTTGAATAAGATCTACAATCATGATTGTTGTCAAGTTAAACCATTTGAATTCATTTCTCTATTTTAATAAGATCTGCAATCATCATTGTTGTCAAGTTAAACCATCGTTTGTATATTATCTTCACAACACACCACATGATTACTGTCGAGTTAGATATGAACTATGTGTACTATATGAACTTGAACTCGAATTTTTCAATCCACTTTATGTTGATTTCAAATCACAGTACATTTCAAGCTCTAGCTAGATCTTCATAAACTGAACCATGTCTCATATGTATAATGTGTTTATCACATAATATATGGTGCCCCGCCCCCTACGCCTACAAGTATTTAGCTGTGAGCTGCAAACGCCACACATTATCACAAATTCAAATAAAATGTGAGATTGTTCGATATATAGAGTGGTTTAGATTGTTCGATTTTTAGTTGTGAGCTGCAAACGCCACACATTATCACAAATTCATATAAAATGTGAGATTATTCAATATATAGTATGGTTTAGATTGTTCGATATTTAGCTGTGAGTTGCAAACGCCACGCATTATCACATTATAGTATAACATGTCCAAAACCACACCACGCGTATCACCGCTATATTCATGCATGCATAGGTTTATAACACTATGATCTCTTATTCAAATATATGAATCCACTTTCATAACGAATTATGATCTTTGTTAGTCTCTTACACCCACACAATCCTCTAACCTTTGTAGCTAGCACTAAGTTTCTCTCGTGCATGCACACGCCCTCCTCGCCCTCCCCCTCCCTCAGCATTTTATCCACCGCGCACATTCATTTATTTTCTTTAGGTCATTCTCCCACGATCTCCACAACTCCTTTCTGACACATGCCGATCGATAAACCTCTCTAGCGATGTCTGCCTAACACATACACACACACACACACACACTTTCCATCTCCTCCTTTCACTGTCCATGCCTTGTGTCTCTCATACGGTCCCACACACGTGTAAACTCTCGCCCCTCTTTTCATCGATCTCACAATCGCACACTCCTCCCCCTATCTAGTAGGCCTCTCGCACCACCTCCTAGCTCCATCCCTCTCACTCTATCTGTCTCTCTGGGCCTTATTTGCCTCTAACAAATGGATGTACACCGACCGATCTCCCACTATACATATAGCTAGCTAGGTCGTTTATAACTCGTTTTCCCCACGCGCCGATCGATCTACCTCATTAGTTATGTCTCTCCCTTCCTCCGACACACAACAATTGATCTACCGATCTAGTTAGGTCTGCTTACCAATCACATATGGTCCCCCTTCATCATCCATGCATGCCTCCCGACACATCTATCACGCACACGCACACACAGAAACACATCCCCTCTCTTCTTGATATTGCAGTTCTACCCTTAGTTTGTCTAGTAGGCCTCTTCCACCATCTCTGAGAAGCAAGTCCACTACCCCTCCGTCACTCTACCACTCTCTCTCTCTCTCTCACTCCCTCTCTCCCTCTCTCTCTCTCACTCTCTCTGTCTCTCGCAACCTATTTCCCGTCCTTCACTTTTGTATGGATGTCGAGCGATCTCCATCAAGACATAGCTAGGTCTCTCTTTCTCAACACATATACGAGTTGATCTACCTCTGTAGTTAGGTCTCTGCCTCCCCCCGCCCCTCCGCCCCCTCCCCACACGCACCGATACATCGAGCGCTCTAGTCATGTCTCCCTGCCACACACAAACTTGCCCTCTCCCCTCTGACGTTCCGGTAGGTCAGTCGCCCTATATCTTTGACATGCACACACACAATTTTGATGGCTCTCTTCATCGATCTCGCACCCACACACTTGATCCTCTCTTCGACTCTATCAATATCTATGACCCCTCCCTCTCTTCTCATGGATCGCCCCCTCTACATATGATATAGATAGGCCTCTATTTCACACACATTGCATGTGTCACATTTTTGTTTGACATATCATCGACACATATTCCCACAAATACACTCACGAAATCACACACCCCCCAATAAAAAAAACACTCACGAATGCACATGCCATCTCTCTAGGTTTGTATCTCTCTCACACACACCCACGTAGGTGGGGGACGTGCATGAAGAGAAGAGGTGCACGCACGGCCCACGTACTCCTGTCGCTTTCCCAACCACACCCACGCGGGTACACGGTGGAGCTCATTTATGTACGAAAAGGCAGCCCACGTGGTAATTTGACACGTGTACTGGTTGTCCACTTGATGGAGGATCGTGTACCATGGGTGAACAAACAAATTGCGACTTGACTCGTTATTTAAAAAAAAATTCCTCGATGGCGCATGTATAGAATATAAACCAATTGTTATGGAGAGAAAAAAGAAAATCGCTCCACTATACTATATAATATAGGCAGGATGCTCAATGCTTGCTCTCTGGGGTCGGTCTCTTCTACTCTCTCACACAAGATGGCGGTGGCCACTCTCTCTCTCTCTCTCTTACCGCTGGTCCCTGATCCGGCCGGATCCAGTCTGCCGGCGGAAAGGGATGATGTGCAATGTTGCTCAGGTCGCCGGCGTCGACGCAGGAAACCCACTGCCGGCGCGTCTCTATCTGCGGTACTCGCTGTTCTCTCTAAGCAAGCTCAGGCACGTTACTGCCTTTGCCCCTTGCTCACTGCCGCAGTATGGGCAGATCCCGCCCGCCGCCGCCCTCCTGGTTACATCCCGATGACCCTCAGGTACAACTTCCTCTGTTACTGGCCTTGCTCCACCGCCCATCTTCCCATGTCGCTGCATGTGGATCTTCTCTAGTTATTTGCCTAAAACGTATTGTAGCTCGGCCGGCGTACTTTCCATGTTTCATCAACAGTGCCACTATTATTCCAATCTCACTTATTCAATATCCTTGTCAACAGGGATGCTCAGCTCCATTTTAGTGCAACTGCACAAAATGATGGGATGGTGCATGCATCCGACTGCTACATGTCTTGGCGGGCATCAACGAGCCGCGTGAAAATGGCTACCAACATGTCCACCGTGGCTAGGAAATGAAAGCATGCTTAGGGACCCGATTAATCATTTTTTTTCTTTATTTGTACACCTTCTCACAACTTTGTCTTAAGTTGTGAAGTAAATATTGGGTCTGATATGTGAATCATTGATATGCATTAGCATGCATGTTAGTTTCCTTTGTATTTGTTGGAATGTTGTAACCTGAAAACCTTCAAGGCAAGACACATGAAAGAAAAGCAGAAAGCTTCGTAGCATTGTAGTAGTATAATTTTATCTCGCTGAGAAATTACATTTACTAGCACAATATATATAAACAAATGCTGAAAGGTTGATAGCATTGCGAGAAACCATTCCAGGAGCACAGAACTTCCTTTCCTCGACATGTGGGACATCCAGCATCCGGGTTCACGTGCCATGCACCAAATTATGAGTGCAGAACCACAAGGAATACTACTAATGAGCAGTCACATCTCAAAGCCATACCTTTCCAATAGTAAGCTGGACGCACGAATAACACGTCATTTCACACATCGTAGAATCCTCTCGTAATAATTTTCCAAGAAAAACACCACACACCAAGATTGGACGGTACTGTTGCAGTAAGGCATATAACCCTTCTACGAAACATCAAGTATGGCCGTATGGGGATGGTTCCAGAAAATAATATTCCCTCCCTTCGGGTTTATGGGCCTCAATTCCAAATCTAAACCAATGAATGAACTAGTACTACTAGATAGTGAGTGTTTACTAGTGTATCATGTACGTACTAATTGCAACGCATGCATGTGTTGGCAGTACAATGACCAAATACGAATTTGATGGTATGATTTGTGTAAGTTGCATGTCATATGTCGGGGGGATAGACCCCGGGTAGCCTCATCCGGACCTAATAACATTTCAAGACATCGGGGCTAGCAAAGCCCCTCATGCCTTCCGGGCATCCGGCCGGTTCCTTGGTCCAGCTAGGACCAAGTGGCCGTCTTCCAGAAGACGGCGAACTCATAGAAGGCGGCTCTTGGGGGAGGCCGGCTCCTAGCAGACGACCCTTCCTCCCCTCGGAGTCCGCACTCACGTACTCCGACGAGACGGGGCATGGCTTCAGAGCCAACTACTCCCCCGAATCCCGGAGGAGCGTGGCTACAGTGTAGGCTGACCGAGCGGCCACCTACCCGCCTGGCGCAGGACTGTAGCCATGCGACTCAGGACATGGCCCTCATCAGCAAGGGTCATGCCACAGCAAAAGGCAATCAGTACGGCCCGCAGGCGGCGGGCCCTACCTGTCCGCGAGCTACCAGAAGGCGGTGCGCCCCTAGAAGGCGGCGTTGAGGGGCGGGCCGGCTCCCGGCAGACGGACCCTTCCCTCCCCTCGGAGTCCGCACTCACCCACTACGACAAGACGGAGCATGGCTACAGTGTGTGCTGACCAAGCGGCCACCAACCCCCCTGACGCGGGACTGTAGCCATACGACTCCTGACGAAGCCTCCTTCATCAAGTACAAAGCTACAACAAAAGGCAATCAGCGTGGCCCGCAGGCGGAGGGCCCTACCTGTCGGCCGGATTCTCGGCAGCCGGCGGGGCCCTCTAGGGGCGGGCCCCAGCAGCCGGCGGAGAACCCGGCGACCCTAGACACTGACGTCCGGGTCCTACACCCGGCCGTATTACCATTGAACCCCTGGGGGGTTGGCCTATAAAACCCCCCAGGGTTCACCCATGCAAAGGGTTCAGCCTTCATTCCCATACACCACCATAGCTAGGAGAAGAGAGGTAGCTGTACCCATCTTCCTCCTCTAGCAACACAGCTCAACGAGCAACCTTGTACACTCTTGATCATAGTCATCATGCGGAGACCCCGAACCTGGGTACGTCTCATGTGCGATCGAGCTCGTGCTCACTCCCGCTTCTAGGGCCCGACGACGTCCTCTTGGCTCCACCCATGATAAGCCACCCCCTAGCATCTAACGTGAGAATACCACGACAGTTGGCGCCCACCGTGGGGCCATTCGCGGCGTCAGCCGGAGACACGTTCTGGATGTGAACCGCCTTCCTCTCCGGCGAGCACGTCACGCCGGCTTGATCAGCCTGCCCGATGCATTCGCTTGCACTTGCTCCAGCGCATCGTCCGACGCGGGAGCCGTTTGCCCCGCGAGCTGCCTCGCCGATCTCTTCGGGAAGCATAGCCTTTCCGACGTAGATGCCACCGACGGGTTCCCCGGCGGCGTGGTGGTGATCGACGACCCACTCCCTCCCGTCTCTAGCATCGCCTTTGCCGGCGCACTCGCCGCTGGCGTCTTCGTGGAGGTGATGGTCACTAGCCACAGCCAGGCCTCTGGCGGGGCCATCCAGGACCCATTGCAAGCAGTGATGCAGGACCTGGCGGCTCCCGTCGGAGCCAACGCCGATGCAGCGGCGCTAGAAGAAATCCGCGTCAAGCTCCTCGACAGCGCCACCAAGATGGCGGCCATGAAGCGCCACGCTGAGGACAACCAGCGCGAGACCGACTACATAGCTAGCGGCACGCCGGCTGCGGCCGAGCCCAGCTGAGCCGGCGCCATCCAGCAACGCGGCGCGGCCATCGCCAGCATGCTGGGAGTCGGACGTCCTATCTATGACACCCCCGTGCAGAACCTGCACGCCGCACAGGCGGCGGCAGAAGAACTTGAGAATCTGGAGGGCGATGAACGGCGCAGCCAGCTAGACCATCTCCAAGAACTCCTCGACGCTGCGAACACGCAGCAAGACGCGTGCAACCGCGTTGTGGAAGCCGGCCGGCAAGCTGAGCTCCCGGAACAGAACCCTCCACCCCGCCGCGAGAATGGAGCGACCTCCCGGTCCCCTAGTGGCGGCGGCCGCGGCCAGCGGAACCCGGAGCCGGCAGCTAGCCGCAGCCGGCGCTCTCACCAGACGGTTGTGGGCAGCCGGGAAGTTCCTCCTAACCCGGAGGGCCAGCGCCAGCAGGACGAACAACCCCCCCCCTCCCCCCCGCGCGCGCAGGGAGAGGTTGGCTTCTCCGATGCCGGTTGAGCACCCGACTTTGGGGGGCCGGCTAGGCCCCCGCGAAGTAGTCGGTGAGAATGACACACGCCGCCGGATCGAGTAGCTAGCTCGGTCCTTGGCAATGGAGGACGAGGATACAGTCGGCCCGGCCTGCTTCGGCCCCCGCATCCGCGACGAGCCCTTCCCCAAAAGGTTCTCGCTCCCTCGCGACACTCCCAAGTACACTGGCACCGTGAAGCCGGAGGACTGGCTGACCGACTACGCCACAACAGTCAGCATAGCAAACGGCAACAAGCGTGTTGCCGTGAAGTATGTTCCGCTCATGCTCCAGGGCACGGCCCGGACATGGCTGAACAGCCTCAAACCCAACAACATCAACAGCAGGTTGGACTTCAGTGACGTCTTCGTCCGCAACTTCACCAGCACCTACAAGCAGCCCCCCATGTGCGTTCAGGGTCTGACTGAGTCCACCCGTGACTACCTGACACGCTGGGCCGAGTTGCGCAACTCCTGTGAAGGGGTGCACGAGGTGCAGGCCATCGAGTACTTCACTGCTGGGTGCAGAGAGGGCACCCTGCTCAAGCACAAGCTTCTGTGCGACGAGCCGGCTACCTTGGACGAACTTCTGGTTGTGGCGGACAAGTACGCCATGGCCGACTCTTCCATGAAGTCGGAGATCCAGGTTGACGCGTCCGGGAAGGTGATCCAGCCGGCTTCCCAGCCGCCGGCTGGTGACTCCAACCGGCGTCAGTAGCCGAACGACAACAAGCGCAAGGCCCAGCAGCCGGCTTCTAGCAACCGGCAGGTGGCTATTGTTGAGGACCAGCAGCCGGCAGGTCAACCCGACCCCAACCGTCAGCGGGGCGGCAAGGGTGCTTGGCTGCCGGCCTTCTCCTTCGAGCAAGCCCTCGATGCTCCATGCAAGTTCCACAGCGGCGCGAAGCCGTCCAACCATACAAACCAGCAGTGCAACTGGCTCGCCCGGATCGCTAAGGGTGAGGGTTTGCCGCCTCCTCCTCCCGGCCCGGCGGCTCCGGCTCCTCAGCAGCCGGCCCGTCCTGTTGGCATGCTCCAAGATGAGTTCCCCAACGAGAACGCCACCTACGTCGTCTTCACCAGTCAAGCCAACGACAAGCATAGTCGGCGTCAGCAGCACCGCGAGGTGAATGCTGTTGTTTCAGAGGTCCCCCAATTTATGCATTGGTCTAAGAGGCCCATCACCTGGAGCCACGGTGACCACCCGGCCATGATGCCCTCACCGGGTGCTTATGCCATGGTGCTGGACTCCACCTTCTCAACCAAGAGGCGGGCCTGCCACTTCTCCTAGATCCTGATAGACGGCGGTAGCAGCATCAACATCCTCTACAGCGACACCATGGAAAAGCTGGGCATCAAGGAAAAGCAACTCCAGCCCAGCCGGACCGTGTTCCATGGCATTGTCCCTGGGCTTTCCTGCTCTCCGATCGGCAAATCAAGATTGACGTCCTGTTCGGCGACAAGACCCACTTCCGCCGCGAGCCAATCTGGTTCGAGGTGGTTGACTTGGACAGCCCCTACCACGCGCTCTTGGGCCGGCCAGCTTTGGCCAGATTCATGGCGGTCCCGCATTACACCTACCTGAAGATGAAGATGCCGGGTCCCAAGGGCATCATCACCATTGCCGGCGACTACTAGAAGTCGCTCATGTGCGCCGCGGCCAGCTCCCGGCTGGCTGAGTCCCTCATCATTGCCGAAGAAAAGCGCCTCCTTGACCGGGCTGTGGCCATGGCCAGCGAGCAGCCGGCCATGCCATCAGACCCCAAGGAGGTTGAGGCCGAGGGCTCCTTCCAGCCGGCCAAGGAAACCAAGAAGATCATCTTGGACCCGGCGCACCCGGAGAAGTACGCTGTCGTGGGGGCTAACCTCGACAGCAAATAGGAAAGCGAGCTTGTCGACTTCCTCCGTGAGAATCGGGACATCTTCGCATGGTCCCCCAAGGACATGCCGGGTGTTCCGAAGGATTCACCGAGCACAAGTTGCATGTGCGGCCGGATGCTAAGCCAGTCAAGCAGCCCCTCCGCCGCCTATCAGAAGAGTAGAGAAGGATCATTGGTGAAGAAATCGCCCGGCTTCTAGTAGCCGGCTTCATCATGGAAATGTTCTACCCGTACTGGCTTGCCAACCCAGTCCTCATTTTGAAGAAAAACAACAAGTGGCGCATGTGTATCGACTACACAAGCCTCAACAAAGCCTGCCCCAAGGATCCGTTTGCCTTGCCCCGGATTGATCATGTGATCGACTCCACGGCCGGCTGCGAGCTTTTTTCCTTTTTGGACACCTACTCTGGCTACCACCAGATCAAGCTGGACCCGGCCGATCGACCAAAGACCGCCTTCATCACCCCTTTTGGCGCCTTCTGCTACATCACCATGACATTCGGCTTGAGGAATGCCGGCACCACCTTTCAGTGCTGCATGCAGAAGTGCCTCTTGAAGCAACTCGGCAAAAACGCCCACGTCTATGTGGATGACTTAGTGGTGAAGACGGAGAAGCGCGGTACCCTTCTGGAGGATCTCAAGGAGACCTTCGCCAACCTGCGCCGCTTTCAGATCAAGTTCAACCCGGAGAAGTGTGTCTTCGGAGTACCAGCCGGCCAGCTCCTTGGTTTTCTTGTTTCTGAGCGTGGGATTGAATGCAACCCCGTGAAGATCAAGGCCATTGAGCGGATGAAGAAACCGACCCGGCTGCGGGACGTCCAGAAGTTCACCGGGTGCCTAGCCTCTCTCAGCCGGTTCATCAGCCGGCTGGGCGAGAAGGCCCTCCCGCTATACCAGCTGATGAAGAAGACGACATGCTTCGAGTGGACCGATCGGGCGGACGAGGCGTTCCTCCAGCTCAAGAAGATGTTGTCCACGCCGCCTGTTCTGGCCGCTCCGGCTACTAAAGAGCCCATGTTCCTCTACATCACCGCTACCAACCGGGTCGTTAGCACGGTGATTGTTGTCAAGCGCCTAGAAGCCGGCAAAGCTCAGCCGGTCTAGAGGCCGTTCTACTACCTGAGCGAGGTGTTGTCCACCTCCAAGCAGAACTACCCCCACTACCAGAAGATGTGCTACGGCATGTACTTTGCCGCCAAGAAGCTGAAGCAGTACTTCCAGGAGCACACCATCACGGTCGTCTCTACCGCCCCCCTTGCCGAGATCATGGGCAACCAAGATGCCTCAGGCCGGGTGGCCAAGTGGGCCATCGAGCTGGCTCCCCACACCATCCTCTACCAGCCCCGCACCGCCATCAAGTCCCAAGCGCTGGCCGCCTGCGCCAGATTCCACGCATTGGCGGATGCACTTTGACTGCTCAAAGATGCGCACTGGTTTGGGAGCCGGCATCGTCCTCACCTCTCCCAAAGGTGACAAGCTCAAGTACACGCTGCAGATTCACTTTGCTGCCTCCAACAACGTGGCCGAGTACGAGGCACTCGTCCACGGGCTCCGGCTGGCCAAGGAGATTGGCATCCGCCGCATCCTGTGCTACGGCGACTCGGACCTGGTGGTCCAACAGTCCTCTGGTGACTGGGACGCCAAGGACGCCAACATGGCCAGCTACCGCTTTCTCGTCCAGTAGATTAGCGGACACTTTGATGGGTGCGAGTTCCTCCATGTGCCATGATCCGACAATGAAGCAGCCGGCGCCCTAGCACGGATTGGTTCTACCCGGCAGGCCATTCCAGCAGGCATCTCCCTTGAGTGTCTGCGCAAGCCATCTATCCAACCATCGTCAGAATCAGAGTCCATCTTTGTGCCGGCTGACCCTGGAGCAGCCGGATCCGGCTCGGGAACTCCAGCAGCCGGCCCAGGGACCTCGGCAGGCAGCTCGGGGGCTACAGCACCCAAACCCGGCCCGGGGACTGCTGTAGTCGGCCCGGGGACTTCAATGATGCAGCAAGCAGCGGCCGGCTCCGACCCGCCAGCTCCCAACCCGGCCTCCCTTACGCCAGTTGCTGTCATGACGGTGGTGGAAGGTCCGTCTTGGGCGTAGCCCATCCTCAACTTTCTGGTGAGCTGCAAGCTACCAGCCGACGAAGTCTTGGCCCGGCAGGTGCAACGCCAGGCGGCCGCATACACGATCGTCAACAGAGAGCTCGCCAGGCGCAGCGCGACTGGCATCTTCCAGCATTGCGTCGAGCCGGAGAAAGGCATTGCTATCCTTAGAGACATCCACCAAAGTGAATGTGGCCACCATGCCGCCTCCAGAGCCCTCGTTGCCAAAGCTTTCCGCCATGGTTTCTTCTGGCCGACTGCTCTGGACGACGCCAGGGAGTTGGTCCGAAAGTGCAAGGGGTGCCAGCGTTTCAGTACCAAGCAGCACCTGCCGGCCTCAGCACTCAAGACCATTCCCATCACTTGGCCATTTGCCGTATGGGGGTTGGATATGGTGGACCCATTCAAGACAGCACGCGGCGGCATGACCCATCTGCTGGTTGCCATGGACAAGTTCACGAAGTGGATTGAGGCAAGGCCAATCAAGAAGCTGAATGGCCCCACAGCCGTCACATTCATCGCGGACATCACCGTTCGATACGGCATCCCGCATAGCATCATCACCGACAACGGCACGAATTTCGCTAAAGGCGCCCTGGCCCATTTCTGCACGACGCAGGTCATCCGACTGGACCTCGCGTCGGTTGCTCACCCGCAGTCAAACGGCCAGGTGGAGCGAGCAAACGGCCTCATCCTGTCTGGCATCAAGCCTCGGCTAGTCGAGCCGCTGGAGCGCTCGGCCGACTGCTGGATCGAGGAACTGCCGGCCGTCCTTTGGAGTCTTCGGACCACGCCAAATCGGTCAACCGGCTTCATGCCCTTCTTCCTCGTGTACGGGGCCGAGGCTGTCATCCCAACAGATATCGAGTTCGACTCACCTCGCGTCACCATGTACATGGAGGTGGAGGCCAAGGAGGCGCGAGAAGACGGCGTCGACTTGCTCGAAGAGGCCCGGCTGCTAGCACTCAGCCGGTCCGCCATCTATCAGCAAAGCCTGCGCCGCTACCACAACAAGAAGATCAAGCCGCGTGCTTTCCGCTTGTGCTCCGGCTGATCCAGCGAACAGCTGGCCAGCACAAGCTCTCGGCTCCTTGGGAGGGGCCTTTCATCATCAGCAAGGCCCTGGGCAATGACTCGTACTACCTCATCGATGCACAAAAGCCCAGGGCATGCAAGAGGGACACAGCCGGCCAAGAGTCAGAGCGCCCGTGGAACACGAACCTTCTCCGCCCGTTTTAAAGTGATGCAGTGTATGTACCATGCTATCTTTTGTATTAAGCAAAGACGACAGGTCCCCCGAGGCGCACTCGGGGGCTACCTTTTTATCTATGTGATAAGCTTCACCTATGAATGAGTTTTTTCTTCTGCCCTGTCCGGGTCCGGCCAGCCGGCCCGGGGGCTCACCGCCTTGACCTAAGTTGGCGCCACCCGAAGTTGGCTAAGTAGTGTGCCAACGCCAAAGCCCTCTCTTCGCCCCAGCCACAGCTCGCAGTGCGACTGTCCGGCTGGCAAGAGCTAAAGGCCGGAAACGCTGTCCACACGAAAAAAGACTAAGGAAGAACGCCGATTCAGGCCAAGGCGGCCTCTCGCCCCACCCGTCCGGCTGCTCAGCAACCGGCCGGCCGGCTTCTCACTCGACTAGCTACGCTTTAAGCGGCTAAAGTAACTTGCCTATTCTAAACGGCCAAGTCCCTGACCCGGCCACAGACCGCAGCGCGGTTGTCCGGCTGGCAGGGCGGCAGCCAAAGGAAGACGGCAAAAGAAAAAGCCAAAGAAAGCAAAGGCAAAATCGAGTCAGAACTCGGCAGAGCACGCAAGCATGTGGGAAAATAAATTTATTACATTGCAAAAGGCCCAAGGCCGGCATTCATCAGAGTTTAAAATACACACCCAGTGGGTGGAATTGCGTACGATTAACTTGTTCTCAAGTACAAGGCAGAAAAAATCCAAAAGGTAAAAGGCCGCCTAGGCCGAAGGCGTTGCGGGCTGCTGGGACAGGTCGGCGGTGGCTGAGGCACCGACTGGCGGGGCTTCCGGCTGGTTGGCCTCGGTCTGGTCGGCGATGGTAGCGGCCGATGAGGTCTCCCATGGCTTGCTGGCTGAAGCCGGATAGGGCCAGTTCCGGATGGTCGCTCCGTCATCTGGCACAACGCCATCGCATTCCTCGGCCTCGCTCTCCTTCGTGGCTTCGTTACTGGAGGCGATCTCCTCCGTCGGGTCCTCCCCCTCGTCCGGGTTCAGCCCAAACCAGGATGGCGGCACCTCGGTGCCGTCTTCCGCCCACTTCGGGATGAAGACGTCGATGTCGGCATAGTCGGCAAGGGCTGCGGCGCAAATGGCGATCGCTTCGCGCTCCGCCTCCAACTCCGGCGCCGCCTCCTGGCGGAAGGTGGTCAGCTGCGCCAGGCTCACGCCCGGGTACCATGCCTTCACAAATTCCAGCGCCACCTTCGTGCCGGCCCATGCCGCGGCGCCCTTCCAGGCGTCAAGCTTTGGCCGGGTGCGCAGGTGCCACGGACTCCTAGCCGGACCGCCGACTGGTTGGAAGTGGCGGAGCAGCTAGCAGACCAGCACAAGGCGTAGCTGGACGGCCCGGAACTGTTCGCCCAAAGTCCGAGGCCGGTCCGGCGCAATCTCCTCGCCCACCTGCCTCCGCTGCTCGCGTCGTGCGTCGATCGCCTGGCCGATGACGCCGGCGTGGTCCGAGAAGTACTCTACGTAAAAAGAAAACAAAGGAATAAGAGACCGACTCCCAGTAACAGCCGATGCCTCCAAGCAAGAAAGAAAAGTTACCTTCAAGCATGCCCTCGATCACCTCATAACCTTCCGACATGCACTTCTCCCTCTCGGCCAAGTCCGAGCGCTGAGACTCGAACTCGGCCTTAAGGAGCTCCTCCCCGTCCTTCAGCCGTCGGACCTGTTCCGCGTGCCTGGCCACCTGGTCAACCAGCTCCTTCTCGAGCCGATCATGCTCTGCGGCTGCCTGGCTGCGCTCCAGTTCCTTGGCCTGAAGCTGGCTCTCGAGCTCGTGCATGCGGCTCCGCAGATTGGCGGCGGCCTCTGCAAAGGCAAAGAAGAATCATCGGCGTCAACAAAGACAAGAAGTCGCCAGGAAGATCTGGCCCGGCTGCTCAGCAGTCAGCCTGAATCTCGGGGGCTACACCCAGTGGGTGCGCTTGCGCGCCCCCACTGATAGCCGGTCTACGTACCTCGGCTCTGACGCAACTCGCCGGTCCGAGTGGCAAGCGCCTGGCTCTGGGAGTTGAAGGTGGCCGCGCGCAGGTTGTGGTAATCCTGCGGCAAGAGTGACATCTCAGCATCCAGAAACATGCCTAGAAGTTCCAACCCGCCTGCTCAGCAGCCGGCTTGGAACTCGGGGGATACACCCAGTGGGTGCGCTGGCGCGCCCCCACTGGAGATCAAAAAAATAAAAAACAAGATCACAAACATACCCGGACAGACATCTGCATCGCCACCATCTTGCTCCTCGCCTTCAGAAGGGTGGGGCTGTGGGCGGAGAACTTGTCCAGGACGTCCTTCACCGCGAGGTTCAGGGCGGCTGGGCCGGATCTTGGTGCCCAACCAGGTGGAGCAGAGCTTGTGGCTTTGGTGTCGGCTCCCAGCGAGCTCGCGGCCCCGACCTCTACCGGCCTCGGCACTGAGGCCACTCACGACGGGCGCAGGCGTGCGTTGGCACGCGTCGTCAGGGGCTGGCTCGTCGCCAGCCCGGCGCCGGCCAAAGGCCCCTCTGGCCCTTCGGGATGGCCGCCTCCCCGCTCGCCAGCACCCGGCGCCCGCTGAACCACCTCCGCCTCTGGGTCGACGGGGCCGGTCACCCCCTGCTCTGGGGCCGTCTAGTCGGCTCCGGCTGTTCCAGGCGGCGCCTGGATCTCCACCACCGGCGGCTCTGGCTGCTCGAGGTTGGCGGCCTCTGGGATCCCGCCACCAGCCGGATCCTCCGCCAGCCTTGGCGTCGGCCTCTGCCTGCGCCTTGGTCGCCGCCTCCGCCTCTGCCTCCACCTGCGCCGCGGCCTGGGCCTCTGCCTGCGCCGATGCGGCGGCCTGGGCATCAGCCTCTGCCCGCGCTGCGGCCTCCCGCTCCTCCCGCGCCTCCCGCGTGTTCCACTCCATCGCCTCCCGAAGGGCGGTGACCGGGTCCACGTGCCGGGCCTCCTCAGAGCCGCCTGCTGGTCCGATCAGCGAGGCGGACTGAGCCCACGATATGGAAAGGGGAGCCCTACGCGGCAAATCAAGCAAAGATAAGAAGCTTGCAAGAAAGAGATAATCAAGACAGTGCGCCTAACGCACTTACCCAGACACCATTGGGCGCTCCTTCAGGCCCCGCCGGATGGTGGCCGTCTTCGCAGCCTCTTGCCGCTTGGTCACGGCCGTCGACTTGGCCTTCTTGGGCGGCTTGCTGCCAAACATCCCCTCGGCACGATGTTTAGGCGCGCCGGGTGCACCAGTCGGCGCTCCGCCTGTCGGCTGCGCCGTCGAGGAGCCGGCACCTGCCCTGTCGGCGCCTTCGGGGCGGTGTTGTCCGTCGCCGTCTTCATCATCATCCGGCCAATCCTGGACATTGCCACCTCCCGCGGCTGCGCCCGCTCCAGCGCTGCCTTCCCCGATGGCGTCGTCCTCTTCCAACACAGCAGCCCCCAGCTCGGGGTCACCCACGTCACTCTCCTCGCGGTCCGGCATCCACCGGTGGCCCAGAGCCGGCGCGCCGGCTGCTGTCTGACCAGGGAAGCGCTGCCCCATGTTCGGGTGGTCAGGTCGGATGAAGAGTACTGCATAAGCAAAAAACGGGGACCAGATACTAACTGCAGGCGGCGGGTTGGCGTGGCTGTACGGCTCCTTGCTGAATCTCCACTCAGTCTCGCTGAGCTTGCTATTAGAGAAGTAGTTGACATGGCAGACTACCTCCACAGTCGGTAGCTCCTTGGTCGACATCCGGCACGGGTCCCGGCGGCCGCTCATGTCGCAGATCATGTGTGGCCGGAATTGGAGGGGCGAAACCCGGCGGTGGACGAAGGCGACCAGCAAGTCTGGCGGATTGAGGCCCTCCGAGTCTGTCATCTCTTGCAGCCGGACGAGGATGTTGGTGATGGCAGCCGGCAACGGCTTGGAGGATTGCTGCCCCCAGTTGTTTCGTGGCTCGCCAGGCGGGCCGATTACGAAAGCCAGCAAGTTGATGTAATCTCGAGTCAGGTGGAGATTGCGGACATAGAAGTATGACTTCTGCCACAGCTTCGCCGACTCCAGCAGAGCGATGGGAGGAAAGCGGGTCCCGGAGCCGGTGCGCCGCATGGCGACGCAGGAGCCGCACTAGGCTGGCTCACCCTTGGCCTGGGTGCCCAGCTTCAGGTAGAAGAACTGGCCCCATAGCTCGAGCGTGGGCAGGACGCCAAGGTAGCCTTTGCAGAAGGTCATGAAGGCGGAAAGGAGCACCAAGGTAGCCTTCGCAGAAGGTCATGAAGGCGGAAAGGAGCACCACCGTGTTGGGGGTGAGATGGTGAGGCTGAATATGGTAAAAGTCAAGGAAGGAGCAAAGGAAGCCGCTCGCTGGCAAGCCAAATCCGACGAGGAAGTGGTTCCGGAAGACGACGAACTCGCTGGCCCTCAGCGCCGGCGAGATCTCCTGTGCCTCGGGAAGGCGCGTCCCCACGACCCCCTTGACGGGAATCCTACGCGTCGCGCAGAGGAACTCAAGGTGCCCATCATGGACGTTGGAGCCATCCCACTCGCCTCGCGCCATGGCTCGCGGTGGCCTGGCGGCGGCGCGGCGACGTTGGGTGGTGGTGAGTCTGCGGTGGCGCGGTGAGGCTGGACGGCGATGAGGCCGCAGCGGCACTTCAGCGGCGGGCGGTGCGGTAGCGCAGCAGCAGCAAGAACGCAGAGCAGCGAGGAAGAAGATAGAGGAGGGGGCGCACGTGCGTTTGGCCGACCCCTCCCTGCTATTTATACGGCAGCGGCGGCGGGGCCAAATGCGACGCTTCACGGGGGGCATGGGGATTAACTGCGCCCATATCCTGCACGCCCCCGCATATCCCGCGCCTTAATGGCACGCAATCACTCTGCCCCGGAAGGGCAACCGTCTGCCTCGGCCACAGCGGATCCGCGCGCGTGCCGAGGCTGCGTAGTGGCGGGCCTGGGCCTGCGATGGCGTCCCGTCGCGCGCGCGGGCTGGCAGGCCGGCCTGGCCTGCTGGCAACGCGTGGCAAGCGTACAATGGGCGGCAAGCACGCCACCCGAACACGTACCACCTGGCGCCCGCCGCGGCGATTCAAATCCACCAAGCTGCCAGCTTTGCCTTGGCCGGCTCCTGGCAGGCGGACGAAGCAAAGACACAAGATCTCTCGGAGGAGGAAACTGGTGAGGCACTCCGGCTTTGAGCCGTGGGACCTCACCAGCTTCGGGGTCTACTGTCGGGGGGATAGACCCCGGGTAGCCTCATCCGGACCTAATAACATTTCAAGACATCGGGGCTAGCAAAGCCCCTAATGCCTTCCGGGCATGCGGTCGGTTCCTTGGTCCAGCTAGGACCAAGTGGCCATCATCCAGAAGACGGCGCACTCATAGAAGGCAGCTCTTGGGGGAGGTCGGCTCCTAGCAGACGGCCCTTCCTCCCCTTGGAGTCCGCACTCACCTACTCCGACGAGACGGGGCGTGGCTGCAGAGCCAACTACTCCCCCGAATCCCGGAGGAGCGTGGCTACAGTGTAGGCTGACTGAGTGGCCACCTACCCGCCTGGCGCAGGACTGTAGCCATGCGACTCAGGACATGGCCCTCGTCAGCAAGGGTCATGCCACAGCAAAAGGCAATCAGTACGGCCCGCAGGCGGCAGGCCCTACCTGTCCGCGAGCTACCGGAAGGCGGCGCGCCCCTAGAAGGCGGCGTTGAGGGGCGGGCCGGCTCCGGGCAGACGGACCCTTCCCTCGCCTCGGAGACCGCACTCACCCACTACAAGACGGAGCGTGGCTACAGTGTGCGCTGACCAAGCGGCCACCAACCCCCCTGACGCGGGATTGTAGCCATACGACTCCTGACAAAGCCTCCGTCATCAAGTACAAAGCTACGGCAAAAGGCAATCAGCATGGCCCGCAGGCAGCGGGCCCTACCTGTCGGCCGGATTCTCGGCAGCTAGCGGGGCCCTCCAGGGGCGGGCCCCAGCAGCCGGCGGAGAACCCGGTGACCCTAGACACTGACGTCTGGGTCCTACACCCGGCCGTATTACCATTGAACCCCTGGGGGTTTGGCCTATAAAACCCCCCAGGGTTCACCCATGCAAAGGGTTCAGCCTTCATTCCCATACACCACCATAGCTAGGAGAAGAGAGGTAACTCTACCCATCTTCCTCCTCTAGCAACACAGCTCAAGGAGCAACCTTGTACACTCTTGATCATAGTCATCATGCGGAGACCCCGCAGAGCTGGACTAGGGGTGTTATCTCTCCAGAGAGCCCCGAACCTGGGTACGTCTCGTGTGCGATCGAGCTCGTGCTCACTCCCGCTTCCAGGGCCCGATGACGTCCTCTTGGCTCCACCCATGATAAGCCACCCCTTGGCATCTGACGTGAGAATACCACGACAGTTGGCGCCCACCTTGGGGCCATTCGCGATGTCGGCCGGAGACACGTTCTGGACGGGAACCGCCTTCCTCTCTGGCGAGCATGTCGCGGCCGGCTTGATGAGCCAGCCCGATGCGTTCGCTTGCGCTTGCTCCGGCGCATTGTCCGACGCGGGAGCCGTTTGCCCCGCGAGCTGCCTCGTCGATCTCTTCGGGAAGCTCAGCCTCTCTGACGCAAATGCCACCGATGGGTTCCCCGGCGGCATGGTGGTGATCGACGACCTGCTCCCTCCCGTCTCTAGCATCGCCTCTGCCAGCGCGCTCGCCGCCGGCGTCTTCGTGGAGGTGATGGTCACTGGCCACTGCCAGGCCTCTGGCGGTGCCGTCCAGGACCCATTGCGAGCAGCGATGCAGAACCTGGCGGATCCCGTTGAGCCAACGCCTACGTGGCGGGGCTAGAAGAAATCCGCGTCAAGCTCCTCAACAGCGCCACCAAGATGGCGGCCATGAAGCGCCGCGCTGAGGCCAACCAGCGCGAGATCGACCGCATAGCTGGTGGCACGCCGGCTGCGGTCGAGCCCAGCCGAGCCGGCGCCATCCGGCAACGCGGCGCGGCCATCGCCAGCATGCTGGGAGTCAGACGTCCGATCTACAACACCCCCGTGCAGAACCTGCGTGCCGCACAGGCGGCGGCAGAAGAACTCGAGAACCTGGAGGGCGACGAATGGCGCAGCTAGCTAGACTGCCTCCACGAACTCCTCGACGCTGCGAACACGCAGCAAGACACGTGCAACCACGTGGTGGGAGCCGGCCGGCATGTCGAGCTCCCGGAATGGAACCCTCCACCCCGCCGCGAGAATGGAGTGACCTCCCGGTCCCCTAGTGGTGGCGGCCGCGGCCAGCGGAAACCGGAGCCGGCAGCTAGCCGCAGCCAGCGCTCTCACCAGACGGTTGTGGGCAGCCGGGAAGTTCCTCCGAACCTGGAGGGCCGGTGCTAGTCGGACGAACGACCCCCCCCCCCCCGCCGCGCAGGGAGAGGTTGGCTTCTCCGGTGCCGGTTGAGCACCCGACTTTGGGGTCGGCTAGGCCCCCACGAAGCAGTCGGCGAGAATGATGCTTGCCGCCGGATTGAGCAGCTAGCTCGGTCCCTGGCAATGGAGGACGAGGATACAGTCGGCCCGGCCTGCTTCGGCCCCCGCATCCGCGACGAGCCCTTCCCCAAAGGGTTCTCGCTTCCTCACGACACTCCCAAGTACACCGGCGCCGCGAAGCCGGAGGACTGGCTGACCGACTACGCCACAGCAGTCAGCATAGCAAACGGCAACAAGCGCGTTGCCATGAAGTATGTTCCGCTCATGCTCCAGGGCACGGCCTAGACATGGCTGAACATCCTCAAACCCAACAGCATCAACAGCTGGTTGGACTTCAGTGACGTCTTCGTCCGCAACTTCACCAGCACCTACAAGCGGCCCCCAAGCCTCACCAGCTCTCCATGTGTGTTCAGGGTCCGACTGAGTCCACCCGCGACTACCTGACATGCTGGGCCAAGTTGCGCAACTCCTGCGAAGGGGTGCACGAGGTGTAGGCCATTGAATACTTCATTGCCGGGTGCAGAGAGGGCACCCTGCTCAAGCACAAGCTTCTGTGCGACGAGCCGGCTACCTTGGACGAGCTTCTGGTTGCGGCGGACAAATACGCCATGGCCGACTCTTCCATGAAGTCGAAGATCCGGGTTGACGCCTCCGGGAAGGTGATCCAGCCGGCTTCCCAGCCGCCGGCTGGTGACTCCAATCGGCGTCAGCAGCCAAACGACAACAAGCGCAAGGCCCAGCAGCCGGCTTCTAGCAACTGGCTGGTGGCTACTGTTGAGGACCAGCAGCCGGCAGGTCAACCCGACCCCAAGCGTCAGCGGGGCGGCAAGGGTGCCTGGCTGCCGGCCTTCTCATTCGAGCAAGCCCACGATGCTCCATGCAAGTTCCACAGCGGCGCCAAGCCGTCCAACCATACAACCCAGCAGTGCAACTGGCTCGCCCGGATCGCTAAGGGTGAGGGTTTGTCGCCTCCTCCTCCCGGCCCGGCGGCTCCGGCTCCTCAGCAGCCGGCCCGTCCTATCGGCATGCTCCAAGATGAGTTCCCCAACGAGAACGCCACCTACGTCGTCTTCACCAGTGAAGCCGACGACAAGCATAGTCAGTGTTAGCAGCACCGCGAGGTGAATGCTGTTGTTTCAGAGGTCCCCCAATTTATGCACTGGTCCGAGAGGCCCATCACCTGGAGCTGCGATGACCACCCGGCCGTGATACCCTCACCGGGTGCTTATGCCATGGTGCTGGACTCCACCTTCTGAACCGAGAGGCGGGCCTGCTGCTTCTCCCGGATCCTGATAGATGGTGGTAGCAGCATCAACATCCTCTATCGTGACACCATGGAAAAGCTGGGCATCAAGGAAAAGCAACTCCAGCCCAGCCGAACCGTGTTCCATGGCATTGTCCTTGGGCTTTCTTGCTCTCCAATCAGCAAAATCAAGATTGACGTCCTATTTGGCGACAAGACCCACTTCCTCCGCGAGCCAATCTGGTTTGAGGTGGTTGACTTGGACAGCCCCTACCACGCGCTCTTGGGCCGGCCAGCTTTGGCCAAATTCATGGCAGTCCCGCATTACGCCTACCTGAAGATGAAGATGCCGGGTCCCAAGGGCATCATCACCATTGCCGGCGACTACCAGAAGTCGCTCACGTGCGCCGCGGCCAGCTCCCGGCTGGCCGAGTCCCTCGTCATTGCCGAAGAGAAGCGCCTCCTTGACCTAGCTGTGGCCATGGCCAGCGAACAGCCAGCCATGCCATCCGACCCCAAGGAGGTTGAGGCCGAGGGCTCCTTCCAGCCGACCAAGGAAACCAAGAAGATCATCTTGGACCCGGCGCACCCGTTGAAGTACGCTATCGTGGGGGCTAACCTCGACAGCAAATAGGAAAGCGAGCTCAGCGACTTCCTCCGTGAGAATCGGGACATCTTCGCATGGTCCCCCAAGGACATGTCGGGTGTTCCGAAGGATTTCGCTGAGCACAAGCTGCATGTGCGGCCGAATGCTAAGCCGGTCAAGCAACCCCTCCGCCGCCTATCAGAAGAGAAGAGAAGGATCGTTGGTGAAGAAATCGCCCGTCTTCTGGAAGCCGGCTTCATCCTGGAAGTGTTCTACCCGGACTGGCTTGCCAACCCAGTCCTCGTTTTGAAGAAAAACAACAAGTGGCGCATGTGTATCGACTACACAAGCCTCAACAAAGCCTGCCCCAAGGATCCGTTTGCCTTGCCCCGGATTTATCAAGTGATCGACTCCACGGCCGGCTGCGAGCTTTTGTCCTTTCTGGACGCCTACTCTAGCTACCACCAGATCAAGCTGGACCCGGCCGATCGACTGAAGACCGCCTTCATCACCCCTTTTGGCGCCTTATGCTACATCACCATGACACTCGGCTTGAGGAATGCCGGCGCCACCTTTCAGTGCTGCATGCAGAAGTGCCTCTTGAAGCAACTCGGCAGAAATGCCCACGTCTATGTGGATGACATAGTGGTGAAGACGGAGAAGCGCGGTACCCTTCTGGAGGATCTCAAGGAGACCTTCGCCAACCTGCGTTCTTTCAGATCAAGCTCAACTCGGAGAAGTGTGTCTTCGGAGTACCAGCCGGCCAACTCCTTAGTTTTCTTGTTTCTGAGCGTGGGATTGAGTGCAACCCCGTGAAGATCAAGGCCATTGAGCGGATGAAGAAACCAGCCCGGCTGCGGGACATCCAGAAGTTCACCAGGTGCCTAGCCTCTCTCAGCTGGTTCATCAGCCGGCTGGGCGAGAAGGCCCTCCCGCTATACCAGCTGATGAAGAAGACCACATGCTTCGAGTGGACCGATCGGGCGGACGAGGCATTCCTCCAGCTCAAGCGGATGCTGTCCACGCCTCCTGTTGCTCAGGTCGCCGGCGTAGACACAAGAAACCCACTGCCGGCGCGTCCCGATCTGCGGTACTCGCTGTTTTCTCTAAGCAAGCTCCGGCACGGTACTGCCTTTGCCCCTTGCTCACTGCCGCAGTATGGGCAGATCCCGCCTGCCGCTGCCCTCCTGGTTACATCCCAACGACCCTCAGGTACAACTTCCTCTGGAACTGGCCTTGCTCCACCGCCCATCTTCCCATGTCGCTGCATGTGGATCTTCTCTAGTTATTTTCCTAAAATGTATTGTAGCTCGGCCGGCGTACTTTCCATGTTTCATCAACAGTGCCACTATTATTGCAATCACACTTATTCAATATCCTTGTCAACAGGGATGCTCAGCTCCATTTTAGTGCAACTGCACAAAATGATGGGATGGTGCATGCATCCAACTGCTACATGTCTTGGCGGGCATCAACGAGCCGCGTGAAAATGGCTACCAAGATGTCCACCGTGGCTAGGAAATGAAAGCATGCTTAGGGACCTGATTGTCAGATTAAGGGCTCTGCAGACCCAAGAAAGGTTCAAACTCTGGGGTGCGTGCAAAGAACTCAATCTCCCCAGCCTGCCGGCTCGTCGATCTCACCGCCTAGCTCGATGAACAGGAAAGGGAAGGGACTCAGCAGTTTACCCAGGTTCGGGCCACCTTGCGGTGTAAAACCCTACTCCTGCTTTGTGGTGGATTGGCCTCGAGGTGGGCTGAGGATGAACTAGTACAGAGGGAGAACAACCTCAGGAGGAGTGTTCTTGTGCTGGTGTGAGCTGGTGAGGATGATCTCGTCTCTCCTATGGTGGTGGCCTAGCTATACTTATAGTGGCCTCGGTCCTCTTCCCCCAAAATGAAGGCAGGAAGGGATCCCACAATGGCCAAGTTTGAAGGGAGACAAGTAGTACATCTTATCCTGACGAAAGGTGGTCTTCGCCTGCAAAGCTTCTGGTCGTGACGTTGTGGTGGGCTCGGCGATGACCTCCGTCCTGCCGTCCTGGTCTTGTAGCACGGGAATGGAAACCTTTGGCTGATTCCTTGGGACTCTGCGTCTGCGCTTGCTTCCTTAGCACCGAAGAGGAAACCTGTTGTACTGCGCCTACTGGCGCCCGCCTGGCCTTGGTCGTCATGGCTTGCATCATTTGAACCTCACGAGGTGGGGCTTGCATGGAAATCTCCGCTCCTCAGGAGCCGGCCTGGGGAAGTCGCTCCCTCCGGAGGTCTTGGCGTCGTCCGTCTCGCGAGGCTTGGCCCCCTCGCGAGGGTCTTGTGTTGTTGATGCTGGAGAAGGGCCGTACCAGGCCGCTGATGAAGCCACGCTGTGGGCCACAGGCAGGCAAGTCTAGGTACCCCGGTTCCCAGAATGCCGACAGTAGCCCCCGGGCCCAAGGCGCGCTCGGACTTGGCTTCGAGGCGAAGCCAAAGGGCAAGGGCAAAGTGCCGCGGGCCCTAACCGCCTGCGGGCTCGGTCGACGCGTGGCGCTTGATGGGACGTGGGCGTCTCCACTTCCCCACGCAGCCTCGGCAACTGCCAGACTTGATGGCTGCCTGTTGCGAGCGTAGCTCTGCCATCATTACCCATCGTGCTCGCCTTTGGCTTCCGCTCTTTCCTGTGAACTTGCGGCTCTTCTTCCAGATTCAGTGCCAGCGACAATCCCCCTAGACGCCTTGGCCCCGAGGTCGAAGAAGAAGGGGAAGGCCCGCGCGCCCGCCGAATCCCAGTCGGGTCTGGAGCCCGCGCTTGATCGGTCGACGGTGATCAACCAGGAGCGGTTGGACAAGGTCCGGTCGGCCCTCGCCGCTGATTCCAACGAGTGGAAGGCGACGACGGTCTGGCCTGCCTCCCTGGCCATGGCTGACATGGGGGCCACCGAGGTCCCCATTCACCTTCATGCTCTCCTAGCTGGCTTGGTCCCTCCTTTCTCTGATTTCTTCAATGCCACAATCTCGCATTACCAGATCCAAGCACTGCATCTGGACCCCGGGTCCATCATCCTCATTGCCGCCTTCGCCTTCTTGTGTGAGGCTATGGTGGGCATTGCTCCATCTATCGCCTTGCTCCGCCATTTCTTCTCGCTTCATCAGGTCGACGGCCGACAGCGCTCGGGATGCGTGGCATTCCAGGATGTGGCGGCGATGGCTGGCTTTGGCATCGACTTCAAGCTCCGCCCGGATGTGAAGGGATTTCGGAAGCAGTGGGTGTATGTGGACGCCGCCACGCTCAGCCCCCTACTTCTGCTCCCACAAGCGCCGGCGGAACCCAGCTCCAGCTGGGGGCACGTGAAACTCGTCGACCGTCAGCTCACCCGCGTCTGGTCCAGGCTGGCCAAGTTGAAGAAGGCAGGGGTGACGGTGTCGATGGTGGTGAGGGAGTTCGTCCGGCGGCGCATCGCCTCGCTCCAGCGCCACTCTCGCCTAATGTGGGCCTTCACTGGCCCCAAGGACCCCATGAGGCTCCAGGTGCCCTCGCTCCCTTCCAAGACGCTGCGCGCGATGCTCGAGCTCTTGATTGGCGACCCAGCGCTTGCCGCGCTTCCGGAGGAGGGATGCCTCTTGTACCACTGCTCGAACAAAGAGGACTTCGTGAAGCAAATGCCCCTTTTCGACGGGTGGGGGCTGCGCCCGGAGGGCCTTGAAGGGCCTCGCGAGAATCCCATCTTGGTGGCTCATGTGCTCGCGATCCTGCGGCGTGCGCCCCTGATGTGGTTGCAGGGGGGCAAGCGCCGCTGGGTGCTCCCGAGGTGACTGCCGGGGGGCGGGCGCCATCCGGTGCTTCTGCGGCGGCTGCTCCCGAGATGGCTGCTCCTGGGGTAGCAACTCCTGAGGTGACTACCCGTAGCCCAGTCGCGAAGGGCAAGGCGCCGACCCTCGGCACACCTCGTCTGGACCTTGGGGCGCTCCGCAAGAGGAAAGGACTTTGGAGCTGTGGTGGCGACGACCCCCCGGCCCCTGAAACAGAGGGTGTGGGTGGCTGTGGACGAGTAAGTAACTTATCTTTATGGGTCTTCTCGTGTCGCGTCCTTTTCTGACTCCAGCTCCTCAGGACCCCTTTGATTGCGGTGGCGAAATCTCCTCGGGCGCGATCTCTGGGGGCCCTTGGTCCGCTCGTGATTCCAAGCCCCCCACGCCATACGCCTGCGCGAGGCACGGAGTCAACCCGTGAGATGGATGCGCCGCAGGGAGGCCGCGGGCCTGTGCTCCCAGTGTCCTTCCTTCATGGTCACTTCTGGGGCGCAGGAGGCATGCCAAGGGCTCCTCCACTGGTCCTTGCCGGTGGCCAGGCGGCCCCAGCACCGGCTTCATCTTCGAGTGGCGAGGCCACGCCACCCAACGCCTCCGCCAAGGCCTGGGAAAAGGCTGGGGAGCACCCCCCGCCAGCCATTTGTCGGAGACGAGCGAGCCGCTCCACGCTTCTGCGGCAGCCCCGGCGCGGAGGAAGGGATCGGCCATGCGCTGGAGCTCGCACGCGGGCGCAGCGCCATCCACCATGACCTTTTCCAGGAAGCAATGGGCGTGTTGAGTCGGCTTGGAGGAGAGCTTGTCGATGTCAACGCACGCCTAGAGGCAGAAGCCCTTCGCCTGGCGCGCGAGTGGCACCAGCTGAAGGTTGCCATCATCCTTGCGCATCTGCAGCATGAGCGCGCTCACGCAGACACCGGGGCATCCCTCGCGGCTACTCGTGAGGCCTGCGCCCGCGCCCTGGAGGAAGCCAGGGCTGCTGACCGCCATCGCGAAGCGGCCGAGGAGCGGGAGAAGGAGCTTCGAGCGTCGAACGCGACCCTCAAGCGGCAGGTCTAGGCGCGCAGGGCCACCATGGCGGCACCGCCGAGCGAGGCCCCCTCGGATGAGATAGGAGGCCAGGCGCGTGAGGATGCGCTGGTGCTTGAGATCTCGGAAGGTTGAGTTGCAGGGAAGGACCGACGCCCTCAGGGCGAAGCTTGCCGCGGCAGAGCAGCGCGAGATGACCGCCAAGGAAGCTCGGGCCTCCACCCAAGCCGACTTGTCCTCACTTCAGCAGCAAGTCGCGGGCGTCACGTCTCTTGTGGAGAAAGCTACGAACGAAGCGAACTACCGCCGGACGATGCAGCGCGAGCGCTCCTCGATGCTTGAGGACCTCAGGGTCCGGGCCAACCAGGCCTTGGATACCATCTGTGAAGAGAGCGTCTCCCGCCCGCACGAGGCTGATGACGCCGGCTACCTCCACTTCTTTACCCAAATCGTGACCCGTCTGGAAGACCGAGCCACAAGGGCACGCCAGCTCATCGAGGAAAGAAGCAGGGGACTCCTCGGGCATGTGTTCTCGCGTGTCTTCAGCTACCTTCTTAGCCTTGATCCTGACTTCGACTTCAACGCCGTGATAGCCCCCGTGCCCAGGGTCACGCAGGGCGACCTGGCGAGCTGGGTGGATGACCATGTGGATGACCTGGTCGCGGAGTTCGCCCATGAAGATGGCGTGGATGTGCTCGCAGCTGAAGAGGGTGGTGCCGACGATGGTGATGATGAAGATGGCGACGCTGATGTTAGCACTTCTTGCTAGGCTTACGTTTCCTTTCCAATCCTGACCTGCATACCACAACTTCGGGCATGGCCCCGTGGGGCGTGGAAAGTATTTTTTGGTGGGGGTTCCCTGGTTATGCATGAAACGATGATATGCCTTCTAAATTAATTTTGAAACAAGCTGCCGAGGGCAGGAGGGCCGCCTACTAGAGTAGTTCGTTGTGACTTATCTTTGGTGCTGGCAGTCTTGGACGGGTTCCTATGTCGTGAGGGCGCTTCCTTCCTGAGGCAGGCCCCACAGGGGCATGTGAGGGCTCAAGCCTCCTGAAGAGCCTACAGGCCCGCCTGAGAGCGCCGCGCGAGGAGCCGACTGCCGAGTCGCGGCAGGGCGTGCGCGCAGTGGTCCTGCGGCAGATGCGCCTTTGGCCCCGAGGGGCCCTCGGCATCGCTTGGGCTGGCCCAAGCACGCGCGCAACATGCATGCCACACCAAGCCCCGCTCGCGGGGTGCTCACGGGGGGGCAGCAGGCATGAGCCTTGCTTTTAACGTAAACCAAAAGGCAAGAAAACACCATGAATCGAAAAATCCCCCCTTTTTTCTTTTGATAAGCACACGAAACTCCAAATCTCATTCCAAAAGATGGCAACTGGGTTACAGAAAGAGGGCGAAACAAACAGCCGCGTCCGGCACCTAGACTAGTCTTCTCACCAGCGCGGAGCTAAGTGCTTCCACTAGGCATGGGTGGGAGCCCCCGTGAGGCCCGAGGGCGGCACTCAGGAGACTCCGGGGCGTGTACATCCCCAACTCATTATTACGTGAGAGTGTCACGAGCGGAGATCTTCACGGGTATCCTTGGTGCCAGGCGAGGGCCCCGCCCTGCGCCTCCCCCGACCACCGTTGGGGCGTCCGAAAACCAGGACGAGACCAAGGGGCAAGGGGGATGCTGGCGATGCCCCGGCGATCGCAGGCCCCCCACCGGGGGGAAGGGCTCGCCGGCGCCTTCCCCGGTGGAGGACCTACCTCCAAGCGACGTGCGCCGCCATCATGGTGGCGCCTTGCTCCATGTGGCGCGGGGGAGGCCCTGGCACCGGGCTCCTCCCGCGTAGCTCCTAGTGCATTCCGTCCGCTTGTGGCGGGGCCATCGTCCCGAGGTCCACAGCCATTGCCGTGGCTTGGTTCACCTGCGGTCCATGGTTAGTGTAATCGTGCCCCTGAGATATTGATGGTACCCGGTGGCTGTTGTCGTCGAAGACGCCGGTGAAGCTCCGAGGTGGCCTGCGAAGAGCCTCGGCCTCATGTGGTCCCGACGCCCAGGCTGGCGAGGGGAACAGGCGGGGGCTTCCTCTTGGCGCATACAGCGAGTCCGTCGGTGGAGGCACAGGTGTGCCCGAAGCCGCCATCCCCGAGCCGTCGCCCGGCCATCCGGCGTCATTGCTCGCCATCCTTGGTGCCAGGTCACCATGACCGCAGAGTGACATCTCGGTGCAGGCCCAGGAGGGGCCGCCCAGCTCTGCGGCGCCTGGGGGTAACGCATCCTGGGTAGGACAAACGGCGCCGTGAGCTAGGCCGGCGCCGCGGGGCCCTCTGGGCCCCCTGATGGAGGGCGTGTGGTCGTAGTGAGGACCGGTGCGCGCCCCCGGCAGCGCTCGCGGCGTAGGTAAGGTGCAGAAGGGCGCCGCACCCCTGCAGTCGGCGTCCAGCAGCTCGGCGACCCGCTCCAGCAAGGCGTCGTGGCCGCCTTCCGCCAGCCTGCATCACAGCAGCTCCCGTGCCACGATGAGCGCGGCTCGCGTGTTCGCCTGCTCCCGGCAGGTGTGCAGTGCCGTTGCTGCGGCGAAGCTCGAAGATCGCGTGGTGGCCCGGTTGCGGCGCAGCGCGGGAGCGGGTGGAAGTGGTCCATGTCGCCTACGGCCAACGGCGCCGGCCGACGTGCGGGCTGCGAGGAGCGCGGAGTGGAGATCTTCTTGGGCGGAGGGCGCCGCCTCGGCAGGGCGAGTGGCCCAATGCTCAGCATGAGCTCGAGGAGCATCAGCCATGAGAACGGCGGGACGAACACGACTGACTGGCGGAAGAGAGGCTCCGATGCACCCCTACCTGGCGCGCCAAATGTCTGATTCAGGGCTCCGCAGACCCAAGAAAGGTTCGAACTCTGGGGTGCGTGCGAAGAACTCAATCTCCCCAGCCCGCCGACTCGTCGATCTCACCGCCTAGCTCGATGAACAGGAAAGGGAAGGGACTCAGCAGTTTACCCAGGTTCGGGCCACCTTGCGGTGTAAAACCCTACTCCTGCTTTGTGGTGGATTGGCCTCGAGGTGGGCTGAGGATGAACTAGTACAGAGGGAGAACAACCTCAGGAAGAGTGTTCTTGTGCTGGTGTGAGCTGGTGAGGATGATCTCGTCCCTCCTATGGTGGTGGCCTAGCTATACTTATAGTGGCCTCGGTCCTCTTCCCCCAAAATGAAGGTAGGAAGGGATCCCACAACGGCCAAGTTTGAAGGGAGACAAGTAGTACATCTTATCCTGACGAAAGGTGGTCTTCGCCTGCAAAGCTTCTGGTCGTGACGTCGTGGTGGGCTCGGCGATGACCTCCGTCCTGCCGTCCTGGTCTTGTAGCACGGGAATGGAAACCTTTGGCTGATTCCTTCGGACTCTGCGTCTGCGCTTGCTTCCTTAGCACCGAAGAGGAAACCTGCTGTACTGGGCCTGCTGGCGCCCGCCTGGCCTTGGTCGTCATGGCTTGTGTCATCTGAACCTCACGAGGTGGGGCTTGCATGCAAATCTCTGCTCCTCAGGAGCCGGCCTGGGGAAGTCATTCCCTCCGGAGGTCTTGGCGTCGTCCGCCTCGCGAGGCTTGGCCCCCTCGCGAGGGTCTTGTGTTGTTGATGCTGGAGAAGGGTCATACCAGGCCGCTGATGAAGCCATGCTATGGGCCGCAGGCAGGCAAGTCTGGGTACCCCGGTTCCCAGAACGCCGACATTGATCGATCATTTTTTTCTTTATTTGTACACCTTCTCACAACTTTGTCTTAAGTTGTGAAGTAAATATTGGGACTGATATGTGAATCATTGATATGCATTAGCATGCATGTTAGTTTCCTTTGTATTTGTTGGAATGTTGTAACAAGAAAACTTTCAAGGCAAGACACATGAAAGAAAAGCTGAAAGCTTCGTAGCATTGTAGTAGTATAATTTTATCTCGCTGAGAAATTACATTTACTAGCACAATATATATAAACAAACGCTGAGAAAACACCACACACCAAGATTGGACGGTACTGTTGCAGCAAGGCATATAACCCTTCTACGAAACATCAAGTATGGCCGTATGGGGATGGTTCCAGAAAATAATATTCCCTCCCTTCGGGTTTATGGGCCTCAATTCCAAATCTAAACCAATGAATGAACTAGTACTACTAGATAGTGAGTGTTTACTAGTGTATCATGTACGTACTAATTGCAACGCATGCATGTGTTAGCAGTACAATGACCACGTACGAATTTGATGGTATGATTTGTGTAAGTTGCATGTCATATTATTGCTCTAACATGTGGTCAAAGTTAGCCTCCAAAACGCATTTTATACCCTATATGGATTGAGGGAGTACATGCATTGCTGAATTTTCTCTTAATCCTTGCACGCAATGTTTTTATTGAAGCTTGAAATGTGAACATTTGAATGGGAGGGACTACTACAACCCTTCCAAAAGAACTGTAGTACTAATGGTATCGTACTCCCTCCGTTCGCCATCTCACATGCTCAGTACTTTTGCAAACTATGGAAGTACCAAATTTATTCCACCACTCAGCATCTATTATGGTTAGGGAGATTTCAAATTGAGTCCTATAGACCGGAAAGTAGGCACTTAGGTCATCCACAATGTATGCTTTTTGTTGCCTCTAAGCCCTCTCTCTCCTCTTAGAGGCAGGCCTCTATACATTGCATGAACTGCCTCTAACAAAAAATTGGCTAGCATCGCGTCTAACCTTAGAGGCTGCCTCTAACAATTTAACAATCCATATGGTCCCACTTGTCAGCCTTAGGAAGCATAAGAAAGTACAAGAGAAATATTACTGATTGGACAAATGTGGTGCTAATCAACACTTTTTAAATTTCTGCTAGGGCCCACCTTAGAGGCTGGTTAGAGTCTCTATACATTGTGGTTTTTTTATTTGGTAAGAGGCAAACCATGTGGGGCCTACCTTAGAGGCAAGGCTCTATACACTGGAGATGCTCTGTACTACTTTTGATGTGTCCCGTCAACTCACAGAACGAGGAGAAGCTTGCTTAGTACGCCCTCTCCCCCGCCCACGGGCGCGGTGGCTCATAGAGTTGCAAGACGAGGAGAAGCTTGCTTACTATGCCTACGCCCGCTCCCTCACCCACATGCACGGTGCCTCGCAGGATGAGGAGAAGCTTGCTTTACTACGCCTACGCCCGCTCCCTCGCCCACGCGCGCGGTGGCTCGCAGGATGAGGAGAAAAATTTACTACTCCCCGTTAGACATATACTCCTCGTCCCTACCTTGGTTAGAGAGATTATCATATTGTTTGAAATATATGTCTTTTAGCAGATTTCAATATGAACTACTAGTACATACTCCAAATGCTGATGTATATAAACATATTCTAGAGTTTAGATTCACTCATTTTGCTTCGTATGTAGTCCATATTGAAACGGACGTAGTAGTACGAACTCTCCCTCGCCCCTCGCCCACGTGGTGGACGTGCAGCAATTCATTCGGTCTCAGATAGCCAGAACCATATACCGTAGTACCATCATTGCTCGACTTCTCGAAGAGGCGAAGAGCCAAGCGCAAGGTTAATACGCAGTATTTTTGAGATGCCAAGCACAAGGTTTATAGGAGAACGAGTAGTAGTACTACTAGTAGTACGTACTATATGAGGAAGATGGCAACAAGAATGTATGTTTTGCGTGGCAGTCTCTTCTTACAGGACGTGCTAGACCTATTGAACCTCATTGTTGCAATGGGAGTATCATAGATGGCACGATTCAGAGTGGTCAGCTGTGGGAATAATATTCGGAGCTGCTTAGTCTTAAACCCCATGAAGAAGTCCCATCAAAAGGAATAGCCATCCTCTACACGTGCTCTTATGTAAAATGAGTAAATGAGACAAAAAGAGAAAGAGACAAAGTAAAAAAAATCACCAGCCTTAGAGCAAGCCCTATTGTATCAGTGAATGATATTTCTATGTCGTGATTGACATGGCTATATTATTAACCATGCTGCGGAGGTAGCACTGGATTTTTATTTATTTTTGGAGGTAGCAGCGGATGGATATTCAACGAGGAGTGAAATGATGGTTGCTTCCTCGGTCAAACATAGAGAAAGGTGGGCCTCGTGATTTGATGGCTCATTAGTCATTATTACTGCCTATACTCTTTGCTTATATAATAACCGCGTGGTAGGGTAGTTTTTCTTCTTTAGTGGAAAGAAAAAGAAACCGCTCCACTATATACATAGCCAGGAGCCTACACGGTTGCTTGCTGGGGTTGCTCTCTTCACACTCTCTCGCACAAAACGGCTGTGGCCACATCTCTAGTCACACATCTGGGTGGATCGCGTCTGCCAGGGGAAGGGGTGGATTCTTTGTGTAGATGCGGTCACCGTCGCCGATGGCGAAAACCCACTGTCGGTGCGTCCCGATCAGGGATCCCCGCCGTTCTCTCTCACAAAGCCGATGTAGTTGCCTTCGTCCCTTGCTCACTACCGCGACGTGGGTAGTTGCCACCTCCAGCCGCCCTCCTCTAGCTCCATCCCGACATCCCTCAGGTACAACTTCCTTTACAGCCGGCTTGCACCACTACCCCAGCTGCCCACATCGCTCCATGTGGATATTTCTCTACTTCTTTGCCCCGCACGTACCTCTACTGGCTTCTACTGTATTTGTGATGAGTTTATGTCTCATCAACTAGTCCCACTAGTCTTATTCTAATCACACTTCTTCAATTTCTTTGCCACAGGGATGCTCAGCTCGATTTTAGTGAAACTGCACAAAATGATCCGATGGTCAAAGGGTTGCAAACTTCATTTCTTTGGAAGGTTCGATGTCGCCAGCGAATTAAAGCCTGGTTAGAGTTTAGGGTTCAAGGCCTGCTACTTCTTGAGCTTGCATTGGTTTTTCCCTTGAAGAGGAAAGGGTGATGCAGCAAAGTAGAGATAAGTATTTCCCTTAGTTAGAGAACCAAGGTATCAATCCAGTAGGAGACAACGCACAAATAACCAATACCTGCACAAACAATCAAACACTTGCACCCAACGCGATAAAGGGGTTGCCAATCCCTTCACGGTCACTTGCAAAAGTGAGATATGATAGAGATAGATAAAACTAAACAAAAGATAAAGTAAATATTTTTAGGGTTTTTGGTTTATAGATCTGAAAATAAAAGATTGCAAAATAGTAGATTGGAAATTAATATGATGGAAAATAGACCCGGGGGCCATAGGTTTCACTAGAGTCTTCTCTCAAGATAGCAAATAATACGGTGGGTGAACAAATTACTGTCGAGCAATTGATAGAAAAGCGCAAAGTTATGATGATATCCAAGGCAATGATTATGAAATATAGGCATCACGTCCGTGTCAAGTAGACCGACTCCTGCCTGCATCTACTACTATTACTCCACACATCGACCGACTCCTGCCTGCATCTAGAGTACTAAGTTCATGAAGAAAAGAGTAACGCTTTAAGTAAGATGACATGATGTAGAGGAATAAATTCAAGCAATATGATGTAAACCACATCTTTTTATCCTCGATGGCAACAATACAATATGTGCCTCGCTGCCCCTACTGTCACTGGGAGAGGACACCGCAAGATTGAACCCAAAGCCAAGCACTTCTCCCATTACAAGAAAAACCAATCTAGTTGGCCAAACCAAACCGATAGTTCGAAGAGAATTACAAGGATATCAAATCATGCATAAAATAATTTAGAGAAGATTCAAATAATATTCATAGATAAGCTGATCATAAATCCACAATTCATCGGATCTCGACAAACACACCGCAAAAGAAGATTACATCGGATAGATCTCCAAGAACATCAAGGAGAACGTTGTATTGAGAATCAAAGAGAGAGAAGAAGCCATCTAGCTACTAGCTATGGACCCGTAGGTCTGAGGTAAACTACTCACGCTTCATCGGAAAGGCAATAGAGTTGATGTAGAAGCCCTCCGTGACTGAATCCCCCTCCGGCAGGATGCCGGAAAAGGCCCCAAGATGGGATCTCACGGGAACAGAAGGTTGCGGCGGTGGAAAAGTGTTTTCGTGGATGCTTCTGGTGGTTTGGGAATATATGTGAATATATAGGAGGAATATCTAGGTCAGGGGGTCACCGAGGGGACCACAAGGTAGGGGTGCGCGCCCTACCCCCCTGGGTGCACCCTCCCCCCTTGTGGCCACCTCGTGGCTCTTCTGACTTGCACTCCAAGTCTCCTGGGTGTCTTCTGGTCCAAGAAAAATCATCGTGAAGGTTTTATTCCATTTGGACTCCGTTTGGTATTCCTTTTCTGCGAAGCTGAAAAACAAGGAAAAAACACAATCTGGCACTGGGCTCTAGGTTAATAAGTTAGTCCCAAAAATAATATAAAATAGCATATTAATGCATATAAAACATCCAAAACAGATAATATAATAGCATGGAACAATAAAAAAATTATAGATACGTTGGAGACGTATCAAGCATCCCCAAGCTTAATTCCTGCTCGTCCTCGACTAGGTAAATGATAAAAACAGATTTTTTTTATGTGGAATGCTACCTAACATATTTATCCATGTAATTTTCTTTATTGTGGCATGAATGTTCATATCCATAACATTCAAAACAAAAGTTTAATATTGACATAAAAACAATAATACTTCAGGCATACTAACAAGGCAATTATGTCTTCTCAAAATAACATGGCCAAAGAAAGTTTATCCCTACAAAATCATATAGTCTGGCTATTCTCCATCCTCATCACACAAAGTATTCAAATCATGCACAACCCCGATGACAAGCCAAGCAATTGTTTCATACTTTTGGTGTTCTCAAACCTTTTCAACTTTCACGCAATACATGAGTGTGAGCCATGGACATAGCACTATAAGTGGAATAGAATATGGTGGTTGTGGAGAAGACAAAAAGAGGGAGATAGTCTCACATCAACTAGGCGTATTAATGGGCTATGGAGATGCCCATCAATAGATATCAATGTGAGTGAGTAGGGATTGCCATGCAACGGATGCACTAGAGCTATAAGTTTATGAAAGTTCAAAAGAAAACTAAGTGGGTGTGCATCCAACTTGCTTGCTCATGAAGACCTAGGGCAATTTGAGGAAGCCCATCGTTGGAATATACAAGCCAAGTTCTATAATGAAAATTTTCCACTAGCATATGAAAGTGACAACATAGGAGACTCTCTATCATGAAGATCATGGTGCTACTTTGAAGCACAAGTGTGAAAAAAAGGATAGTAACATTGCCCCTTCTCTTTTTTTTGTTTCTTTGGCCTCCCTTTTATTTTTTTTCCTCACATGGGACAATGCTCTAATAATGAAGATCAACACACTCTTATTTACTTACAACTCGATACTTAGAACAAAAATATGACTCTATATGAGTGCCTCCGATGGTGTACCGGGATGTGCAATGACTCAAGAGTGACATGTATGAAAGAATTATGAAAGGTGGCTTTGCCACAAATACGATGTCAACTACATGATCATCCAAAGCAATATGACAATGATGGAACATGTCATAATAAAACGGAACGGTGGAAAGTTGCATGGCAATATATCTCGGAATGGCTATGGAAATGCCATAATAGGTAGGTATGCTGGCTGTTTTGAGGAAGGTATATGGTGGGTTTATGGTACCGACCAAAGTTTTGCGGCACTAGAGAGGCTAGCAAAGGTGGAAGGGTGAGAGTGCGTATAATCCATGGACTCAACATTAGTCATAAAGAACTCACATACTTATTGCAAAAATCTATTAGTCATCGAAACAAAGTACTACGCGCATGCTCCTAGGGGGATAGATTGGTAGGAAAAGACCATCGCTCGTCCCCGACCGCCACTCATAAGGAAGACAATCAAAAAAATACCTCATGCTCCAACTTCGTTACATAACGGTTCACCATACGTGCATGCTATGGGAATCACAAACCTCAACACAAGTATTTCTCCAATTCACAATTACTCACTAGCATGACTTTAATACCACCATCTCTATATCTCAAAACAAACATAAGGAATCAAACTTCTCATAGTATTCAATGCACTTTATATGAAAGTTTTATTATATCCCTCTTGGATGCCTATCATATTAGGACTAAATTCATAACCAAAGCAAATTACCACGCTGTTTAGAGACTCTCAAAATAAAATAAGTGAAGCATGAGAGTTCAATAATTTCTACAAAATAAGGCCACCGCCGTGCTCTAAAAAGATATAAGTGAAGCACTAGAGCAAAATTGCCTAGCTCAAAAGATATAAGTGAAGCACATAGAGTATTCTAATAAATCACGATTCATGCATGTCCCTCTCAAAAGGTGTGTACAGCAAGGATGATTGTGTCAAACTAAAAAACAAAGACTCAAATCATACAAGACGCTCCAAGCAAAACACATATCATGTGGTGAATAAAAATATAGCCTCAAATAAAGTTACCGATAGACGAAGACGAAAGAGGGGATGCCTTCCGGGGCATCCCCAAGCTTAGGCTCTTGGTTGTCCTTTAATATTACCTTGGGGTGCCTTGGTCATCCCCAAGCTTAGGCTCTTGCCACTCTTTATTCCATAGTCCATCAAATCCTTACCCAAAACTTGAAAACTTCACAACACAAAACTCAACAGAAAATCTCATAAGCTCTGTTAGTATAAGAAAATAAATCACCACTTTTGGTACTGTTGTGAACTCATTCTTTATTTATATTGGTGTAATATCTACTGTATTCCGACTTCTCCATGGCTCATACCCCCCGATACTACCCATAGATTCATCAAAATAAGCAAACAACACATAGAAAACAGAATCTGTCAAAAACAGAACAGTCTGCGAAGATCTGAATTGTTCTAATACTTCTGTAAGTCCAAAAACTTCTGAAAAGTTAGTAAAACATAGGCAATTTGTATATCAATCTTGTGTAAAAAAGTGAGGGTTTTTCCACACTCCAGTGAATCTAAACAATTCTGTGACTGGACGCAAAAGTTTCTGTTTTTCAGCAAGATCAAATCAACTATCACCGTAAGCCATCCCAAAGGTCTTACTTGGCACAAACACTAATTAAAACACAAAAACATATCTAACCAGAGGCTAGATGAATTATTTATTGGAAAACAGCAACGAAAAATATTGGGTTGTCTCCCAACAAGCGCTTTTCTTTAAAGCCTTTTTAGCTAGGCATTGAGATTTCGATGATGCTCACATGAAAGACAAGAATTGAAGCACAAAGAGAGCATCATAAAGCATGTGAAAAACGAGTTTAAGTCTAACATACTTCCTATGCATAGGCATTTTATAAGCAAACAAATTATCAAGACAAGAAAAACCTAGCATATGCAAGGAAGGAGAAGAAAACATAGACAATCTCAACTTGAAGAGAGGTAATTTAGCAACATAAAAATTTCTATGACCATATTTTCCTCTCTCATAATAATTACATGTGGGATCATATTCAAATTCAACAATATAGCTATCACATAAAATATTCTCTACAAGATCCACATGCATGCAGAGTTGACACTCTTTCAAAATAGTGGGATTATCATAAAATAAAGTCATGACCTCTCCAAACCCACTTTTATCAAAAATTTCATAAGTTTGATCATTCTCCAAATATGTGGGATCTAGAGTTGACACTCTTCCAAACCCACTTTCTATATTATTGCAAACATTATTATCAATCTTATATTCATCATGGGGCTTAAATAAATTTTTAAGATCATAAGAAGAATCACCCCAATCATGATCATTGCAACAAGTAGTGGACATAGCAAAACTAGCATCCCCAAGCTTAGGGTTTTGCATATCATCAACACAATTGACATTAATAGAATTTATAATAACATCATTGCAATCATGCTTTTCATTCAAGGAGCTATCATGAATCACTTTATAATTTTCTTCTTTCAACACTTCATCACAATTTTCAGATTCACGAATTTCAAGCAAAACCTCATAAAGATAATCTAGTGCACTCAACTCACTAGCAATAGGTTCAGCATACTTGGATGTCTTAAAAAGATTAGCAAGTGGATGAGGATCCATAAACCTTTGTTTCTGTTTTTCAATAAACACACAATTTTACCAAGCGAACAAGAAAACAAACCAAGTAAGACATAAGGGCAAATGAAAAGAAGGCAAATAAAAAAGGCAAACGAAAAGACGAACGGAAGACGGGTGAAGAAAAGGCAAATCTTTTCGAAAATCATTTTAGAAGTGGGGGAGAGGAAAACTAGAGGCAAATGGCAAATAATGTAATGCAAGAGATGAGAGTTTTATGATGGGTACTTGGTATGTCTTGACTTGGCGTAGATCTTCCCGGCAACGGCGCCATAAATTCTTCCTGCTACTTCTTGAGCTTGCGTTGTTTTTTCCCTTGTAGAGGAAAGGGTGATGCAGCAAAGTAGAGATAAGTATTTCCCTCAGTTAGAGAACCAAGGTATCAATCCAGTAGGAGACAACGCACAAATCACCAATACCTGCACAAACAATCAAACACTTGCACCCAACGCGATAAAGGGGTTGTCAATCCCTTCACCGTCACTTGCAAAAGTGAGATCTGATAGATATAGGTAAAACTAAACAAAAGATAAAGTAAATATTTTTAGGGTTTTTGGTTTACAGATCTGAAAATAAAAGATTGCAAAATAGTAGATTGGAAATTAAAATGATGGAAAATAGACCCAGGGGCCATAGGTTTCACTAGAGGCTTCTCTCAAGATAGCAAATAATATGGTGGGTGAACAAATTACTGCCGAGCAATTGATAGAAAAGCGCAAAGTTATGACGATATCCAAGGCAATGATTATGAAATATAGGCATCACGTCCGTGTCAAGTAGACCGACTCCTGCCTGCATCTACTACTATTATTCCACACATTGACTGACTCCTGCCTTCATCTAGAGTATTAAGTTCATGAAGAACAGAGTAACGCTTTAAGTAAGATGACATGATGTAGAGGAATAAACTCAAGCAATATGATGTAAACCCCATCTTTTTATCCTCGATGGCAACAATACAATACGTGCCTCGCTGCCCCTACTGTTACTGGGAGAGGACACCACAAGATTGAACCCAAAGCCAAACACTTCTCCCATTGTAAGAAAAACCAATCTAGTTGGCCAAACCAAACTGATAGTTTGAAGAGAATTACAAGGATATCAAATCATGCATAAAAGAATTCAGAGAAGATTCAAATAATATTCATAGATAAGCTGATCATAAATCCACAATTCATCGGATCTCGACAAACACACTGCAAAAGAAGATTACATCGGATAGATCTCCAAGAACATCAAGGAGAACATTGTATGGAGAATCAAAGAGAGATAAGAAGCCATCTAGCTACTAGCTATGGACCCGTAGGTCTGGGGTAAACTACTCACGCTTCATCGGAAAGGCAATAGAGTTGATGTAGAAGCCCTCCATGATCGAATCCCCCTCCGGCAGGATGCCGGAAAAGGCCCCAAGATGGGATCTCATGGGAACAGAAGGTTGCAGAGGTGGAAAAATGTTTTCGTGGATGCTTCTGGTGGTTTGGGAATATATGTGAATATATAGGAGGAAGATCTAGGTCAGGGGGTCATCGAGGGGCCCACAAGGCAGGGGCGCGCCCTCCCCCCTTGTGGCCACCTAGTGGCTCTTCTGACTTGCACTCCAAGTCTCCTGGGTGTCTTCTGGTCCAAGAAAAATCATCGCAAAGGTTTTATTCCGTTTGGACTCCGTTTGGTATTCCTTTTCTGCGAAGCTCAAAAACAAGGAAAAAACAGAAACTGGCACTGGGCTCTAGGTTTATAAGTTAGTCCCAAAAATAATATAAAATAGCATATTAATGCATATAAAACATCCAAAACATATAATATAACAGCATGGAACAATAAAAAATTATAGATACGTTGGAGACGTATCAAGGCCTAGGGACTGCGTGGATAATTTTTTTTCTTTAGTTGTCTCTGTTCCAAAATAAGTGTCAACTTTAGTACAACTTGACACTTATTTTGGAATGGAGGGAGTACATATTGGCTATGATCTGTGAATCATTGAGATGCAATAGCATGCATGTTAGTCTCCTTTGTATTTGATGGAATGTTGCAACGGGGCAACCTTGGACGCAAGATACATGAAACAGAAGCTGAAAGCTTCATAGCATTGTACAATTTTATCTTGCTGAGAAATTATAGTATTGTGTACTAAAGAGTTAGGTGTCGCACGGTGTCCAAAAAATTTGGTGATAGTGTGAGGTGGGCCATGTAATCACTGAGCTGCCGTGTTTTCGCTGATTTCGCACTCCTCTGCTGTAATAAGGGAGAAAATTGTAAAGAGTGGAGACGCTCTACCTCCTTTCTCCGAAACGTGGGACATCCAGCATCCGGTGCATGTGTCATGCACCAAAGTAAAGTGTACAGTACAACTAAGACTCAGCACGATCGTACCACCTCAGTAATAATGACCAATGAGCCATCAAATCACATAGACCAGGCAGTAAGTTGGACGGACAAAGCAACCATTACTCTTCATTGAATCTGCTTCTCCCAACGCATGCGCCAGTGAGAGGTCATGTCCGCTCTGCCCAGGCATGAATGCGGCACCGATTCTCTGGATCGGCGGTGACCTTTCGGGTGGGAAGCACGCGCGGGCAATGGAGGGGCTTTGTGTGGGCCTGGCTGGTCAGGAGCGGGCATGGCAGCTGTCTCGACCGGACGCCCGGAAACCCGAGGATGCATCGACTCTTGCGGCTAAACCGTGGTACTACACACCATCTCTCTGTAGGAGTAGGTCGATGTGTCGCTCTCTCTAACACACACACGCTGTTAAAACACACAAACACACACACACACACACACACACACGCACACACACACAGGTTCATAGAATAGGAATAGGAGTGGGAAGCCACAGGAAGTGAGATAAATGGAGTACGTACAAGAAGAGAAGAGGTACAAGCACGTCCGTCGGAGACACAGTCGTTGCCTCACACTATAGCCCAGCCGACCACAGCACGACGGCCGGATCTGTGCCTCTCTCACCCCGGCGTCGGGGGTTAACTGCTATATCTACAGCCGCGGGATTTGACGCACGCGGCTGCCGGATTTGGAGCATTCCGGCCGCCTGCGACTGCGCCTTGCCATGGATTGTCTGGGTACCGGGTCTCACAACAATGGCAATGCCTCCACATCGCATGCAGGTACTGAATCCGCCTCTAGCCGCTCGGATCTATCCCGTTGGTAGATCGCCGGCAAAGACATGGCCGGGCACCGTTAGGGCTCGTCCCTGGCCCAACGGCTAGTTGGTTCACCGTTGCCGCTCATAAAGTGCGATGGCTGCCCGCGGCAGGTCCGGCGCCGCGTTTCGACCACGCCACAACATCCCGGATGGGTGTTCATCAAGTGCGAAAAAGATAAGGTGCGTAGTACTTCTTTTGATTTGGCTCTGCTCCCTTATTCGGCGCATGTTCGGCAGCTTATACTCAAACTTGTGTGTAGGATGGATGCAAGTTTTGGTTTTGGGAAGAAGAATACATCGATCTATTGATAGCACAAAATTTGGTAGATGCTCGTGCACTCCTTGCTAGAATAGAGGCTAGAGATGAGACTAGAGATGATATTAGATGTGAACCAACGTCTAGTTCTTTAGAATCAAAGAATAAAGAAGTGTGCAAGCTCCAGAAGCCACAGATCAACAATGAAGACATAGAGAAGATATTAATACAATTAGTGGGAGCAGTTATGGAAATTGGATATCTTTTAAAATGTCTAATTGTGGTTCTTGTTTTCTTTGGTCTTGATCTCCTAGCAAAGAATTGGTGAATGTACTTCCCTGTATCAAAATGTCGTTGATGAAATAAAGAAATGTGCTGGAAAATAAATGTGTGCATACGGCCGGTGGCCATATTAATTATGTTGGTTCTGAATTTTTCTTCGTTTATTGGGCTCATCTCATTTTCTTCGTAACAGTCTTATTTTCACTTCTTTCCACCACATGTTCACATTCCAAGGTGCATTAAATTGATGCATGCAAGGATTAAAAGAAACCAACTAGTGCATGTAACCATTCCTACTCATTTAGTGGTCGTCCATGAATATATTGTAATTAATGTAGATTAAAGTTTGAGTAATTTTGTAAACTACGAGATGGTGTACTTACTACTCCCTCCGTTTTTATTTAGTTCGCATATTAGCTTTGGTCAAAGTCAAGCTTTGTAAACTTTGACAAAGTTTCTAAACAAAAATATTAACATATACAATAAAAAATCAATACCATCAGATTCATTATTAATTATACTTTCACATCATATAGATTTGATATGGTAAATGTTTATATTGTTTTTTATAAACTTGGTCAAACTTTACGAAGTTTGACTTCACTCAAATCTAATACGGGAACTAAATAAAAACGGAGGGAGTACATTTCTCCACTCATCATGCATTTGCCTTGGTTGATGAGATTTCAAATTTATGCCCTATAAACCGGAAAGTAGTGAGTAGTTAAAATTTTTGGTCAAACATTGACAAAAAATATATGACGTGGCGTAAAAACCTAGACTGAGAGGGCGTATTGAGTAGTACGAGATACGGTGGCACACTGACTTAGGCCGAATACAAGTGCCCAAAATTATTGGAAGAGAGCAAAGTGTACATACAAAATAATAAAAATTGAATTTCTCGATTTTTTTTCAAAACGGAGGCAAAAGATTTGCCTCATCCATTAAATAAGAGGAGAATAGAGTTTGACAGTTTGCAAGTGACCCTACAAATAAACGGCATGGCAATTATTCTCAATATGCCCTAGTTTCTTAGCACCCGCTTTAACCCTTAGTACATATGGTGGCACACCGACTTAGGCCGAATACAAGTGCCCAAAATATTTAAAATTGGAGGATGGTGCAGCCCACCTTTCCGATATTTTGACCGTGTGTGGTTCAGTTGTTGTTCACTTCGGAGGGTTGTGTACCACACATGAATGATAGTAAGTGCGACCGGGACGCGTGGAGCGTTAATTGTGAGTTGACTCATTCGAGCGTTAAATTTTCTTCATGTATTAGCTTTGCCCTACTAGTGTTTTTGTTCACTAGTATGTTAAAATAAAGAGTTCTGTTTTGTGCACAATTTAAAACAATTTTTATGGAGAGAAAAAGAAAACCACTCCAACTATATACGTTGCAGCCTCAATGCTTGTTTTCTAGGGTTTGCTCTCTTCACACTCTCTCTCCACTATATATATTCACGCTGGAGCCTCAGTGCTTGTAGTTGCTCTCTACACACTCTCTCACCCTATCCAGATCTAAAAGACTGCGTTGGCCTCTCCTCCCTCTCTCTCTCCCCTCACTGCTGGTCAAAGAGCCGGCAGGATCCCATCCACCGGGGAAGGCAAGGAGGCTTAACGCTGTCGCCGTCGGCGAGGGAGGGAATCCACTACCGGCGCCGCTGTTCTCTTTCACCCAGCGGCGGCGCGGGAGGGCCTCTGACCCCTTCTTTCTTGCCGCCGTACATAGTGTGGGTAGATCGGCCTCCGGCCGCCCACCGAGCCTCACCCCGAGAACCTTAAGGTATAATTTACTTAATCCACATGCATTGCTCTAGCTGCATGTGGAATTTTTTCGCTTCTGCACTCGAATCTAGGTGTCGGATCAAACAGGAAAGTAGTGGGGAAAGTTGTATAGCATGAATCTAGGACGTGGTTCAAAGAGGAAAGGAAGGGGGAAAGTAGTACAGACTAGCTATTCAACACCTATGTTGGTCGAAAATGGAAAACAATGACAAACGTGGTACACACATTTGCAAGGAACTGATCTTTCTGTGGGTGGGGGACAAGGCTGTAGAGTTTGAGCAAGAATAGATTTACTGCCCTCACATAGGGAAAGATGTCTAAAGATAACAAAAATGGGACCAACACAAATATGCTCCTTGGTTGTTTGTTGCAACAGACTGTGCATCACCCCTTTATACATCAGTAGATGCACATGGTGCTTGTGCGTCCACTGTCCCATACAACTCTTTAGCTGTTGTTAATCTAATAATGCTGCTAGAAAATTGAAGCAATGCCACAGTTAAAAGCAAATTACATGTTTAACGAATTTTATTGTTAATATAATCTCTTTGTTAATATGAATCAATGCCACTATTTGAGAAATGCTACTGTCTTGCTTTCTTTCCCATCTAGATAAGTTAGATGCTTCTTTTTATGGGCTTCTGTGTCATCCACCATTATTGACCAGTAATTGTTTCCTTTACACCTCTGTGTAAACAGGGTTATCTACTTCACCTCGTTGCTATTGCGACCTTTTGTTGCAGTGCACAAAACACTTTTGTTTTAAGAGTGTTTTGTGCAGTTCAACCAAAATATCACACCAACAACGTTGCTTGATTGCTTGATCTTAGTGGAACTGCACAAGAGGAGATCTGACTTCCTATCCGTGTTGGCAAATTTGTTTCAGATCTTCTTCTTGTGAGTTGTTTGAATTCCGCATCATGAGAGGTCAGTACTGGCCTTCTTCCACATGATTGTGCAGTGTGCTTTCATATGTTGTGCTACTTATACGGTAATGTTGCATGATTTTAGTGAACTGCACAAAAGGAGACCAGACTTCCAATCTGTATGTACACCGTAATATCCCATTGAGGTAAGATAATGATATTTCACAACTGTTGGCCTGTATTTTGTTACTGTCATCAGAAAAGTAATGTTTTTGTTTAGTGCTATACTTGTGCTCCCTAATTGACATGCCAAATCTTACATTGAAGGCGAAGCTTGTCTGTTATTGAACCAAGTGATGAAGGGGAAGAACAAGTGGAAGAAGAACAAAAATCAACTCCCGGTGTTGTAATGAAGCACTGGAACTGTGATGACACAAGTAATGATATAGTTTTGCATCTTAATTTATTGCTATGGCTGGAACGAGCAATTGTTTTGCCACTGTGATTTGATGCCACTCTTAATGTAATATGTAATTATCTCTACTTGTGCAAACAGGGATCTTGTTTGAAGATAACATATATTTTAATGGAAGATCACAAGAAGATGTCGGAAACATTAAACTAATCGAGGAGTTTATAGTAAGCATGGCAACCATAGTAGATAATAATAGATGGTTCCAGAGAAGTGCTTCATCTGCATGCTCTACACAATAAGCCTCCTGACAAAGGTTGGTACCGGCCCACGGATTTCATCCATATGATTGAGCTTTGTCATATCTATTGGTGTTGTGCTACTATTTAGCTACTGTCATGAGAAAGTGGTATTGTTTTGCATGTTAATCTAAGGCTGCTAATAAATCGAGGCACCGGTTTGCCACTGTTATAGCCACTGATAAAATTAAGTAATAATACAGTTCAAGTTGAGCTGCTGTGTTTGGTATAATATCATTTCCTATGAGGATAATGAGGATGCATCTCTTTGTGACTATACATTTCATCAGTTACTCCCATTGTTAATGTAATGGCTATTTTAAATATTTCATTTCCTTTTTTTCGAGCAAACAGGGATGCTAGCATTTAGTTGTTCTCTTGTATTTGCACAACAGGATCATCCTCCTCTGAAGAAAATATGGAGTACGTGAAGTGCCTAGTTCTGATTATGCCAGGATGAAGAAGCCAAGCCTCTCTTCTTATCAGAAGGAGCAGTTGAAGGATGGTTACATTACTGCCCACAAGAACAAACTAACTTCAGCTCAGAAGGACTCACATATCTCCATCATTGTTGCTGTGATGGCCAATACAATGTTGTTTTAGGATTCTTTCTGGTGAGTTCCATTTTTTTAAATGCGTGCTCTGCATGGATCATGTAGGTGCCTGTTTAAACTGTAGATTCATAACTGTAAATTCATAATACAGTTTGCTTTATACTAATCACTTTTTTTGTATTTATGCAAACAGGGATGCTCAGCTTGATTTCAACGGGAACTGCACAAAATTTTCTAATGGTTCGTGCCCTCCATTATACTTCATCATGCACAATACATCGAATGTTCTTGAATCATTCATTTCCACCTCCAGCCACAAAATTAGCTACAAGAAAGGCGGTGCCGATATGTTCAAGGCATTGCAACATATAAAGGCAAAATCCTACAAGCTACGCACAAAGTTGGTTGATTTTAGTGGAACTGCACAAAAAGAACAACTGGTTTATTTAGCACGAGGTGACATGTCAATGTGCAAACTGATGGTAAACCCCGCCCATTCCACAATCGTAGGCATTTGATATTTTGGAATGGGAAAACCTTGTCAAAGTTTGCTCATTGATGTACGCAAAGACACGCATTTGATATTTTGGAATAGGACAACCTTGTCAAATTTTGCTCATTGATGTTAGCAAGAAGACATGCGTTTGATATTTTCAAATGGGACGCCCTTTGCCATCAGCAGCATCGATCGATTTTTCTTTATTCTTTAGTTGTGAAATAAATATTGGCTCTGACATGTGAATCATTGAGATGCATAATCATCGATTGTTTTGAATGTTCTCTATGAATTGCCAGGCCTGTGAGTTTGATTGCAATGTACAGGCATGCTAAAAAGCTGCTCAAACTTTTTGTACATGTGAAACTGATGCAAACGAGGTGATCACCGTGCGTCCTGAGAATAATGCTAGTACGTATTGTTTTGCATGTTCATCCAATGCCAGTGATACAAGAATTTGAACTAATCGAACTAAATTCGTTCATACACGGCCGGATTTCATATAAACATGCCAGATTTCATTACATTTCATACATTCTTCAACTAAAAAGGTGTGCGCTGGAGGTATAATTAATTAACCTAATCTATGATCTCCGGCACCCCTTTCCCGTGTCCGGCTGAGCCGAACAGAAGCTTCTTCTCTAGCTCAGCTCTCCGACTCCACGTCGCTGCCAAGCAGCTACTCAGCCGTCAATGTTCAACCCGCCAAGCTTGGCTTCAACCGGAGGGTAGCAGTGGTAGCCTTACTTGGACCCGAGCAGCGCCGACCTACCGTGTTCTACTCTTCCTCATTTTCTGTGTGGCGCGGCCTCGTTGGCAGCGGGGCGAGGCCTCGACGGAGCCGGCGATGTCCTCTGTCTCGTTGCCAGCAGGGCGGCGCCTCAGCGGAGTTGGGGAAATCCTCCCCCTCGTTGCCGGCAGGGCGGGGCCTCGGCGGAGTCAGCGATGTCCTCTGCCTTGTTGTTGGCGGGGTAGGGCCTCGGCGGAGCCGGCATTGTCCTTCGCCTCGTCGTCGGTCTCGCCAAACAGCGCCTCGCCCGCTTCATCGCCCTCTTTGTAGGCGGACGCAACCTCCGCCACCCGCATGCGGTACCGCCAGCGCGCGAGGCGGTTCTCACGGGTGGAGCGGTACGACTTGAGCAGCGCCTCCTGCTCCGCCCGCTCCGCGGCGATCTGCTACTCTGCCTGCCGGTGCTCCTGGTGGACATGGTGGTTGTAGGCGGCGTCGGCCTGCGCCTCCCGGAACTACTCCTCACGCTTCTACCTCACCATGTCCATGTATTGGGCACGAGCCTCGCCGATAGTCATGGTGCAATGCACCGGCGAGGATGGCGTGGAGGAGGGGGTTGGCGCCAGATCGTGGACTACCATGTTCTCCATTGGGACGTCGTCGTCCTCCGGCTTCCTGCCGGCCAGCCAGTCAACAACAATGGCTGCCATCTCCTTTTGGTCCGTCGTCCACCCATCCCGAAGAGCGCTGGAGCGCGAGGAAGCCGTGTGGGAGTGGTGTGGACAGGAGAAAGGGAACGGAGACGGATGACTGCGGCTATGGCCGGCGCAGCAGTTTATATAGCGATGGAGGGCGGCAGAGGGACAGACGGGTGGCGGCGGAGTAGCCACCTCGACAACCGCGTATCATTAATGTGGGCGGCAGACGGACGGACGGACGTCACTTGTGTCGATTGAACGCGGAGCAATCACCTGCACCGGGAAGCGGCGCTGTCGGCGCTGACCATTTCGGGTGGAAAGCGCACTGGCAAGGGAGGGGGTTTGGGTGGGCCAGGGCGGTCAGACTCGTGCTTGGCAGCGGTCCGGTCCAGCAGCCGGACATGCTGGCTCGCCAGCGAGCTCGCCGAGCTTAGCGACGACAATCAGACGATGGACGTGGCTTTCGACTAGGAGCCGGCGCCACCGCCCAAGCCGGTTCATGCCGTGTTCACCATAGAGCAGGTGCGGCTGCACTTCGACACCCTAATGGCGGAAGAGCTACCAGTGCCGGAGGACCTATGCTGCGACCTTCGTCTCCTCAATGAGCACCGGCTCACGGAAGGACGAATCACCGGCGAACAAGCGAACGACAATGCCGTCGCGGACATGTGGCCCTATGATCCTGGCTTCATGAATGAGCAGTGGGCGTTGTATCAGACCATCCGTAGGGCCCAAGAGGCCCTCTCCATCGTCCTTCGAGTTGTTGCGCTCACAGTGGCACCATCGTCTCGGGTTGTCAACATGGTCAACGAACATGAGGAATCAGGAGATGACTTTACTTGGGGAGGATGACACTGGGGACCCACCAGGGCCATAGCCGCACATACGCAAGTGCCTCCTTATTATATACAACTATATTTTTTTTTTCTTCCTCCTGGTTTCCTGACATCACGGTCCCACACCATTGTCAACCTATATAGTCAATAAACGAGAGAATTGCACAAGGAGCGGCCGACAGCTGGGACCCAGCAGCTCGAGCAGTAGTTGTATTTTTGAGGTGTGAGCAGAGTTTTTCTTGAGCGATGTTTTTGTTGTTGTTCAGAGGAGCAGGGTATCAACTAGGCGGGCTATGGCTCGTCTAGCCCAGGCTATTATTTTATGTCGACCAAATATCCAGCCCAGATATTATTTTTTCAAGGTGAAAATGGCTAGCCCAGCTATGTTTTTTTTTGAGGAATACCCAGCCCAGGTCAACTTGTTATTCTCCGCCCCGCTAGGCTACAAATCTTTCCTAGGAGGGATGCATTAGGCTTAACAAGAAAATGGGCTTTAAGAAATAATAAATGGGATGCAATTATAAAAACTGGGCTGTAACTATAAAAAAAATGCACCAAACAGGTAATTAGTTAAAAAAATATTTTTGGATTTTGAAATTTTTAATTTCATTACTTGTTGCACGCGCAATATTTCGTAGGATTTTTACCTAATACAAATTTATTTTGACATTATATTTAATCTGACTCAAAATTTCGGGATAAAAATATTTCGGATCCCATCAAAATGTGGGAAATTTTATTGAATTCTGTTTTGAGCGGTTGGTTGAAATTATTAATCGTTGTCCTGGCTAGAAAATGGGATGTAATTTTAACAAACTGTAAATGGGCTGTAGTAAATTCCATTTTAATTCAAAAATGGGTTGTACATTATTACAAATCGCAAATGGGCTATATGTTCTCTTCCACACACTTGTGGGCCTACTAAGTTGACGCGTACGCAAAGCTTTGTCAACTTATAGTCAACACACGATTCTAGCATCAATGGCTGTTGGATGTCCATCCAACGGATGTCATGCTTCTTCAATCTCGGATATTCTTGCTTCAGCCGCCCAAACCACCGCCGGCGGTACCACCTGCTATCGCCTCCCATGGCCGACTGTGCTGCCGCGCAGGACTCACCGGCCCACCCTACTCCCATCGCCGTCCAGGCCATTCCTCTACTCACCAACACCTCCTGTTATTCTCCAGCGATGGCAGCCTCACACCGCACCGATCCAGTGAACCCTCGTACTCCCCTTCGCGTGGGCATCCACCTGCCTCATCTTCCCTAGCTTCGTGTCGTTCCCTTCCTAGGCCTCGCCATCATCCACCGCCTGGGTGCTGTGCGCGCGGCGTGGTCAACGAACGACAGCCATCGGAAGAGGACTCTACGTGGTGAGGCTGACAGATGGACCCACCAGCTACATCTTCGCACGCAAGGAAGCGCGTCCATATTGCGGGCAAAAAATGATTCTTCCCCCTGACAGCTGGGACCCACCAGCTATATCTTCGCACACAAGGAAGTGCATCCTTATCCTCCATGACAGCTGGGACCCACCCGGTCGAAGCGTACGTAGCATTTTCTGTGTGGTCACGAACATGTACGTACATACTGGTCGATCGATCTCTCTGCAACGATGAACCTTGGCCGAGCAAGCAGCGGCACGTGTAGTAGTAGAGCCCCCGGCGTAGTAGTTCAGGCAATCTCTTCTAAATCGTGTACACGTACGTAAAGCCACATGCCAAAAATATGGCCACGTACGTACATACAGGCGGGGTCTCGAACGCCTAGCTACTCGCGCATACGTACGGCCAGGGCACGTGTACATGGAGAGGCAACGGACGGCAGCAACGCCGTCCTGTTCATCGAAAGCCAACCGGCTAGGTCGGAACAGAGAAACTGCATCATGTTCATCGGGAGGCAACGGAATGCGTCGTGTTCATCGGGAGCCGACCGGCTTGGATGGAACAGTCGAAACAAGGTCTGGCGTACCACAGAACGGAGGAAACGGACTTCTGTTCGATCGTATACAGTCGAAACGGGCCCCTGTTCATCGGGAAGGGTCTGGTGTACCGCAAAACAGAGGAAACAGACTTCTGTTCGAGTGCCTACGGTCGAAACGGGGTCCTGTTGATCGGGAGGGGTGTGGCATACCGCAAAATGGAGGAAACGGACTTCTGTTGGAGTGCCTACGGTCGAAACGGGGTCTTGTTCATCCACCATCTACTGCCTCGATCCAACCTCCACGGGCTACTGTTCATCCACTGTCGACTTCCTCCAGCCTCCGCCTGCTACTGTTCATCCACCCCGTCTTCCTCCTGCCTCCATAGGCTACGTTTCATCCACGGGCTACTGGTCATGCATCCTCCACTAGCTACTGTTCAACCAGCCCTCCACGGGGTCATGTTCATCCACCCCCAACCGGCTCGGGTGTGGCGGCCTCCTCGATCGGGGTCCTGTTCATCCAGCGGCAACGACCTACTACCACGGGGTCCTGTTCATCCAACCCCCATCGGGAACTGTTCATCCAACACACAAAAATGGTCACTGTTCATCAAGAGGCAGGTTCAATTGGCTTCAGTTAGTAGCAGTAGGGAAGGAATCGCTCGGGTTCAGTTAACAGCCAAGGGATCGATCGCTCGGGTTCAGTAACGCGCGTAGCTAGTGCAATCGCTCGGGTTCGGTAAGCGAATGCCTCGCTTGGGTTCAGTTAGAGCCCAACGCCTCATAAACACGTGCGTATGTGTATGAGAGAGATGCACAAACCTTGCGTGCATCACTCGGCCCCGACCACCCACCGTAACCGGGAACTCCCCGAAATTTTCCTTGCCCTCGCTTTTACCATGATTTTTTCCGTCATGGACGGCCCAAAGAATGTCATGCAGGTGCGTCCCCGGCCCACCCAGGACGAAAAGCACATTTTCTGTCATAGAAGTAGGAGCCCACCACATCTATGATGATACGTGGTTTTGTCACAATTATCGTCATAGAAGTGTCATAAGCAGGACAGAAAAAGTTTTCGTTCGGGCCAAAATGTCACGGATGTGTATTTTTTTGTAGTGAATGCAGTGCTAGAGGTGACCTAACGCATTGCTACATGTTATAGACGAAGCGGGAAAACATTTGGGAATGTTTTCCCGGCGTTTGGCATTTTCCAGATAGATGAATCGGAGGGGAAGGATCCATGTTCATCATGCTAGAGGCATGTGACAAATGAACGGATTGCATTTCAGATTCGTTACATTTTTTTTGAGCAACTTTCATATATAAATTATTTTAATCTAACTTATAGATTATTTTATATGATTTTTTAAAGATTTAAACATTTTCTAAAATTATTATTAGTTCGAAAATAAAGTGGAAATTGCTAAGTGCACACATAGAGTATACACAGTAGTGTGCTAAAGGGGTGACAGGTGGGGCCAGTCAACTGCTGACGCTATAGTTGACTGATCAACCTTTGACTGGTCAAGGGGGTCCACTCGACCCACCTGCGAGTGACTGGGCTTGCCCAGTCAGCCAGTTGACTGGTCAACTGGGTCCAGTGGGGCCTAGTGGTCAGCCTTTGTTAGTTTAACAATAATTAAGCTAAACTATTTAAGTTAATTAGGGGGTGGGCCCAGGCTGTCAGTGTCTCTGTTAATTACTTAGTTAATTTAATCTAAACTATGTGCTACAGTGGCGACCCCACATGTCAGTGGGCCATTAGCTCCTAATTAACTACCTGACAGACACGGGCCACCTGGCAGTGTCCTAGCCGTGTTCAAGCGTGGTGGTGCGCCGGCGGCAACACCAAACACGGCGGAGGGCCACGGGACCCATCGGAAAAGGGGTGTGGTGATCCAAATCGGGCGCAGTCGGGCTCGTTCGATTGCGGGCTCCATGCGTCGGATGGAGGTAGCGGAAGAGGCTGTGGCGGCCGGAGGAGACCACGACAACGAGGGCCGGCGACGATGGCTACGAGGGCTCGACGGACTCGGCATTTCGGCTCACGTTCGAGCAATCTAAAGGGGCAGGCGGCATCGGGTGATGCACTGAGCATGTTGTCGTGCTTGCCTGGCTCTAAACAGATAGTGGCAACAACGGCGAGCATGGCAGTAGCGGCGAGGCGACGACAGCAAAGGCAGCACAGCAGGAGCAGCGGATGGAGGGGGAGGCAGAGGGGAAAGGCGCGGAGCTCACATCATTGCCGAGGAGCCGCTCGGTGGAGCCGGAGGAGGACTGGAGTCGACGGAGCGATGGTGGCGATCTCCGCCACCCAATGTAGAAGACGACCTCGATCCCGAGGTTGCCGGGCTTCCCAGCTCCAGCGACTCATCGCAGGGGATGAGGTCGAGTGAGGCAGTGCCTCCAGACACGGTGGGAGGGCTAGGTGATGGCGGTCGCCATGATGGTGACAGAAGGCGGCGACGATGGCGTTCGGCTGGGCGGAGAGGGCGAGGGGAGAGGTGAGAGGGGGATCTGAGGAGGCTAGGTTTCGTAGGGGGTGCGGGCGTCGTTCTAATCCCCCTTGGGCACCCTGCAGCTCCTCGATGGCGTTGATCCATCAGCGGTATAGACCGCTGGCACGCGCAATGCTGCCACGGTGATGAAGACGACGACCACCGGTGCGGTGGGCTGGGCCTGGCACTGTGTGTGCAATGTTTTTTAAACTTTTCTTTTTGTTTTAGTTTTTAGCTACTGATTTCTATTTCTTTCTGCTATCATTTAATTTTTGTTAAACATGAAATTTGGCACATAAATAAGATGCAATATTTTGGGATTGCACAAACAGTTTCAATTCATTTTCAAAAGTGAAAACATTTGTTCATTTTGAAAAGGCCAAAATATTTGTTGTTGGGCCACTTTATAAATTCCTAGGGATTAATTGGTGGGTCAAATAATTTTGGGACCAACATGAAAATGATCAGGGTAATTTATAGAATATTGTGAACATTTTACTTTTCATTTTTGAAGATGTAAATTTTTTACTTGCAATTGAAATTGAATTTGGCTATGATTCTGGACAAGTGGCAATTATCTTAGTAAGCATGGTGACATGTCATCATTAGGGTGAGGTTCCTGTAGCATGACACTTGGGGTGTTACAACAGGTCACTCGGATGAACTGTTTGCGATAAGCGAAAATAACACAAACAATTACCCAGGACAAGATGTGTGCGATAGACGGCATACAGGTCACTTGGATGAACTGTTTGCGATGATCCAGAAGAACACAAACGATTCGACTTAACAAAATGTGTGTGATACGTGGCGAACATGCCACTCAAATGAACTATTTGTGATGAGCAAAAATAACACAGACGGTTAGGCGTAACAAGATGTGTGTGATACTCGGCAAATAGGTCACTCGGATGAACTATTTGCGATGATAAAAAATAACACAAACGATTTGACATAACAAGATATGTGTGATATCCGGCAATAGGTCAGTAATTAGAATTGTGTTGGAGGACCGATAATAACACATATCGACAATTACACAGACGATTCCTGCTAATAACACTGGTACTGTAACGTGCTATACAAACGGTTTTTAACCCCTTTCCGCGATGGCATTCTGAACCGTCGCCGAGTGAGTGATTGCGATAGGGGGGTCCTTCCCACACGACCCAAAAACCGTCGGGGACAGGCGAGCAGCTACTGACGATCGCCATAGAATGAACGTATGAGAAGTCGCCCCAGTCCCACATGTTACGTCTCTACGTTACATTTCTGATCAGAGAGACATCCCAAACGATTACGCCGCTATAGTCGTGTGAAAAAAGGTGGACATCAACATTTAATCTACCGATGTATTTGCGATAGATACGTTATCGCACATAGTTCAAGAATGTAAACTGTGTGGGGTGCCTCTACTAATGCCAACATGTCCGTTTTCATAACTGTGTGCGATAGGTATTCCTATCACACATGCACACAGGTTTGAAACGTTTGGCGTATTACCATGAATCGCACACGCATATGAGACGAAACCGTGTGTGCGTCCGTCGGGTATCACAAACGTTTCACGTCAAAGAACCGTCTGTTCTCTATTTTTCATCGCACACGATGTTTTCTTTCTAACTGTGTGCACATTATTTTATTCGCTCCTGTATAATTTTATTTTTCCCAGTAATTTATTATTCGAATTGGAAATTTTGAAATATAAAACATGGAATTCAAATTCTCAGCACAATGGTTCAACAACCAATCTATAAAGAAAATTCTCAGTACAATATGTTCAGTAATTACAGGATTAGACAGCAATTAACTATGATGAACCACAATATTTAGAGGCAGTAAAGGTGAAGAGACAAGTGTAAATCATTTTTGCTGCCGATGGTGTTGAAGAAGCGGAATGCCCATAATGTGCCCTCCTGCATGCCATAGGCACGAACAACTTTTGTCCAACCCCTTGTGACGACCGCCCGCCCATCCTTCACCGCCTTCGGGAAGACTTCTAGAGCATTATCATGGTAGCATGAATTATATACTTTAACCTTAGTTGCCTCCACTCCGGTCATGTAGTTTGCAAGGTAATCATCAGTAAATAGCTTCGGAAACCACTGAAAAGAGAAAATTTTCAGATACTCGGGTCTAATAGAGTAACTTGTTGTGGGCAGGGGGAAAAGGCAACACATTAGTTACCATCCTAAAGTTCACTGTTGTCTTGGACAAAGTGTAAATAAAGAGCTTAATTCCCATCACCCGTTTCTTTCGCCTAACAATCTTTCTTAGTTTCCTCACTTGACGGTTGTTCATGAATATCTCATTGCCCCATACGCAAAAGGGATCAAAGCGTGGATCAGTACCGCTCATATATGTACCTACAAGCAACCAGTAAATGTTAGAAGCTAAACTGAGATTGCACAAATGATGTAAAATACAACTACCTACGTTCCTAAGTACACGTATTTTTAGAGATTTCAATATGAACTACATACAGATGTATATAGAATTATAGACATAGTTTAGATTAGAATCTAGATTCACTCATTTTGCTCCATATGTAGTCTATATTGGAATCTCTAAAAATACTTATATTTAGGAACATATGGTGTATAAGACATGGGATGCAGCTAACCTCGACGGCAAACAACAGCATCGCCCATTGTAGCCCTGTGTAAGTACATGGAAAGCCAATGTTAACTACAACATGGTTAACATCCACCAAAAATAGCAAATGGTAATGAAACGACAGCATCTGTAGTGATATCTTCATTGCGAAAGAGTAGCACGGTAGCAAAGGGACGGATTAAAAAATGGATAGAATTGTTTACTGCAACAAACAACCAAGTATAGCCATTGAAACTGGTACTGATAGAAATGAAATTGTCAGAGTTAAACATCGCAAGGCAGGTGCTACTAGAGCAGAGAATGGTCCTGTTGTCTATAAAAAGGTAGTGAAAATAGATAAGAGGGGCTAGGCGTGTTTACTACAACATGCTTAATACATGAACCGTACAAAACATGGCCATTGCAACTGGTATTGGTAAGATTCAACTGGTGAGTTCATACTTGGTATGTCCTGAGGGGTAGTTGCTGTAGCACTTCATATGGACAAGAGCCCGCCCCAAGTTGGCCACAGCGGAGGCGAGGTGTTCCTCCAGGTCGAAGAGTGGATCAGTGCCGCTGACATGTGTACCTACAAGAAGCAAGTAGATTTTAGAAGCCAAACTGCAATTGCACAAATGATGTAAAATACTGTAAGACATGGGATGCTGCTAACCTCGACGGCAAACAACAGCATCGCCCGTTATGGCCCTGCGTAAGTACATGGAAAGGCATGTTAAGTACAATAGGGTTAGCATCCACTAAAAATAGCAAATGGGCAGCATCTCTAGTATATCTTCATTGTGGAGAGTAGCACGGTAGCAAAGGGACAGATTAAAAAAATGTATACAACTGTTAATTGCAACAGGCTTAACAACATCCTAAGTCATGTTTTGTAAGTTTGTAGCCATTGAAATACAACTGTTAAAAAATGGATACAACTGTTAATTGCAACAGGCTTAATAGCCATTGAAACCGGTACTGATAAAAATGCAATTGGCAGAGTTAAACATCGCAAGGCAAGTGCTGCCAGAGCAGAGAATGGCCCAGTTGTCTATAAAAAGGTATGGAAAATGGCTAAAACGTGTTAGCCATGTTTACTACAACATGCTTAATACATCAACCGTACAAAACATAGCCATTAATTGCAACTAGTATTGGTAAGATTGGACTGGTGAGTTCATACTTGGTAAGTCCCAAGAGGTAGTTGCTGGGGCACTTCATCTTGGCCAGAGCCCGCCCAAAGTCAGTGGCGGCGGAGGCGAGCTGTTCCTCTGGGTTGAAGCGTGGATCAGTGCCGCTGACATGTGTACCTACAGGCAACCAGTAAATGTTAGAAGTTAAACTGCAATTGCACGAATGATGTGAAATAATGTAAGACATGGGATACAGCTAACCTCGATGGCAAACAACAGCATCGCCCATTATGACCCTGCGTAAGTACATGGACAGGCATATTAAGTACAACAGGGTTAGCATCCACCAAAAATAGCAAATGGGCAGCATATCTAGTGATATCCTGAGTCATGTATTGTAAGTTTGTTGCTGGTATTGGTGAAATTGAGCTGGACAGTTAATACTCGAACATCACATAGTGTGCAGTACTGAAATAAACAAGGCACGAACATGCTTAATACATCAACCGTACAAAACATAGCCATTGCAAGTGGTATTGGTAAGATTCAGCTGGTCAGACCATACCTGGTAAGTCCTGGGTGGTAGTCGCTGGGGCACTTCATCTGGGCCAGAGCCTACACCAAGTCGGCGGTGGCGGAGGCGAGGTGTTCCTCCGGGTCAACATGCACAGCGGCCATCGCACCATCGACCGCCATCAGCTCCTCAACCTCCACATGATATGTGGTTGGGCTTGCGCGGCGATGCTCTGGAGGTAGGGGCGGTGGGGATTTGGAGGCATGAGGATGTTTTGTACGCACCATTTAAGCAATCAGACCGGGGTCATGATAGAGATCGGTGGGTTACCTGACTGGATCGACGATACTCGGGCAGAACGTAGATGTGGTTGAAGCTGTGGTTGCGGCAGCAGCGGTTTGAGCTGCCGGTAGGGGGGAGGGGGGATACTGAGGAAATTTGATGGGTGGGGATGTGGTGGGAGGAATAAATTCTGAAATCGCGCGCCTAATGAAAATTTTGCTGTGAAACTTGAAACTTGGGCTGGGGAAACACACAACGCAGACGAAGCGCGTAAAATACTCGTGTGCGAGAAAAGAGAAAATTGGCAGATCCCATCTCCAAAAAAAGGTACACGTGTAGTTGATTTTTTCGGTCAATGGTACGCTTGCTTTATTAGGAAACATCGCACAGGTAACTGACTTATGAATCATTAACGCAAAAAAACGCACACGGGTACGCCATAGAAACAGTGTGTTTTGTGATCTTCTAATAATTCTTATATCTATCAGCATCTCCAACCGCACCTAATTTCAAAAAACTCTTTCATTATATCAGGATTATTCAATGTACATGAACGAGGCAAGGTGACACCCGATGAATAATCATCAGTTTATGAAATGCAATCAAGTGTCAACCTGCCTCGCTCGCATAGCTAGATTTGATCCTATGCAACAAGAGAGAAGCTTGCTGCCATCCGCCGGCGCGGCAATTTAAGCCGGTGTGTGGCCAACTCGCGCAGCGAGGTGGGACTAAAAACCAGCTGCGGCCAGCTCTAGTCTCAGGTGGTTATGGGCGGATGTTTCGGGAGTATTTAGGGCCAGGGTGCGGCTACAAAACTTCAGTGAACACATGCTAATCAACACTCAAAGCCCTCAAAGGATGCGCTTACCGACATTGTATGTTAATAATAGATAGTACCAACTTAAATTACTACTGGTAATTTGCTCTAAAACTAGAACGTATGTAGTACTGATAGATGCTCGTAATTAATTATACAAACTTACGGGCGACACATGCACTAACTACTTCTCACATGCTGGCATCGGGGCATGCTGGCCAGACGTCGTCATTCTCCTTCCCGGCATTGTAGGCGGCAGCCCATCATGCTTCGATCTCCGTCGAGCTCTCCTCAGCACGGCGTGCGGCCTCTTCTTTCTTGCGGCGGCGTGACTCTCTTTTCTTGACTGCTTTCTGCCTTTTCCGCTCCTTCTGTGCGGCTTTGGCCGCCTCTAGATCCACCGCCCATTCGGCCATGGCAGCATCAAAGTCCACCCACGTACTTGTGCGGCCGCCAGCGGTGATGAACTCGGCGCGGCGGGATGCCATCGCTTCCTTACCATGTGCGCGGTCGCGGGCGGCGAGGAACGCGGCGCGGCGGGATGCCATCGCTTCCTTACCAGTAACTGTGCGCCGCGGTGCCATGAACGACGCTTGGAGAGAGCTCTGGGATGGAGTGGCTGGACAGCCGTACAGTGCGGTGGTTTTTAAGAGCTCAATGACAAACGATGAAGGAATTTTGGCTTCCCATACAATCTTGCTCATTCATTATCGCACAAGGTTCATCTCCGTCACCTCCGGAAACAGTGTGCGCTAAGCCTATTGTGTGTTGCATTATGATTAGCCGGAACCCCAGCCACGTGGATCGCGCGTGTGCACCATAGGATGCGCCACTATCGAAATGCAATCCACGTCCCTCACATCACACCCGTGCAGCTGTAGCTGGATTGGATTTATATGCGCTAAATGCCTAGAAAATGCACATACTCCCCTAAATATGGCAAATGAGCCCGGAAAAGTACCAAATTTGAACACGGTGATTTGCAGGGTGTATGTTCATCGTAAAAAAATTCAAGGGCAAAGAACGAAGAAAATTTGGATTCCCCTTCAATCTTGGTGATTTCCCTCTCGAAAGCATGAAACTTCCTCGGTGATGGTTCGATTTATGAAGGGCGTGCATGACGACATAAGTCAAATCTTCTCAAATTTTTACCAGGGCATGGTGAGGCCATACCATGGCACCATGCCAGGCGTCATGTTTTTCAAGCATTTATTTCATTTTTCTATAGTTGAAAACCCAATAAACAAACGTTTGTGGTTGACTATTGCCACACATTTCATCGAAATATCTGCCCATTCCTTGTAAAAGGCATGAGAATTTACAAAATAGCACGAGCATGGTTTTCCAGACCGTTCTTGTGCACCCTTTCATGCAACAATTGTTTGAACTTGAATTATGCACATTACCTAGAAAATGCACATAATCCCTTAAATATGGTAAATGAACCCGAAAAAGTGCCAAATTTGAACACGGTGATTTGCAAGGTGTATGTTCATCATAGAAAAAAACTCATGGACAAAGGACAAAGGAAATTTGGATTCCCCTTCAATCTTGGTGATTTCCCCCTCGAAACCATGAAACTTCCTCGATGATGGTTCGATTTATGAAAGGCGTGCATGACTACATAAGGCAAACATTCTCAAATTTTTACCAGGGCACGGTGAGGCCATACCATGGCACCACGCTAGGCGTCATGTTTTCCAAGCATGTATTTCATTTTTCTATAGTTGATAACCCAGTAAACGACGCGTTTGTGGTTGACTATTGCCACACATTTCCTTGAAATATCTGCCCATTCCTTGTAAAAGGCATGAGAATTTACTAAATAGCACGAGCATGGTTTTCTAGATCGTTCTTGTGCACCTTTTCATGCACCGGTTGTTCGAATTTGAATTATGTGCAGTAATGCCTAGAAAATGCACATAATCCCCTAAATATGGTAAATGAGCCCAGAAAAATGCCAAATTTGAACACGTTGCATTGGAGGGGGTATGTTGATCGTTGGAAAAAAACTGAATGACAAACTAGGACAAAAATTTGGATTCCCCTTCAATCTTGGTGATTTCCCCCTCGAAACCATGAAACTTCCTCGGTGATGGTTCGATTTATGAAGGGCGTGCATGACGACATAAACCAAACCTCCTTAGCTTTTTACCAGGGCACGGTGAGGCCATACCATGGCACCATGCCAGGCGTCATGTTTCTCAAGCACGTATTTCATTTTTCTATAGATGATAACCCAGTAAACAACGCGTTTGTGGTTCAATATTGCCACACATTCCCTTGAAATCTCTGCCCATTCCTTGTAAAAGGTGTGAGAATTTACTAAATACCACGAGCATGGTTTTCCAGACTGTTCTTGTGCACCTTTTCATGCACTGATTGTTCGAATTTGAATTATGTGGATTAATGCCTAGAAAATGCCCATAATCCCCTAAATATGGTAAATGAGCCCGGAAAAATGCCAAATTTGAACACGTTGCATTGGAGGGGGTTTGTGGATCATAGAAAAAAATTGAATGACAAACTAGGAAGAAAATTTGGATTCTCGGCCCCTTCAATCTTGGTGATTTCCCCTCGAAACCATGAAACTTCCTCGGTGATGGTTCGATTTATGAAGGGCGTGCACGATGACATAAGCCAAACCTTCTCAAATTTTACTAGGGCACGGTGAGACCATACCATGGCACCATGCCAGCCGTCATGTTTTTCAAGCATGTATTTCATTTTTCTACAGTTGAAAAACCAATAAATGACGCGTTTGTGGTTGACTATTACCACACATTTCCATGAAATCTCTGCCCATTCCTTGTAAAAGGCATGAGAATTTACTAAATAGCACGAGCATGGTTTTCCAGACCGTTCTCGTGCACCTTTTCATGCACTGATTGTTTGAATTTGAATTATATGCATTAATGCCTAGAAAATGCACATAATCCCCTAAATATGGTAAATGAACCCGGAAAAGTGCCAAATTTGAACACGGTGATTTGCAGGGTTTATGTTCATCGTAGAAAAAAACTCATGGACAAAGGACAAAGGAAATTTGGATTCCCCTTCAATCTTGGTGATTTACTATCGCATACGATTCATCTCGGTCGCCTCTGCGAACCATGTGTGTTCACCCACACATGCAAAAGAAAAAATAAAACCCTCGCCCACTTCGTCCCGACCCACTCATCGCGGACACCTCCGCAACTCTGCACCTAATCAACTTCTATCGCGGTGGCCACCCTAAGCTCGACGGCTGTCATCGGCGGGCGAAGGTCACGCTCCAAACGGCACGGGATTTCACCCCTACCGCTTGCCACCGCCTATCTGCACCGACTTGCACCGACATTCTAGACTCTGGTCGATTGGGGTTTTCTGCGGGATTGGGCCGGGGATTTTTCTCATGGAGAAGGTAATCAATTTAGCGAAATATTCACTCATCTCTTATCACAGTCCGTCCGTCGCTGTTAATCAACCGGCGGAAATTGCCGTGGATTCATTTTTCTTCTAGCTGATTCGAGGGCTTTCATTCATGTGTCCATAGTGCGAGCACAAATTGGGCAAGTGTGGTCACGGCCAGTCAGAAACGAAGTTCTATCTCACCATTCCGGAAGACTTCAAGGAGCGCTCGGTATGTTTAATCTCACCCTACCACGGTCGGCATGACTTAAATTTGTGAACATATACCGTCTATTGCTACATTTGGATAAAAGGTATGGTGCCACGTGCAGCCTAGATGCCGAAGCCGATTTTTTTCCTATATTAGGCAAATTTATGATGTATTGTTCATTTAGTTACTCTCATATTTGCATCAAATCTTTGTTACATTATCTATTTTTAATTATATATTTTTGTACTTTGCTTTCAGCTATATATTGATTTGTTCTACCAGTTACTCCCATATTTGCATCTTGCTCTGTTATTTCAATATATCTAATTTACTATCTTAATTTTCATTTCAAGCAGTACATCCCTTGCTTTGCAAGAACAGGAGTAGAAGGAAATCTTGGGCTTTACTTTGTTGATGACTCCATGGATGTCATATTGACAACGTACCATGGATTTATAATGACAGTTAGCGTAAAAATTGATAAAGATGGTCACTCCTATTTTGATGAGGACCTTTGGAGAAAAATGTCTAAGTGTTATGAACTGAAAGCTGGCAATAAAATTCTAGTGCGTGCACCACAACCTGGTCTAATTAACATGGATGTTTACTTCCCCAACGTCATCAGCCGATCAAAGTCTGATAGAGGTTAGTGTCCTTTCAACTTTCTCCATGCTGGCATATTACTTAGCAAAATTGGGGTATTTGTTCTGACTAATTGATCACTATTTAAACAACCAATTGTGATTTCATTTTCTGACTCCGTTCCTAGGCAGTAACAAATTCTATTTACCAATTTATGTGCACTATATATTCTTTTGCCATGTTCTGAATAAATAATACCTTTCCACCTTTTAAGCAGGATATGTTGGATGCATAGTTAATGATCTATATGTTACTAAGCGTACCAAATTTCACTGGAAAGACTTGAAGCATGTCATAAAATTTGTTGATAATCTGACAGAGATAGCACAGTGTATGAACGCTGGATTTTGGATGGGATTAATTATACCTATGGTGCACACATTGAACAAGACCAATTGTGTGCACAAAACGCTGGTACAAAGTCTTATTTTTATGTTGATGCTCATAAACTATATATATCTTAAATGATATGTTACAATTGGTTTTTATTCTACATTTCAACAGAAATTGCCCACTGTAGCTGTTCCTGGATCGATTTCCTGGCATGGTCGAATTACACTTGTGCCTGCTAATAACGCCAAAGTGATTGCAAGGTACTGCATTTCCCGCAGAAATGGAACCATTCAAATTAACCAGTTCTCGCTTGTCTTGGCAATGCATCCATATTGAAAAATTGGAGACACTGTTCTACTCATGCTCTACCAAGGCACAGGAGGGTTCTTCCTTTTCATTGACGAGATGCCGAGTCGCCGTGATCAAGCTGCTTCCAGCGGATAGTTGTGGTTGTTGGCCCTCAGCCTCTTAAAATGTGCTAGCTATTACTATGTTAAGTATGTAGATATGGACCATATGGTTGTTGGCCCTCAGCCTCTTAAAATGTGATAGTTGTTACTATGTTAAGTATGTAAATATGGACCATATGGTTGTCAAAACCGTGTTACGAAGATCCTCCTTTTGTTGAACAGTATAACCACTATATATATGTTACTCAAATGTTGTTAGCCAAGTTCTTAAATTTTCATGGAAAGTATTAGTATCGTACACAGTTCATTGAGTTTAAGCGTGTGCCCGGTAGAGCGGTAGAGTAGAGGACTTCCATGTTTTCGACGTGGCGATCAGCACCGATGTCCAGAAGGCATTTGCATATTAATTGTCCATATTGCAAATTCACACACGTGTTAACATAAGGAAACATATGTGTAACTTACTAATCATCACACACGAGTACTCGCAGACGCATCATGTGCGATACTCCTAGCCACCGCAAGCAAGTAGTTTGCATTTTTGAAAGTTTTTTATACACACAGAATCGCACACGAATTAACTGTAGTAACCATCCGTGTTATAATTTCTCATCGCAAACAGTTCATCTGAGTGGGTTATTTGCCGCGTATCACACACATCTTGTTTATACAAATCGTTTGTGTTCTTTTGGCTCATCGCAAATAGTTCATCTATGTGAACTGTATGCCGCATATCACACACATCTTGTTAAGTTGAACCGTTTCTGTTGTGTTCCCTAATCGAAAAAAGTTCATCCGAGTGAACCGTATGTCGTATATCACACACACATTGATTTGGCTAACCGTTTCTGTTGCATTCCCTAATAGCAAACAGTTCATCTGAGTGAACTGTATGCCGTATATCGCACACACCTTGATATGGCTGCCCGTTTCTGTTGTTCTGTCTCATCGCAAACAGTTCATATGGATCAACCGTATGCCCTGGATCGCGCACGCAACTAAAATCTGAACCGTGTTTGATGTCTCCGCCATCGCAAATGTTTAGCATCTTTTTTGACAGTTTTTTTACATCAGCGTTTGTGATTAATGCATCGCACATAGTTTCGTCAAAGGGTCTCTGATCATAGTGTTGCGTTAGCAGTATCCTGCAGTAGTGTAAGCCCCTGATTCAGAAAATGATTGCACAAATTATCATTCGTACTCATACATAATCAACGAAACAACATAATAGCGACATTACATGTCAGCAAGGTTCAGAAAAAAGCAAAATATAAACAGCTACTTGTCGGCGTTGTTGCAGGGCTGGCCTGTTGGTGCTACGATGTTCAAATATGCTCTGCACTGATGCAAAATCCTCTCTCGGAAGGAAGGATCCAGATTTATGTCGGCGACGACCATGTCCTTGAACATTTCATAGGCCTGACCATTCCTCTACTGCTCCATCACAGTAGCTCCAGGCTCAGGGAAAATCCTGTCCACGAAAAAACGCGCGCGTGCAACGCTGCATTGACGGACATGTTCCAAGCGGCCGTAAATAGCAAAGGTATCATCTGTGTGTGCTGCTAGAGCTCTAGCAGGCCCTAAGGAGGTTGCCGCCCTTACCATGGCCAAATCCGCGTGTGTCGCCAAGGCAACATCGGAATCATCAGTGCCGTTAGAATCGGGGCTCCAGGGACCCAAGAGGTTCGAACTCAAGGGTGCGCTCGCTGCTACCGCCCTACACTACCTCGCAACTTCACGGCGACACTCCGGTGAGCACGAGCTAGGGAAGAAGAACAGAGGACACGGCAGTTACCCAGGTTCGGGCTACCTCGCGGTGTAAGACCCTACTCCTGCTTGTCTGAGATTGCTTCGAGCGAGAGGGAGTACAAGCGTTGAGGCCTAATTGCCAAGTGAATCCCCCCTTTTCTATGGTGGCATCGTGCCTCCTTCTTATACTAGCCTTGGTCCTCTTCCCCGAAAACAGATGGCGGGAAGGGCTGCCACAATGGCCAGTTTGAAGGGGGACAAGGCCCTAGCTTATCCTGACTAAAGGTGGACTTCGCCTGCAAAGGCCTCCATCCATGACGCATTGGTGGGCTCGGTGACGACCTCCACCCTGGCGCGCGTGTCGCCTTGGTCTCCTTGCACCGTTCTGGAAACCTTTGGGGATTTTTTTGGGAACTGGCAGCTGGCTTTGCTCCCTGAGCACAAAAGAGGAAAGTCTCCCCATCTGCGCCTGCTGGCACGGCCTCTGGCGCCATTCGTCATCGCGCGCATGACCCACGTGAAGACGCAGGACCGCGCGACCTCGCCGAGACGCTGTTGACCATTCTCCCCCGTGAGGGGCCTCGGGAGGCAGCCTCGGGAAGCCGCCTCGTGAGAGCGCCTCGCGAGGCTCCTAGTAGTGCTTGCTGACGTGTGCCTCACGAGGCGAGGTCCTCGCGAGGGTCTTGCTCGTGAAGTCCAATAGTGAGCCGTGTGCTGGGCTCAAGACATGCGCCACGCACTAGGCCGCAGGCAGACGAGCCTGGGTACCCCAAGTCCCACGGGCCCGACAGTAGCCCCCGAGCCCACGGCGTGCACGTCTCCACCCATTGGAGGGGGCGAAACGGTGCGGGCCCTAACCGATTGTAGGCCAGGCGTGACGTGTGGCGCATGACGGGGCACGAGACGCCCCCACTTTTCCCACGATGCCTCGGCAACGCCCGGACTGACATAAAGCCTGCCCGCGCGCGTCACGGAGCCATCATTGCTCTCCTTGCCTCGCATCTGGCTTCCTACGCCTCCCTCCTCGCACACGACTCCTTGCGATCCAATCCCAAGCGCGGCACCTCCCCACCTTCACTTGTACTCCGCGACGCGCGAATGGCACCCACCGGCAAGAAGGTGAAGCCGACCGCCCCGGTCGCGAGCCCGTATGCCATCGGGGCGGCACTCCTGTGCTCCTCCATCGCCAATGTGGATGACCTGGGTCCGGTGCTCCCGATAGTGGCCAGTGATGAGAATGAAGGGCAAGCAACCAGGATCTGGCCGGGCTCGCGGGCGTGGGCCAGCCTAGGGGCGTCCGCCTACCCCTTCTTCCTCCACAGTGCCTATGCCAGGATGGTCTCACCGTTCTCTGAGGTCTTCTTCACCATCCTTTCTCACTATCGGATCCACACCCTGGATCTCCAAACCAACCCAATCCTCCTTCTGGCCATATTCGCCTTCTATTGCGAGGCCTTTGTGGGCGTGAGGCCCTCGGTGGCGCTTTTTCGCCACTTCTTCAGCATGCGGTTCACCACCCCGGACCAGCGCTCCGCGTGCATCTCCTTCATCGACGTCAAGGGTCCGACCGTCCGCCTGAAGGCCGGGAAGAAGGTGGAAGGCTATCGGCAGCACTGGGTCTTCATGGATGTGTGCCGGAGTAGCCCGCTCCTGATGATTCTGGCGGACTGGCCCGAGCAGAACCCCGGATGGGGGCACGAGAAGCTTACCAACCCAAGGGCGGAGCCACTACTGGACCCGATGGCCCCGCACAGGGCTGCGGGATTATCAGGGCTGATGATCATCAAGGAGTTCATGGGACAACGCATCGCGCCGCTCCAAGCGCGCTCACGGCCTGTGTGGGAGTATACCGGCGCGAGGGACACGATAAGGCTGCACGTCGTCGGCCTGAGGCCCAAGGAGCTGAACGGGGCCCTAGCGGCGCTACTCAGGAACATCCCCGAGGACCCTCCCGAATATGCATCTCTACTATACTGCTACCGGGAGCGGCAAGATTTGATCGCGGTGATGACCACCTTCGACCAGTGGGGGCTCGCGCCGGGCGACCATGATGGGCCCCGCGGAAAACCCTCCACGGTGGTGCTGGACCCCAGCAAGAGCGGCAGCGACGAGGACTCGGAGGAGACCATGGAGGAGGAATATGTTGGCCGAGCGCCACCACGCTCCCACCGTAAGCTCCTTTGTGACTTCGGGGACGATGATGCTCCCTCGAGCAGCCCCCGGTGGCTTGCCCTCAACCCGCCGATGTGGCTAGAGGGACGGGGTCCGCCACCGTGGCTGCGTAGCCGCAGGTTGGCGCTATCCTTGGCGAGGGGGCGGCCGAGCCCCTGCCCGCCAAGACTCCCCAGAGGGCTCCCCAGGTCCTCAAGGAGAGCAACAACGTTGCTGGGCCCGTCGGGGGCCGCCCTGAGGGCCTGAGGGGCAGCACCAGAGCGGCGTAGGACAGCGGCGACGCGTCGGCCTTCGTGGAGAAGAAGAGAAAGTGGGCCGCGACGGACGAGTGAGTATGCGAGCTCGTCCTTATGATGCTCACCTGCAATCATGTCTAGCTCATGCTAATCCCTCGCTTGCACAGGCATCAGGGTGGTGACCAGAAGAGGAAGAAGAAGACGGCCGAGACGAACGAGGCCTTGGCCTTGAAATGGGCGTCAACAGCCGGCCGGAGCCCCAGGTGGCACGGGGGAGCCCCACGCCGCTCTGGTGCCCCAACGGGGCACTCGAGTGCTGGGGAGGTGCTCAGTACTCATTCAGAACCACGAGGGAGACCCACCATCAATGTCGCGATGGATCGGCCACAGGGGCCACTCTCCAGGGGTGGTGGCATGGCAACAGGGAAGGACGAGGCGCCCGAGCCCCCGCTAGCCATTCTCCTTACTGCCGTGGCAAGCGACACGGAGCGTGCCACGGAAGACCCTCTGGCCGACGCGGCAAGCACCCTGGGCATGCAGTGGCAGCCAAAAGCGGGGGGGAGTATAGGAGCCCCCTGCGCCCCAGGCGAACATCATCGTGGCCTCCTCGACCATGGCGACCGCGGCCATCGAGATGCCTGACCCCCGCCGGGCCCTCCCGCTCATGAGCTATATCACCTTGCTTAGGCACGGGGCCCTGACCGATGCTTAGGCCACGCTCAATCGGCTCGGGGCAGACTTTCGGGACGCCGAGGCACGTCTCGCTAAGGAGCGCCTGAGGCTTGTGGCCGGGTGGCACTGGCTTGATGCAGCCACAGAGGTGGGTCAGCGCCAGACTTAAGCTGCCATTGCGAGGCGTGAGAAGGAAGCCGTCAAGGGGAAGGCGGCTTGTGAGGGTGCGCTCGCCGAGGCTAAGGCGGCCACCAAGCGCCGCGAGGAGGCGGATGCTGGCTTGAAGGCGCTCCAGGACGAACGGGTTGCGCACACACAGCAGCTCCAGCTGCGGGAAGATGACCTCAAAGTCTACAAAGCGAAGCTCGCGGCCTGTGAGTCGGACCTGATGAAGGTGACGACCGAGTAGGCCACGGAATGCGAGCGTCTAGAGGCGTTGAGGCACCAGGTAACCGACGCTTAGGAGGCCCATGCCAAGCACGTCTCCGAGGCCAATGCCCACCTGGAGGCCAAGGAGAAGAAGGTCCAAGCGGACGCCGACGCGAAGGTAGCCACTGAGTGCTCAAGGCTCGCCGGAGAACATAGCAAGGAACTTCAGCTGCAGAAGGGCGCCTTCGAGGCGGAGTGTGCGAAGTTCCAACAAGAGATCACTGAGCTCAAGGCGGCACTTGGCGCGGACCGGGGTCGGCAACCCGAATGCCCCTCGGCGCTCTCCTCCCTCGATCTCCAAGCCCGCGACGCCCTGCGCTCCATCTACAGGGAGAAGCTCGAGACTCCTCTCATGTCTTGCAATGCCAATTACGCAGAATTCTCCTCCAAGCTTGTGGAATAGCTCAAGGACGGGGCCTGGAAGGTGGACGACATCCTCGAGGAAGAGTGTCGCGATCTCTTCTCCTTGGCGGCGATCCGCGTCTTCAGCCATCTTCTCCGTGGCGAGCCCGGCTTCGACTTCGGCAAGTTGATAGGTCCTGTTCCCGAAGAATTCTGCAACGGCCACCCGGAGGCCGTGGAGGGCCATGTGGATGCGCTGCTTGGGAAGTTCTTCTACAGCAGCAGCGAGGGCTCTAGCGAGGCTGTGGCGGACGACAACAACAGAGGCGGCGACGCTTCTTCTTAAGCATCCCTTTAATCAACCTGCAATAGACTGAAGCTGCCTCGCAGAGGCATGAAACAATGCCTTTATTTATTTGAACAACTGGTGCTTGTAATGAATGCTTGTGATCTCATGGGGCTTCCTTTCCGTGCTTGTTTTTCCCTTTTGCTTGCCCACGTGCTCTACGTCGGCAGGGCCCAGCCCCGTGTGGACCTCAGCCGTCGCTGGGATGTCAGGTCGCAATGCCTGGACAAGGCCAGGAGGTGAGGGGCTCTAGGAGCTAGTGAAGGCTCCTGAGACGTGATGCTCAGGAGTCCCCACTTGACGCACAAGCGACCCACGCGAGGGAAAACGTTAGCACCGACGAGGCTGCCCCCGGAGGTGTCCAGACTTGGCTCCTTGCAGCGCCGGTGGTTCATTGCTTGCAGGGCGCGCCTCGTGAGACTTCCTGGTTGATCCGCCCCTGAGGGGAAACCTGAGTACAAAAATCCCCCAGCCATGGGATGGTCAGGAGAAGAGCCACGAGGGTGCGGCGATCTCAATGGTGGCGAGGCCCCGAACACAGAGTTAAGCAACCAACGAAAACTCATTAATGCATAACCAGATTCGCTACATGACCAAAAGGGTGAGGGGGCTGCAGGGACGGACCCTAGGCAGATTGAGGATGATGCAGCCCGCGGGGCGCCCTCAATTTGAACAAACAAAAAAGCCACCATGCAACATGCTGCTTTAGGAGCGTCGAGTTGCTTGATGAAGCATGCCGTAGAGGTTTGCCCTACAGCGGCCCTGGGCGCTGCCACCAGCCTTTGCTGGCTTTGTTTCGGGGCAGTCTTTGGGGAGCAGCTGGTTCTTCTTCGTGGGGGCGGCCCCGGGAGGCCCGACGACACCCTCGCCATCAGAATTCTCGGTGGCGGTGGCCCGGTAAGCATGCTCGAGGGAGCAGGCCGCGTCCTTCTCATCACAGGAGATAGTGATGATGCCACTGTAGCCAGGCATCTTGAGGATGTTGTAGCCGTGGTGAGTCGCTGCCATGAACTTGGCGAGTGCGGGGTACCCCAAGATGGCGTTGTACGGGAGGTCGATGTGGGCCACGTCAAAGTCGTTGAGCTCGGTGTGGTAGTTGTCGCGGGTGCCGAAGGTGACGGGGAGGTGCACTTGCCCCAGGGGGATGGTAGACCCATCTGTTACCCCAGAAAAGGGCCTAGTCAGCATTAGCTGATCGTAGGACACTTGGAGCGTCTCGAAGGTCCCGATGGAGATCACGTTGAGGCCGACGCCTCCATCGATGAGGGTCTTGGTGACTGCAACATTGCTGATGGTAGGGGTGCAAAACACAGGGAGCGCGCCGGCAGCGGCCATCCACTTAAGGTGGTCCTTGGAGTTGAAGGTAATGCCGTACTGCGACCACTTGAGGGGCCCCGTAGCCTCAGGCCTTGGGAGGGCGGCATTCACCTGACAGGAGAACTGCTTAAAGAGGCGGTTGGACGCGGGGGCCTAGGCTCCCCCGAGGATGCAAGCTACCGCACGAGGCTCTTGGTAGCCCCCAGCCCCCTCATCATGTTGATTGACATCATTCCTCCTGGGCGGCGGCGGTAGCGGCGGAAGGGCAGCATTGGCCTGAGGGTGCCCCTCGCGAGGTTGGTCGCACTAGCTGCCCTCACGAGGCTGATCGCTCTAGGCGCCCTCGCGGGGCTGGTCGCACCAGCCCTGGCGTGGGTTGCCGTTGCGGTTGACCCATCGGCCGCCTCCACGGTCGGCGTCATGGTCGTTGCGGTCCAGTCGACAGCCCTAGCGCTCGTCGCGGAGTGACTTGAGCTCCTGGCAGTCCTTGGTGTTGTGGGTGCGCACGTTGTGGTAGACGCAGAATGAGTGATTGTCCTTCTCGGGCTCATCGCGGTCGCGGCCGCGCTTCTGCTCGGGCTCCACCACCAACACACCAGGGCCCTTGCGCTTGACCTCCTTGACCTTGGTCTTGTTGTCGTCGGGCGCGGCATTGGGGTCATTGTGGATGAAAAGGCGGCCCTCTTCGGCCTTGGTGCATTTGTCGGCGATGTTGAATAGTTCCAGCGCTGAGCTCAAATTATCGTTGATGGCGAGCTTCTCGCACATCCTGATGTCCGTGACGCCGTTGGAGAACGCCAAAATGATAGCCTCATCCGAGGCGCGCGGGATCTTGTGGCGCACCTGGCTGAACCGCTAGATGTACTTGCGGAGGGTCTCTCCAGGGCACTGCTTCACGCGTCGCGGGTCGTTGATGGTGAGGGCGTGATCGTGCGTGCCCTTGAAGTTAGCGATGAACTGCTCGCAGAGCTTGCTCCATGAAGAGATTGACTCCTCGGGCAGGTTTATGAGCCAAGAGCGCGCGCCATGCTTGAGGGCCATGGGGAACCAGTTCGCCATGACCTTGAGGTCGCCATTCACCGCCTTGATGCTCGACGCATAGAGCTGGATGAACTCCGTGGGGTCGGGGATGCCGTCGTAGCACGGGGGCAGCTCTGGTTTGAACTTGACGGGCTAGACCACCCAGCACAACTTGCGAGTTAATGCCCGGTAGCCCACACTGCTAGAAAGGACGCCGCGCGTGAGGGCGGCCCGGTTCTGCTGCCCGGCCGCCGCGACCTCTTGGACGATCCGGTCTTGGCGCTGGCGTTGTTGCTCAGGGAGCACACGCGCGTCCGACGGCGCGCGGTGGACGATCTGGCAGCTGCCTTCATCCCTGACCGGCGCATGTGCTCTGCGAGGCAGGTCACGCAGGCGTGCATCACGCCGGGGCTCGGCGAGGTCGCTGCGCAGGGGAGGGGGCAGAGGCGCGCCATGTGCCATGTCCCAAATGCGAGATGGCGGGGGGCGGAGCGAGTGAGACGGTGCCGGGGCCTCTCCGGCGGTGTTAACGAGCTTGGTAATGTGGCCCAGCCAGGCGTCATAGCCGGCGTCGGCCAGGCGGTAGCGGAGCAGTTCACGCGCCATGAGCAGCAGGGCCTGTGCGTTCATCGGCCCACAGCGGGCGTGGGAGGAAGATGTTGTAGCAGTGTGGCCGTCCTGCTGCATGGAGGAGTCCTGCTTCTCACGAGCGGCAAGGTTGGTGGCGGCGGCACCCGCAGCTCTGGTAGAGTGGTGGCGGCCGTCGTGGCCCACAGGTGCCGTCTAGGCAACGCGAGCCGCCCGGCGCTCGGCACGCACACGGCGAGCATCAGCCATGGAGTTGGCGAAGCGGAAGTCAGAGCGGAGCGGAAGAATGGTGGGGCACCCCTACCTGGCGCGCCAAATGTCGGAATCGGGGCTTCGGGGACCCAAGAGGTTCGAACTCTGGGGTGCGCTCACTGCTACCGCCCTACACTACCTCTCAACTTCAAGGTGACGCTCCGGCGAGCATGAGCTAGGGAAGAAGAATAGAGGACACGATAGTTACCCAGGTTCGGGCCACCTCGCGGTGTAAGACCCTACTCCTGCTTGTCCGAGATTGCTTCGAGCGAGAGAGAGTACAAGCGCTGAGGCCTAATTGCCAAGTGAATCCCCCCCTTTTTTTCTACGGTGGCACCGTGCCTCCTTATTATACTAGCCTTGGTCCTCTTCCCCAAAAACACATGGCGGGAAGGGTTGCCACAATGGCCAAATTGAAGGGGGCAAGGCCGCAGCTAATCCTGACTAAAGGTGGTCTTCGCGTGCAAAGGCCTCCATCCATGATGAGTTGGTGGGCTCGGTGACGACCTCCGCCCTGGCGCGCCCGTCGCCTTGGTCTCCTTGCACCGTTCTTGAAACCTTTGGGGATTTCTTTGGGAACTGGCGGCTAGTGTAACACCCTGGATTTTGCCCATTTTCTTTTTCTTTTGATTTTGGTCCGGATTCGCTTTTTGTGGCTTAGTAGTCTTGCAACCTGGAGGGATCACCCTTCATTCTTCTTCCCGAGTGGCTTGCCAACCTCAAAACCCTCCCAAGACCATGTCATTTCCATCTTGGACCAACTCCCAATATTCTTTTTCTTGGGAATATTCCTTTTTCTATTAAAGGAATAACTCTGTTTGCCCTGAGTTGTGAAGCAACTCATATTTCTATCATTCCCAAAATTCTCAAATAATTCCCACAAATCCTTTGGGACATATCTTATACAGATATGTCAAAATATTCCTTGCCATACCCAAAAATATTTCACAAATATTCCTTTTCCGATTCTGCCCTATCTGTCAGATTGAGAAGCAAGTACCCTTTATATTTGCTTGCTTGCTCTCAAACTTTTTGTGAACTCTTTCTTGCCCATATCATTGCCACATGCCAAAATTCAACTTTATTTGGGTAATAAATCTCCTTTGGCTAATTTCCAAAGTTTCTGGTCAACTAGAACCTTTGTGAAGCAAGTACCAGCCAGGAGTATCCAAATGAGTTGAAATTTTGCAAGCATCTTTATATGCTCGAATCATGACTCTCCACCAAATTTCAACCCTATCCAAGCATCTATGAGAGAACAGCATCAAATCTTGGTTTCTGGTCATATTTTCCTGTTGTGAAGCAACTATATTTTATATTGCTTCATAATTGCTGAAAATTTACTAGAGCCTTCTCCTACCCATATTATCACCTCTCCACCAAATTTGGGCTCATTTCATTTCACCAGTAATTTCCTAGAATTTTTCAAAGATTCTGTCCATTTGGAAGCTGTGTGAAGGAAGTACCATTTTGGTTTATCCAAATGGTATGAAATTTATACAGTACCTTCATATGCCCATATCAATCATCTCCTCCAAATTTCATCCCAATCCCATGTGATATGTGAGTGCTACTTCAAGATTGGCAAATCTGGTCAGTGAGGCCCTTTGAACAGCAAGTGCTATGTATCTTCATCCAATTGAGCTGCAAATCTGCAGACATGATCATCTTAGCATTTTATCACCCCATGTCAAATATCAGAGTCTAGATCCTGCTTGATCTCCCCCAGCCCACTCCAAACACCTTGCTGTTCTGGATAGACCTACTATCTGTGGTCACCTCAAGCCTCTCTGTGCCTGTCTCTTTCCTCCTCGACCTCTTCCTACGAGTGACCGACCGAGTTGACATGTTGGAGTTGACTTGGACGCGTGGCAAGGCCAAGTTCACGTGGTAACCGCCGCCCTGGCGAGCAGTGGTCATGAGCTGCGTCGTTTCTTGTCGGGGCCCCTCTCCTCCTTGTCGTTCCCGCGCGAACGATCATGTCCAACAGAGCCCTCTCGCCGTCCTCTTCTCCCTGAACCCCTCTCCACCTCTTACGTCCCCTCCATCGAGCAGAACCGCCGCGCCCGCACCTTGTCTTCTCTGCCGCCGCCATGTCCCATCGCCTGCGAGCTCGCGAGTTTTCCCGAGCTCTCCTGACCACACCCGAGTCTTCTCCGCCCTTCCCCGACCTCCCTAGAACCCCCTCCTCTCCTCTGGGCGAGCTCCCGAAGCTCCGGGAAGCTGGGGTACACGCCACCGTGGCAATGGCCGGCCCTCCTCGCCGCTCGCCTATATATAGGCTGCCCCGAGCCTTCCCGAGCTCACCACCAGCTCCACCTCGTTCCCCTACGCCTCCCCGTCCTCTCCCCGGAGCTCAAGCTGCCCTCCTTGCCTCTATTAACCGCCATGGACGCCGCCCTCCTCTGGCTCAAATTTGAGATAGACCGACCCCTCCTCTCCTCCCTGACCTCTCCACAAGGTCCCCCACTCACCGGCGATCCTCCCCACCACCGCATCACGCCGCCGGAGCCCCTGTGGCCGCCGCTGCCTAGGTCCGGCTGCTGCTGCCGAGCCTTTGTTGCCTGCTGCCGCGGTCCCTCCTCTCTTCCCCGGCGCCGACCCTTCCTCTGGATGAGCTCGGCGCAGCCGCCCGAGTCCGCCGGTGCCTTCCGCTCGACCGAAGACGGCCTGAGCTGCCCAGACCACCGCCGGCGCCGCCCCTCCCCTGCCCCTCCTCTGCTTCGGTCGGGCCAGCGCGAGGAGGAAGGAGACGACTAGGCCAGGCGGGCCCCACCACCCAGCAGACCCCACCCGTCAGCCACAAGGCGGAGTCAACGCCCGGGCCCGCGTGGATAAGTGGAGGCGTAAACTCGGGTTTACGTTTTCACTTTCTGAAAGCGTACTTTGGTGCTTCTTCGGGCCCAAATGCGTTTTCTCTTCTGGAACGTGTACCTTTCAGAAATGCGCGATCTGTTTTTCTGCTGAGGACCCGTTTGTGAAGATTTTATTTACACACAGATCCCTGGCAGAAAAACTATCACAACTTTTTAACCGAGACTCCGATCGAGGTGAATCCAACGCCCACGTCTTCGTCTTGTCGAGCCCGTTCTGATGGAGTAATTTTCATAATGTTTACACACAGTGGAAATGACCATTTTGCCCTTGTCCGTAAACAGCCTTCTCCGAGAGAGAACTGTTTTCGGCGATCGTTTTCGTGGACTCTCCGCACTCCTTCCCGATGGTTCCTTCATCTCCAGGCAAGCCACAACTCTCATCTGCGTCATCGCATTGCAATATCATAGTTTAACTAATTACTTTAACAACACGTATGAGCATCTGTGAGATGAATTGGATTATACAATGCTTGAGTTGATTCTCGGATAGGTGACTACTATGTTGAGTACCGGATTATTAGTGACTAGTAGTTTACCCACTTGTTGATACTATGATGTTGAGATCACTGTCTATGATTATTTTGGAGTTCATCCGGCAGTTCGTAGAGATGAATTAGTAGCAGTGGCTTAAGCATACTGGTTATCGGAGTGTCAGCCATGACGGAAATATTATTCGAGGATTAGATATTTCATGGTTGATCTTGAGTCACCTGTCCGGACTTATCCGTGCAGCCACATTTGCCGGTATGGGACGGCCTTGACTTGGTCTGATCGCGTGCTCTTTCACCGGTACCGCCCGACAGGGAAGGTTATGCTTGCGCGCTACCCTGGCCCGGTAGGCAGCGATAACCTTGTGAGCCCAGTTGAGTTTTGTGCCGGCGTCCCCGTTTGGGACAGTATAGTTTGGCCACGACGGTGGCAAGTGTCATGAGGTGACAAGGGGCCACCCAAGGCTTGACTCCGAGGGAGTGCGATTGCCGGTGGTACGATGGGAGAGTCACGGGTCAGGCAGGTTTCGTTGGAGCAACACTGGTCCACCCGAATGGGATCACGAGGTCAGTGCTCCATAGTGTGGGTAAAGTGCGCAACCTCTGCAGAGTGTAAAATCTATTCGAATAGCCGTGTCCACGGTATTGGACAGTCCGACCAGACCTCACTAGGTGGTCAACCATGGTAGTGATGATAATGATGGAAGAACTCATCGTATGATCAGAAGTACTCGGTGGTTCATGAGTATTCTGAGGGTTGTGAGACAACCCGGAGGAGAGTAAGTTTGTCAGACTTGTCGTGCAGATGGAATCAGGTATTTGATATGTTAGCCATGGGATGGCTGTGAGTTGAGTGGTCGGATGACCACATGCTTGGGGATTGGACTTGGTATAGGTTCGGATTGGAGCCTGAGATTATTTGAAGTATGGATTTAATACGCTTTACCTTACTGCAGTCATTTCAGTAGCTACCTTGCTAGATAACCATGCTGGTTAATTTTGGATTGCTATGATGTTGTCTTGCTTTAATGCTGATGATTGCTATGGGCTTGCGAGTACATTCAAAGTACTCACCTGGCATGTCATGCCAGTTTGCAGGTCATGCCGTGAATGCTTGCTTGCCGAGGATCCTGTGCTTGCAATCTAGGATACGCGTTCTAGCCAGAGTCCCTGTGGAGTGGAGTCCATCACCGTCGTCGTTGTTCCGCTGCCGAGAGAGAGTTACTCCGCTGTTAGCATAGAGCTACCCCGGGCAGGCATAGTGTTGCCGTGCCGATGTAATCCTTGTACCGTTGTAACCATATCTATTGCAATAAAGAGCTAATTTGTTCTATGCCAACAGTGCCGTATTCCAGAAGACTCGTTCTTGGGCTGGAATACGGGGCATTCCGGTTTACTCTGAGCCAGGGTGCCACAGAAGTTGGTATCAGAGCAGGTCTGGCTATAGGACGCGCGATCTAGGTGCGAGCGTTAGTAACCGGTAGTATAGGATCCAGTCGGTTTGCTGCACTTGTTTGTTGCATTTGCTTGTGCATAGCATGCATATAGAATATTTATCTTATCACTAACGATGGATCTGGTGAGTGTAGGTGGCATCGGTTTCGATTCCCTACCAGCGCTCTCCAGTTTGCATATTTGTTCCTTGGTGTGGTGTCATCTCCGTCCCAGTGGAGTGATGCCAGGGTGCTTAGGGGTGTCGATCACTAGCAAGATTGATGCACCAGTACCCCACCAATATATTCTCTTCAGTCACCCTATCGTTTCGGTGATAGACAAGTTCTATCCCGGATCGTGCCATTCCACTAGCCGTTTCGGTAACCCTTACTGATCCTTGTTATCAGAAAAGGGCAATGCCTGCAAGCTTTTCTTTCCACTATTAACTCATTCTGCCACCTATCCTTTGGACGTGTACGGTTTTCTTCCGTACACTTGATGATGATGTGGTCGTAACTTCTATGTTCCGACCCCTGACCACCAAGTTCGTCCTCGCCACCGGTTCCATCCGTGTTAAGCTCGTGTTTGGTGTAGCCTTGTTTACACCAATTTTCTTCCACACATTGATTCACTTTCGTGCACATCGCCACAACATGTTAGACCGTAATACCGGAGTTCTTGCGAGATTTGTGTGCTTAAGTAGGAATGCATATTATTGCTGTGAATAGCTGTAGAATGTGATATTGCTTGTGTGTGTGTGATCTTGCTTGTTTTGTGTGCTTTTGTTTAGTCGTTTCTTTTGTTTCTTTATTTGGGCCCTTGGTGTTACCTTATTTTCCCCTTAAGGAAGTTGCTCACCGACCCTGAACCCAAAGAGTCAGTGAAGAGACAGCCATTTGGAAGCTCAGCCTAGCAATATGGAATTTCTCGCTGACTGCCTGATATTGGGAATATTTGGTCTGAATATAAATGATATCCTGACTGGATTGGTTATCAGCACCAAGTATACATCAGTGCAACTTTCACAGCAGCAATGATCAACTCAGCAAAAGGCAAATTGTGTACATGATCCACAGTGCATTCCGTGCCAAAGGTATGATTCATATATGCAAGGTTTGAGTCTGCTATGAGTACAATTTGAACCTGCTATGTCCTGGAAGCAAGCCAGAATGTGCTATGAACTTAGTGTTCAGCAAGAAGGATAGCCAAATACCCTGTTGCATACAACAAGTAACCGGGGAAGCTTACAACGCAAGATGCTTGCGTCTTCCTCGATACGACACATGGGCATCTTCCTATGCAAGCATATGACAATGCATCTTCAGGGTCAGATCCGCAATAGTTGGTCCAAAGGCAAAAATCAGTTAGGACACAAGCTTTTCTCGAGAATCAAGTGGCCAGCTACACATGTTTCCATAGATATGGTGGACATGCTACCAAGGTCATATGGGTTACTCATACAATGATGCCAACCCGGTGAGGATCTGACTATTGCATGAGCTATGTAAGAAGAAGAGAACGCCAGTTATACACTTCAGTGTGATGACCAACAACCTATGGAGCAAGCTGACCATCTGATATATTGCTCTGTGTTATTCCAGTATGATCAAATTATTATGCTCGTACCTGTATGCATAATAGTGAGCTGTATGGGACGCGGATGAACCCTTGCCCATCTTTCTTTGGTAACGGCACCACGCCTGTGTTCTGAGCTGTTTCCGGCCGTCCGGGGTGGATGCCGATTTTTTTTTCTCTTGTCAACAACTGGCCCGTGTTCTGAGCTGCTTTTCGGCCGTCTCGGGCAGTTGTTGAATTTCTCTTCGTAGCAATGACCCTATGCTCTGAGCTGTTTTTCAGCCGTCTTAGGGAGTTGCTACTTTCTTCTTATCGACACCGTCTCATGCTCTGAGCTGCTTTTCAGCCGTCTTGAGTCGGGGTTGAGTTATTCCAGTAATGTCCCAGATCTGAGTTGTAAAAACCATTCTGGTGGCTACTGGTTTATTTGCCTATTTTATCCAAGGGTTCAGACGATTGTTACCCTACAGCTACAACTTGTAAAGTAATATGCCTGCCGGAATATTGCACCTGATAACACCTATGGTCACACGGAGAATCAAGAGCATATTAGGCCAAGTTCTTTCAGCAAAGGATCCAAGCAAAGAGAACTATAATAAAAGAGCAAGGTTGTCCAAACAGGTATGGTAATGGTACAAATACACCGGATAGTCTGGCTCGATACTAGTCACCATGGGTACACACCCACGGGGTCTATCCCATTTGCAAGGACCCCATATCGAGACAACCCGCCCAGCCAACCAGATATGCTCAGAATTGTCAGAAGAGGGCAACCAAGCTAGTCAGGTCAGCCGAAAGAATAACTCAGCAGTTCAAATTCAGCAACCATGTTAAAGCATTACACGGCCTACCATCCACATAGAAATACCGATAGACTGTGTGGTCAGAAGGATGAACAACAGTCTCGAAGTATGTGTCCTCATGGATGGGAATCAGTTAAAGACTAACCTGCCATGAACAAGATTTTGCTGCCAGGACCACTGTCAGTCAAGTCTATGGATAATATCACTATAAGACTGTACACCTTTATGCTGGTCACGACAGGTGACAATCAAATATTTGGTAAAAGCGTTACACCCAAGACAGTAAAGATACCCAAGATGACTCAGCAATCCGTGCGAGATGACAGATTCCGCCAGGAGAATGGTACGATTTACAATATTATTTTTGAGCCTGGAGGACACACATCCATTTGAAGTCACCCACTAAAATGAGTAAAAGATTTCGTGTCCACCAAGAGAACCTGTTCACAACTCAGTGAACAATCGTTCATATTGGACCTCGTCACGACACATCCATGAGGAATCACCCTCGGACTTACGAGCATGGCACATTGTTTGGTCAGGATAATTTATTGCCCCAGATAGGTCAGTAGACACAAAAGGATTGGAGTCAGAGTAGCATATGAGGTTAGATTTGCCAGAAAAAAGATCCAGCGAAGCAACCCACCCCGAAGCAAGGCAGTCAGACATATGAAATTCAGTGGGAACATTATACAAAGGTAAAAAGGAAGCCTGAGTTGGAAACAGTTTCCTCAAGTGGAAATATTCATGTCTGATCCCTGAGCAACCAAATGTCGAGGACGAGATTTCTTTAAGGGGGGTAGGTTTGTAACACCCTGGATTTTGCCCATTTTCTTTTTCTTTTGATTTTGGTCCGGATTCGCTTTTTGTGGCTTAGTAGTCTTGCAACCTGGAGGGATCACCCTTCATTCTTCTTCCCGAGTGGCTTGCCAACCTCAAAACCCTCCCAAGACCATGTCATTTCCATCTTGGACCAACTCCCAATATTCTTTTTCTTGGGAATATTCCTTTTTCTATTAAAGGAATAACTCTGTTTGCCCTGAGTTGTGAAGCAACTCATATTTCTATCATTCCCAAAATTCTCAAATAATTCCCACAAATCCTTTGGGACATATCTTATACAGATATGTCAAAATATTCCTTGCCATACCCAAAAATATTTCACAAATATTCCTTTTTCGATTCTGCCCTATCTGTCAGATTGAGAAGCAAGTACCCTTTATATTTGCTTGCTTGCTCTCAAACTTTTTGTGAACTCTTTCTTGCCCATATCATTGCCACATGCCAAAATTCAACTTTATTTGGGTAATAAATCTCCTTTGGCTAATTTCCAAAGTTTCTGGTCAACTAGAACCTTTGTGAAGCAAGTACCAGCCAGGAGTATCCAAATGAGTTGAAATTTTGCAAGCATCTTTATATGCTCGAATCATGACTCTCCACCAAATTTCAACCCTATCCAAGCATCTATGAGAGAACAGCATCAAATCTTGGTTTCTGGTCATATTTTCCTGTTGTGAAGCAACTATATTTTATATTGCTTCATAATTGCTGAAAATTTACCAGAGCCTTCTCCTACCCATATTATCACCTCTCCACCAAATTTGGGCTCATTTCATTTCACCAGTAATTTCCTAGAATTTTTCAAAGATTCTGTCCATTTGGAAGCTGTGTGAAGGAAGTACCATTTTGGTTTATCCGTGAACCCCTCTCCCCCTCTCACGTCCCCTCCATCGAGCAGAACCGCCGCGCCCGCACCTTGTCTTCTCTGCCGCCGCCATGTCCCATCGCCTGCGAGCTCGCGAGTTTTCCCGAGCTCTCCTGACCACACCCGAGTCTTCTCCGCCCTTCCCCGACCTGCCTAGAACCCCCTCCTCTCCTCTGGGTGAGCTCCCGAAGCTCCGGGAAGCCGGGGTACGCGCCACCGTGGCAATGGCCGGCCCTCCTCGCCGCTCGCCTATATATAGGCTGCCCCGAGCCTTCCCGAGCTCACCACCAGCTCCACCTCAATCCCCTACGCCTCCCCGTCCTCTCCCCGGAGCTCAAGCCGCCCTCCTTGCCTCTATTGACCGCCATGGACGCCGCCCTCCTCTGGCTCAAATTTGAGCTAGACCGACCCCTCCTCTCCTCCCTGACCTCTCCACAAGGTCCCCCACTCACCGGCGATCCTCCCCACCACCGCATCACGCCGCCGGAGCCCCTGTGGCCGCCGCTGCCTAGGTCCGGCCGCTGCTGCCGAGCCTCTGTTGCCTGCTGCCGCGGTCCCTCCTCTCTACCCCGGCGCCGACCCTTCCTCTGGATGAGCTCGGCACAGCCGCCCGAGTCCGCCGGTGCCTTCCGCTCGACCGAAGACGGCCTGAGCTGCCCAGACCACCGCCGGCGCCGCCCCTCCCCTGCCCCTCCTCTGCTTCGGTCGGGCCAGCGCGAGGAGGAAGGAGATGACTAGGCCAGGCGGGCCCCACCACCCAGCGGACCCCACCCGTCAGCCACAAGGCGGAGTCAACGCCCGGGCCCGCGTGGATAAGTGGAGGCGTAAACTCGGGTTTACGTTTTCACTTTCTGAAAGCGTACTTTGGTGCTTCTTCGGGCCCAAATGCGTTTTCTCTTCTGGAACGTGTAACTTTCAGAAATGCGCGATCTGTTTTTCTGCTGAGGACCCGTTTGTGAAGATTTTATTTACAGACAGGTCCCTGGCAGAAAAACTATCACAACTTTTTAACCGAGACTCCGATCGAGGTGAATCCAACGCCCACGTCTTCGTCTCGTCGAGCCCGTTCTGATGGAGTCATTTTCATAATGTTTACACACAGTAGAAATGACCATTTTGCCCTTGTCCGTAAACAGCCTTCTCCGAGAGAGAACTGTTTCCGGCGATCGTTTCCGCGGACTCTCCGCACTCCTTCCTGATGGTTCCTTCATCTCCAGGCAAGCCACAACTCTCATCTGCGTCATCGCATTGCAATATCATAGTTTAACTAATTACTTTAACAACACGTATGAGCATCTATGAGATGAATTGGATTATACAATGCTTGAGTTGATTCTCGGATAGGTGACTACTATGTTGAGTACCGGATTATTAGTGACTAGTAGTTTACCCACTTGTTGATACTATGATGTTGAGATCACTGTCTATGATTATTTTGGAGTTCATCCGGCAGTTCATAGAGATGAATTAGTAGCAGTGGCTTAAGCATACTGGTTATCGGAGTGTCAGCCATGACGGAAATATTATTCGGGGATTAGATATTTCATGGTTGATCTTGAGTCACCTGTCCGGACTTATCCGTGCAGCCACATTTGCCGGTATGGGACGGCCTTGACTTGGTCTGATCGCGTGCTCTTTCACCGATACCGCCCGACAGGGAAGGTTATGTGTGCGCGCTACCCTGGCCCGGTAGGCGGCGATAACCTTGTGAGCCCAGTTGAGTTTTGTGCCGGCGTCCCCGTTTGGGACAGTATAGTTTGGCCACGACGGTGGCAAGTGTCACGAGGTGACAAGGGGCCACCCAAGGCTTGACTCCGAGGGAGTGCGATTGCCGGTGGTACGATGGGAGAGTCACGGGTCAGGCAGGTTTCGTTGGAGCAACACTGGTCCACCCGAATGGGATCACGAGGTCAGTGCTCCATAGTGTGGGTAAAGTGCGCAACCTCTGCAGAGTGTAAAATCTATTCGAATAGCCGTGTCCACGGTATTGGACAGTCCGACCAGACCTCACTAGGTGGTCAACCATGGTAGTGATGATAATGATGGAAGAACTCATCGTATGATCAGAAGTACTCGGTGGTTCATGAGTATTCCGAGGGTTGTGAGACAACCCAGAGGAGAGTAAGTTTGTCAGACTTGTCGTGCAGATGGAATCAGGTATTTGATATGTTAGCCATGGGATGGCTGTGAGTTGAGTGGTCGGATGACCACATGCTTGGGGATTGGACTTGGTATAGGTTCGGATTGGAGCCTGAGATTATTTGAAGTATGGATTTAATACGCTTTACCTTACTGCAGTCATTTCAGTAGCTACCTTGCTAGATAACCATGCTGGTTAATTTTGGATTGCTATGATGTTGTCTTGCTTTAATGCTGATGATTGCTGTGAGCTTGCGAGTACATTCAAAGTACTCACCTGGCGTGTCATGCCAGTTTGCATGTCATGCCGTGAATGCTTGCTTGCCGAGGATCCTGTGCTTGCGATCTAGGATAAGCGTTCTAGCCAGAGTCTCTGTGGAGTGGAGTCCATCACCGTCGTCGCTGTTCCGCTGCCGAGAGAGAGTTACTCCGCTGTTAGCATAGAGCTACCCCGGGCAGGCATAGTGTTGCCGTGCCGATGTAATCCTTGTACCGTTGTAACCATATCTATTGCAATAAAGAGCTGATTTGTTCTATGCCAACAGTGCCGTATTCCAGAAGACTCGTTCTTGGGCTGGAATACGGGGCGTTCCGGTTTACTCTGAGCCGGGGTGCCACAGCTAGCTTTGCTCCCTTAGCACGAAAGAGGAAAGCCTCCCCATCTGCGCCTGCTGGCACGGCCTCCGACGCCGTTCATCGTTGCACGCGTCACCCACATTAAGACGCAGGACCGTGCAACCCCGCCGAGCCGCTCTTGACAGTTCTCCCCCATGAGGGGTCTCGGGAGGCAGCCTCGGGATGCCGCCTCGCGGGAGGGCCTCGCGAGGCTCCTGGTAGCGCTTGTTGACGTGTGCCTCGCGAGGCGAGGGCCTCGCGAGGGTCTTGCTCGTGAAGTCCAATAGTGGGTTGTGTGCTTGGCCCAGGACATGCGCCGCGCTCTGGGCCACAGTCAGACGAGCCTGGGTACCTCCAGTCCCATGGGCCCGACAAGTGCGTGCCGCACTGGTCGCGTACTCAACCGTGCGTTCCGCGTACAGAACCGCACGTGCCCCCAACAGATCTGTTGTAACTGCCAACTCTTTCGCGCTTGCCGCCAAGGCCGCCACACCCTCATCAGCATGTACCACCGCCGCCGCGGGCTCCTACGCGCGTATGAGCTGTGTCACCGCCGTGCCTTCCGCGATGGTGAGGGTGGTTCGAGTTTGTGAGGACTATGTAATGTGGAGGATTTTGTGGAAGTGAGGACAGAGGGGACAAGAAGGCCAGATTTGGGGGCTGCGAGAGAAAAGATACGATAGAGAGCGAAGAGAGGATATTTATTGTGTCCCTAACTGTTGCAGAAAGTTGCTACAGTTGTTTCGTGTGTGATTATGTGTGTAGAAAAAACTTTGAAAATCCAAACGAGTTGTTTGCGATGGCTAGGAGCATCGCACATGATGCGTGGTGCGAGTACTCATGAGTGATGATTTGTAAGTTAGACATGTGTTTCCTTATGTTAACACGTGTGTGATAACACATGACAACATATACGGTTGTGTGCTGGGATTATGTGATCTAACGGGCACACGTTGTAATTAGAAGAACCGTGGGCGATAGTAATAACGAGCGCTGGAACAAGACGTGTGCTACCAGTGGTGGCTCTGGTCGCCGCTCGTGGGCTCCACTTACTCTTCCCACGCTCCAGCCAAGGCTTCCTGCGCAAGCGCCAGCCATAGGGGTAAATTGTAAAATCCTAAATCCCCTAGCCAGCTGCTATAGCTATAAATAACCACAACAATGGCCGGCGGCGGCGACTCACTACTGATCCCCTTGCTAGCTAGTTACCCACACATATCGACATACCCCCAAATGCCGATGATAGGATGGAGTTGGGCGACGGCGGAATCGAGGCAACCAGCATGATGGCTGGTTTGGCGGTCGACGGTCATGCTGCCGCCTCCCCTGATGACAGCTAGAGGAGGTAGGAAATGCGGTACGAGCAAGCCACCAGGTTAGCCAGGGTCGTCCTAAAAGCGGCTAGGGATCGCCAGCGGGCGATACTGCAAGCTCGACGCAGATTGTGGCAGACAGTGCGGGCAGCGGAGCAGGAACCACGACGACACAAGGACAACTGCGGCAATGGGTGGTCGCCGCACGAGGCATAGAATTGAGTCCCAGATGGAGGAGGGCGTAGCACAGGACGACGCCAGGGCAGGCATGTGGGTCGTGACGGCAGCCCTGGCGAGAGCCAACATTGTCTCGTCAGCCGCCTGGATGATGTGCGCAGACTCGGCGGTCGCGGCAACCCTGGTGAGAGCTACGCCTGAGGCGGCACCAGCGATCACCAATGTCGAGGCTGCCCCAGCCTCGATCGATCAAGGTGTACGTTATCGACTTGGCGACCTCCTCTCTCCTAAGCTCAGGATCGACACGATGATAGACAATGGCAGTTGTGCATGTTGGGTCGGCGTCAGGGGAGTAGCTCTTTTGTGCGCGTGCGGTTCATTATATTGATGTAAATTAGTGAGCTAATGGTTTGTAATTACTCCTCGAACTAGGCACTGGACCAATTTGAGCATATATATGCTCGATTGATTTGTTCATGCATGTCAAATATGTCAATTGTATGGGCTGGCCTATCTATATATTATCTCATTTTGCAATATGGACAACTAATATGCAAATGCCTTCTGGACATCGGTGCTAACCACCACTTCGAAAACATGGACATTTTCTACTCTACCGGGCACGCGCTTAAACTGAATGAACTGTGTGTGATACTAATACTTTCCATGAAAATTTAAGAACTTGAAAAACAACATTTGAGTAACATATAGTGGTGACACTATTCAACAAAAGGTGGATCTAGATAACAGGCACTTAACAATTCCAAACTTAACAATTTTGACAACCATCTGGTCCATATCTACATACTTAAGATAGTAATAACTAGCGCATTTTATGAAGCAGAGGGCCAACAACCACAACTATCCGTTGGAAGCAGCTTGATCACGGCCACTCGGCATCTCATCAATGAAAAGGAAGATCCCTCTTGTGCCTTCGTAGAACATGAGTATAACAGTGTCTCCAATTTTCAAATGTGGATGCATTGCCAGGACAACCGAGAACCTATTAATTTGAATGGTTCCGTTTGTGTGGGAAATGCAGTACCTTGCAATCACTTTGTTGTTCTTAGCAGGCACAAGTGTAATTCGACCATGCCAGGAAATCAATCCAGGAACAGGTGCAGCGGGCAATTTCTGTTGCAATGAAGAATAAAAACCAATTATAATATATCATTGAAGCTATATATAGTTTATGAACAACAACATAAAAATAAGACTTTGTACCAGCATTTTTTTGAGACAATTGGTCTTGTTCAATGCGTGCACCAGTGGTAGACTTATTCTCATCCCAAATTTAGCATTCAAATGCTCTGCTAGGTCTGTCAGATTATCAACAAACTTTATGACATGCTCCAAGTCTTTCCAGTGAAATTTTGTATGTCGAGGAACATACAGATTGTTAACTATGTCTCCAACATATCATGCTTAAAAGGTGGAAAGGGATTATTTCGAAAGAGCATGGCAGAAGAATAGTGGACATAAATTGGTAATTAGAAGTTGTTGCTGGCTAGGAAAAGAGTTAAAAAATAAAATCTCAATTGGTTGCTTAAATAGTGATCATTTAGTCAGAACAAATACTTTAATTTTTCTAAGTAATATGCCAACATGGAGAAAGTTGAAAGAACACTAACCTCGATAAGACTATGGTCGGATGATGATGTTGCGGAAGTAAACATCCACGTTAATTAGACCAGGCTCTGGTGCACACACTAGAATTTTATTGCCAGCTTCCAGTTCATAAAACATAGAAAATTTTCTTCAAAGGTCCGAATCAAAATAGAAGTGACCATCTTTATCAATTTGTACCCTAACTATCATTGTAAATCCATGTTACGTGGTCAAGATGACATACATGGAGTCATCAACTAAGTAAAGGCCAAGATACATGTGATCTTGCAAAGTAAGGGATGTACTGCCGGAAATGATAATTCATATCGTTACATATATTGAAATAACATAACAACATGCAAATATGGGAGTAATTGGGAGAACAGAACAATAGTTGAAAGCAATGTACAAAAATATATAATTAAATGGATAATGTAACCAAGATTTCATGAAAACACGAGAGTAACTGAAAGAACAATACATCGTTAATTTGCCTAATTTAGAAGAAAAAAAATCCTCTTTAACGTCTATGCTGCATGTGGCACCTTTTGTCCAAATATAGCAATATATGATATATGTTCATAAAATTAGGCCATGCCAACCATGGTAGGGTGAGATTCAACATACCATGCGGTCCTTGAAGTCATCTGGTATGGTGAGGTATAACTTCGTGTTCGACTGGCTGCAACCACACTGGTCTGATTTGTGCTTGCACTGTGGACACTTGAATGAGAACCCTCGAATCAGCTAAAAGAAAAATGAATCCACGGTGATTTCCGGTGGGTGATTAACAGGGACAGGCAGACTATGATAAGAGATGAGCGAATATTCGCTAAATTAACTACCTTCTCCATTAGAAAAGAAACCCGGCCCAAGCCCGTAGAAAACCCCAATCGACCAGAGTCGAGAAAGTCTGTGTCGATAGGCGTCCGCGAGGGGAAGAAACAAAATGCGGGGGCATTTGTCAGCGGCAGCCGGCTACACAAAGCGCTGTCAAGATCAAAGATTTGGGCAGACCTAGGTCGAGAACAAGCAACGACAACGTCGGCACAAGTCGGCGCAGATAAGCGACGGCAAGCAGTAGAGGCCAAATCTTGTGCCATTTGGCACACGGCCGCCGCCTGCCGGCGACAGCTGTCGAGCTAAGGGGTGTCCGCGGTGATAGAAGTTAACATACGGAGTTGCAAAGAGTGCAGTGCGACTGAAGAGTGGGGACGAAGGGGGGAGGGGTGAGGGTTTTCTTTTTCTTTTTTGACGTGTGGGTGAGGGTTTTTTGTGCCAAAATAATGTGCTTGCTGAGGTAATGTTTCGTAAACACAACCCGTGTGTGATTGATATTACCAAGATTGAACGGAATAAAATTTCCTTCGTCGTTTGTCCTTGAATTTTTTGCACATTTCAGGACTTGTTTGCTATATTTAAGCACTTTATAGCATTTACCTGACATTTAGCTCATATACATCAAATCTCAGGTACAACTACATGGGTGTGGATTGTCGTTCAATCATGGTGCATCCTATGGTGCACAAGCACGATCCACGTGACTCGGGTTCTGGCCAACCAGAACGCAACACACAATATGGTCAGTGCACACGGTTCTTAGAGGTAACGAAAATGGACCGTGTGCGATAATAAATCACTAAGATTGAATGGGAAATGAAATTTTCTTCGTTGTTTGTCCTTGAGTTTTTTTCTACAGTCAACATACCCCCTCCAATGCACCGTGTTCAAATTTGGCACTTTTACGGGCTCGTTTACTATATTTAGGCCATTATGTGCATTTTCTATCAATGCACATAATTCAAATTCGCACAATCGATGCATGAAAAAGTGCACAAAAACGGTTTGAAAAATCATGCTTGTGGTATTTAGTCAATTTCCATGCCTTTTACAAGGGGTGGGGAGAGATTTCAAGGATATGTGTGGCAAGAGTCAATCACAAACGTGTCGTTTATTGGTTTTCAACTCTAGAAAAATGAAAAACATGATACCTGGCATGGTCCCATGGTATGACCTCACCATGTTGTGGTAAATATTTGAGAAGGTTTGGCTAATGTCGTTATACACGCTCTTCACAAATCGAACCATCACCAAGGAAGTTTTGTGGTTTTGAGAGGGAAATCATCAAGATTGAAGGGGAATCCAAATTTCCTTCGTCGTTTGTCCTTGAGTTTTTTTTCTATGATCAATATACCTCCTACAATGCACCGTGTTCAAATTTGGCACTTTTTTGGACTCATTTACCATATTTAGGCCATTATGTGCATTTTCTAGGCATTAATGCACATAATTCAAATTCGCACAGTCGGTGCACGAAAAAATGCGCAAAAACAGTTTGAAAAATCATGCTTGTGGTATTAAGTAAATGTTCATGCCTTTTACAAGGGATGGAGAGAGATTTTAAGGATATGTGTGGCATGAGTCAACCACAAACATGTCATTTATTGGTTTTTCAACTTTAGAAAAATGAAAAACATGCATGCAAAACATGATACCTGGCATGGTGGCATGATATGACCTCACCATGCTGTGGTAAATATTTGAGGAGGTTTGGCTAATGTCGTTATACATGCTCTTCATATATCAAAGCATCACCGAGGACGTTTCATGGTTTCGAGAGGGAAATCACCAAGATTGAAGGGGAATTCAAATTTCCTTCGTCGTTTGTCATTGAGTTTTTTCTATGATTAACATACCCCCTACAATGCACCATGTTCAAATTTGGCACTTTTCTGGGCTCACTTACCATATTTAGGCCATTATGTGCATTTTCTAGGCATTAACGCAGATAATTCAAATTTGCACAATCGGTACCTGAAAAAATGCACAAAAACGGTTTGAAAAATCATGCTTGTGGCACTAAGTAAATTTTCATGCCTTTTACAAGGATTTGAGAGAGATTTCAGGATATGTGTGGCAAGAGTAAACCAGAAACGTGTCGTTTATTGGTTTTTTAACTCTAGAAAAATGAAAAACATGCATGAAAAACATGATACCTGGCATGGTGCCATGGTATGACCTCACCATGCTAAGGTAAAAATATTTGAGATGGTTTGGCTAATGTCGTTATACACGCTCTTCGTAAATCCAACCATCACCGAGGAAGTTTCGTGGTTTCAAGAGGGAAAGCACCAGGTTTGAATGAGAATCCAAATTTCGTTCGTTGTTTGTCCTTGAGTTTTTTCTATGATCAACATACAACCTACAATGCACCATGCTCAAAGTTGTCCCTTTTTCCGGGCTCATTGACTACATTTAGGTCATTATCTGTATTTTTTAGGCATTAATGCACATAGTTTAAATTCACACAATCGGTGCATGAAATAGTGAACACAAACGGTTTGAAAAATCATGCTTGTGGTATTTAGTAAATTTTCATGCCTTTTACGAAGAACGGGGAGATATTTCAAGGATATGTGTGGCAAGATTCAACCACAAAAGTGTCGTTTATTGGTTTTTTAACTCTAGAAATTGAAAAACATGACACCTGGCATGGTGCCATGGTATGACCTCAGTATTCCGTGGTAAAAATGGGTAAATTTCGGCACAAGTTGTAACAATAACTCCTTGAAAACAAGAGCATCTCATAAGAAGAATCATCGTTTCCAAAAGGATAAATGGCAATTTGAACTTGAATTCATGATGACTTCATCATTTCACCACCAAATTATTTACACGGTGCACAAGCACCATCAGCCGTTAGATTTGAATTTTTTGCACATTTCAGGACTTTTTTGCTATATTTAAGCACTTTATTGCATTTACCTGACATTTAGCGTATATACATCGAATACCAACTACAGCTACACATGTGTGATGAGACGGATGTGGATTGCCGTTCGATCGCGGTGCATCCTACAGTGCACACGTGCGATCCACGTGGCTAGGGTTCTGGCCAATCAGAACGCAACACACAATAGGGTCACACACGATTCTCAGAGGCAACGTAAATGAATCATGTGCGATAATAAGTCACCAAGGATGAAGGGGAATCCAAATTTCCTTGGATCAACATACCCCCTCCAATGCACCATGTTCAAATTTGGTATTTTTCCGGGCTCATTTACTATATTTAGGCCATTATGTGCATTTTCTAGGCATTAATGCACATAATTCATTCGCACAACCGGTGCATGAAAAAGTGCACAAAAACGGTTTTAAAAATCATGCTTGTGGTATTTAGTCAATTTCCAAGCCTTTTACAAGGGACGGGGAGAGATTTCAAGGATATGTGTGGCAAGAGTCAACCACAAACGTGTCGTTTATTGGTTTTTCAACTCTAGAAAAATGAAAAACATGTTACCTGGCATGGTGCCATGGTATGACCTCAACATGTTGTGGTAAATATTTTAGAAGGTTTGGCTAATGTCGTTATACATGCTCTTCATAAATTGAACCATCACCAAGGAAGTTTCATCGTTTCGAGAGGGAAATCAGAAAGATTGAAGGTCAATCCAAATTTCTTTTTTCGTTTGTCCTTGAGTTTTTTTCTATCATCAACATACCTCCTACAATGCACCGTGTTCAAATTTGGCACTTTTCCGGGCTCATTTACCATATTTAGGCCATTATGTGCATTTTCTGGGCATTGATGCACATAATTCAAATTTGCACAATCGATGCATGAAAAAGTGCACAAAAACGGTTTGAAAAATCATGCTTTTGGTATTTAGTAAATTTTCAAGTTGTTTATGAGGAATGGGAGAGATTTAAATGATATGTGTGTCAAGAGTCAACCACAAATGTGTCATTTACTTTTTTAACTCTAGATAATGAAAAACATGCCTGAAATACATGACAGCTGGCATGGTGCCATGATATGACCTCAGTATTATGTGGTAAATATTTGAACCCCATGCAAAGTATCTTGTACTATTTGAGACAAGTTTTCCAAAATATAGTTTTTATCGCAAATGATTTCATGGAAGAAATCGTTCGTGAAATATTCGATGGCAATGTAGAGAAGTAATGCTTGCATGCATGCGAGAGCTCGCTTTTAGTCGAGCTATGCAGGCTTGTCAACACGATCTAGAAAATGCGATTGTCCGTACGCAACACTGACCACGCGATTGTCCGTATGCAACACTGACCACGCCTGGTTTATCGACGAGACTACGCGACTGGCACCACGCAAGGCCGACGGCTCAGGTTCTCGACGATCGCGCAAGCTCAATGGCAACATGCATGCAAATGGAACCAGGAAGCGCCATGGCAGCACGCAAGCGTACATAGCTAGGGCACGCACTGCAGCATCATATATATGGATCTCGAGTGCTCTAAAAAACCAACGCACTATACGGTTATCCGGCCACTACATCCTAGAGCTCTCTCCAAGCATCGTTCATGCCACCGCGCCGCAAACGAACTGGTATGGAAGTGATGGCATCCCGCCACGCCGAGTTCCTCGTCGCCTACGACCGCACAATAACTTGTAAGGAAGCGATGGCATCCCGCCGCGCCGAGTCCATCGCCGCTCGCGACCGCACACCTACATGGGCGGACTTATAAGCTGTGAAGGCCGAATGGGGCGATGGAGCAAGAGGAGGCCGAAGCCGCACAGGAGGAGCAGAAAAGGAGGGAAAACACTGAAGAAAAGAGAGTCCCACTGCCACAAGAAAGAAGAGGCTGCACGCACTGCTGAGGAGAGCTGGGTGGAGATCCAATCACGGTGGGCTACCGCCGACAAGGCCGGGAAGGAGAACAATGCCGTCTGACCAGCATGGCCCGATGCCTCCACCTTCCAGGATCACGGCGGTAGCTACCATGACACTGAGGAGACTTGGGTAGAGATCCAAGCACGGTGGGCTACCGCCGACAAGGACGAGAAAGAGAACGATGGCGTCTGGCCAAGATGGGACAAGTAGTTAGTGTGTGTGTGTCGTCCGTACATTTGTTTAACTAATTATGAGTATCTACTAGTACTACTTACTAGTTTTTTTAGAGCAAATTAGTATCTAGGAATTTAAGTTGGTATCTATTATTAAAGTACAATGTCGATAATGGACATCCTTCTAGGGCTTTGAGTGTTGCTTAGCATGTGTTCACTTAAGTTTTAGAGCCGGACCCCAGCCCTATTTCCTCCCTAAATGTCCACAACGTCCGCCCGGTTAGTGCCCGGTCAAAAAAAGTTGACCCAACCGGGTCGTAGTGGTCCCACCCGTAGCCACCCGAAGCTCTTTCCTCTCTTGTCTCTACACATCGTGCTTTTGCTTCGGCCCGCGCATCAGAGACGAGCTAGCTAGAGCTGGTTTTTTGGTCCCACCTTGCCGTGCGAGACGGACACAGACTGGCTTAAATAGCCACGCCGGTGGATGGTAGCAAGCTTCTCTCTTGTTGCATAGGTCGATCAATTCTCGCTGTGTGAGCGAGCCAGGTTGACACTTGATTGCATTTCTTAAACCGATGATTGTTTATCGAGTGTCAACATTGCCTTGTTCATGTACATTGATAGCCCTACTCCAATGAAAGAGAGTTTTGAATTTGTAGGTTGCGGCTATAGATGCTGATAGATATAATAATTATTAGAAGATAAAAAACACACGGTTTCTATGGTGTTCCGTGTGCGTTAATGATCCATAAGTCAGATATGTGTGCGATGTTTTCTAACATCACACATGTACCATCACAACCGCCCTTGACTGATTTAATCAACTACACATGTATAATTTTTGGAGAGGGATCCGCCAATTTTCTCTTTTCTTCCATACGAGTATTTTATGCGCTTCGCCCATGTTGTTTGTTTCCCCCGCATAAGTTTCGAGCTTTGCAGCAAAATTTCCAGTAGATGCACGATTTCAGAATTTATTCCTCTCACCCCATCCCCACCCATCACATTTCCACATTATCTCCCCACTTTTTCCCCCATCCCGGCAGCTCACACCACCGCCACCGCAACCACGGCTTCAACCACAAATATATTCTGGCCGAGCCTTGTCGATCCAGTCAGGTAACCCACCGACACTACAAAATTTGCTCTATTTGTGACGTTTCACTTGTGTCACGTATAACCCTTTTTAGTGGCGAAAAATACCCCCGTGACATTTTTTGGCCATCACCCCCACCATCACCGAAGCGCCGTCATGGAAAATAAAATTTTGATGGTACCAGTTTTTACGTCACGCAAGATCACATTTTAGGTGATGAAACAAATAATGTTACCGATGGCCGTTTTTGGTGACGACCCAAAATGTCACCTATGATAGCCCAATCTGTCACGTAAGATCATTTTGGCGGCGATAATCTGTCACCGGTGATTGGCCTGGGGGGTGACCGGTCAAAGATTCAGACAGGCGGGGCCAGCAGTTGCTCATGTGCCTTCTTCCATGTGGATCCGCCGTGGGTTTTATCGTCGATGGCCCCGTCAGTAATACATCAACGTCAGTTTTGACCGGTTAACAATGCTGACATATGGGCACAAAAGATGCTGACATGGCTACTTACATGTGGGACCAGACGGAGCTGACGTGGCTGCTTATATGTGGGTCCAGACGATGTTGATGTAGCTGCTTACAAGTGCGGACACGAAAGTGGTGACGGTTACAACTTCCATCACGAGTACCATCACAGGTTTTATTATAGCATAAAAAATGTACATGGTTGATTTTGCAGGCCAATTTGAATTTGAATTAGAGAAAATTTGAAATTTAACATTGCCATCACAACTTTTGTTATAATAACAATGGGACTTGACATCTCTCACAGCAGTGATCCACATATTAAAATGAGCATCCAGATGACATATTGTCAAGCATTAGAAATAAGACACTAGAGACGACATCATGGCAAACAATAGTGCACCATCAGTTATTGATGGGTTGTGACATAGTCTCCTGCGAAGACTGCGATAACTTCCTTAAGAGATGACTAAGAATTCCCTCAATTTCTAGTTGCTTTTTTTCAAAGCCTCCGATTTTTTTTCCTGGTCCATCTTGATACCTTACATTTCTAGTTTTTGTTTCCTTTTGAGCTCTTCGATTTCCTACGTCTGTGCACTAAGTAGGGCATTTAGATTTTTTGCAAATGTGGCATTTGCCTGTTTTGTGTCTGTCGCTTGTGCTTAGTCCTGGAAATGGGCCGCCCGGCCTGAACAGCCCGGCCCGACGCTGCTCCCGGGCCGGGCCTGGGCCTAGGTTTTGAGCCCAAAGACTAGGTCGGTCCGGGCTTGGGCCCACTGTTTTTGCCATTTACTGAAGAGGCCCAGCCCGAGGCTTGAGGCCCGGTGTTTTTTTTGCTGTGACAGGCCGGGCTTGGGCCTGAAGGCCCGACGGCTGGGCCGGGTCAGGCCCGGCCCGGCCTGGAGGATGGCCAGGTCTACTTGTGCTCTAATATTTGCTTCTAGCTCATGGATGCATTATTCATAGGATGAATTATGTGATGAGACACCAAAGCTTGAAAGTATCATGGCGGAGGAGCTCTTTCACTCAATAATCTGCATGTCAGGTACTTGCGACAGAATTTCTTGTAAACATGCCCTCTTTGTGGTCTACATCATGATTGAAAGTGTTGTTCGTGCACTGTTAGTACATTACACTATGATGGCTCACACAATAATTTTGAAGCCAAAACATTATAAATTACTTACGGGTGCTTCTATTGCAATCTGTCTCATACTAGAACCCTTCTCGATGTTGTGGGAGTTTCCAGAAAACTCCGAACTGGATGCTCTCTTCTTGATGTTTTTGGCCTTATGGAATAAGGACACTCGCATCAGTACTGCATATCATGTAATTGATGGAAATATGCCCTAGAGGCAATAATAAAATGGTTATTATTATATTTCCTTAATCATGATAAAGGTTTATTATTCGTGCTAGAATTGTATTGACCGAAAACTTAAATACATGTGTGGATACATAAACAAATACCGTGTCCCTAGTGAGCCTCTACTAGACTAGCTCATTGATCAAAGATGGTTAAGGTTTCCTAACCATAGACAAGAGTTGTCATTTGATAACGGGATCACATCATTAGGAGAATAATGTGATGGACAAGACCCATCCATTAGCTTAGCATATGATCATTCAGTTTATTGCTATTGCTTTCTTAATGTCAAATACATATTCCTTTGACTATGAGATTACGCAACTCCCGGATACCGGAGGAATACCTTGTGTGCTATCAAATGTCACAACGTAACTGGGTGATCATAAATATGCTCTACATGTATTTCCAAAGGTGTTTGTTGAGTTGGCATCGATCGAGATTAGGATTTTTCACTCCGTGTATCGGAGAGGTATCTCTGGGCCCTCTCGGTAATACACATCACAAGAAGCTTGCAAGCAAAGTGACTAAGGAGTTAGTTACAAGATTATGTATTATGGAACGAGTAAAGAGACTTGCCGGTAACGAGATTGAACTAGGTATGAAGATACCGACGATCGAATCTCGGGCAAGTAACATACCGATAGACAAAGGGAATTACGTATGTTGTCATAAGGTTCGGCCGATAAAGATCTGGGTAGAATATGTCAGAACCAATATGGGTATCTAGGTTCCGCTATTGGTTATTGACCGGAGAGGTGTCTCGGTCATGTCTACATAGTTCTCGAACCCGTAGGGTCCACACGCTTAACCTTCGTTGACGATAGTGTTATATGAGTTATGTGATTTGGTGACCGAATGTTGTTCAGAATCCAGGATGAGATCACGGACATGACAAGGAGCTCCGGAATGGTCCGAAGGTAAAGATTGATATATATAGGACGATACTATTTGGACATCGGAAGAGTTTCGGAGGTACCGTGTAGTCATCGGATCACCGAAAGGGGTTCCGGGAGGCCCGGGAGGTCTACTGGCCTAATGGGCCAAGGGAAGGCACACAGCAGCCCACAAGGCGGCTGGCGTGCCCTCTCCCTGGCTGCTGGCCCTAAGGGAAGGAAAGGGAGGAGGGCTAGCCCCTCCTGCCTTTCCCTCCTCATGGGAGAAAGGAAAGGGGGGGCGCCACCCTCGTCTACCTTTCCCCACGCGCCTAAGAAAGGCAAGGGGGGGGCGCGGCTAGGGCAAGGCCCAGGTTGCCGCCGGCCACTTATGGAGCTGTAGGCTACCTCCTCTCCTCTCGCCCCACAATATATATGAGGGAGGAGGCACCACACAAGACCACGACAATCTCTTAGCCGTGTGCGGCGCCCCTCTTCACAGTTTCGTCCCTCGGTCATATTTTCGTAGTGCTTAGGCGAAGCCCTGCGGAGATAGCTTCACCACCACCGTCACCACGCCGTCGTGCTGCCGGAACTCATCTACTACTTCGCCTGTCTTTCTGGATCAAGAAGGCGAGGACGTCACCGAGCTGAACGTGTGCTGAACGCGGAGGTGCCGTACGTTCGGTACTTGATCGGTTGGATCGCGAAGAAGTTCGACTACATCAACCGCGTTAATAAAACCTTCCGCTTACAGTCTACAAGGGTACGTAGACACACTCTCCCCTCTCGTTCTATGCATCTCCATGGATAGATCTTGCGTGTGCGTAGAATTTTTTTGTTTTCCATGCAACGTTCCCCATCAGTAATAATCAACAATATACAGGATTTCAATAACTTACTTAAATTTTACCATAGAGCTGTGAGGGGTATCATATTTTGAACAGCCAGCCGTACCGCTTACCAGCACAACAAGTACGTTTGCTTTTCCCTTGTCAGAAAAATTCTACAACATAAGAAAAAACTTAGTATGAAAGGGAGTGCATAAGTGTGAAATCTCAAGAGGAAGCTAGAGTACTATGTACGGTTTCTGACCTTGTTAGAACATTTGGCCATGAAGTTATATTTACGCTGTTGAACACTTTTTTTTGTGCAAAATGCCAGTGCAAAATTCTTTCGCAAACGCATCCATCAAGTCAATTTTGAGCAGTCCCTAAAGAAACCAAGTGCCCATGAAAGTTAGAACACATGTAGTGCACAATTTAATAATGTGTTATAGCAGATTATATAATACAAATGCATGACAAATCAGCAAAGGAAGTTTACCTTGTAAATAGATGGGGGTACATTTGTTCTTTTTTGAAACTGAAGATGAAGGTACATATTCGTCCATGTCAACATTGTAGACATCAGTTTCCTCCTCTGAATTGTTTTTTAAATCATCATCTGTTTGCGCGCTAGGATTCACAAAAGAATGTGCTATACAAGCGAAATCTGGTGGACCAATGGTACCAACACAGTGCTTCCTCATCGTGCATATATTCTAGCAGCATTGTCCTTCATTGTTTCCGCCAGTACCTGCTCGTATACTTTTGTCGATTTGTTGGTAGGAGCTGAGAATCAAAGACGAATTATCCACATCCATGTTCATCGTTGATGCGATTACTTATGTTTCAATTATCAATTAATCTTAAAATACACAAGTATAAGCAAATAATCAGGATCTGCCTAATAAAACCATGCGAAGTGAACTTCTACCTTTGTTCCTAAATATAAGGAATCATTCTCCTCCATGTTCATCGTTGATGCGATTACTTATGTTTCAATTATCAATTAATCTTAAAATACACAAGTATAAGCAAATAATCAGGATCTGGCTAAAAAAAAACATGCGAAGTGAACTACTCCCTTTGTTCCTAAATATAAGTCTTTTTAGATATTCCAATATGGACTACATACGGAACAAAATGAGTGAATCTACACTCTAAACTACGACTATATACATCCATATGTAGTCCATATTGAAATCTCTAAAAAGACCTATATTTAGAAATGGAGGGAGTAGATCCCAAGATTCAATGAATCGCGGTACAGACCATCATACATACAACAAAATTGAGTTAATCTACAAGAATCGAAATGTACAAGTACACCAAGAGGCCAAAATGAAGCACATGCATAAATCTAGATGGGTGTCGCAAAATATAGGGTTGTGGGGTTGGGATGGCGGGAGAGGAACTTCTCACTTGGTTGCGTATGACAAGGTTTTGGGGTAGACGGCGAAGATTTGCGGACTTTCTCGCCACAGAGTGTCTCGGCCATCGCGTTGGCTGGAGATGGGGCCATAGGTTACCAGGAGGGCGGCGGATCTGAGGGAGAAGAGAGGGATGTGGGAGCGGTGAGAGTCAAGTCATGGGTATTTAGGAGGAGGTGTTGAAAATTGAGCGCATCTTTCAAAATCCGTGGAGGGAACGATAACACTAGTGGGAGAGAAAATTAGGAGGCAAAGTGTGATAGCTCAAGACCGACGCTCTAGGTGTCTTCCATGTTTTTCATTGTCGCTGTGTGTTGTAATTGTTTGTTGCATTTCATCATGTCATCATGAGCATTGTATCCGCATGTTTTCATAAAGCTTGCATCTGTTCATAGTTGTCGCCTCTCTTCGTTGTCTTCATTGTCCATTCTGAGACCAACGGGGTTGTTCGAGTCCCTCTTGTCTGACCACCTAACCTTTCTGCACAGTGCACAAACCCCATCGCGCGCGTCCGAAAACTTCCCCAAACCCGAACCGCTCGGTCATGATCGATGGGTGCTAACCATTCCCGAAGATCCCCAAACATCTTCGGTTTCTCTATTGGACTCCCCTAGTCTATATTTCTCAACCACCCGATTATGATCATAGGGACAAGATAGCCCATACCCTAATTCCACTGGTATATAAACCAACCTACCCTAACCCTAGGGCCTGTTCGTATTCACTCCACTCCATCAGATCCTTAGCTCCACTCCCACCTCCTAGGTTGCTAGCTCCCCAGGGCAAATGAGGAGCAGACAACTTGTTCAGCAACTAACTCCACTCTGCACTCTGGATTACAGGCTCCCCACAACACATCAAGTTGGTTTGATACTGGTCAATATGTGGATCACTTGTTGTGCCAACGATGCAACACAGTGCAGAAAAAATGCACAAATATGCTGAGTTTACTAAAAATAATGCTGAAATTTCACACATAATTTCTTTGTGCAAAAATTCACTTTATCGCACAAGAACGCTTCAGCATGAGTTTGCTGAAATTACATGATTTTAGCAACATAAACAAATAGGATTTTTCATAAGATAAACACAAACAAAGGCAGCATAAATGCATGTACTTTGTAGACATCACTCTAGTCCAGTGGAGGTCATGCAGAAACAATTTTCAACACATGAAAACCTTTATGCAATGCTGGTGATTGCTTGAATAGAACCAAAAACATATATACTCTGCTTCAGATGGTTTCACCTACAAAATTACGAAATTTGTTAATAGGTACAGATACACATCAACTGTGAAAGAAGCAAAATCATGTTGTCATTGAAATAGCTAAGAACATCTTCTGGATTCTAGAGTTATGCATCTTGCTACAAGGAAATAAATGACAAGTAATATTTTGACTAATATTTCAGCTACTGACAAAGGCAGTGAACAGTTTCGACATGTTTGGAGACAACATTCACTTGTTTAACTTTACGACCAATCATCTATGAGAAAGCATGAATTTATCAAGCAAGGTAAAAACTAAAGAATTGTAGCAAATAAAAACACATGAATGTGGTAGAAACTAGTATACTCACATTTATAGCAGAAGTGGAAGTCACCAACCAAGAGCAATATCAGTTGTTAGTCTATTACGGAACTAGTCCATGTCTTTATCACTAGCCTCTGAGGTTGACACATCTAATGCATTCGGATGGATGGCATATCGTTGATACCTTGAAGGCATAGTTGGGATCTCTGTCGACTCGAAGAAAGTGAAGATCCCCCTTATCATGATATCGAACGTAGTTGTGAAGGGTCATAGTTGCAGCCACAATCATATTCTGAGTTTCAACTGAATAATTGGGCATCTTTAGTAGAATCTGCCACTTCATTTTCCACACGCCAAACGCTCTCTCGATCACATTACGCTTGGATGAGTGTATCTTGTTATACTGCCTTGGATGAGTTATTGTCGAACAGAAAGCTGCCTTGGATGAGGAGGGGGGCGAGGAGATGGCAAGGTTGCAGGGGTGAGAATTTGGCCAGGGATGAGGAGGGGGGCGAGGAGATGGCGAGGTTGCAGGGGTGGCCGGGGAACTGCGGCGACGGCGGCGCAACGCTAGGGTTCCATGGTCGGGGGAGGACCCTAAGATTCGCTCAGATTGGATCAAACCGGTAAGTTGGGGAGGGGGAAAGTGAGGGAGTCGTGGTGGGGAGCTCGGTTTCAGTGACTCCGCGAGATTCAACTACGAACCGCTCCGCTCCGCTCTTTCGACTCCGCGGAGTTGTACCGTTTGGCGCTGCTCCGCCCACTTCCGGAGCGGAGTTGTGGAGCGGAGTGACTCCGAACAGGTCCATAGTCTACCCAATCCCATCCGCGCCACTGCCACTCTCTTTCTTCCCCTCGGGATCCATCCCCGCCAACCGCAGCTTACGACCAGATCCCTAGTTTTCCGTGCAGCCGCCCGAGCATCTCGATCCCGAGTGGATCGAGCGGTTCGCCTCCAAGCCCTTCGCCCGCGAGCACCAACCGCCTCGAGCCTCCTCTACTTTCGTGCGCCCCTACGCCGCATGCATCCGAGGCCGCAGCCTCCTCCCACGTTCAGCCGCAGTAGCTCCCGAGGGCCTCCACCAGCTCGCGGCCCCAGCTCCGACGACCAGACCCCAACAGATGAGCCCCGTCGTCCCTCCTCTGCCTCCTTGCTTCACCACCCTTCTCTCTCTCCCTCCCTGACCTCTCTTTCTCTCTTGGAACAGCAGCCGCAGGAGCTCTGCCGTGGCCATGGAGCCCCAAGTCCCGCCGCCCGAGCTTCTGCCTCGATCCTCCACCGGATCTGCTCCATTCTGGCTAGCTCCACACACAGCCATTCCCGCCGCCAAGTCCGTCGTCAGGAACCTGCTGCTGCCGCTGTTCTTCAGTAATGAGCAGTAGCTCGCTCACCTCGCCTCGCCTTGACCACGCCTGGGCCAGCGCGCCTCCTCTGCTCCGGCCCAGCCGCTCCCCTGCGTCGGCCTGCCAGCCTTGCCTCCCACCAACCGGGCCTTGGCCCATGGTGAGATCCCCAGCCCAGCACCCAGAAGATTCAGCCCGCATATGTTTTTTTTCGTGCACTGCGAATTTCGTAATTATCCAGAAAACTGCATATTAACAGATTTGCCGAAAAACCCTGTTGTTCATGCATATCATAACTCACAAACTGTGCATCGGAATTAAACAACTTATATATGTAAATGCTTAGAATTTCATCTAGTTTCATAATATGCATCTGTCATCCATGTTAAAAATTGTTGTTTGCACTAATTTACATAAATGACATGTTAAAATGGTTTATTTCATAACTAATTAATCATAGCTTCGAATTAACTAAACTATATATGCAAATTGTCTAGAAAAATGCATAGATTAACATGGTGCACTTAATTTGCATGTTTAACAACTTTAAAATTATGTTTTAGGCAGAACAGTACCAAATTCGAAATATGCATATGGGGATTTTCCGGAATTGTTGTTTGTTGTTTCCGGCCTCATTTAAATTGCCTAGGTGGGTAGTTTCGTCATGCTTCACCTCCTGCCATGTTAACCAACATTTAATCTTGATGAGTAGCATAAATGAGAGTGAACTAAATATTTGAATGTGGTGTTTCGTCAATATGCAACTCGTTTCATATTGAGCTCCACTTAATTTGTATTTTTGTTTGTTGCACTTTGCCATGCCATGACTCATTAAACCGGACATGCATCGTACTTGATTGTGCATCATGTCATGTTTATGCTTGGTTATTTACCTTGTTGTTTGCTTCTTTCTGGTTGAGCTTCTTCTCGAAACTTCTGATTACGTTGCGATTGTGAGGATTCGTTCGACTACGTTGGTTCGTCTACTTCATGAATTCGGTCTTCTTCCTAGCGGGATTTCAGTCAAGATGACCATTACCTTGGATATCACTACTATCTTTGCTTTGCTAGTTGTCTCGACGCTATCGCTATGTCGCGCTACCTATCACTTATTTGTCAGCCTCCCAAATTGCGATGATAATTCTCTAACATCCACCATCCCAGCAAACCATTGTTTGGCTATGTTACTGCTTGCTCAGCCCCTTTTATAGCGTTGCTAGTTGCAGGTGCAGTGTAGGTTGTTTCATGTTGGGACATGAATATCATGGGATATCACAATATCTCTTATTTAATTAATGCATCTATATACTTGGTAATGGGTGGAAGGCTCGGCCTTTTGCCTGGTGTTTTGTTCCACTCATGCTGCCTTAGTTTCCGTTATACCGGTGTTATGTTCCATGACGAGCGCTCCTAACATGTGTGGGTATATGGGGACCCCCTGATCATTCGCTTAGGTTTAACTCTTCCAGCAAGGCCCAACATTGGTTTTACCATTTGCCTAATAACAACTAAAACTTGCATAGGGACCTGCCGGCCCCCGTGGATAATTAATCAACAACCTGGGCTAGTGCTCCTCATGAGTGTTGGTCCAAACCTGTCAACCGCCGGTGGCCACCAGGGGCAACTATGTGATTGGCCTTCTGGAAGTTTGGACAATCTGCCATGTCCTGAGAACAAGATACGCGGCTCCTATCGGGATCATTGACACGTCGGGAGGTCTTGCTGGTTTAGTTGTGCCTTTGCTTGAGTGGCTTGTCCACCGGGATTGCTTATCATAAGCATCGTGGTAACATGGTATGAGGATGTTCCATCGGATGCGCATGGTAATTTATAATGGATCACTTGGAGCACCCCTGCAGGGTTAAATCTTTTCGGAAGCCGTGCCCGCGGTTATGTGGTGACTTGGAAATTCATAATATCCAGTTGTAGAGAACTTGACACTAAACTACAAATAAAATACACCAACCGCGTGCGTAACCGTGACCGTCTCTTTTCGAGGGAGTTCGGGAACAGAACACGGTGGGGTTATGTCTGACTCGTAAGTAGTTCAGGATCACTTATTGATCATTAGTAGTTTGTGACTGTTACGCGTAGTTTCTCTTCTTATTCTTGTACTCGTAAGTTAGCCACCATACAAATGCTTAGTGCTTGCTGCAACCTCACCACTCATCCATTCCATACGCATTAAGCTTTGCTAGTCTTGATACCCATGGTAATTGCGATGATCTGACATGAGAGCGATGCTTGTTTGTTTTGGAGTTCTTCTGCTTCTTATTCCTCGATCAAGGGATAGGTTCCGGGTCAGGAGCCTGGGATTAGCAGGGTGGATGTCGTTCTTCTTTTTCGTTGTTTTCATCCGTAGTTGGATCCTGCTCTTCTGTATGATGATTGCTATGTATTGATGTATTCATGCATTCATGTTGTAGATTGTGGCAAGTGTAAGCCTTTATCTTGTATTCTCATCTATTCACTACATGGTATGTTGTAATGATATCCACCTTGCTATGTGCTCGAAATGCGGTTGTGCCCCAATCATGAGTTCATCACGTGATTGGGATAGAATAGCATCTTGGGCGCTACACAAAGACAATATGTTTTTTAGTCGTGCAGGCAAAGAAAATTTGGGCTGGTCCTAAGTATTCAAGTTGTCGTACCAAATAGACGTGACAACCATTCGGGTTTTCTATCCATTTTCCACTCAAAAAAATGATCCAGCTGAATTGTTGGTCAACAAAAAAGTACACTTCGTCAAATTGTATTATTGTGGCCCTAGTGGTGATGTCAAAAAGCCTCTCAAAGATTTGCAAATGTTTGGTTTGGCATCTGCTTATGAATAGATTTGATCCACCACAATGTGATGCACGATTCAATCGGAGAGGTTCGCAATGAACAGACCATTATGTTTTCCATGTGACATGAACAATAATTGAGCACAAATCATGTCTTTCGTTCCATTAATAATCACAAGTTCGACCTCACATTGAAACTTTCCACGTGACGATGTGGACTCTAGGTTTACAAAGACATGATCATTTTGAATCAGCTTGTGAGAATAGCAGTTAAAAGTCACATAGAGAAGCTCTCCATAATGTACGAACCACATTGTACATGTATTGCCCACCCGCTCATGTCTCATATCTCATTTTCTTGTACTTGGTCACCATGGGGGGTATACTTTCCATTTCATGATTTGACGGGAGAGTTTTGTGATGGGCCACCCTTTATAGTTTCCATGTGGCATGGACAATATTGATCATGGATCATGTCTGATTCCAGTGATGATCACAAGTTTGACCTCACATTTGAACTTGCGACGTGACCAAGTGAACTCGGGGTTTACTAAGACATGATCATTCTGAATCACCTTGCAAGAATAGCAGTTTAAAAGTTGTGCACACAGGTCTCCATGATGTAGGGACCACATTGTACATGTATTGCACACGCGCTCACGTCGCATATCTCATTTGCTTGTACTTTGTCACACCATTGGGGTTTTCTTTCCATTTCATGATTTGACGGGAGAGGTTTGCGATGAATGGACCTTTACGTTTTCCATGTGTCATTAACAATATTGAGCACGGATTGTGTCTGATTCCATTGATGATCACAATTCGACCTCACATTTCAACTTGGCATGTGACATTGTGGGACTCGGGGTTTACCAAGACATGCTCATTTTAAATCACCTTGCGAGAATAGCTCTTTAAAAGTCATGCACACAATCAGTTTTCTCTTCATTTTTCATTACAAAATAAATAAATAAATAAAAGAATGTAGTTTAATTTGCGGCCGTTGGAGACACGATGTATGGCCTCTGTACCGCTGCCTCCTTGCCTTCCTTGGAACACTATGTACCGCCAAATGGAGGATCGATGGTTCCTAATTTGCCTGCCTTCTCCTCTGCGTTCTCACATAAGCTTTAACCACATCGAGAAAGAACGCGCAGAACAGTTACCACCGCTCCTCACACTTCCCTGTCCCGTCAGAAAACCACCCCTTGATTTCTCATCTAGTTTCCCCATTCTCTCTCTTGTTCTTGACTTCTTGCAGCACGCAGTGCTTCATCCGATCTTTAAGAATACAAATCTGCATGATGGATTCCAGTGGGACCATCTGTGAAGCTGTGAAGGCGAAGGTTAGGTTGTTCGTACTGCTTGCTAGTTAGTTTTTCATATGTTTGGATGAATCAAACGCCCAAATCTGAACATTTCTGTGATTTCTTTATCATCTATTTGACATGTATGTCAGGGAAAAAGGTCTGCACGGGCGTTCGATGAAGTTGCAGAATACGGAATCAAGCGTCGTTGGTTCTTGAATCCCGAGGTACATTTACGTTCTAATATTTCAGGATTTCTTCCTAGTGTTGTGCTGCATATCCCAAAATTCCATCCATGGGCAACATGGATGATGATTAGGTTCCCCTAATTAGAAATATAATGTACTGAATCTGAACTTCTATGTGATATTCAGTAAAATGTTATTTATTTTCCTTTCAGTTGTTTGATCGTTCCCTAAAGTTCTTCGAATTGCGTATGCCACGATGGTTCAGTTGGATCTGGCATATGGTACTGCTAACGATGCAGCCATGTTCACTATCAAGAGCGGCCTATTTTCACCTGCATTTGCTGTTGCATATGCTCTCCATCAGACTTTATGTCATTGGGACTTCAAGATAGCTGATCATGCAATGAAGGATATTGTTCTGGTGAAATTCAAGTACCAAACAGATGTTTCATTGATTCATGGCTGCAACCTGAAGTTAGCAGAAGGCACCGAAGCTAAAGCACAAATGATGGCAACCAAAGTTTCACACCTGATGTCACGTACCCCAGAATTGTACGGCATCACGAGGACTGCCATAATGCCTGTCCCTCGTAATGCTTTTGAGGATGAAGACGACGAAGATGCTGAAGGTGATGCTGAAGGTGATGTTGGAGGTGTTGTTGCATGGGCTATTGCAGGGGCTGACGATGCTGGAGGTGTTGTTGCAGGGGCTGACGATAGTGGAGGCTGTGGTGTTGGAGGTGCCATTGCAGCTGCTTGAACCCTAGTAATTATGCCTGCTCTTTTATGGAACTATTGATGCACAAGAATATGTTTATGTATGTTTGCTATCTGCCATGTCTGAAGTAGCACGATATGCAACTGAACTTTGGTGATGTTCTAAGTGCCAGAAAATGTGAACTTATCTGAGGCTTTAAGTGCCACTATATGCGTGCACATTTAGATGCTTTATGGAACGTCAGATGTATGCCTAATTATATTAGGGAAAATTTAGTTTTCGCCACTCTTAATTTGTTGCCAATTTTTCTTCTGCCACTCTAAAATTTGACATTTCACTCTTGCCACTGCAGATTTAGACAATGTATCACAATTGCCATTTTGTGGCAAAAGCAAAAAATATTAATTTCACTTTTGCTACTATTAGCTTTTGATAATGTATCACAATTGCCACTCTATTTTTTTGCTTTTGCCACGGAATGGCAATTGTGATACATTGTCAAAACCTAAGAGTGGCAAAAGTGAAATGTCAAATTTGAGAGTGGCATAAGTAAAATTGGCAAAATCTACAATGGCAGAAAAAAAAATATTCCCATTATTTTATGTAGTGTACATATTAATTATGAAATAAAATCATTCACAATGCCATACTGTTCTCTAAATGTAATGCCTAAACACAAAATAAAATAAAATCATTCACTGTTTTTTTAGCTATATTTTACCTCCAATTCGTTCACTGACAACTGGGCCATAGAACCATACGCCCAATGAAATGTGGGCCAAGTCCATACAAACAGTCTCATCCCATTTTGTGAGAGAAAATCCCTGTCCCTCCTTCCTCGGCCGGCCCCGGCCGCCTCGTAGTCCCCTCCACCTTCACAACTCTGCTCACACACCTGAGGTCGTAGCTTGTCATGGGTGAACACGATCACCTATGGGGCCACATGCCCCTTGTGGTTCGGCAGGGGGGAAGATCACATTGCACAAAGAGCGGAGGCCATGAGGCAACGCGACGATGAGACTCTGGTGGTTTTTACCTAGGTTCAAGCCGCTGAGAAGCGTAAAACCCTACTCCTGCTTTGGTGGATTGGATGGGGGAACACGAAGAACATGCAGTGCTCAAGCCCGGCAAGACGGCCTCGGGGAGAGCTGCTATGCGAGTACAAGTGTGCGAGGGTCCGAATCCCCATCTAGGTTGCCTTGGACCTCCTTTTATAGCTCAAGGGGTAACCACAGTGGCAAAACATACATTATCTTGTGATTAGATAGCCAATAGTGCTATCATACCTAACTCTAGCACTTAGGACAAAATGCCATAAATGCTACCTTAGGTGGCGTGCGGGGGTGCATCCCCGGCAAGCTTATATCGCCGCTTAGCCATCTTCTGCTTGTCATCTTGACACGCCTCCGGACGGGTGTCAAATGGGTGTGATATTTCATCCAACAAGCTACCACGTGCTTAGTGAGTGCCACTTAATCGCCTGGGGGGTTTGACACCGCGTCGAGAAGTGACTGGCGTCGTGGTGCGATGGAGCAATGGTAACTGGCTTGCGCCTGCCGGGGGCAGGGCTTGCCGGGCCTTCTTGGAGGGGTGCGCGCTTCGGTCCCCGGCCATTCTGGAGACGCGGCTGGGTTGCTTGATCTTGCTCCTATCTACTGTATCGACCCTCCCGGCCTCGCCTGACTAGCAGAGGGTACTTTCCTTGGAATCTTTGTCTTGTATGTTGGCTTGGTCTTCTTGATGTGCTCCTTGATCTCACGAAGAGCGGCTTCTCCGGCTCGGCCTTGTGTTACACGTTGGTGCTGGATGTATGATCATCAGCATGCCTGTGTATGAGTTCGGTCAACAAATGCAGATGTTCGTTGCACCGACAGGAGCCCCCGGGCCTGGCCCATACGTGTTGTCGGGCATCGTTGGGGTAGGGCCCAACAAATACATAGGCGGACACTTCGACCATGCCGCTGTGGGATCCATGTCTTCCATGATATCTTTCTTGCTTCCTCATTAACCTGGAATTGAATTAACTCCCAGTTTCCCCGCGAGTCATGCGATGTCAAAATCCGTGAGGTTGCTAACATGCAGGGCTAGGGGATGCCCACGTTCAGGGGAAGTTAATTGAAGAACTCGCGCACGACCCCAGGGAAGGAGGAGGTAACTGCCATTTTACTCCCTCCACCACGCCTGCCATTTCCGCCACGTACGCTGCATGCATTGTGCAGGGTAGGTAACGGATGTGTAGGGCGTGGGAATGAGTGCCATGGCAGAAAGCAGGGTACTTGTACTTGTTTATCCGTGTATTATTGAAAAAGAAAATGCCTGCCGGGTACTTGTGCATGTATCATGTCCATGCTGAGGGATAGCATCTCAATACTTCCAAGTAAACAAGGTTCCCAGGCGAGACACCTTGCCAGTCCCTTCGGTTGTTGCCGCAGGACCCAGTCTGACGAGTTAGGAGCATGGAAGGAAATTGGCCCTTCACCAACCCCCCTCCAAATGCCACTACAACCATCCTTACTGAAGTAAAACCTTCGAGTCAAAGGATGGGAGCACAGATGTTGAGGGCGACAAGGTTTTTTCTATGCACAAGCCTTTCATACAGGAACGTACTTGTGGATGGGGAGGATAACTTATCTGTGTTTGCTGCCCTTCCCATCGCTTCGACAAGAAGTAGCCGTCGGGGACCATTATGGTGGGCCACTCTGACTTCTTCCCTTTCGGGAGTTCATCCACGGCAGGGGCCCTGTTGACAATATAGGGGAGAAGACAGCAGCATACGATCCTCCTCAAATGGATTGGTTATCATAGCAAAATCATACTTTAAGAAAACATGCATGCATGTTTAGGTGCCAGCACTTCATTTTATTATCTTTGAACAGGGTCTGCGCCTGGCTTTGTACAAAGTGTTACATGCCCAGCGGCAATGCTTGTACAAAAGGTGGTTGCCGGGGCTAAGCCCGGCAGCCACGCCTTACGGGTAGAATTTACGAAGATGCTCAATATTCCATGAGTTTTGCATTCGGATGCCATCTTCGGTCTCCAGATGGACTGCGCCAGGTCTGGTGACTTGTTCTGCCCGGTAAGGGCCTTCCCACTTCGGTGTCAACTTGTTCGTACCCTTGGCAGACTGAACGCGCCTAAGGACAAGGTCGCCTTCCTCAAGGCTCTGGGCATGAACCCTGTGGCTATGATAGCGGCGTAGGGCTTGCTGGTAGCGTGCAGCATGCACAGCGGCCCGGAGACGATCTTCCTCGAGGAGCACGACATCGTCATGCCGTAGCTGCTCTTGCTCTACTTCATCATAGGCAAGTACTCGAGGTGACCCGTATATGAGTTCCGTAGGGAGCACTGCTTCTGCCCCATACACTAGGGAGAAGGGAGTCTGGCCGGTAGCTCGATTTGGTGTCGTCCGGAGGGACCAAAGAACCACCGGCAGCTCATCAATCCAGCGCTTGCGCATTTCTACAACTTGTCAAAAGTTCTTGTCTTGAGCCCACGCAGCACTTCAGCATTTATCATCTCAGCTTGCCCATTGCTCTGTGGATGAGCAACAGAGCCAAAGGAGACCTTGCTCCCAAGGCTTTGGATGTACTGCATAAAGGTGCAGCTCGTGAACTGGGTGCCGTTATCAGTGATCACTCTGTTGGGTACTCCAAAACGGCACACCAATCCTTTCATGAACTTGACAGTTGATTGTGCGGTCACCTTCCTCGCTGGCTCCACCTCAGGCCACTTTGTAAACTTGTTGATTGCTACGTACAAGAATTCAAAGACCGCGAGAGCACGGGGGAAGGGTCCCAAGATATCAAGCCCCCAGACTGAGAATGGCCAGGACAAAGGGATCGTCTGGAGAGCTTGACCTGGTTGATGAATGTTTTTGGAATGGAACTGGAAGGCCTCACACTTGGTGACTAGGTCAATTGCATCCTGGAGGGTGGTGGGCCAATAGAAACCCTACTGGAAGGCTTTTCCGGCCAAGGCTCTCTATCTAATGTGAGAGCCACACACACCCTTGTGTATCTCTGTCAACATCTTCAGCTCATGTTCCCGGCAAATGCACTTCAATTTCACACTGTTTGGCCTTTTTCTGTATAGTGTGTCGTCTACAAACTAGTACATATTTGACCGTCGGGTTACTTTTTCAGCTTCTTCTTGCTCTTCGGGAAGCTCTCCCATTTGAAGGAAATGGACTATGAGCTGCGCCCAAGTTGGAGCCTGTGGCTCGACAACAAGGACTAAAGGCACCTCCTCATTCGTGGGAGCGCTAACCTCGACCGCAAGAACTTGTGGTTCCGCAGGAGGGTGCTGCTCACCAACCGAAGCGGAGTTGTCCCCGGCAGCCTCTCTACCAGCAGCTTCGAGAAGCCCTTCCAGGAAATACTTGCCGGAGTCCAACCTTCTCCTTTTTCTGGTCATCTTTAAAGGGGACACTGACGGTTGAGTTAGATGGAGGACAAAAGTTCCTGGTTCCATAGGGAGCTTTTGCGCGGTGCACTTTGACAAGTGACCAGGGATGTTATTTTTCGCACGTGGCACGTGCTCTGCTATTAATCCATCAAAGTGCTCTTCCAGCTTCCTCAGTTCGTCCACATATGCCTCCATCAACGGACTCTGATAATCTTTATTGACTTGCCTCACCACGAGTTGAGAGTCTCCACGGATAACCAGTTTCTTGGTTCCCAACTCCACCGCAATTCTAAGTCCGACAAGGAGCCCCTCATACTCAGCAGTGTTGTTGGTGGCCTTCTCCCGGGGAAAGTGCATTTGAACCACATACTTGAGATGCTCTCCGATGGGTGCGACAAGAAGCACGCCGGCTCCGGCGCCCTGCAGCAAGAAAGCACCATCAAAGTACATAATCCACTCCTGAGGCACCTCTTTACTGAGGAGAACAGTCTCTGGTACTTCTTCATCCGGAGTGGGCGTCCATTCTGCAATGAACTCCGCCAATGCCCTGCTCTGGATAGTTGAGGTGCTCTCATATTTCAAGCCAAAGCTTGACAGCTCTAGTGCCCACTGGACTATTCTTCCGGTTGCTTCGGGGTTCCTTAATATGCGTTGCAGCGGGAAACGGGTGACAACTATGATCTCGTGGGCTTGGAAGTAGTGGCACAGCTTCCTTGAGGCCATGATAAGGCCGAAAATCAGCTTTTGCACTCTAGAGTACCTCGACCTGGCCCCCTGTAACAGGGAGCTGATGAAGTAAACGGGGCGCTGTACCACTTTCTTCCTTGACGCAGTCTTGGGATCGCCTTCGATAGCTTGCCTCGCCTCCCCTTGGTTTGTGTCACGTCCTGCCGCGGGTGTTTTGGTTCCACCCCCAGAGGGGTCAGTTGCTGCGGCTGCTTCCTCATCCACTTCTTGTTGTGCCACCAGCACTACACTAACCACTTGATTCGTCGCAACTAAGTATAGCAACAACAGCTCTTGTGGTTTGGGTGCGACTAAGGTGGGAGCAGAGGAAAGGTAAGTTTGTAGGTCTTGCAGCGCTGCTTCTTCCTCGAGGGTCCACTTCACCGGGCCAACCTTTTTCAAGATTTTCAAAAAAGGTAAGGCATGCTCAGCAGACTTGGAGATGAACCTATTGAATGCGGCAATGCATCCAGCCAAACGCCTTACATCCTTGACAGTCTTAGGTGCTTGTATTTGCTCGATTGCCTTGATCTTGTCGGGATTGGCCTCTATTCCTTGTTGGGATACAAAGAAACCAAGGAGCTTGCCGGATGGGACACCAAACACACATTTCTTGGGGTTCAGTTTCAAATTGATCTTGCACAGGTTTGCAAAGGATTCTTCCAGGTCTTGAATGAGTGTTGATCTATCCTTGGTTTTGACCACTATATCATCCATATAAGCTTCCATGTTTTTGTGCAGCTGGGGTTCAAAACCAATCTGTACTGCTCTTGCAAAAGTGGATCCGGCGCTCTTTAACCCGAAAGGCATACACACAAAGCAGTACGTGCCACATGGAGTTATGAATGCGGTTTTCTCTTCATCTTCCTTGGCCATGAATATCTGATGGTACCCGTAGTACGCATCCAAAAAGGAAAGCAAATCACACCCGAAAGTGGAATCAACAATTTGATCAATGCGCGGTAGGGGGAATGGGTCTTTCGAGCATGCTTTGTTCAAGTCAGTGAAATCAATGCAGAGCCTCCATTTCCCATTCGCCTTGCGTACTACCACTGGGTTTGCTAACCAAGTTGGATGCAGTGCCCCTCTAACCAAACCAGCTACTTCAAGTTTCTTGATCTCCTCGGCAATGAACTGCTACCATTCTAAAGCTTGCTTTCTGACCTTCTGCTTGACGGGCCGAGCGTGATGGCAGATAGCAAGGTGGTGCTCAATTACCTCCCTGGGAACACTGGGGATGTCAGATGGTTGCCAAGCAAACACATTGACATTCGCCCGCAAGAAGGCAACGAGCGCGCTTTCCTATTTGTCATCAAGGGTGGCGTTGATGGTGAACGTACCGTCAACGCCATCCTGCCTCGTCGGGACCTTTTTCATAGCAGGTGAAGCAACCTTGGGTCTTTTGCTAGCAGAACTCTCCGACAGGTCATCAACAGGCGCATCGCACTCTAGAGAGGCGCGCTTCCCGGAGTCCTTGCCGGCATCCCTGCTAGCCTTCTTCCCCTTCTTTGTTTCCTTGGTGGGAGCTGTGGCCTCTGCTGCTACTGTGTCCCGATACATCTGGTCCACACATATAATTGCATATTTCTTATCTGATGGAATGGAAATGATACCCATCGGCCCTGGCATCTTCAAGGTATTGTAGGCATAATGGGATGCCGCCATGAATTTTTCCAGAGCTGGGCAACCAAGAATTCCATTGTAAGGCAGAGGAAGTTCAACAACGTCAAACACGACTCTCTCAGTCCAATAATTCAGTTCCCGGCCAAATGTCACCGGCAATGTAACCTTCCCCTTGGGCCGGCTCCTGTCGGGGTTGATTCCTTGGAACGTACCCGTAGCCTTGAGCTCCTCATCAAGGATCTGCAGCTTGCCAACCACTCTAGGGGAGATTAAGTTCAGCCCAGGCCCACCGTCAACTAGCATCTTTGTTACCTTGAGGTTGCGAATTGTTGGGGAAACCAACAATGGCAAACACCCAACCGCAGTGGTGCGGTCAGGGTGATCCTCTTCGTCAAAGATGATAGGCGTGCGGGGCCATTTGAGTGGCCTTTAGGAGTCCGCGACTGGCTCCACGGCATTGACTTCACGCGCCCACTTCTTGAGTCGATGATGAGAGGAGTGCAAAGATGCACCCCCGTCAACACACATGGCTTCGGTTGCCTTCTGGAATTCTTGCTCGCTGGTTTCTTCCTCATCCTCTTCATCACTCCCATCATCTCCTTCTTTCTTTTCACAGCCTCTAGCAGGTTTTTCTTTTTGCTGCAGGGCCTTGCCACGGCGGCCTCCTCTACCACCACGGCCTTTTTTGCCAGCACCTTCTTGGTCTCTCTCCCTGTCACGCTTCTCGTATTCAGCCTTTTGTTTCTTCACAAGCTGCTCAACTTGGTGGCACTCTTGGAGATCATGACCTTTGGTGTGGTGGATTTTGCAGTATGGCCTGTCGGATTTCCCGGCTTTCTCTGCTGCCGCGGCCTCCTGGCAATCAGCGCACGTGGCAGATCCCTTGCCGGGGGCCTCGGTTTTGGCCTTCTTGCCGGCACTGAGATCACCAGAGCTCTCAACGGCCAATACTGTCTTCTCTTTGCATTTCCTATTGCGCCTCTGGCTTCTCCTCTTTGGGTTGGTGGCCTCGTCATCATCATCTGAATCAAACTCGATGCCAGCCTCCTCTCCGGGGAGTCTCCTTCCTTCTTCAGCCCGAGCACACTTATCCGCCAAGTTATATAACTCATTGATGGTTTTGGGCAGCCGGACATTCATTTTGGCTCGCATCCTCCTGTTGCGCACATTCGAATGGAACGCGGCAATCACGGCCGCTGGGTGTATCTATGGGATGTTATGGTGCACTCGACTGAACCTCTGTATATATTTACGCAAACCCTCCCCTTCCTTCTGCGGAAGGACTTGCAAGTCACTGGGCTGTCCAGGCTCTCGGTGGCCACCCGTGAAGGCGCCAACAAATTCATTGCACAAGTCAGCCCATGATGAAATGGAGTTTTTCGGCAGGTGCATCAGCCATGATCTCACATTTGGCTCGAGCGCCAAAGGGAAATAGTTGGTGAACACCTTCTCGTCTCTGCCCCCGGTGGCTTGAACGACAATCGTGTAAATGCCCAAAAACTCTGCCGGGTTTAACTTTCCGTCGTATTTCTCTGGCAGTTCAGGCATGAAGGCTCGGACAGATGGCCAACGGACCTGTCGTAGCTCACGCGTGAAGGCAGGGCACCCAACCTCGTAAGGCAAGTACCCACCGACACTGGGCGCGGGTTCGTCAACGTCCGGGCCATTGCATCTGCTAGACTAATGGTGTGCCTCCCGGCGTCGCTCTATGGTGACGCGTGCGTCTTCCTTCCGCCAGTCTTCCAGAACCTGCCACTGATCCCGGTGGGTTTGCGAGCCAGACGAAGCCATCGACGTATCATCAGGCTCGTCCACATGCTGAGTTTGCTGAGGCTGCCTCTGGGCTTGCTGTCGTGGAGGGGAATGTACTGTTAGCGTAGCCCCCTCAACACGGTCGTCAACCCGGGCCGCCATCGTTATTCACGGGCATCACGATGGCTCTACATGCTGTGATTTATCGGCTTCAGCAAAGCCGATCAAGCTCTGGATAGTGGCCCTCCACTCATCCATCTTGTCAGCCGCTGGTGGAAAATTCAACAGGAGTTGGGCCCGCGCCATTGCTTCCGAGGCCGTGCTTGGCATGGCTAACGAGGCAGACTGCGACGTCGCTCGACTCCTGGCCGAACCAGTAGGAGCGTCGCCATGTTCTTGCCATCACGAACCGATCGCGAAGGTGGTCTGGCGATGAGTGGGCCGTGCTTGGTGGCCGACAACCCTGTTCGGTGCTCCGTCTTGCTCTGGGCAAGGTGTGCGCCTTGCATCCGCGCCCGTGGTGGGAGCAACTAGAGGATCGCGGCTTGCGCCGGAGTGGGCGTCGCTGTTGCGGCTGTGCCCGTCAGTGTGGCGGGGAGGTGGAGACTAGGCATTCCCTCCACCCGTGGCTTCTGGGTCAAGCCCGTCAGGATGCTGCTGCTGATGCTGCCCAGCCTCGGTGTTTCGTGCTCCGGCTTCGGCCATGGGGGACGCAACGACGGTGCCGCCTACGTCGATCACGCCACCCACGGTACCCGCCTCATCCAACACGGCTATGGCACCTATGGCGTCCGCGGCTGCATGCGAGGGGGCCCTCAAAGTGGAGGGGTGTGCGGTCGCGCCGGGTTTCTTCTTGGGTGCCATGGACAGAGAAGACGACGATGATGAAGATCGATGATGATGAAGATCGACGCGCTGTTAACAACTTCGGGTTCACGCAAACGACCCTCCCCCCTACCTGGCGCACCAAAGATGTTGTGGGTGAACATGATCACCTATGGGGCCACGGGCCCCTTGTGGTTCGACACGGGGGATATCACATTACACAAAGAGCAGAGGCCATGAGGCAGCGCGACGATGAGACTCTGGTGGTTTTTACCCAGGTTTGGGCCGCTGAGAAGTGTAAAACCCTACTCCTGCTTTGGTGGATTGGATGGGGGAACATGAAGAACACATAGTGCTCAAGCCCGGCAAGATGGCCTCGGGGAGAGCTGCTATGCGAGTACAAGTGTGCGAGGGTCCGAATCCCCCTCTAGGTTGCCTTGGACATCCTTTTATAGCTCAAGGGGTAACCACAGTGGCAAAACAGACATTATCTTGTGATTAGACAGCCAATTGTGCTATCATATCTAACTTTGGCTCTTAGGACAAAATGCCATAAATGCTACCTTAGGTGGCGTGCGGGGGTGCATCCCCGGCAAGCTTATATCGTCGCTTAGCCATCTTCTGCTTGTCATCTTGACACGCCTCTGGACGGGTGTCAAATGGGTGTGATCTGTCATCCAACAAGCTGCCACATGCTTAGTGAGTGGCACTTAATCACCTGGGGGCTTGACACCGTATCGATAAGTGACTAGCGTCGTGGTGCGGTGGAGCGTTGGTAATTGGCTTGCGCTTGCCGGGGGCAGGGCTTGTCGGGCCTTCTTGGAGGGGTGCAAGCTTCGATCCCCGGCCGTTCCCGAGACGCGGCTGGCGCGGCTCGATCTTGCTCCTATCTACTGTATCAACCCTACCTGCCTCGCCTGACCAGCAGAGGGTACTTTCCTTGGAATCTTTGTCTTGTATGTGGGCTTGGTCTTCTTGATGCGCTCCTTCATCTCACAAAGATCGGCTTCTCTGGCTCGGCCTTGTGTTACACGTTGGTGCTGGATCTATGATCGTCAACACGCCTGTGTATGAGTTCGGTCAACAAACGTAGTTGTTCATTGCACCGACACAGCCGGATGTCATCGTAGATTGTAGCCGCCTGCAAGATACAACAGCCTCTCGCAACTCACCCTAGCGCCACCGACTATCGGCAGCGACTAACACCGATGTTTCTGCCGCTGCCTAATCCCTCCCAGATTGGGGTTTTCTCATGGACAACAAGGTAAGTGTAATCCGCATCCATATCTTGTAGTTCTAATTCGTAGTCTATCACTGGGTGATAATCCACCATAAGGCAATTGTCGTGCATGCATTTTCATGCAGTCTGATTTTAGGATTCTATTTTCAGTGCCCACAGTGTCATGACGTAGGGCGCCTGTGCGGCCTCGGCCAGACAAACGAGTTGTTCAACATCACCATCCGAGAAGACTCCAGGAAGCGCACGGTATGTTTATAAATATCCATCTCACCTCGACGGTTAGGGTTCTTAAAATTACATGATTTTGTGGAGACTGCATGGTTGTACTTTAGGCCAAATTTGGAATATTGCCTACTTTACCAACATAGTATTGCTAAATTGGGATAAATGCCAACTACCATTCAACACTGGCGTCAATCAGGGGGGGAACTAGTGGGGATGCCATGGGTGCCATGCCACTGATGTCAATATGGAAACATTGCCTACTTTACCAACAAAGTACTGCTCAATTGGAATAAATTAATGGTACCCCCTCCGTAAATAAATATAAGATTAGTGATCTAAACAATCTACAGAGGGAGTAGCATGCACCGCTGATGTCAAACTGGAAACTATTGCTATATTACACAAATTATTGTTGTAAAGCTCATATTTGCATAACTTCCTAAAAATACACAAAAAGTTACTAGTCATCTCAAAGATCTTTTTTTAGTTCACATAGTGAGTAATACTTTGTCATTCACAGCATCATAATATTAGCACATGGAAGTAAAGCTCATATTGGTTAACAAATTTTCTCATTTGTATTCATTAGGAGATCACTTTTTTAATAGCTAATATTTTACGTGTTCATATATTTCTGACCTATATGAATAACACATTATGTCTTCATTGTTAACAAATATATCATGTCTTACTATTTCTTGCAGTACATCTCGTGCTTTGCAACAAACCATGTAATACAAAAGTTTTGCCTATTCTTAGATGAAGACTCTGCTCTATTCACATTGCACACAAGCCATGGATGTACGTTCTAAGTTGTACTCAGTACCGATAGTGAAGGTCGCTCATATTTTCATCCATGCTTTTGGAGAGAGCTTGCTACACGTTACTTACTGAAAGCTGGCACTGAATTGTTAGTGGATATAACATAGCCTGATCTTATCATCCGTCTGTCCATACCATCTGAGGTCCCTCGACGGACCAACAACCTAAGTTAGTTTTATTTCAATTTTTTGCTTGTTGAACTAGAACTTAGCAAAAATAATGTATCTCTCTGGACTTACTAATTAGTGTTTTATTTTCATGTAGGGCTTGGTCAATATGTAGTTAAAGAGATGGTGGTTAGTCCTGCATCCAAATTTCACTGGAAAGACATGAATCATCTCATCAAATTTGTTGGTAGAATCGACTCCCTTACTAAGCAGTTCCATGTTGGAGGCCAGGTGGGAATATGTGTGCCAGTGGTGCATACCTTGAATAGGATGAATTGTAACATTCATGAAATTATGGTGCAAAGTCTTTTTTGTTAAATATGCTCTCAATGAACTATTGCTTCAAACAGTGTCACAATTGTTTTATTTATCTTTTAATAGATGTTGCCGCCTTCAGTTGTTCCTAAATTGATGCCCAGATGTGGTCCAATCACACTAGCTATTGGTCACAACAAGAAGTTCATGGCAAGCTACATAATATCCCCTAGAATTGGAACCATTCACATTACTAAATGGGAGGTTGTGATGGCAATGCGTCCGCATTTGAAAATGGGTGACAATGTTATGCTGATGTTGTACAAAGGCACTGAAGGGCTTTTCCTGTTCATTGACGACATGTTGTGATGCAGTTCCAGGACAATGATTTCCTGAAATCTTGATTGTTAAGTATTGTATGTCAAGTGTGTATGCAAAGTGGCACTTAATTATATGTGGATGATAAGGTTGTGAAGTACTACATGTTAAGTATTGCCTTAATTATTAGCTTCTGTACTGAAATTGGTTTTATCTATGTGGTACGATACGCATGTCATGTCTTCTGAACACTATCATACTGCAGCACTCTTGCAAATTAAAACAACTAATGATACATCAATTGCAAATGCTGACAACACATATGCCTCTATAAGTTGGAAAGTTTCAGTGCTACAGAACATTGATTTCACTTTCACTCAAATTAGCTTGAATTTCATACATTGCAGTACACACAAACTTACTAACCGTTCAGTCACATAATTTTAAAAGCATTGCCAAGATTAAGCTGAACATAGTTGAATTCCTCCCAAAATTGTCGCACTGCGACATCATCCGATACAACACCTAATAGTACAAACTATTATAACAAACTAATATAGCCATATGGCAAAGGCATAGTTGTGGCCACGACCATGGTCACCGTGTAGTTCTATCCATGACCATGTTCACCGTGTAGTTGTGGCCATGGGCCCATGGCCACGGTCACCACCTAGTGGCCACCAAGGCCATGGCCACGGATGCCACTGTCACGTCCATGGCGCCCGTCGTTGACAGGGACGTCAATCCATCCACATCCAGCACCACGACCAGTGGCACCGCCACCTCTGCCCAAGGAAAAAGTCATAGAATGCGGCGTCGGTGGCCTCGATCCACTGCGCAAATTCTTCTGCGTCATACTCCTCATCCTCCTCCTCCATCCATAAAGCACGGGCGCGGGCGCAGGCGCTGGCACGAGCACGGGCGCGGGTGCAGGCGCATGCACTGGCACTGGAGTGAGCACGGGAGCGTCCATCCGCACGGCCTCCACCTCCATTTGAGCAACCTCTTCCAGCGCCTTGTCCATCTCTTCCCACAAGGGGGGCAGAGGGTCCTCTTCCTGCTCCTCCTTGCTACTTGCAAACTGCGTTGGGATTTTCTCCAAGTGGAGAAGAGATATAGTAAAGTAGAGATAAGTATTTCCCTCAGTGAGAACCAAAGTTATCGAACCAATATAGGAGAACCAAGCAAACCCCGTTGTCCGCACCTGCACACACAAAAGCAAATACTTGCACCCAACACGGGCAAGAGGGTTGTCAATCCCCTTGAACTCGTAACTTGCTAGGATCAAATCTTGTATAGGTAGATAGATAAACTGCAAAACAAAATAAAAGTAAATAAATTGCAGCAAAGTATTTTTAGTTTTTATAATATGGTAAAAGTAGACCCGAGGGCCATAGTTTTCACTAGAGGCTTCTCTCTCGAACACATAGCATACGGTGGGTAATTTTTTTACTGTTGGGCAATTGATAGAAAAGCGCATAGTTATGACATTATTCATGGCAATGATCACACATATAGGCATCATGTACTACTATGGCTCCACCAATTGACCGCTATCCAATATGCGTCTATGGTATTAAGTTCATGACAAACAGAGTAATGCTTTAAGCAAGACATGATGTAGACAAAGTAAACTCAAGCAATATGAATAAACCCCATCATTTTATCCTTAGTACCAACAATACAATACGTGCCTCGCTACCCCTTCTGTCACGAGGTGAGGACACCACAAGATTGAACCCACTACAAAGCACCTCTCCCACTGAAGATAAATCAATCTAGTTCGCCGAACCAAACAGATAGATCAGAGAGAAATACAAAGCTATCATAATTATGCATAATAAATTTTAGAAAAGACTTAATTACTTTCAATGAATAATCTAATCATAAACCCACAATTCATTAGATCCCAACAAACACATCGCAAAAGAAGATTACATTGGATAGAACTCCAAGGAGATCAAGGAGAACATTGTATTGAAGATCAAAGAGAGAGAAGAAGCCATCTAGCTACTAGCTATGGACCTATAGGTCTCTGGTAAACTACTCACGCATCATCGGAAGGCAGCAAGGATGATCTAGAAGCCCTTCTTGATTGATTCCCCCTCCGGCAGAGTGCCAGAAAAGGCCTCCAGATGGGATCACGGAAGAACAGAAGGTTGCGGCAGTGGAAAAGGTTTTTCAGGTGGCTCTCTCAGGGTTTCTCAATATTTGAGAATTTATAGAAGCGAAATTAGGTTAGACGGAGCCACGTGGGTCCCACAAGGTAACAGGGCACACCCTGTTGCCTTGCCATCTCCTCATTTATCCTTTGGTCTCCTCTCGAAGCTTCTAGGGTCTCTTATGTCCAGAAAAAATCGTCAAAAAGTTCTGTAGAGTTTGAACTCTGTTTGGTATTAATTTTCTAGAAAACCAAAAACAAGCAGAAAACAACAACTGGCACTAGGCACTGGGTTAATAGGTTAGTTCCCAAAAATGATATAAAATAGCATAACAGTGCATATAAAAGTATCCAAGATTGATAATATAATAGCATGAAACAATCAAAAATTATAGATATTTGGAGATGTATCAGCATCTGCAAGCTTAATTCCTGCTCGGCCTCAAGTAGGTAAATGATAAAAACAATTTTTTTGATGTGAAATGCTAACTAACATGTGTATCATGTAATCTCTTTAAGGTATAATCACTGAGAAACGATGAAGTAACAATATCATCATAATAACATCCATGACTATAAGAAGCATAATCATTACTTTTTCAAAATATACGATCCTTAACGAATATTATCCCAGCTCATTTTATCATGTTAGCATGGCATGACTCTGCCTTCACCACATAAATACAAATCATGAGCAACCAGGTGTCAAACCAGGCAATTGGATCATACTTCTAATGCGCTTTAGCATTTTCAACCCCACGCAATACATGAGCATGAGCCATGGACACATCACTATCGGTGGAATAGCATACGGTGATAGAGATCAATAAGGAGAAGTCAAAAAAGGAATAAACTCTCGCATCGACGCGGTTAATCAACGGGCTATGGAGATGCCCATCAATCAATGTCAATACGAGGAGTAGGGATTGCCATGCAATGGATGCACTAAGAGCTATAAGTGTATGAAAGCTCAATGGAAACTAAGTGGGTGTGCATCCAACTTGCTTGCTCATGAAGACTGCCATTGGGGTGGCAATCTGGGGCGTCGGCTGTTGGTTCGCCATTGCCGGACGAGGTTGGTGAGTCGGCGGCGGCGCGGTCCATGGTGAGTGAAACCCTAGGGGAGTCTGCCTTGGTGGCGTCGATGGCGGGGCTGGGCCGGGTTGGGGCCCTGGTGTCTCTTGGGCCTGGCTCTCTGGGCCGCCCGAGGTGTCGTTCTCAGCTTCAGATTTCCCTCCGCTTGGCTCTCAAGTGTGTGTTCTGCTGTGTGGGGGCTCAGTTGTGCCTGCCTGCCTGCCCATACCGGTTTGGCCTACTAGCCCTCGGTTGCTGGGGTTTATATGGATAAGGAAGGGCTCCCTTGACCTTGACCTAGGGTTTCCAGCTCTTCATTCTGATGTGCGTCGATATCCTTTCCACATTCGCCCTCTTGTGAGATATCAACCACCTCCCCCCCTCTCTATCTCCTTTGATGCGGCTCTCTCCATGGACAAGTCTAGGGCTTGCTCTTCCAAGGCCTTGTCTGGTAGCAAGAGAGGTCATGAGAGCTCGTCTGAGGCGGTTCATTCCCTAGATCTGGAGTATGAGGGGGCGTTGAGGGAGAAGTTGGAGACGGAGCACACTTCTCGCGAGCAGCTGGAGCACGACCGGGTGGCGTGGGCGGTGGGGCCGGAGTGGTTGCAGCGTGATGAGTGGGCGCACGCGGAGGCGGCCTCGAGGGAGCGCGGGTCGTAGGCGTGATACGTCTCCAACGTATCTATAATTTATGAAGTATTCATGCCATGTTTACAACAATTTTATATGGTTTGGGTGAAATTTTATATGATTTAAATGGAACTAACCTTGACTGATGCTGTTTTCAGCAGAACTACCGTGGTGTTGTTTTTTGTGCAGAAATCAAAGTTCACGTAATGCAGCAAAACTTTTTGATGATTTTTTTTGGAAGAAAACAGGCACTAGAAGATTCGTGGGAGGGCCAAAAGAGCCACAGGGGCCCCACAAGGCACCAGGGCTTACCAGTTGGGACTGGCTCGCCCTGGTACCTTGTGGGCTACTCGTGGCCCATCTTCGCGTGATTCCAACGCTGAAAAATCTTATATATATAGAAACCCCCAGAAATAACCCTAGATCAAAAGTTCCGCTGCCGCAAACCTTTCTAGCCATGAAAAACTAATCTAGAACCTATTCCGGCACCCTGTCGGAGGGGGAAATCATCACCGGAGGCCATCTTCATCATCCCGGTGGCCACCATGATGAGGAGGGAGTAGTCCACCCTCGGGGCTGAGGGTTTGTACCAGTAGCTATGTGTTTAATCTCTCTCTCTCTCTCTCTGTCTCGTGTTCTTGAGTTGGCACGATCTTGATGTATCGCAAGCTTTGTTAATATAGTTGGATCTTATGGTGTTTTCCCCTCTCTGTCTTGTTGTGAAGAATTGAGTTTTCCCTTTGAGATTTCATTCTTATCGGATTGAATACTTTTATGGATTTGAGAGCACTTTGATGTATGTCTTGCTATGAATACCTGTGGTGACAATGGGGTATCATATTGTTTCACTTGATATATGTTTTGGCACTCAACTCGCGGATTCCCGAGGTGACATTGGGGTAATCTATGCATAGAGGTTGATGCACATTTTCGTCCTTGTTTCTCCAGTAGAAATCTTGGTGAACTCTTTGAGGTTCTTTGTGTTGGATTGAGTATTATGAATCTGAAATTGTTTGATGTATATCATATAATCAACTCACGGATGCTCGTGGTGACATTGGAGTATCTAGGTCTCATTAGAGTTGGTTGATGTGTATCATTTGGTGTTATTTTAGTACGAACTCTTTGGCTATTTGTGAAACTTATAGGGATAGCTCGATAGATCGATCGGAAAGGATAAGTTTGAGGTGATTTCGTACCCTACAAAAAATTTCGTCTTATGTTCTCCGCTAGATAAGAACTTTGGAGTGATTCTTCATCGCACTTTGAGGGATGGTTATATGATCCAGTTATATTAGCATTGTTGAGAGATTACACTAGCGAAAATACGGACCCTAGGCCTTGTTTCTAAGCATTGCAATACCGTTTGTGCTCAGTTTTGTTACTTGCTACCTTGCTATTTTTTATTGTTCCTAATACAAAAATCAATATCTACTATCATTACTACACTTGTATCACCATCTCTTCGCTGAACTAGTGCACCTATACAATTTACCATTGTATTTGGTGTTTTGGGGACACAAGAGACTCTTTGTTATTTGGTTGCAGGGTTGTTTGAGAGAGACCATCTTCATCCTACACCTCCCACGAATTGATAAACCTTAGGCCATCCACTTAAGGGAAAATTTCTACTGTCCTACCAAACTCTGCGCTTGAAGGCCCAACACGAGTCCACTAGAATAAATTTGCATAGTAGACATCATGCTCTTTTCTGGCACCATTGCCGGGGAGGTGAGTGCTTGAAGGTATATCTTTAGATCTTGCGCAATTGAATCTTTTAGTTTCTTGTTTTATCACTAGTTTGGTTTATAAAAGAAAACTACAAAAAAATGGAATTGAGGTTGCCTCATATTATTCGTCTTTATCATGTCTTTCTTGAAAATGATGGAAAGGAAAATTGTGCTCAATTGCTAGAACAAGAATTCAATAAAATGTTTGGCATAAATGATGAGCATGATTGCAATGTTGTTGGTACGAATTCTTTGAATATCCATGATTCTAATGATATGCAATGCCATAATCTTGGGGATGCGATATTTGATGAAGATCATATTTTTAGTCCCCCAAGTTTTGATGAGCAAATTTATTATGATGAAAGCATGCCTCCCATTTATGATGATTATATTGATGAAAGTGGGTTTGGAAGAGTGTCAACTCTAGGTAATGATCCCACTATTTTGGAGGGTATTGAATCTTATTGTAATAATTATGAAAGTGGATTTGGAGAGGTCATGACTTTATTTAGTGATGAATGCACTATTTTGGAAGAGGTTTCAATTGACTATGATAAAAAAGTTGCTATCTATGATGTTTATTGTGATGACATGTATGCTATAAAGCTAATGATAACCATGAAACTTTTCATCATGATTTTAATGTTCAATTTGATTATTCCAATCAAGTATCACATGATAGTTATTTTGTTGAGTTTGCTCCCACTATTATGAATGAGAAGAAATTTGCTTATGTGGAGAGTAACAAAAATTTTATGCTTGTGGATCATGAAAACAATGCTTTATGTGATTGCTATATTGTTGGATTCATTTATGACGCTACTGAAAATTACTATGAGAGAGGAACATATGCTTTTACATAGCTCAATAATATCAAGTTTCCTCTCTTTATGTTGAAAGTTTTGAAGTATTGCTTGTTTTGCCTTCCTATGCTAGTTGATTCTTGTTCCCATAATTTGTTAGCTTACAAAATCCCTATGCATAGGAAGTGGGTTAAACTTAAATGTGCTAGTCATATGCTTCATGATGCTCCCTTTGTGTTTCAATTCTTATCTTTTATGCGAGCATCATTGAAGTCTTCATGCCTAGCTAAAAAGGCATTAAAGAAAAGCGCTTGTTGGGAGACAGCCCAACATTTACCCCTACTGTTTTTGTGTGTTCACATGATTAGGCTACTGTAGTAATCATGTTTTATAGCTTTTTTTTCAATAAAGTGCCAAGTAAAGCCTTTGGGATAGTATGGATGATAGTTGACTTGATTCTGTGCAAAAACAGAAACTTTTGCTTCCAGTAACAGAATTGTTTAAATTCACTAGAGCATCGAAAAATTCTGAATTTTTTTAAATATGATTGATATACAAATTTCCTAAGTTTTCTATTTTTTCCGAATTTTTGGAGTCACAGAAGTATAGTAAATATTCAGATCTTTACAGACTGTTCTGTTTTGACATATTTCGTTTGCAATGCATAGTTTGCTTGTTTTATGGTTTCTATGATTTATATTGCTTAATCTAAATTGTGGAAATTATATAGTACAGTAGGATTTATGAGGAAATAATTATGAATCTTGTCTTTGACAGTACCCAAGTGAATGATTTGTTTTACTATGCTAACCCATCTCACGAAGTTCCGTTAAGTTTTGTGTGATTGAAGTTTTCAAGTTTTGTGTGAGATATCGATATAAGGAGAATAAGGAGTGACAAGAACCTAATATTGGGGATTCCCAAGGCACCCCAAGGTAATATTCAAGGAATATCCGAGCAACTAAGCTTGGGGATGCCCCAGAAGGCATCCCCTCTTTCGTCTTCAACATTATCGGTAACCTCACTTGGAGCTATATTTTTATTCGTCACATGACATGTGTTTTGCTTGGAGCATCATTTTATTTTATTAGTATTTTCTTGCTGTTATTTAGAGTAATATTTTGCATCTTTTATTTCAATAAAAATGTCAAGCATAGCCTTTACCATGCTTATTTTGCAAGTCTATATGTTGTTGTTTGAAAACAGAAAGTTTGTTGTTATGTTTTGAATATTTGTGAATAGTAAGAACATGATAAAATCTTGAAATTTTTACACGGTGATCTATGACAAATTTTCTGCTTTGTGGTAATTTTTCAGAATTTTTAGAGTTAGGTAAGTATGAGTATAATTGCTGCTATGTTTGCATTGTTTGCATATGTTTGCTTGTTTAATGATTCTATTTGAGGATAGGAGTATTAAATATGCAGAGGCATTTAGTATGCAATGTAAAATAATAATTTTAGTGATTTGCTACAGTAGAGAATGATAAGGTTATTGCATTGATTTATACTAACTTATCTCACGAGTTGTTGTTGAGTTTTGTGTGGATGAAGTTTTTTGAGATTTAGGGAAACCGTGATATAAAAGGAATTAAGGAGACACAAAAACTCAAGCTTGGGGATGCCCAAGGCATCCCAAGATAATATTCCAAGAAGTCTCAAGCACCTAATCTTGGGGATCCCTGGTAGGCATCCCACCTTTCTTCATGAACAATTATCGGTTAATATCGGTTGAACCTAAGTTTTTGCTTCTTCGCATGATGTGTGCTATTCTTGGAATTGTCATTTTATTTTGTTTTGCTTGTTGTTTTAATAAAATACTTAGATCTGAAAGTTTTTAAATGGGAGAGAGTCCTCACATAGCTACCTATTTATTTAACTACTCACTTGATCTTCACTTATATCTTTCTGGAGTAGTTTGTCGAACACTCTCATGCTTCACTTATATTATTTTGAGAGTTTATAATAGTGATGAAAAATTTCACAAGCTATGAAATTGGTCCTAATATGATGAATATCCAAGAAGGATATAATAAAAACTTTCATATAGATCATTGGATATGATAAGTTTGATTCCTTGCAATAGTTTTGCGATATGGAGATAATAATATGTGAGTCGTGTTGGTGAGTAATTGTGCTTTAGAAGGAATATTGGTGTTAAGGTTTGTGATTCCCTATGCAAGCACGAAAGTCAATAGTTATGCAATGAAGTTATATCCTACTTGTGGTGCATTATTCGGTGTTCGTTATATTTAATGCTCGTTTATGATCGTTTTCGTTTCTTGGTTTGTTGCTTCTCAATCTATTTGCTAGCCTTCATTTGTACTAAGCGGGAATACTGCTTGTGCATCCAAACTCCTTAAACCAAGTTGTGACAAATGAGTCCACCATACCTACCTATATGAGGTATTTCCATGCCATTCCAAGTAAACTTGTATGTGCCAACTCTAATTTTCAAAATGAATTTCCTTTTTGTGCGCCCGTAGCGCTCATGAAGTGGTAGGGGGTGGCCAATATTTTCCATGCTAGATGTGTTATTCTCAAGATGAGTGTTTATTCACTTGTCATTGCACGAGAGTGTGGCAGGTAATAAGGATGCCCAGTCCCAAAATGAAAAGAAATTTTATTTATGTTGTCAATAATAAATTCCTTGGAAAGTGTTGGTATGGAAGACACCCGTGGATATGGCTAGCCATGGATTGTGAAAGAATGGTGGAAAAAGTAATAAACTTTATTTTATATTTTGGAACTGCCTATGATGTATCTAGCATGGAAAATATTGGGAATTCTCGGTCATTTTTGTTGACAGGAAAAGCATGCCTCTCAAAACAAATTTATCTCTCAATTTAAGCTTTGAGCTCTAGCACATCTACAAATCTCTGCTTCCCTCTGCGAAGGGCCTATCTATTCACTTTATGCAAATTTTTTTATTGAGTCTCCATCTTCTCTTATAAAGAACCAACTAGGGAACACTATTGTCATACTTGTGCATTGGGCATAGTTAATATTCGAGTGTGTTTCATGAATGCGTCAATGATTGAGCATAATGGGCTAGGGATAGCTTTCTTTAGTGTTGATATTTTGAAAGACATGGTTGCTTGTTGATATGCTTAAGTATTGATGTCCTCATATCAAATTATAGACTATTACTTTGAATCATTCAAGTCCAAATGTTCATGCTATAAAAGAAAAGAGTATATGAGGAATGTAATAGGTAGCATTCCACATCAAAAAATCGGTTTTCAATTGCTACTTTATCATGATAAGTTTTATGAGAAAGAGTTGCTGTTATGATGCTTGGAAAAGTGATTGAAATTATCATTGATCAAACTTATGCACTATGCTAGCATTCACACTTCATAAATTATTTCTTTTATCATTTACCTACTCGAGGACGACCAGGAATTAAGCTTGGGGATGCTGATATGTCTCCAACATATATATATTTTATGAAGTATTCATGCCATGTTTACAACAATTTTATATGGTTTGGGAGCAATTTTATATCATTTAAATGGAACTAACCTGGACTGACGTTGTTTTCAGCAGAACTACTGTGGTGTTGTTTTTTGTGTAGAAATCAAAGTTCTCCAAAAGAGGCACTAGAAGATTTGTGGGAGGGCCAGAAGAGCCACGAGGGCCCCACAAGGCACCAGGGCGCGCCAAGTGGGGCTGGCTCGCCCTAGTACCTTGTGGGCTACTTGTGGCCCATCTTCGCGTGATTCCAACGCTGACAAATCCTCTCTCTCTCTCTCTCTCTCTATATATATATATATATATATATATATATATATATATATATATAAACCCCCAGAAATAACCCTAGATCGGAAGTCCCATCGCCGCTAGGCTCTGTAGCCAAGAAAAACCAATCTAGACCCTGTTTCGGCACCCTACCGGGGGGGAATCATCACCAGAGGCCATCTTCATCATCTCGGCGGCCACCATGATGAGGAGGGAGTAGTCCACCCTCGGGGCTGAGGTTTTGTACCAGTAGCTATGTGTTTAATCTCTCTCTCTCTCTCTCTCGTGTTCTTGAGTTGGCATGATCTTGATGTATCGCGAGCTTTGTTAATATAGTTGGATCATATGGTGTGTTCCCCTCTCCATCTTGTTGTGATGAATTGAGTTTTCCCTTTGAGATTTCATTCTTATCAGATTGAATACTTTTTATGGATTTGAGAGCACTTGATGTATGTCTTGCTATGAATACCCGTGGTGACAATGGGGTATCATATAGATTCACTTGGTATATGTTTTGGCACTCAACTCGCGGATTCCCGAGGTGACATTGGGGTAATCTATGCATAGAGGTTGATGCACATTTTTGTCCTTGTTTCTCCGGTAGAAATCTTGGGGAACTCTTTGAGGTTCTTTGTGTTGGATTGAGTATTATGAATCTGAAATTGTTTGATGTATATCGTATAATCAACTCACGGATGCTCGTGGTGACATTGGAGTATCTAGGTCTCATTAGAGTTGGTTGATGTGTATCATATGGTGTTATTTTAGTACGAACTCTTGGGTTGTTTGTGACACTTATAGGGATAGCTCGATAGATCGATCGGAAAGGATAAGTTTGAGGTGATTTCGTACCCTACAAACAATTTCGTCTTATGTTCTCCGCTAGATAAGAACTTTGGAGTGATTCTTCATCACACTTTGAGGGATTCTTATATGTCCAATTATATTAGCATTGGTGAGAGATTGCACTAGCGAAAATACAGACCCTAGGCCTTGTTTCTAAGCATTGCAATATCGTTTGTGCTCACTTTTGTTACTTGCTACCTTACTGTTTTTATTGTTCCTATTACAAAAATCAATATCTACTATCATTACTACACCTGTATCACCGTCTCTTCGCCGAACTAGTGCACCTATACAATTCACCATTGTATTTGGTGTGTTGGGGACACAAGAGACTCTTTGTTATTTGGTTGCAGGGTTGTTTGAGAGGGACTATCTTCATCCTACGCCTCCCACGGATTGATAAACCTTAGGTCATCCACTTAAGGGAAAATTGCTACTGTCCTACAAAACTCTGCGCTTGGAGGCCCAACACGAGTCTACAAGAATAAAGTTGCGTAGTAGACATCAGGGCGCCGGGCTGGGGGCTGCTGTCGGAATCAGGGCTCCGGGGACCCAAGAGGTTTGAACTCTGGGGTGAGCTTGTTCCTACCACCCTACTCTTTCGTGTAGCTAACCACGGCGAGGCTACGGCGAGAGCGAGCTAGCGGGAGTGGGCCAGTGACACAACAGTTACCTAGGTTTAGGCCACCTTGCTGTGTAAAACCCAACTCCTGCTTGGTTTGGGATTGCACTCGCGAGCGAGGGTGAGAGTACAAGGGAGTCCTGCCTCTACTATGGTGGCACCCTGCCCTCCTTTATACTTGCCTTGGTCCTCTTCCCCCGAAAACATTGGCGGGAAGGCTTGCCACACAACGGCAATTTTGAAGGGGGGCAGGGGTGCAATCTATCCCGACGAAAGGTGGTCTTCGCCTGCAAAGCCACCTTCCATGACGCGCTGGTGGGCTCGGTAATGACCTCCGCCCTGCGCGCCCATCATCTTGGTGTTCTTGCACCATTGGGGCAACCTTTGTGGGTTGCTTTGGGAACTAGCATGCTAGCCTTGCTCCCTTAGCACGAAAGAGGAAAGTATCCTTATCCACAGGCGCTGTCGGATTCAGGGCTCTGCAGACCCAAGAAGGTTTGAACTCAGGGGCGTGAACGAAGGATCCCGCTCCACACCAACGCTAGCTCGCCATGCCCATGACCTGATCTCGATGAGTACGCTGGATCGTGCAGAAGGGAACAACACAGAGATTTACCCAGGTTTGGGCCACCTTGCGGTGTAAAACCCTACTCCTGCTTTTGTTGGATTGGCCTTACGAGGAGGTAGAGGATGAACTAGTACAGTGGATGAATTGCCTCGTGAGGGCTCGAGTGGTGAAGGTGGATTGGTCAAGGGTCTGATCCCAGCCCCTTCTACGATGATGGCTAGCCCATATTTATAGTGGCCTTGGTCCTCTTCCCTCATAGCTTAGGCGGGAAGGGATTCCACAATGGCCAATTTTGAAGGGGGACAAGGAGTACATCTTATCCTGACGAAAGGTGGTCTTTGTCTGCAAAGCTTCTGGCCATGACATAGCAATGGGCTTGGCGATGACATCTGTCCTGCCGAGCTCATGGTCTTGGTCTCATTGCACCAGAAAGGAAAGCTTTGGGGCCTTCCTCGGGAACCTGCGCCAGCCCTTGCTCCCTTAGCACCCAAGAGGAAACTGTCCTCTCTGCGCTCACTGGCGCCCGCCTGGCCTTGGTTGTCATGGCTCACGTCATCATAGCCTCACAAGGCGGGAGGCTTGCATAGAGATCTCCGCCCCTCGGGAGGCAGCCTGGGGAGGCCGCTCCTCTGGGGGTCTTGGCGTTGTTCTCCTCACGAGGCCGGGGGACCTCGCGAGGGTCTTGTCTTAGGGACGTTGTAGTTGGGTTGTAGGGGGCCGTCGATGGGCCCACGCACTGGGCCGCAGGTAGGCAGATCTGGGTACCCCCGATCCCAGAACACCGACAGTAGCCCTCGAGCCCAAGGCACGCTCGGCCTGGCTTCAAGGCGAAGGCAAGGAGCGAAGGGTGAAGCGCCGCGGGCCCCCAATTGCCTGCGGGCCAGGCTCGACGCATGGCGCATGACTGGACACGGACAGCTCCGCTTTCCCATGTCGCCTCGGCAACTACCCAGGCTGACAAAAGTCTGGCGCAAACCGTAGAGTCATCATTGCTCACCCATGCCTTGCTCCTGATCCCCTCCTCCGACCGAAAACTCCTCTAGATCCAATCATAAATCCGCCCCCTTCCTTCTCCTTCTCCGTTGCCGGCGACCTCACGAATGGGCCCAGGAAGTCGAAGCCCGCGGTGCAGGCCGCGACCTCCTCCTCTCCCTTGCCTGCGCTCGACGCGTCCTCCATCGCCGAGGAGGGGCATCTCAGCCCCGTGCTCCCATAGATGGTGAGCGAAGACAACGAATGGGGCGAGACCGTGATCTGGGCTGGCTCCACGGAGCCGAGCACTTTGGCGTGGATGATTTATCCCTTCTTCCTCCATAGCATCTTTGTGGGGCTCGTCCCGCCCTTCTCTGAATTCTTCTGCGTTGTCCTCGACCACTACAGAATCCACGCCCTCCATCTTCAGCCCAACTCCATCCTCCTCCTGTCCATCTTTGCCTTCTACTGCGAGGCCTTCGTGGGCGTGAGACCCTCCGTGGCGTTCCTCCGTCATTTCTTCAGCTTGCGGTTGCATGACCGGATGCAACACTCTGCTTGCGCTTCCTTCGTTGCGGTCCACAAGGGGAATGTCCTCTTGAAGGCCGGGAAGAAGGTGGAGGGCTTCCGGCACCGCTGGGTCTTCCTGGACACCAAGGGTCTCAACCCGCGGCTGGAGCTGCCGACAGAGCTGCCTGAGCGGCTCGAGAGGTGGGGCCATGCAAAGCTTACCGACCCCCGGGCAGAGCCCGTCTTGAAGAGGATAACCTCGGATATGCAGGCCAAGCGGCTGACGGGGGGAATGCTCGTAAAGGAGTTCTTGACGCAGCGCCTGGCGCCGCTCCAGTCGCACACGAAGCCCATGTGGGAATTCCAGGGCTCGGAGGACGACATAAGGCTTCGCCCCGCCAGCCTGATGGGCGAGGAGCTGGACAAGGCCCTGGCCACCCTGCTCAAGGACGATCCAGGGGACCTCCCCGTGGCCTACGCCCCACTATATCACTATGATGATAAGGGGGAACTGGTCGCCGCCATGCCCGCCTTCAACGAGCTGGGGCTTATGCCGTCTGAGCACCCCAACTCCCCCGTGCCGGTGTCCTCTGGTGACAGCGGCAGCGAAGAGGGCTCGGAGGAGACTGAGGAGGACGACCTAGAGGAAGTGTCCCCTCCGTCACAGAGCGAGCTCCTCTGCAACCTTGAAGACGACAACGACACCGACAAGCTCCCGGCTGCGGACTCCCCGCGCTCCGCCAAGGTCCTTAGGAGGTCAGGGCCCACCCCTCAGACCATGCAAGCATCTGGTCGGGCGACCCCGAAGAAAGGCGTGGCTGCGCCCCCTCTGAAGGGCTTCGCAAGCTCCAGTGGGACGATCCAGAAGTCGGTCCCATCCCCGCCTAAACCACGAACAAGGGACGGGGCGGCCACTGCCGGGGCGGACATGGCCCCACCGACCGCGACCCCTAAGGGCGACCTCCCCACCTCTCCAAGTGGCAGCGCCGTGCCGGGGCCTATTGAGGAGTGCCCCGCTCGTCCCCTGGACGCGGCCAAGGCCATGCCAAAGTGGAGCGGGGGCGTCCCTGCCACCACCGAGAAGGAGAAGAAGAGGAAGTGATCGCGCCTGAGGAGTAAGTAACCTATCTTGCCTTTGGTTAAGCATAGATTGCATCTGTGCTCACGGCACTCTCCTCTTGATGACCAGGAGTGGCGACGTGACAAAGAGGAAGAAGGCGAGCGCCGAACCGAAGGAGCCCCCTATCTCGAGGGCGTCGTCAGCCTCCGGTCACGGCCGCGGCGGGCACGGGGGTGCGTCGCGCCAGCCCGACGCGGTCCTTGGGCGCTCAGGCGGTGTCACGCCTGGGGATGAGCCAGCCCTAGTGGGCCAGTAGGCTGCGAAGTCTTCCACCCTCGTCGTGCCCGAGGAGGGCCTGGAGCCTCTGGTGCCCCAAGCCAGCCACGCCGCTACTTCCTTGGCCACAGCGCCAGTCGGCCTGCCAGCGCCGCCCCCTCGCCAGGCCCTCGCGCTCGCAAACTACGGCCCCCTGATCTGGCCCGGAGCCTTGGATGAAGCTTACACCGTGCTTGGCCAGATCCAGGCCGATCTTCAAGATACCAACAGGTGCCTCGCAAGGGTGCGCCTTGGGCTCGTCTTAGTGTGGCTCCAGGCCAACACAGCCACCAGGACGGCCAGGGGCCGGGCGGAGGCTGCCACCGCGGAGAGCAAGAAGGAGGCTGCTGAAGCCAAGGAGGCTCGTGATGCGGCGCTAGCCAGCGCAGCATCTGCCGAGAAGCGTCGCGACAAGGCGGAGGCCATTTTGAAGGCCCTTAGGAGGAGCATGCCATGCACACGCAGAGGCTCCACCAGCGGGAGGAAGACCTCAAGGCCCGCGAGGTGAAGCTCTCCGATCGCGACTCCGAGCTGACCCAGGTGACTGTCGATCAGGCCGCAGAACATGAGCGCCTGGCCAAGCTGAAGGAGCAGGTGGTCGAAGCCCAGACGACCCACGCCCAACGCGTATCAGAGGCGACAGCCCAGCTGGATGCTCGGGAGAAGACCCTCGTCGCTGCCGAGAAGAAGGCGGCCGTGGAGCGCGACACCTTCCCCTCCCTCGAGCTCAGATCTCATCAGGCGTTACATTCCATCTGTAGGGGAGGATTCAAGGAGCCGCTGGCAACCCCTAAGGGCGGCTATACAGGGCTCTTCTCCAAGCTTGCTGAAGCACTCGAGGGTGCTGCCGCCGAGGTGGACTCCATCCTGGAGGAGGAGTGCCGCTCACTCTTCTCTGCGGCTGTGACTTGCGTCTTCAGCCACCTCTACCTCCAGAATCCAGGCTTCAACTTCGACACGGTGATCCACCCGGTTGCTCCTGAGTCCCGCACGACCACTGCAGCTGCCATGAAGGGCCACATGGACGCGCAGCTGAAGAAGTTCACCTGCATTCCTGACATCGAGCCTCTGGCGGTGGAGGCCAGCGGTGACGACGACGGCGACAACGATGTTGACGACGGGCACCTCGTGACTGGGACAGGTGGCGGCGACGGCCATGGAGACGATTACACTTCCTCCTAGGTTTTACCCTGCGACATTTATCATGCCTCGAGGACGCGTAACACTTTGCTTGAATTTGCAGAACATTTGGTGATTGTAATAATCGTTTGAACTCCGTGATTTCCCCTTCGCACTTGGTTTCTTTCTTGTTTGCTTTTATGCTCTGCGTCAGCAAGGCCCAGCCCCGCGCATACTTTGACCGCCGTTGGGGTGTCCGGATCGCCAGGACGACACCAAGGGGCGAGGGGCTACGTGACTAGTGAGGCCCCTGAGTCGCGATGCTCAAGTGTCCCCCTTGACATGCGAGTAGCCCTCATGAAGGAAATGTGGGCAGCGGCGAGGTTAGTCCGGAGTCCTCCATACCTTTCCTCACCAGCCTTCGCTTGGGAGGGGCACGAGAAGACCAGGTACAAGGGACCTATTTGAGGTGGCGTGTGCCCAAGCTTGGCCTGAGCATAGCCCCCGCGTCTAGCCCAATTGCGCATGCCTCCAGCGGGAATGCTGCACGATCGGACCGAGTGAAGAGCCGAAAGGCTATCCTGAGGTTGGTGCGGCCACTAGGGCGCCCTAAGTTGTTTATCCACCAGCGCGGAGCATGGGGCTTCCACTTGGGTGTGGGCATAGTCGCTGCTCGACCGTGTCGTCTGCCAGCGTGGAGCATGGGGCTTCCACTTGGGCTTGGGCATAGTCATTGCTCGACCGTGTCATCCGCCAGCGCGGAGCATGGGGCTTCCACTTGGCATGAGATGAGAGCTCTGTATTAGAGTCTCTGGGCGTGTATAGCCCTATTTCGTTCGTACGCGTGACTGTCACGATAGAACTGAAGGAGGTGTATCTGGGCACCCGTGAGCCAGCGTGGGACTCACGAGGCCCTACCTCTAGGCGGGTTGCGCCTGAATCTTCTGGCGTGGAGTGCGCTTACAAAATCTGTGTGGTGGGGTGACCTACACCAAACGAACCTCCAAAGGCCATCGCATGAGAAGGCCGAACACCAAGGACCCCAGGAGGTGACGTGAACGGGACCGGCCCACCAAACAGAGCTCAGTCGCTTGGGTTTATTGATGCTGTAGGGACGGACCCGAGCATAGACACTGTGCCCAGTCTTCTCATGCAACATTCCCAAGGAAAGACATCCGGCGCATGGCTCCCACAACGGTGAAGCACTGTACTGCAATTGAATGAACCGAGCCGCGTGCCCTGACTCACCCACGCTCGATTAGCTCATGCGAGAGCAAAGCACCAAGGACCGCGGGAGGTGACATGCACGGGACTGGCCCACGAGTCAGAGCTCGGTCGCTTGGATTTATCAACACTACAGGGACGGATCCAAGCATAGACGCCGTGCCAGCCCTTAATCATGAGGTGGTTGAGGGCGGGGTTGTGAGGGCGCAGCGACATTCATGGTGGCGAAGCACCGGGCACGTAGGTTGGAATACTTAGGGAATTCATAAAAGGCAAAGCCAGTTTTGATGCATGCACAAAATAATACAGCTGCAGGGGCGGGCCCTGACAGCTTGAGGATAATGCAGCCCGAGGGGCGCCCTCAACTGAAGAAACCAAAAATTCACCTGGCACCAGCGTTGTAGACACATCGAGGTAGCTAAAGATGCATGACATGAATATAACTTCTCACGAGCTGGGCGGCTCCAGAGACCAGGGAGGACCGCGAGGCCCAGGGGCTCGCGAGGATCCGAGGCCTCCTGAGACACGACCGCCGAGCGCCTGGCCTCGTGAGACACCATAGCACACTGCGCCAGGCGCTGGTACAAGGCGCCCATGTTCAGCAGGCCGAACGGCATGCAGACGTAGTTGCAGGGGTAGCCCCCACTCCGACCGACACGTGACGGCCAAAAGAAATCCTGTGAAGCGGCCCTATTGAGGCCCGGGATGTTGACGCAGACGCGCAGCTCGCCACCCGCATCGGGGGCTGCAACTGCACTAGGTGGTGTGGGGCGGTGCTCACCACGCATGGCATCCGCCTCCTGATGCTCCTCGATGGCCTTGGTGATGAATTCTCGCGCCCCTGGCACCTTGCGCCTCGCTCCTTGCTTGTGGGGGCGTGCATCAAGGCACGCCTCCAAGTGGTGCCCAAGCACCTCCCTCTCATCGCACTGGTCAGGTTGGAAGCTCTCCAGATGGAAGCCCTCAAGCCCGTCCCGAGGGAAGCACCGGGCATGCCTTCCTATGCGAAAGGGGCACCCCAGCAGCAGGCGCAGGGCTTGAGGCACCGCCAGAGGGCTTCTTAGCCTCCGGACGACCCTTGGGGAGGAGCTGCTTCTTCTTCACGGGGGTGGTCTCAGGGTGCAGAACGCCACCCTCATCATCAGAGTTCTTGGCTGCAGCGGCACGGTAGGCATGCTCAAGGGAACAGACCGCATCCTTCTCATCACAGGTGACTGTGATGATGCCGCTGCACCCTGGCATCTTGAGGACGTTGTAGCCGTGGTGGGTTGCCACCATGAACTTGGCGAGGGCAGGGTACCCGAGGCTGGCTTTGTACGGGAGGCTGATGTGGGCGACGTCAAAGTCAATGAGCTCAGTGTGGTAGTTGTCTCACTTGCCGAAGGTGATGGGAAGGCGCATGTGCCCCAGGGGTGTGGTGGAGTCATCAGTCACTCCTGAGAAGGGCTTGGTGGGCAGGCGCTGGTCATACGGCACTTGGAGCATGTCGAATGTTTCCATAGAGAGGACATTGAGCCCTGTGCCACCGTCGATGAGGGTCTTGGTGACGAGGACATTGCTGATGGTGGGCGTGCAGAGCATGGGAAGCGTTCCTGTGGCGGCCGAACAATTGAGGTGGTCCTTGGAATCGAAAGTAATCGCATACTGCGACCACCTGAGGGGACGCGCGGCCTCAAGCTTCGGGAGGGCCGCGTTCACCTCACGAGGGCACTGCTTGAAGATGTGGTTCGAAGCAGGGGCCTAGGCACCACCCAGGATGCAAGTGATCACACGGGGTTCCTGGAAGCCCCCAGCCCCATCATCCTGTCGGTTGTCGTCATTTCTCCTTGGTGGCGGCAATGGAGGGAGGCCGGCATTGCCCTGGGGACGGTCCTCATGAGGCTGGTCACGCCAGGGGCCGTCGCGAGGCTAATCCCTTCAGCGGTCCTCGCGAGGCTGGTCGCGCCAGTCCTGGCGAGGGTCGTGGTTGTCCCAGCGGCCTCCACCACGGCCTCCTCCACAACCGTAGCCACGGTCACCGCGCTCGGGGCGGCGGCCGAGGTGCCCGTCACGGAGTGTTCTGAGCTCCTGACAGTCGTTGGTGTTGTGGCTGTGTACGTTGTGTGAGATGGAGAACGAGCGGTTGCCCCTGGGAGGCTCATCAGGGTCATGGCCGCGCTTCATCTCAGGCTCCGCTACCAGCACGGCAGGGCCCTTGTGCTTTGCCTCCTTAGCCTTGGCCTTCTTGTCTTCAAGGTCGGCCTCTAGAAGTTCGAGGAGGGAGAGGCGGCCCTCTTCGGCCCTTGCACACTTGTTTGCCAGGTTGAACATCTCCAGGGCTGAGCACAAGTCATCGTGGATGGCAAGCTCCTCTTTCATCTTGACATCCCTGATGCCATCGGTGAACGCCGAGATGATGGCCTCGTCCGACTCCTTCGGGATCTTGAGGCAAATATTCGTGAAGCGCTGTATGTACTTGTGCTGAGTCTCGCCTAGCTGCTGCTTCACGCGCCGCAGATCGTTCACTACAGGGGCGCAATCATGAGTGCCTTGGAAGTTGGCGATGAAGCGGTCGCGAAGCTCGTCCCAGGAGGAAATCGATCCCTTCGGGAGGTGAAGGAGCCAGGAGCGCGTGCCATCCTTGAGAGCCATGGGGAACCAGTTCGCCATGACCTTGTCGTCACCATTTGCCGCCTTGATGCTCAGCGAGTAGAGCTGGAGGAACTCTGCAGGGTTGGGGGTGCCATCGTAGCGTGGGGGCAGATCCAGCTTGAACTTGCTGGGCCATACGACGCGGCGCGGCTCAGGGGTGAACGCGCGGCAGCCTACCGCACTCACGGGTGTGGCACGCACGAGGGGGGCTCGGTCTTGACGTCCACGCGCCGCTGCCTCCAGCGGTGCATGGTCTTGATGCTGGCGCGGTGGTGCAGGGAGCGCACGGGTGTCGCCTTGTGGCCGCTGCACCACCTGACAGCTTGCCTCATCCCGTGGCGGCGCCGGTGCCCCACACGGCGGGTCGCGCTGGGGCGCGTCGCGCCTGGGCTCAGGGTCGGCGCCACGTAGAGGAGGAGGGGGAGGCGCGCCATGGGCCACGTCACCCGCCCGGGATGGCGGGGGACAAAGCGAGTGGGAGAGCGCCGGGGCCTCGCCAGCGGCGTTGACGAGCTCGTTGATGCGGCCGAGCCAGGCGTCGTAGCCCTCATCGACGGGACAGTAACGCAGCAGCTTGCGCGCCATGAGCAGCGTAGCCTGCGCGTTCGCTGGCCCACGATGAGCGTGGGAGGACGACGCCATGGCGGGAGTGAGAGAAGGAGTGGCGGTGCGGCAATCGTGCCGCACGGAGGGTGGCAGCGACGAGTCCTGCTGCTCGTGAGCAGCGGGGTCGGTGGCAGTGTTTGCAGCGGGAGATGCAGAGCAGCGCGGGATGCCGCAGCCCACGGGCGTTGTTTGAGCGACACGGGCGACTGGCGCTCGGCGTGGACTTGGCGAGCGTCAGCCATTAGCACGGCGGAGCGAGAACGGAACGTATTTGATGAAGAGGCGGAGCTTCGACATGCCCCTACCTGGCGCGCCAAATGTTGGATTCAGGGCTCCGCAGACCCAAGAAGGTTCGAACTCGGGGGCGTGAACAAAGGATCCCGATCCACACCAACGCTAGCTCTCCATGCCCATGACCTGATCTCGACGAGTACGCTGGATCGTGCAGAAGGGAACAACTCAGAGATTTACCCAGGTTCGGGCCACCTTGCGGTGTAAAACCCTACTCCTGCTTTTGTTGGATTGGCCTCACGAGGAGGTAGAGGATGAACTAGTACAGTGGATGAGCTACCTCATGAGGGCTCGAGTTGTGAAGGTGGATTGGTTAAGGGTTTGATCCTGGCCCCTTCTATGGTGATGGCTAGCCCATATTTATAGTGGCCTTGGTCCTCTTCCCTCATAGCTTAGGCGGGAAGGGATTCCACAATGGCCAATTTTCAAGGGGGACAAGGAGTACATCTTATCCTCACGAAAGGTGGTCTTCACCTACAAAGCTTCTGGCCATGACGCAGCGGTGGGCTCGGCGATGACATCCGTCCTGCCAAGCTCGTGGTCTTGGTCTTGTTGCACCAGAAAGGAAAGCTTTGGGGCCTTCCTCGGGAACCTGTGCCAGCCCTTGCTCCCTTAGCACCGAAGAGGAAACTGTCCTCTCTGCGCCTGCTGGCGCCTGCCTGGCCTTGGTTGTCATGGCTCACATCATCACAGCCTCACGTGGCGGGAGGCTTGCATAGAGATCTACGCCCCTCGGGAGGCAGACGGGGGAGGCCACTCCTCTGGGGGTCTTTGCGTCGTTCTCCTCGCGAGGCCGGGGGACCTCGCGAGGGTCTTGTCTTGGCGACGTTGTAGCTGGGCCGTACGGGGCCGTCGATGGGCCCACGCGTTGGGCCGCAGGCAGGTAGATCTGGGTACCCCCGATCCTAGAACGCCGACAGGCGCGGCCTCTGGCATCGCTCATCGCCGCGCGTGTCACCCATGTGACGACTCAGGACCGCGCGACCGGGCTGACCAGCCCCTGACTTGCTCGCCTCCGAGAGGGGTCGTCAGGAGGCAGCCTCGGGAGAGGGCCTCGCGAGGCTCCTGGTGGTGCCATCCTGTCAGCTTGGGACACCTGCTATTGGGGGCCTCGCGAGTCAAGGGCCTCGTGAGGAGTCTTGCTCGTGAGGCTTGCTGGTGGGCCATCTGTTGGGCCCTCGACATGTGTCGCGTCATGGGCTGAAGGCAGACGGGACTGGGTACCACCGGTCCCACGGGACCAACAGTAACCCCCGGGCCCACGACACGCACGTCTTCACCTGTTAGCGGGTGAAATGGCGCGGGCCCCAACCGACTGCGGGCCAGGCTCGCGTGTGGCGCACGATGGAACATGGGGCGCCCCCACTTCTCCCACGATGCGTCGTCAACCGCCTTGGCTGACATAAAGCCTGCCCGCGCGCGGCGCAAGGCCATCATTGCATTTCTTGCCCCGCATTCACCTTCCTGCGCCTCCCTTCTCGCACACGACTCCTCACGGTTCAACCCCAGGGGCGGCATCTCTCCCCATCCTTCGCTCGCAACTCCGCGACGCATGAATGGCGCCCGCCGGAAGAAAGCAAAGGCGATGGCTCCAGCCGCGAGCCCGCCCGCCGTCGGGGTGGCACTCCTGTGCTCCTCCATCGGCGACGCAGAGGACTTGGACCCGGTGCTCCCGCTGGTGGCCAGTGATCAGAATGAAGGGCAGGAGACCAGGATCTGGTCGAGCTCGCGAGTGCGAGGCGGCCTGGGGGCGTCTACCTACACCTTCTTCCTCCACAACATTTACGCTGGGTTGGTCCTGCCATTCTCTGAGTTCTTCTACGCCATCCTTCCTCATTATCAGATCCACACCCTCCATCTCCAATCCAATCCCATCCTCCTTCTGGCCATATTTGCCTTTGATGTTGGCTTGAACTACGTCGGTATTTCCCCAAAGAGGAAGGGATGATGGAGCACATCAACGGTAGGTATTTCCCTCAGTGATGAGACCAAGGTTATCGAACAAGTAGGAGAACCAAGCAACACTACCTAAACAGCACCTGCAGACAAAGAACAAATACTTGCAACCCGACGTGTTAAAGGGGTTGTCAATCCCTTTCGGGTAAAGGCGTCAGAAATTGGCAAACGGACGGGAGATAAATTGTAGTAGATTGGATAAATAGATCGAGAATAAAATAAAGTGAAGCAAAATATTTTTGGGTTTTTTAGAAATATAGATCTGAAAATAAAAGTGGCAAATTAATAAAAAGGCAAATAGCAAGATAGATCTGAAAATATATGATGAGGAAAAAGACCCGGGGGCCGTAGATTTCACTAGTGGCTTCTCTCGAGAAAAATAGCATACGGTGGGTAAACAAATTACTGTTGGGCAATTGATAGAACTTCAAATAATTATGACGATATCCAGGCAATGATCATTATATAGGCATCACGTCCAAGATTAGTAGACCGACTCCTGCCTGCATCTACTACTATTACTCCGCACATCGACCGCTATCCAGCATGCATCTAGTGTATTAAGTTCATGGAGAAACGGAGTAATGCAATAAGAATGATGACATGATGTAGACAAGATCTATTTATGTAGAAATAGACCCCATCTTGTTATCCTTAATAGCAACGATACATACGTGTCGGTTCCCCTTCTGTCACTAGGATCAAGCACCATAAGATCGAACCCATCACAAAGCACCTCTTCCCATAGCAAGAAAAATCGATCTAGTTGGACTAACTAAACCAAAGATTTGAAGAAGAAATACGAGGCTATAAGTAATCATGCATATAAGAGATCAAAAGGCTCAAATAACTTTCAAGGATAAAAACATAGATCTGATCATAAACTCAAAGTTCATCGGATCCCAACAAACACCGCAAAAAGAGTTACATCAAATAGATCTCCAAGAGACCATTGTATTGAGAATCAAAAGAGAGACAGAGGAAACCATCTAGCTACTGCCTACGGACCCGTAGGTCTACAATGAACTACTCACGCATCATCGGAGAGGCACCAATGAGGATGATGAACCCCTCCGTGATGGTGTATAGATTGGATCTGTGGTTTCTGGAACTTGCGACGGATGGAATTGATTTTCGTCGACTCCCGTAGGGTTTCTGGAATATTGGGGTATTTATAGGGCAAAGAGGCGATGCGGGAGGTGGCCGAGGTGGGCACAACCCACCTGGGCGTGCCTGGGCCCCCAGGCGCGCCCTGGTGGGTTGTGCTCCCCTCGGAGCCCCCCTCAGGTACTTTCTTGGCCCAACTTGTATCTTCTGGTCCAGAAAAAATCACCAAAAAGTTTCGCTGCATTTGGACTCCGTTTGGTATTGATTTCCTGCAAAGTAAAAAAAAGCAAAAAACAGCAACTGGCACTGGGCACTATGTCAATAGGTTAGTCCCAAAAAATGATATAAAGTTGCTATAAAATAATTGTAAAACATCCAAGAATGATAATATAACAGCATGGAGCAATAAAAAATTATAGATACGTTGGAGACGTATCAGCATCCCCAAGCTTAATTCCTGCTCGTCCTCGAGTAGGTAAATGATAAAAACAGAATTTTTGATGCGGAATGCTGCCTAACATGTTCATCACATATTCTTTTCTTGTAGCATGGACATTTGGACTTTTATATGATTCAAAGCAATAGTCTAGTTTTGACACGAATATTTCAATACTCAAGCATATCAACAAGCAACCATGTCTTTCAAAATATCAACAGTAAAGCAAGTTATCCCTAGCCTATTATGCTCAATCATTGATTTCATGAAACACACTCGCATATTAGCTACACCCAATGGTCAAGTACGATCATAGTGCCCCTTAGTTGGTGCTTTATAAGAGAAGATGGAGACTCAAAATAAAAATTGCATAAAGTAAAAGAAAGGCCCTTCGCAGAGGGAAGTAGGGATTTGTAGAGGTGCCAGAGCTCAAAGCGAAAAAAGTAGAGATAAAACATTTTGGGTGGCATGCTTTTCGTGTCAACGAAAACGATCGAGTAGTTCCCAATACTTTCACTTTTTCCACCATACTTTCACTTTCCTTGGCTAGCCGTATCCACGGGTGCCCTCCATACCAACACTTTCCAAGGAATTTATTATTTGACAACATAAAGTAAATTCATTTTTCATTTCGGGACTGGGCATCCCTAATACCTTTGCCGTACTCTCGTGCAATGACAAGTGAATAAACACTCATCTTGAGAATAACACATCTAGCATGGAAATATATCAGCCACCCCCTACCGCTTCAAGAGTGGTACGAGCACACAAAAGAGAAATTCATTTTGAAATTAGAGATGGCACATACAAATTTGCTTAGAATGGCATGGAAATACCGCATATAGGTAGGTATAGTGGACTCATATGGCAAAACTGGTTTAAGGATTTTGGATGCGCAAGTAGTGATCATACTTAGTGCAAATAAAGGCTAGCAAAAGATTAAGAAGCATCCAACCAAGAAACGAAAAATCTCATAAACGAGAATTAAGCATAACTAACACCGAATGATGCACTACAAGTAGGATGTAATTTCATTGCATAACTATTGACTTTCATGCTTGCATAGGGAATCACAAACCTTAACACCAATATTCTTACTAAAGCATAATTAATCATCAACATGACTCACATATTATATCAACATATCGCAAAACTATTACAAGGAATCAAGTTTATTTTGTCCAATGATCTTCATGAAAGTTTTTATTATATCCCTCTTGAATATCTATCACTTTGGGACTAGTTTAATGTGTTTCTTTTGATAGCTCAAACAAATCTAAGTGAAGAACATGAGCATAAAATTTTTCTTCTCTCAAAATAATTTAAGTGAAGCAAGAGAGAATTTCTAAAAAAAAATTAATAACTCTTAAATAAATCTAAGTGAAGCATCAGAGCGTTTCTTCAAAAATACTAAAGCACACCATGCTCAAAAAGATATAAGTGAAGCACTAGAGCAATTCCATAGCTCATAAAGATTTAAGTGAAGCATAGAGAGCAATTCTAACAAGTTATAGCATAATTTTGGCTTCCTCAAATAGGTGTGTCCAGCAAGGATTCATGACTTAAAATAAAAAGCAAAACAAGCAAAGACTCATATCATACAAGACACTCCAAGCAAAACCCATGATATGTGACGAATAAAAATATAGCTCCAAGTAAAATACCGATGGTCGTTAGAAGAAAGAGGGGATGCCACTCGGGCATTGTCGGGGATATCATGCGACATATGCCAGGGGATGGCTTATCGTGGATGGGGACAAAAGTACGTCGCCGGGCTCCAGAAGCAGGAGTGAGCGAGACCGTGTACGCTTGCGAATCTTACCCAGGTTCGGGGCTCTCCTAGGAGATAACACCCCTAATCCTGCTCTGCGGGGTCTCCGCATGATCACTATCTCAACAGGTGGCTACAAGCTTGCTCCTTGAGCTACCTGGCTGGAGGAGGAAGAAGGGCAAGGCTAGCCCTACTCCACTCTCTCTGCGTGTGTGTGTGTGCTGCGAGTGCTTGACGAGGCCTCTGCCCAAGAGCCAACTGCCAACCCCTTGCATGGGGTGACCTGGGGGGTTTATATAGGCCTACCCCCTAGGGATACAATGGTAATCTGGCTGGGCATAGGACCCGGCCGTCAGTGTCTCTGGTCGCCGGCTTCTTCGCCGACTGCGGGGGCCCGCCGCCTGGTGGGTCCCCCCGGCGGTCTCGTCCTCGGCCGACAAGCTGGGCCCACCACTTGCGGGTCCTGTCAGCTGTGTAGCACTGTAGACGTGCCACTGATGATGCATGCTTGGTCGGGGAGAGCGTGGATACAGTCCCGCCGCCTGGCGGGAACTCACCGTAGCCATACCCCGTCGTATCTGGTTAATGGCACACAGACTTCAAGGGAGGAGGAGGGCCGCCTGCTGGGAGCCGGCCTCCCACTGAGCCGACTGGCCTGGGCTTGCCGCCTTCTGGCTTGTCACGGAGAGGTAGGGCCCGCCGCCTGCGGGCCGTACTGGCCGCCTGTCGCGGGAGCATGGCTTCCTCTGCCATGGGTGATGTCATGAGAGGCGTGGCAACAGTCCTGCGTTGGGCGCATGATGCCTGCTCGATACGCAGTACTGTGACCACGCCCTGCCCTGGATTTGGGGGTGGCAGGCCAGTACTGTAGCCATGCCCTGTCTCATCATGTTTATGTTGGCGCTGACTTTGAGGACGCGAGGGGCCGCCTGCTAGGACTCGGCATCCCAGGAGGCCGCCTGCCAGGAGTTGGCCCACTTCATGGCCGCCTTGTGGACACCGCCGCCTCTCGGCTTCTGGCTGCTTGGACCAGCCGGCCTCAAGAAGGCGGCCCTTGTCCTTGATGTTTGAGGGGCACAGCCTGCCCCGATGTCTTGAAATACCAAAGGGAGCTGATGGGGCTACCCGAGGTCATTTACTCCGACAGTAGTCCCCGAAGCTGATGAGGCGCTGCGGCTGAAGGGGCGAGAAGCCTCGGCAGCTTCATACTCCGGGTCGTCTGGTATTTTGCTTCATCCGTCTTCCGAGGCGCCGGCTGGTAGGTGTCGGCCATGACCAGGCAGGCCGTCTGGCGATTTCGAAACGTCGTGGTGGGGACCAGGCGGCATGCTAGCCAGACGTTAGGCTTTCCGCCCGCGCATGTCGGCCATGTGGCGTCATCAGGTCAAGCCGGCCTGCCAGCCCACGCGCGCGACGGGACGGCGCCACAGGTCGGGGCCCACCACTACAGTGCCTCGCCCCGCGCGCGGATCCGCTGCGGCTGAGGTGGACTGTTGGACTTCTATGGCAGTTAATACGCGCCTTTACTGGCGCCGCAATAGTGGGATCATGGGGGAGTGGGCGTAGTTAATCCCACGATCCCCCACGCCCCCGTCCCCTCGGCTTTGCCGCCTGGGGCTATAAGTAGGGGGAGGAGGGGGGCGGTAGATGCACGTGCGCCCTCCTCTCCCTTCGCCGTTCTTCATTTTCTCCACTGCCGTCGAAGTGCTGCCGCAGCCCGCCGTTGTCGAGCGTCCTCTCGCGGCGGCTGCCTTGCTCCGCCACAGCCTCGCCCGCTCGCCATCGCGTTGCGCCTGCGACGAGCTCCTTCGTCCATGGCGCGCTCATGAGCCGGCGACTGGGACGGCTCCAACATCCACGATGACCATCTCTTCTTCCTCCGTCAAACACGGCGGCTGCCCCGGGAGGCGAACGTGCAGGTGCGCATTCCCCCCGAAGCAGAAATCTCGCCGGTGCCGGAGAACGATGAACGCGTCATCTTCCGGTCCCATTTCCTTCGCGGCTTCGGCCTTCCGGCCAGCAACTTCCTCCGCTCTTTTCTTGACTTCTACTGAGTCCAGCCGCACCACCTCACGCCAAACACGATGATGCTGCTGGCTGCCTTCGTCACCATGTGCGAAGGGTACCTCGGCACTCTCCCCACTCTCGAACTCTGGGGGGAGTGCTTCTACCTCAAGCTAGGCACCGACGCCAAGGGCCAGGCGGCTCAATGCGGAGCCTGTGTGGCGGTGCGGCGCCCGGGCACCGGGAACTGCTTCCCGCCCATCTCCTTGCTGCAGTCGGCCAAGCTATGGCAGAAGTCCTACTTCTACGTCAAGAACATCCACCCATCAAGCGACTACATCAACTTGCCGGCCGAGCCGCGCGCCAACTGGCAGTACAGGCCGAGTTCCCTGTCGGCCGCCTCCTCCGCCGCCCTTGCCCAACTTCAGGCGATGTCGGAGTCGGAGGGCCTGAAGGGCTTGGACTTGCTGGCTGCCTTCGTGACGCACCGAGTGCTCCCCCTCCAAGCCCGGCCTCACATCATCAGCTGCATGAGCGGGCACCGGGACCCGTGCCGGATGTGCACACGGGACCTGCCGGACGTGGAGGTGGTCCAGCTGGTCAACTATATCTCCAACTGCAAGCTGTCAGAGGTGGACTGGCGGTTCGGCATGCGGCCGTATGACCGCGCACATCCGCCGCCTGCGGTGAGTCTTGTAATTCTTTCTCTTTGCTGGTCCGAGTTCTTGTTTTATCGCCTGACCAGTCGGCCATGGTGTAGGTCCTCCCAGCCCAGTCGGCCGCCGGCGCTCTGGATCCAGGTCAGGAGTATATGCCGGATCGAACAAGGAGCGACATGGAAGACCCCGACTTGGGGGCGGCCGCCATGGAGGAGGACGACGCCACAGGTGGCGGTGGTGGAGCAGGCGGCTCCGGTGGAGGAGGCGGCCTTGAGGACTGGTCGGACGATGATGAGGAGGAGAACAAGCCGCGCCGCCCGCACGGCACCGACAGGGCTGGCGCGAGCTCCTCAGCCGCGCCGACCGCACCAGGCGGCCCAAAAAAGCGCCGGGCCAGCTCGTTGCTGTTCGGCACCCGGCCGAAGAAGTCCAAGAACGCGGCCGCCGCGACCAGGCGGCAAGAGGCCGCTGCAAGAGCGGCCCAGTTCCAGAGGGCCCCGAAGCAGCCCCCGATGGTGTCCGCGTAAGTGCTTGGCTGTGTTTTCCTTTCTTCTTCCTTGCAAACTTTTTCTGAGTTTTTCTCTTGTCTTGCTTGAATCAGGGCCCCACTCACTCTTGAACGGTCTGCCACTGCTTCCGTGATCGGGGAGGCGGAAGGCTCTGCCAATACCCGCCGCCTGGACCCGCTCGCCAACCTCCGGGTGGCGACGGAGAGGAACGCACGGGAGGCGCGCGAGGAGCGGGAGGAGGCGGAGAGGCAGGAGGCGGAGGCGGCCAAGGCAGCGCGGGCGGATGCCGCCACCAAGGCTCAGGCGGACGCGGCCGCTAGGGCGCAAGCGGAAGAAACCGCGCGCTGCCAGGCCCCGCAACTTGTCATTCTGTTGCGCGCGGCGCCGCCAGCGCCAGAGATCCCGGTGCTGACTGGAGGAGCCGGCGATGACCAGCCGGTCGTGGAGAGGGGAGGAGGCGACGCCATTGTCTCGGAGGCGGAGGTGCCCCCGCAAGCGCCGACTGCCGGGGCCCGAGGCAATCGGCCTGACATGCCACCGGCGTCGAGTTGGTGGTGGGGGCGTGTCCCGTGGTCCGCCCTTCGGTGTGCCGGCGTGCGGCGAAGGCGGCCTCGGCGCCGCGGGCGCAGGAGGTCGGGGCCGCGAGCTCGTCGGCCCTAGACGCAGAGGCCACCAGTGCCCCCCCACCGGAATGGACGCCTGGGGGTGGGACAGGCGTGCTAAACAAGGCCGCGCAGGACGTTCAGGCCCAGCTCCAGGCCCAAGGCGCCGCCCTCCAGCAGTGTACGAAGGCGTTCTTGGCGACGCGGACGGCCGTTCGGGTATGCTTCTTTGCTCTGTTTTTTGATTCTTGCAGTCTTCCGTGGGGGTGCGCCAGCGCACCCACTGAGTGTAGCCCCCGAGTTCCGGGCCGGCTGCTGAGCAGGCGGCTCGGAACTTTAAGGTAGGCTCCGAGTGCTAACTTGTTTCCTCTTCTTTTGTCTTTGTTGCACGACTACCACAACATCCGCGCAGCCGCCTTCAACTCCCAGGTCCAGGAGTTGGCTAAGCGGACTGCCGACCTCACCGAAAGCCGGCGTAAGCATTCTGTCTACTTTCTCGCGGGGGCGCATCAGCGCACCCGCTGGGTGTAGCCCCCGAGATTCGGGCCGACTGCTGAGCAGTCGGGCCGGATCTTCTGGCAACTACTTTCTTTTTGGTCATCTTTGTTGATTGTCCTCTCTTTCTCATTTTTGCAGGAGCCAACACCACACTGCAGCAGCGTCTGGGCGAAGTCCAGACCGAGTTGCGCGTCAAGGAGGAGGAGCGTCGTAAGGCGGCCCTGGAGAGCGACCGTCTGGCCAAGAAGTTGGCGGACCAGGCGGACCAGCACAAGGCGGAGCTCCAGAAGCTCAAGGAGGCGGAAGGCGCCCTTCAGGCCGAGTTTGAGGTCGAACGCTCAAAGTGGGCCGAGAAGGAGGCGATCCTCGCCGCTGGCTACGGCGAGATTGAGGACATGATCGACGGTAAGATTCTTTCTTTGGAATAGCTGCCGACTGCATCGGGAGTCGGCTTCTGATCTTTGTTTTTCTTTTGCGTAGACTTCTTTCCTAGCCACGCCGTCGCCGTTAGACAGGCCATCGAGGCGCGGCGCGACCGGCGTAGGAGGGAAGAAGTGGAGATCCCGCCCGACGCGCCTCGGAACATGAACGAGCAGCTCCTGGCCATCAGGACGCATTTACAGCCGATTCACCGTCTGCTCCGCCGCCTTCAGCGCGCCGGGTCTCAGCTGGTTTCCGCCCTCTGGCCAGGCAGCCAAGCTCCACGCACCCCCAGTCGGACCGCCGACTGGTTGGAGGCGGCGATCGGCCGCTTCGAGGCTTGGAGGGGCTCCTCCGCTCGGGCAGGCGCCCGAAGAGCCTTGGAGTTCATCAAGGCGTGGTATCCTAGGCTGGACCTAGCCCAACTGGCCACGTTCCGACAGGAGGCCATGGAAGAGTTGGCGGCAGCGGGGCCTGCGCTCACCCATCGTGCGGTGGCGATCGCCGAGTACATCGACACCGGCGTCTTCTTCCCTGAGCTGGACGAGGAGGGTGCCGAGGTGCCGATGGACTGGTTCGGGCTGAACCCGGATGACGGTGAGGACTCGGCAGAAGAAATCGCCTCAAGCGATGAAGGCGAGGACGAGGAAGATGAGGATGGTGAAGGCGACGCACCGGAGGGCGGAGTGGACGCCCAGCCTCAGCTTGATCGGGCCTCGAGCAACGAGCCACGTGCGAGTGCACCGACTGCTGCTGAAGGCGACCAAGCCGAGACTCGCCAGACGGCCACTGCACCAGCTGGCGCCGCCGACTCCACCAACCTGCCGGACCCGCTTGTTGCTCATTTGGCCTAGACTGCCAACTTATCGTATCTTTTCCTGCTTTGGTAATCTTTAGAACAAACTTTGTTAAATTCGCGCAGTTCCACCCACTAGGTGTATTCAAACTTTGTTGAATGTTGGCCGAGGGCCTCTTGCTATGTGATTTAATTCTCGCACAAGATGTGCTTCGCCGAGCTCTGACTTGTCTTGCTTTCTGTTCTTTTGGCTTTTTCCTTTGCCGCTTTCCCTTGGCTGCCGCCTTGCCGGCCAGACAGCCATTCTTCGGTCTGCTGGCCGGGTCAAGTACTTGGCCATTTTGGGAAGACAAGTACTTTGGCCGCTTAGAACATAGCAATTTAAGTGAGAAGCCGGCCGGCCGGCTGCTCAGCAACCGGATGGCTAGGTGAGGAGCCGACTTGGCCTATGTGGGTGCTTTCGTCCTTAGCCATTTTTCATGTGAGCACCATTTCTTGCCTTTGACTCTTGCCTGCCAGATAGGCGCTCTGCGAGCTGCGGCTTATGGCAAGGGTGGGCTTAGATGCCGGCACACTACTTGTCCGACTGCAGGTAGAGCCAACATAGTACAAGACGGCAAGCCCCCGGGCCGACTGGTCGGACCCGGAGCCGGGTGGAGGAATGAAATAACATACTCACAGGCATGAAACTTATCATACACATAAGAAAGGTAGCCCCCAAGTGCTCCTCGAGGGACCCGATGCCTTTGCCCTTAGTACAAAAGGTAGCGTGGTACATACTGCTTTTAACTGTAAAATCTTCGGAGAAGATTTGCGTTCCATGGGCGCTCTGCTTCCTTGCCGGAATCATCCCTTTTGCGCGCCCTGGGCTTCTGCGCGTCGATGAGGTAATAGGAGTCATTGCCCAAGGCTCTGCTGATGATGAAGGGGCCTTCCCAAGGGGCCGAGAGCTTGTGCTGGCCGGCTGTTTGCTGGATCAGCCGGAGCACAAGGTCTCCCTCTTGGAAGGATCGTGGCTTGACCTTCCGACTGTAGTAGCAGCGCAGGCTCTGCTGGTAGATGGCGGACCGACTGAGTGCTAACAGCCGACCTTCTTCCAGCAGATCGATGCCGTCTTCTCGTGCCTCCTTCGCCTCCGCCTCCGTGTACATGGTGACGCGAGGCGAGTCAAACTCGATGTTCGTTGGGATGACAGCCTCGGCCCCGTATACGAGGAAGAAGGGAGTGAAACCGGTTGATCTGTTTGGAGTGGTGCGAAGACTCCAGAGGACGGCTGGCAGCTCGTCGATCCAGCAGCCGGCCGAGCGCTCCAGTGGCTCGACCAGTCAGGGTTTGATGCCGGATAAGATGAGGCCGTTTGCTCGTTCTACCTGGCCGTTTGACTGTGGATGGGCAATGGACGCTAAGTCCAGTCGGATGCCCCGCGTCGAGCAGAAACGGGCCAAGGCGCCTTTGGAAAAGTTAGTGCCATTATCGATGATGATGCTGTGTGGTACACCGTACCGGACGGTGAGATCCGCGATGAAGGTCACAGCAGTCAGACCATTTAGTTTCTTGATTGGTTTTGCTTCAATCCACTTGGTGAATTTGTCCACGGCGACCAGCAGATGGGTCACGCCACCGCGTGCTGTCTTGAATGGGCCCACCATGTCCAGCCCCCAGACGGCAAAGGGCCAGGTAAGGGGGATGGTCTTGAGTGCAAAAGCCGGCAGATGTTGCTTGGAGCTGAATTTTTGGCACCCCTTGCATTTCATGACCAGATCCTTGGCGTCCTCCAAAGCAGTCGGCCAGAAGAAACCATGGTGGAAAGCTTTGGCGACAAGGGATCTGGAGGCCGCGTGGTGGCCGCACTCGCCCTGGTGTATGTCTCTGAGGATTGCCTTACCTTTCTCTGGTTCGACGCAGCGTTGGAAAACGTCGGTCACGCTACGCCTGACAAGCTCTCTGTTTACTATCATGTAAGCTCCTGCCTGGCGTTGCACCTACAGGGCCGAGATCTCGTCAACTAGCAGCTCTCCGCCAACCAGAAAGTTGAGGATGGGCTGCGCCCATGATGGTGCTTTGACTTCATCCACTGTCATTACGGTTACTGAAACTAGGGCGGTTGGGTCTGGAGGTGGTGGGGCGGAGTTGGCCGCGTCTTGCTGCGTTGTTGAAGTCCCCGGGACGGCTGCTGCAGCCCCCGGGCCGGGTTGTAGAGTCCCTGGGCCGGGTGCGACTGCCGCAGTTCCCGAGCCGCTTGCCGAAGTCCCCGGGCCGGCTGCTGCAGCCCCCGGGCCGGGTGCGACTGCTGCAGTCCCCATGCCACTTGCTGAAGTCCCCGGGCCGGCTGCTGCAGCCCCCGGGCCAGATCCGACTGCTTCAGGAGCAGCCGGCACGAAGATGGATTCTGATTCCAAGGAAGGCTTGATAGACGGCTTGCGGAGGCACTGAAGGGACACGCCGGCTGGTATGGCTTGCCTGGTGGAGCCGATCCGTGCCAGGGCGTCTGCTTGCTCGTTGTCGGCCCGTGGCACGTGAAGGAACTCGCACCCATCAAAATATCCGCTGATGTGCTGGACGAGGAAGTGGTAGCTCGCCATATTTGCATCCTTGGCGTCCCAGTCGCCGGACGACTGTTGGACCACCAAGTCCGAATCGCCGTAGCACAGAATCCGGCGGATGCCAATCTCCTTGGCCAGCCGGAGTCCATGTACTAGCGCCTCGTACTCGGCCACGTTGTTGGAGGTGGCAAAGTGGATTTGCAGCGTGTATCTGAGCTTGTCGCCTTTGGGAGAGGTGAGGACGATGCCGGCTCCCAAATTGGTGCGCATCTTCGAGCCATCGAAGTGCATCCGCCAATGAGTGAAGTCTAGAGCTGGCGGCAGGTACTGGGTCTCGGCTCAGTCGACGAGGAAGTCGGCCAGTGCTTGGGACTTGATGGCGGCGCGAGGCTGGTAGAAGATGGTGTAGGGGGCCAGCTCGATGGCCAACTTGGCCACTCGGCCCAATGCGTCTCTGCTGCCTATGATCTCCGCAAGCGGGGCGGTGCAGACGACCGTGATGGGATGCTCTTGAAAGTATGGCTTGAGCTTCTTGGCGGCAAAATGCACGCCATAGCACAACTTTTGGTAGTGGGGGTAGTTCTGCTTGGAAGCTGACAGCACCTCACTCAAGTAGTAGACGGGCCTCTGGACCGGCAACGCCTTGCCGTCCTCTTGGCGCTCTACTACCATAACTGTACTGACCACCCGGCTGGTGGTGGCGATGTAGAGAAGCATGGGCTCCTTGGCAACCGGGGCGGCTAGGACGGACGGCGTGGTCAACATCTTCTTGAGCTGGAGGAACGCCTCGTCCGCCTTGTCGTTCCACTCGAAATGAGTGGTCTTCTTCATCAGCTGGTACAGGGGAAGAGCCTTCTCGCCCAGCCGACTGATGAATCGGCTGATGGATGCCAAGCAGCCGATGAACTTCTGAACGTCTCGCAGTCGGGTGGGCCTCTCCATCCTCTCGATGGCCTTGATCTTGACAGGGTTGCACTCTATGCCGCACTCTGAGACAAGGAAACCGAGGAGCTGGCCGGCTGGCACTCCAAAGACACACTTCTCTGGGTTGAGCTTGATTTGATAACGGCGCAGATTATCAAAAGTTTCCTTGAGATCTTCCAGGAGGGTACCGCGCTTCTCCGTCTTCACCACAATATCGTCTACATAGACGTGGGCATTTCTGCCGAGTTGCTTGAGGAGGCACTTCTGCATGCAACGCTGGAACGTGGCACCGGCATTTCTCAAGCCGAATGTCATGGTCAGGTAGCAGAAGGCTCCGAATGGTGTGATGAAGGCGGTCTTCAGGCGGTCGGCCGAACTTAATCCGGTGGTACCCCGAATAGGCATCCAAAAAACTCAACAGCTCACATCCGGCTGTGGAGTCTATTACTTGGTCAATCCGAGGCAAGGCGAACGGATCCTTTGGGCAAGCTTTGTTGAGGCTGGTGTAGTCAATACACATGCGCCATTTGTTGTTCTTCTTTAGTACAAGGACCGGGTTGGCTAGCCACTCTGGGAAGAATACTTCCATAATGAAGCCGCCTGCTAGAAGCCGGGCAAACTCTTCACCAACAATTCCTCTCTTCTCCTCCGACAGGCGGCGGAGGGGTTGCCTGACTGGTTTTGCATCTGCTCTCACATGTAGCTTGTGCTCGGCGAAATCCGTCGGAACACCCGGCATGTCCTTTGGAGACCACGCAAAGATGTCCCGATTCTCACGAAGGAAATCGATGAGCTCGCTTTCCTATTTGCTGTAAAGGTGAGCTCCTATGATAGTGAACTTCTCTGAGTGCTCTGGGTCCAAGGGTATCTTCTTGGTTTCTTTGGCCGGCTGGAAAGAGCCCTGAGCTTCCGACTCCTTGGGATCTGGCGATAGGTCCGGCTGCTTGCCGGCCATGGCCACAACCAGGTCAAGGAGCCGCTTCTCGGCAGCAATCACGAGGGACTCGGCCAGCCGACTGCTGGCTGCAGCACACTCGGCGGACTTCTGGTAGTCGCCGACTATGGTGATAATGCCCTTGGTGCCCGGCATCTTCATCTTGAGGTAGGCGTAGTGGGGGACCACCATGAACTTGGCCAGAGCAGGCCGGCCAAGCAACGCGTGGTAGGGGCTCTCAAGGTCAACCACCTCGAACCAGATTAGCTCTCGGCGGAAGTGACTCTTGTCTCCAAAGAGGACATCTATCTTGATCTTGCCGATTGGCGAGCAGGATAGGCCAGGCACAATGCCATGAAAGACAGTCCGGATGGGCTGGAGCTGTTTCTCTTTGATGCACAACTTCTCCATGGTGTCGCGGTAGAGGATGTTGATACTGCTACCGCCGTCTATCATAATTCGGGAGAAACGAGCAGCTCACCTCTCTGTTGCGAAGGTGGCATCCAACACCAGGGCATAGGAACCCGAAGAAGGCATCACCTCCGGGTGGTCAGCTCGGCTCCAACTGATCGGCTTCTCCGACCAGTGCATGAACTCTGGGGCTTCAGAGGTGACAGTATTCACTTCTCGGCGCTGTTGGCGCCGGCTGTGCCTGTCGTCAGTCACGCTGGTGAAGACGACGTAAGATCCATGCTCTTCAGGAAACTTGTCTTGGATCGCGCCGACTGGTCGGACCGCCGGCTGCTGGGGAGGCGGAGGCGGCGGGCTAGTAGGCGGAGGAGGCAGTCCTTCGCCTCTGGCGATGCGAGTGAGCCAGTGGCACTTCCGGGTGGTGTGGTTGGATGGCTTCGCGCCGCTGTGGAACTTGCAGGGAGCGTCGAGGGTTTGATCAAATGAGAAGGCGGGCAACCAGGCAGGCTTGCCGCCCTTCTGGCGTTTGGGGCCGGGCTGCTCTTCTGGCTGCTGGTCTTCGACTGTTGCCACCTACCGGCTGGTGGTAGCCGGCTGCGGGGCCTTGTGCTTATTGTCATTTGACTGTTGGCGCCGACTGGAATCACCAGCCGGTGTCTGAGGAGCCGGAGGGAGCATCTTTCCTGACGCATCCACTCGGAGTTCCGACTTCATGGAGGAGTCGGCAGTGGCGTACTTGTCCGCTATGATCAACAGCTCGTCGAGCATGGCCGGCTCGTCGCAGAGGAGCCGGTGCTTGAGTAGGGTGCCCTCTCGGCACCCGGCAGTGAAGTATTCAATGGCTTGCACCTCATGAACCCCTTCGCAGGAGTTGCGCAGCTCGGCCCACCGCGTTAAGTATTCGCTGGTGGACTCGATCGGGCCTTGGATGCACAGGGAGAGCCGGCAAGGCTCGGGCGGCCGCTTGTAGGTGCTGGTGAAGTTGCGGATGAAAACTTCGGTGAAGTCTAGGCAGCTGTTGACGCTGTAGGGCTTGAGGCTGTTCAGCCATGTCCGGGCCGTGCCCTGGAGCATGAGCGGAACATACTTCACGACGACACGCTTGTTGCCATTCGCTATGTTGACGGCAATGGAGTAGTCGACCAGCCAATCTTCCGGCTTCACAGAGCCGTTGTACTTAGGAGTGTCCCGAGGTAGCGAGAACCCTTTGGGGAAGGGCTCATCGCGAATGCGGGGGCCAAAACAAGGCGGGCCGATTGCATCTTCTTCTTCCAACGCCAGGGACCGAGCCAAGCGGTCAATCCGGTTGCGGGCGTCATTCTCTCCGACTCCTTCGCGGGGGCCCAGCCGGCGCCCGAGAGTCGGGTGCTCAACAGGCAGCGGAGAGGCGCGCCTCTCCCTGCGCGGGGGAGGGGGCTGACGATCGTCCCGCCGCTCCACTGCTCGTGGGCGGCCGTCTTGGTCGCACTCAACGGAGATGCGGGTGCGGCTGCGGCTAGCAACCGGCTCTGGGTCTCCTCGGTCGCGGGCGCCGGCTGTCGACGTGCGGGAGGTCGCACCGTGCTCCCGGCGAGGGGGAAGGTTCCCAGCCTGTAGGCCGGGTTCCACCACGCGGCGACCGGCTTCTTGCTACGCGGCGGCCGCGTCGATGAGCTGTTGGACGCGCTCCGTCATGCAGCGACATTAGTCGCCCTCCAGGCGGTCCAGCTCGTCTGCCGCTGCCTGGGCGGCGTGCAAGTTCTCCATGGGCGTGGCGTAGACAGGGCGGTCGGCCCCCAACATGCTGGCGATGGCGGCGCCGCGCTGCCGGACCGTGCCCATGCAGCTGGGTTTGTCAGCAGCCGGTGTGCCACAAACGGTGCGGTCGATCTCGCGGTGGTAAGCCTTGGTGAGGCGTCTCATGGCCGCCAACTTGTTGGAGCTGACGAGAAGTGTGATACGGCATGCCTCCAGCGTCTCACCGCTCGCACCGGGCGCTACGGGAGCGGACAGGTCCCGCATTGCCGCCTGCAACGGGTCCCGGCCGGCCTGGTCGGAGGTTCCGTCGTGGCTGATGACCAGCACCTCAGTGATGGTGCTGGTGCCGGCGCTGCTGTCTGCAGCAGGAAGTGGGTCGTCGAAGATCACCACGTCACCGGGGAAGGCATCAGGAAGCGTGGCGTCGGCGTCAACGACCATGTCGATGAGCAGGTCGGTGGAGCCAACGGACTCCGGATAGGAGACCGGCTCGTCGGTGATGTGAAGCTTGCCGAGGAGATCGACGAGGCAGCTCTCGGAGCTAGTTGTGCCCGCGTCGAGTGCGGGCTCGTCGAAGAGGCGGATCCCGCCGATGAGATCAGTGAGGTTGCTTGCGGCGCAAACAACTTCCACGCCGTGCAGCGTGTCGGCGCAAATGCCGTCGGGCGTGCCGGGCTGGCTGTGATCGCCAGGGAGGAAGAGGGTTCCTGTCCAGAACATGTTTCCGGACGACGATGCACCTAGCCCCACGGTGGGCGCCAAATGTTGGGGATATCGTGCGACATATGCCAGGGGATGGCTTATCGTGGATGGGGACAAAAGTACGTCACCGGGCTCCAGAAGCAGGAGTGAGCGAGACCGCGTACGCTTGCGAATCTTACCCAGGTTCGGGGCTCTCCTAGGAGATAACACCCCTAATCCTGCTCTGCGGGGTCTCCGCATGATCACTATCTCAACAGGTGGCTACAAGCTTGCTTCTTGAGCTACCTGGCTGGAGGAGGAAGAAGGGCAAGGCTAGCCCTACTCCACTCTCTCTGCGTGTGTGTGTGTGTGCTGTGAGTGCTTGACGAGGCCTCTGCCAAAGAGCCAACTGCCAACCCCTTGCATGGGGTGACCTGGGGGGTTTATATAGGCCTACCCCCCAGGGATACGATGGTAATCTGGCCGGACGTAGGACCCGGCCGTCAGTGTCTCTGTTCGCCGGCTTCTCCGTCGACTGCAGGGGCCCGCCGCCTGGTGGGTCCCCCGGCGGTCTCGTCCTCGGCCGACAAGCTTGGCCCGCCGCTTGCGGGTCCTGTCGGCTGTGTAGCACTATAGCCATGCCACTAATGATGCATGCTTGGTCGGGGAGAGCGTGGATACAGTCCCGCCGCCTGGCGGGAACTCACTATAGCCATACCCCATCGTATCTGGTTAATGGCGCACGGACTTCAAGGGAGGAGGAGGGCTGCCTGCTGGGAGCCGGCCTCCCACTGAGCTGACTGGTCTGGGCTTGCCGCCTTCTGGCTTGTCACGGACAGGTAGTGCCTGCAGCCTGCGGGCCGTACTGGCCGCCCGTCGCGGGAGCATGGCTTCCTTTGCCATGGGTGATGTCATGAGAGGCGTGGCAACAGTCCTGCGTTGGGCGCAGGATGCCTGCTCGGTACACAGTACTGTGGCCACGCCCTGCCCTGGATTCGGGGGTGGCAGGCCGGTACTGTAGCCATGCCCTGTCTCATCATGTTTATGTTGGCGCTGACTTTGAGGACACGAGGGGCCGCCTGCTAGGACTCGGCATCCCAGGAGGCTGCCTGCCAGGAGTTGGCCCACTTCATGGCCGCCTTGTGGACTCCGCCGCCTCCCGGCTTCCGGCTGCTTGGACCAGCCGGCCTCAAGAAGGCGGCCCTTGTCCTTGATGTTTGAGGGGCGCAGCCTGCCCCGATGTCTTGAAATACCAAAGGGAGCTGATGGGGCTACCCGTGGTCATTTACTCCTACAGGCATCCCCAAGCTTAGTTGCTTGCTTCTCTTTGGATAATGGCTTGAGGTGCCATGGGGCATCCCCAAGCTTAGGCTCTTCTTACTTCTTATTCCTACATCCATCGTGATCTCACCCAAAACTTGAAAACTTCAATCACACAAAACTCAACAAAACCTTCGTGAGATCCGTTAGTATAAGAAAACCAATCTTTACTTTAAGTACTGTAGAAAACCCATTCAAATTTTGTTCTTGCATCATATCTACTGTATTCTAACTTTACCATGGCTCATACCCCCCGATAAAAACCATAGATTCATCAAAATAAGCACACAATGCAAAGAAAACATAATCTGTCAAAAACAGAATAGTCTGTAAAGATGCGAACTGTTCTCATACTTCTGTAACTCCAAAAATTCTGAAAAATTAAGACAACAGAGGTAATTTGTATATCAATCTTTTTTAAAAATTTCAGAATTTTTCGTCGCTTCTGTGAATTTACAAACTTATTTTACTGGACACAAAAGTTTCTGTTTTCCAACAAGATCAAATCAACTATCACCAAAGCTATCCCAAAGGCTTTGCTTGGCACAAACACTAATTAAAACACAAAAAACACAATCATAACAGTAGCATAATTGTGCAAACACTCAAGGATAGAAAGAAAAAGACAAAAATAAATTTTATTCATTGGGTTGCCTCCCAACAAGCGATATCATTTTACACCCTTAGCTAGGCATAAAGCAAAGATCTAAGTATTGTCATCTTTGTTTCTAGATCCATAAGATGCCCTCATGATTGATTCATATGGTGGATTAATTTTTGTTCTAGGGAAGTGTTCCGTACCCTTTCTCAAAGGAAATTGGAATTTGATGTTCCCTTCTTTCATATCAATCACGGCACCTATAGTGCGCAAAAACGCTCTACCAAGAATAATTGGACAAGACGGATTGCAATCAATATCAAGAACAATAAAATCTATGGGCACATAATTCCTATTCGCAAGAATAAGAACATCATTAATTCTTCCAGTAGGCTTTTTAATAGTAGAATCCGCCAAGTGCAAATTTAAAGAACATTCTTCAATATCGGTAAGACCAAGCACATCACATAAATATTTCGGAATTGTAGAAACACTAGCACCCAAATCACATAAAGCAAAACGCTCATAATTTTTTATATTGACTTTGATAGTAGGTTCCCATTCATCATGTAATTTTCTAGGAATTGAAATCTCTAATTCCAACTTTTCTTCCAAAGCTTTCATCATAGCATCAACAATATGTTTAGTAAAAGCTTTATTTTGTTCATAGGCATGGGGTGAATTTATCATGGATTGCAACAAAGAAATACAATCAATCAAAGAGCAATTATCATAATTAAAGTCTTTGTAATCCAAAAGAGTGGGCACATCACTAGTTAAAGTTTTGACCTCTCCAAACCCACTTTTATCAATTTTCTCAACAAGATTTTCACCCTCCAAATTATCGGGACGCCTTCTAGCTAATGTTGACTCTTCTTCAGTCCCTTTTTCATCAATTTTAATTTTACTAAACAAGGAACCAATAGAAGAAACACCAATCATTTTAAGATCTTCCTCATTTTTATTTTCTAACGAGATTGGTTTAGCGGCCATTTGATTTACTAGGGTAGCTTGTGCATCGGATATTTTCCCTAGCAAACTTTCATCAAAAGCATACTTAGATTGAAGATTTACAAACTTCTCTACTAATATCATCAAGATATTTTGTTATAGAATCCAACACAATAGAGTGTTCCTTAAGTTCTTCAGTCAAATATTTATTGTGCTCAAATTGTGTAGTCATATATTCCTTAGTACTTTTCTCAATTTCAAGCAAAATATTGGGGTAAGGAACATCATAATATTTTCTTTGAGGCATCATGACTACGCAAACAAAATTGCACTCAAAAATAGATCTGACGAGAAAACGGAGAATGAAAAAGAGGGCGAATAAAATGGCAAGTTTTGATGAAGTGGGGGAGAGGAAAACATGAGGCAAATGGCAAATAATGTAAATTGCAAGGAGATGAGATTTGTGATTAGGAACCTGGTAGATGTTGATGATGTCTCCCCGGCAACGGCGCCAGAAATTCCTTTTGATGTTGGCTTGAACTACGGCGGTAATTTCCCAAAGAGGAAGGGATGATGCAGCACAGCAACGGTAGGTATTTCCCTCAGTGATGAGACCAAGGTTATCGAACCAGTAGGAGAACCAAGCAACACTACGTAAACAACACCTGCACACAAAGAACAAATACTTGCAACCCGACGTGTTAAAGGGGTTGTCAATCCCTTTCGGGTAACGGTGCCAGAAATTGGCAAACGGACGGGAGATAAATTGTAGTAGATTGGATAAATAGATCGCGAATAAAATAAAGTGAAGCAAAATATTTTTGGGTTTTTAGAAATATAGATATGAAAATAAAAGTGGCAAATAAATAAAAAGGCAAATAGCAAAATAGATCTGAAAATATATGATGAGAAAATAGACCCGGGGGCCGTAGATTTCACTAGTGGCTTCTCTCGAGAAAAATAGCACATGGTGGGTAAACAAATTACTATTGGGCAATTGATAGAACTTCAAATAATTATGATGATATCCAGGCAATGATCATTATATAGGCATCACGTCCAAGATTAGTAGACCGACTCCTACCTGCATCTACTACTATTACTCTACACATCGACCGCTATCCAGCATGCATCTAGTGTATTAAGTTCATGGAGAAATGGAGTAATGCAATAAGAACGATGACATGATGTAGACAAGATCTATTTATGTAGAAATAGACCCCATCTTGTTATCCTTAATAGCAACGATACATATGTGTCGGTTCCCCTTCTGTCACTGGGATCAAGCACCGTAAGATCGAACGCATCACAAAGCACCTCTTCCCATGGCAAGAAAAATCGATCTAGTTGGCCTAACTAAACCAAAGATTCGAAGAAGAAATATGAGGCTATAAGTAATCATGCATATAAGAGATCAAAAGACTCAAATAACTTTCATGGATAGAAACATAGATCTGATCATAAACTCAAAGTTCATCGGATCCCAACAAACACACCACAAAAAGAGTTACATCAAAAAGATCTCCAAGAGACCATTGTATTGAGAATCAAAAGAGAGAGAGGAAGCCATCTAGCTACTGCCTACGGACCCGTAGGTCTACAATGAACTACTCACGCATCATCGGAGAGGCACCAATGAGGATGATGAACCCCTCCGTGATGGTGTCTAGATTGGATATGTGGTTTCTGGAACTTGCAGCGGATGGAATTGATTTTCGTCGACTCCCCTAGGGTTTCTGGAATATTGGGGTATTTATAGAGCAAAGAGGCGGTCCGGGAGGTGGCCGAGGTGGGCACAACCCACCTGGGTGCGCCTGGGCCCCCAGGCGCGCCCTGGTGGGTTGTGCTCCCCTCGGAGCCCCCCTCGGGTACTTTCTTGGCCCAACTTGTGTCTTCTGGTCCAGAAAAAATCACCAAAAAGTTTTGCTGCGTTTGGACTCCGTTTGGTATTGATTTCCTGCGAAGTAAAAAAAAGCAAAAAACAGCAACTGGCACTGGGCACTATGTTAATAGGTTAGTCCCAAAAAATGATATAAAGTTGCTATAAAATAATTGTAAAACATTCAAGAATGATAATATAACAGCATGGAACAATAAAAAATTATAGATAGGTTGGAGACGTATCAGCCTTCTACTGCGAGGCCTTTGTCGACAAGAGGCCCTCGGTGGCGCTCTTTCGCCGCTTTTTCAGCCTGCGGTTCACTGCTGCGGATCAATGCTCCGCGTGTGTCTCTTTCCTTGCCGTCAAGGTGATGGAGGATGACATCATTCGCTTGAAGGCCGGGAAGAAGGTGGAAGGCTACCGGCAGCGTTGTGTTTTCATGGACGCGTACCGGACTAGCCCGCTCCTGATGATTCCGACGGACCAGGCAGAGCAGAACCTCGGGTGGGGGCACGAGAAGCTCACTGACCCGTGGATGGAGCCTGTCTTGGAGTGGATGGCCGTGCACCGGGCCGCAAAGCTATCGGGGCCGATGGTCGTCAAGGAGTACCTGCGACAGCGCATCGCGCCACTCCAGGAGCATACACGGCCCATGTGGGAGTACACCGGCGCGAGGGACACAATGAGGTTGTGCGTCAGTGGCCTAACGCCTGAGGAGCTGGACGGGGTCTTGGCGACTCTGCTCGGTAGCACCCCCGAGGACCCTCCTGAGGATGCGCTCCCATTGTACTGCTACCAGGAGAGGCCGGAGTTGGTCGTGGTGATGCCCATCTTTGACAAGTGGGGGCTCGTGCCGGATGGCCATGATGGGCCCCATGGGAACCCCCTCACGGTGGTGCTGGAACCCAGCGGTAGCGACAGCGATGAAGACTTGAAGGAAATTCTGGCGGACGGCGACGGCCAGGCACCGCCACGCTCCCGCCGCCAGCTCATTTGTGACCTTGAGGATGACGCGCGCCGCCTGTGTGCAGCCCAAGGTGGCATCCCCTCGGCCTACCGACGAGGCTGGCGGGGCGTGGTCCGGCACCGCGGCCGCTCAGCCGCCCATGGCGTTGGCCAACCTTGGCGAGAGTGCGACCGAGCCCCCGCCAACCTAGACCCTCCAAGGGGCTTCCCAGGCCCTCAAAGAGAGTGACAGTGCGGCCGGGCTTGCTGGGGACCGCCCCGTGGTCCCAGAAGGCAGCGCCGGAGTGACACCAGAAGACGGCGGCGATATGTCAGCTACCACAGAAAAGAAGAGGAAGTGGACCGCTAGGGCCAAGTAAGCATCCGCGCCTACTCCAGCGTCCCTCGCTTGCGTTCCTTGAGGAGGTCTGGACTAACCTCTGTTTGTGCAGGCGAGCCATCGACGACCAGAAGAAGAGGAGGAAGAAAGCAGGGGCGAAGGTGACCCTCAGCCTAAGGGAGGCGCCAACGCCCATGGAGGTCATAGAGAGGCACGAGGAAGCTGTCCGCCGCCCCAACGTCGAGGAGGGGTGCTCAAGAGTCGGGGAGGGGCTGATCGCCCCTCCAGAGCTGCGTGCGGGCGCGACCTTCGAGGCTGAGGTGAGCCAGCCTCAGGCACCCCCCACTGAAAGCGGGGGGCGTGCCCCCTGAGGCAGCCAATGCGGAGGAAAAAGCTGCGCCAGGGAAGGGCAAGGCGCCGAACCTCCCACCTGTCGTCCCCTCTGACGCAACGGCGACCGACACGGGGCGCACCGTGGAGGATCCCCAGGACGCGCCTACCTTGAATGCTCTCGAGGCCGGCACGATGAGCCCCCATGGCGTGCTGCAGTAGCTGAGCGCAGAGGAAATCCTGGTGTGCCCCCCGCCCAAGGTGAGCGTTGTCGGGACGACTTCGAGATGCGAGTGGCCGGGCTCGGACCATGCCCTCGCACTTATGAGCTATCGTGCCTTGCTTAGGTATGGGGCCATGAGCGACGCCAAGGCCACACTTGATAGACTCGGGGCAGACTTCAAGGATGCCGAGGTGCGCCTTGCCGAGGAGCGCCTCAGGCTCGCCGATGGGTGGCGCCAACTTGACGTAGCCATGAAGATGGGCTAGCATCAGAATGAGGCAGTCCATGCAGAGAGCAAGAAGGAAGCAGCCGAGGCGATGGCAGCCTGCAAGACTACACTAGCGGAGGCTGAGACGGCTGCCAAGTGCCGTGAGGAAGCGGAGGCCAGCTTGAAGGTGCTCCAGGAAGAGTGGGCCGCACAGTCACATCTGCTCAAATCGCGGGAAGATGACCTCAAAGCCTGAGAGGCGAGGCTCGCGGACCGCGAATCCGACCTGGTGAAGGCGTCGACCAAGCAGGCCGCTGAGCATGAGCGCCTAGAGATGCTGGGGCGCCAAATGGCCGACGATCAAGAGGGTCACACGAAGCACGTCTTCGAAGTTAACGCCCACCTGGAGGCTAAGGAGAAGAAGGTCCAAGCGGATGTTGACGCGAAGGCTGAGGCAGAGTGCTCCAGGCTCACAAAGGAGCATGGCGGGGAGCAGACGCAATGGGAGGATGCCTTCGAGGCGGAGCATGAGAAATTCCGACAGGAAATTGCCGAACTCAAGGCAGCGCTCGACACAAACCAGGGGCGGCAGCCTGAACGCCCCACGGCGCTCTCCTCTCTTGAGCTCCGAGCCCACGGCGCCCTGCGCTCCATCTGAAGGGAGAGGCTTGAAACTCCCATCGTGCCCTACGACGCTGATTTTGTCGAATTCTCCTCCAAGCTAGTGGAGCAGCTCGAAGATGGGGCCCAGAAGGTGGGCAGCGTCCTGGAGGAGGAGTGTCGCGGCCTCTTCTCTCAAGCGACGACCCGCGTCTTCAGCCACCTTCTTCACAGTGACCCCGACTTTGACTTCGAGAAGGTGATAGCCCCATCCCTGAAGAACTCTGCAACAGTCTCGCGGCCGCCGTAGAGGGCCATGTGGACGCGCTGCTCGGGAAGTTCTCCTATGACAGCAGCGAGAGCTCTGACGAAGCCGAGGAAGGCGACGGCGACAGTGTCAACAGTACCGGTGGTGACGCTTCCTCTTAGGACTCCCCTTCTTTATCTGAAACAGACTAGTGCGACCTCGTGAAGGCGTGAAAACAATGACTTTTGCTTGAGTATTTTAATGATGTAATGAATGACTGTGCTCTCGCGGGGCTTCCTCCCGATACTTGTTTTCCCTTTTGCTTGCCTCTGCGCTCTACATCGTCAGGACCCAGCCCCCGGGTGGGCCGTATCCATCACTGGTATGCCAGGTCGCGGTGCCTGGGCAAGGCCAGGAGGTGAGGGGCATAGGGAGCTAGTGAGGGCCCCTGAGGCGCGATGCTCAAGGACCACCCCCTTTGGCGCACAAGCGGCCCGCACAAGGGAAAACGCCAGCATTCGTGAGACCGCCTCCGAAGATGTCCAAACTTAGCTTTTGTAGCGCCTGTTGGCTTGCCGCTTGCAGGGCACGCCTCGCGGAATCTCCCAAGCAGTCCGTTCCTAAGGCATCCTGCGTACAAAAGGTTCCCCTCGGGGGCGGCACGCACTAGTCAGCTCACTCATGGGCGTTACGCGAGTAGACTAGACACCAAGGACCTTGGTAGGGTGATGTGCACGGGAGCAGGCTCGCTAGCCAGAGCCCGATCGCTTGGGTTTTTTAGTGCTGCTAGGACTGACCCAAGCGCGGGCACCGTGAACAGCCCCCGCTCGCGTGAGGCCCAGGGGGAGGTGGCGAGCGCGTGCCCAGCGAGAAAGGATGCGGCCGCCTTGTCCGACACGGATGAACCCGAGGTTGGTGTGGCCCGTGGGGCGACTTAATTTGATTTTCCCGCCAGTGCGGAGCATGGGGCTTCCACTGGGGCGTGGGCATGGTCGCGGTTCGATCGTTCCACCAGCGCGGGGCATGGGGCTTCTACTAGGGAGTGGGCGGGAGCTCTGTCGAGAGTCTCTGGGGCGTGTACAGCCCCATTTCGTTTGTACGCGTGACAATCACGGGCAGAACTTGCGGAGGTGTTGGATGTTCCAGGCACTGGGCTCAGGAACGCGTTCCTCTATTTCTAGGCGGTCTGCGCTAGGCTCTTGATGTAGCTGCATGTTGGCAAAATCTGCAATATGGGGAGCGACACGTGCTTGATGACCGTCTCGAGGCCATTTCATGAGGAGGTAGGGCACCAGGGACCTTAATGAGGTGACTGCATGGGTTTGGCCCATGAGTTAGAGCTTGATCGCTTGGATTTAGCGACGCTGCAGGGACGGACCCAAGCACAGACGTCGTGCCGAACTCTTTTTTCATGGAATGGTTAGGAGAGGAGCCGCGAGCGCGTGGCACCCGAGGTGGCGATGAACGAAACTCATAGTTATGTAGGCAACAAAAGCTAATCCAACATGATCAAGATTCGTTACAGAGCCAAAAAGTGAGACAGTTGTCATGTCCGGCACGGGTCAGCCTGAGGTTGATGCAGCCCGTAGGGTCCCCTCAATTTGAACAAACCAAAAGGTCACCTGATAACATGGCGCTGCAGGAGCGTTGAGCTACTTGACGGGGAGCATTGCGAGAGCTCGTCCTTCAGGGGTCGATGGCCTTTCGATAGCCAGGGCCTCGCGAGGGCCAAAGGGCTGGCATGATTCCACCACAAGATGCGCCAACCGCTGGAAGGTGGCACCAGCATTCATCAGGCCAAATGGCATGCGGCTGTAGTTGGTGGTGACACCCCTACCCGGGCCGACATGCGATGGACAAAAGAGGTCCTGGGAGCAGGCCCTGTTGAGGCCCACGTGGTCGATGCACATGCGCACCTTGCCATCCCTCTCGGGATGGCAACTGAGTTGGCGGGCCGTGCGGGGTGGCGCTCGCAATGGATGGCATGAGCTTCCTGCAGCTTGCAGGTCTCCTGAGCGATGAACTCTTGTTTCTCCGGCACCTGGCACTGTGCTCCTTGCTTGATGGGGCATGCATCAAGGCACACCTCCAAGTAGTGCCCAAACACCTCCCTTGGTGCACCGGCCAGGTCAGATGCTTTCCCGGCGAAAGCCCTGAGCTTGCCCAAATGGAGGCGCCGAGCACTCCTTCCTATGCGGGAGGAGGCCAGGCGCCGGCGGCGAAGGCAGGCCCTGGACCGTTGCCATCAGCTGGTGCCTTCTTCACCTCGGGGCAGACTTGGGAGAGCGGTTGCTTCTTCTTCACGGGAGCGGCCTCGGGAGGCTTGGCGGCGTCCTCGCCATCAGAATGCACAGCTGCGGCGGCCCGGTAGGCATGCTCAAGGGAGCAGATCACGTCCTTCTCGTCGCTGGCGATGGTGAAAACACCACTGCAGCCAGGCATCTTGAGGACGTTGTAGTCATGGTGGGTCGACGCCATGAACTTGGCGAGTGTCGGGTACCCCAGGATGGCATTTTACGGGAGGCTGATGTGCACCACGTCGAAGTCGATGAGATCAGTGTGTTAGTTGTTGTGGGTGCCGAAGGTGACAGGGAGGCGCACTTGCCCCAGGGGGTGGTAGTCCCATCTGTCACCCTAGAGAAGGGCCTAGTCGGCATTAGCTGGTCGTAGGGCAATTGGAGCGTATCGAAGGTCTTGATGGAGATCACATTGAGGCCGGCACCCCCATCGATGAGGGTCTTGGTGACCGCGACGTTGCTGGTGGTGGGGGTGCACACCATGGGAAGCGCGCCTGCTGCAGCCGTGGACTTGAGGTGGTCCTTAGAGTCGAAGGTGATGGTGTACTGCGACCACTTGAGGGCCCGCGCAGCTTCAGGCCTTGGGAGGGAGGCATTCACCTCACTAGAGAACTGCTTGAAGAGGCGATTGGACACAGGAGCCTGGGCTCCCCCAAGGATGCAAGCTATCGCGCGAGGCTCCTGATAGCCACCAGCCCGCTCGTCATGTTGGTTGATGTCGTTCCTTCTGGGCGGCAGTGGAAGGGCGGCGTTGGCGTGAGGATGTGCCTCGCGAGGCTGATCGCGTCAAGCGCCCTCATGAGGCTGGTCATGCCATCCCTGGCGGGGGTTGCCGTTACGGCCATCCCATCGGCTGCCGCCACGGCCTTCTCTGCGTGCGGTGCCATGGTCATTATGGTCTCCTCAGCGGCCCAAGCGCTCGTCGCGGAGTGACTTGAGCTCCTGGCAGTCTTCGGTGTTGTGGGTGTGCACGTTGTAGTACATGCAGAACGGGCAATCATCCTTCTCGGGCTGGTCACGGTCACGGCTGCGCTTCTACTCGGGCTCTGCTGCGAGCACGGCAGGGCCCTTGCGCTTTATGTCCTTGCCCTTGGCCTTGCTGTCGTTGGGCGCAGCGTCGGGGTCGTTGTGGACGAAGAGGCGGGCCTCTTCAGCCTTGGCGCACTTGTCGGTGAGGTCGAACAACTCGAGTACCGAGTCCAACTCGTTGTTGATGGCAAGCTTCTCCCGTATCCTGACGTCTGTGATGCTGAGGGAAAACGCAGAGATGATGACAGCGTCAGAGGCGCACGGGACCTTGTGGCGCACCTGGCTGAAGCGCTGGATGTATTTGTGTAGGGTCTTGCTGGGGCGCTGCCGCACATGATGCATGTCGTTGATGGTGAGGGGGCGATCATGCATGCCCTTGAAGTTAGCGACGAACTGGTCGCAGAGCTCGCTCCACAAGGAGATCGACGCCTTGGGCAGGTTCATGAGCCATGAGCGGACGTCATCCTTGAGGGCCATGGGGAACCAGTTCGCCATGACCTTGTCCTTGTCATTCGCCACCTCGATGCTCAATTCATAGAGCTGAAGGAACTCCGTGGGGTTGGGGATGCCGTCATAGTGCGGGGGCAGCTCCGGCTTGAACTTGTTCGGCCAGACCACCCGGCGCAACTCGCGGGTGAAAGCTCGGAAGCCCACGCTACTTGAAGGGACTTCACCTACGAGGGTGGTGTGGTTCTGGCGCCCGGCCACCGCGACCTCCCGGACTATGCGGTCCTAGCGCTGGCGTTGCTGCTCGAGGAGTACTCGTGCATCTGGCGGCACGCGGTGAACAATCTGGCAGCTGGCCTCATCCCGGGCTGGTGGGGGCGCTCCGCGGGATAGTTCGCGCGCCCGCGCATCATGCCGGGGCTCGCCGAGTTCGCTGCGCAGGGGAGGTGGAGGAGGTGCGCCGTGCGCCACATCCCCGGCGCGGGACGGCGGAGGGCGGAGCGAGTGGGATGGTGCTGGGGCGTCTCTGGCGGTGTTGACAAGCTTGGTGATGTAGCCGAGCCAAGCATCATAGCTGGCGTCAGCCGGGCGGTAACAGAGTAGCTCTCGCAACATGAGCAACGTGGCCTGTGCGTTCGGCGGCCCACGGCGGGCGAGGGAGGAAGTGGTCATAGTGGTGCGGCCGTTGGGCTACACGAAGGGGTGCATGTAGGAGTCTTGCTGCTCGTGGGCAGTAGGGTCGGTGGCGGCGGCTGCCGCGGCACTGGCCGGGCGGCGGCGGTTGCCGCGGCCCACAAGCTCTATCTGGGCGATGCGACCCACCCGGTGCTCGGCACACTCGCGATGAGCATCAGTCATGCAGCTTGGCAAAGCAGAAGGCGGAGCGAAGCGGAAGAATGGCGACGCACCCCTTCCTGGCGCGCCAAAAGTCGGAATCGGGGCTCCGGGGACCCAAGAGGTTCGAACTCTGGGTGCGCTCATTCCTACTACCCTACTCTTTCCTGCAGCTAACCACGACGAGGCTATGGCGAGAGCGAGCTAGCGGGAGCGGGCCGATGACACAGCAGTTACCCAGGTTTGGGCCACCTTGTGGTGTAAAACCCTACTCCTGCTTGGTTTGGGATTGCACTCGCGAGAGAGGGTGAGAGTACAAGGGAGTCCCGCCTCTACTATGGCAGCACCCTGCCCTCCTTTATACTTTCCTTGGTCCTTGTCGGTGTCAAAGCCGGAGGATCTCGGGTAGGTGGTCCCGAGCTATGGATCTAGGATCAATGGGGAACAAGGGACGATGAACACAGTGTTTACCCAGGTTCGGGACCTCTCGAAGAGGTAAAACCCTACATCCTACTTGATTGTATTTGATGTATGATATGGTTACAGAGTAGATCTACCTCGAGATCAGATGAGCTAAACCCTAGGTCGATGAGGTGATGAATGTAGCTCTAGCCCTAAAGACTAAAACCCTCCGGTTTATATAAGCACCGGTAGGGTTAGTGTTACATGCGATTGGTTACAAGGAAAGATCCTATCTAATCTTTGCTTGGAGGGCACACCACGACTCCTAAGATTACTTATCCAGCCATGGATCCGTACCCTAGCTTGGCCCCATAGTAGCCCATCAATCCGGCCCAATCACAATAGGCCAGCAGCCCGAGGACCCCTCAATCTAGGACTCCCTCAGTAGCCCCCAAACTTGCCTCCAACGCCAGGGCTTATGTCTGGCATCCGCACACCTCGTGGTCTTCGGCTTGCGAGGCGAGTTCTTCATCATGTCTTGTACATGCTCGGAGTCAAGTGGTGTTCGGAATCTGAAGCATCCATTTTACTTAGCTCCGAAGGCAAAAATCGTTCCAGTGTGAATAGTGCCTTCGTCTGACAACTTTTTTTCTCTTTAACGAAGGGTCACGACCGGTCATAACACCGAGCGGCTGGCAGCACTCGATGCGCGGCTCGAGGCCACCCTCCTATTGGCACGTCTCATTAAGGCAGAGATCGTGCCCCTTTTTTAGGGGATATGATCAATGATCTCGATTCCCCACCCGCGCATAACGTCGCGAGAGTATTGGGAAGTGGAGAAGCCCATGACATGAAAAGAGGAACCATTGGCTCTTCCGTGGCCTATAAAGAGGGGCATTGCTACAGTTAGCATCCTACTCCTTCTTCCACCTTCCGCCACTGCTTGCCCAATCCTCCAGAGCTCCAGCGCCTTGTCTTTCTGCTCCGCGGCGAATCCCATCCCGCTCTCCCTAGCCATGGCCGGATCCGGTGCTAACGGCAAGTGGTATGCCTCCATCGTCACCAACAACGACATCCTGGAGCTAAAGCGGGCCAGCTACTTGTCAGCCGGCATCGCTCACAGGGCCCCTGAAAAGGGCCAGCTCATCCCCATGCCCAAGCCGGGCGAGAGGGTTGTATTCCTCCCCCATTTCATCCGGGGGCTTGGATTTCCCCTACACCCCTTCGTGAGGGGGTTGATGTTCTTCTACGCGCTAGATTTCCATGATCTAGCCCCAAACCCCCTCCTCCACATCTTGGCCTTCATTATTGTCTGCGAGGCCCTCCTCTGAGTCCAGCCGCACTTTGGCCTATGGCTGAAGGTGTTCAACGTCAAACCCAAGGTGGTTGGCGGTGCCCAGGCAGACTGCGGCGATGCCATGATAACCAAGCTGACACGGGTCCAGTGCCAGAGGGCAGGTTCATCGACACCGTCAAGGTATGGCAAAAAGAGTGGTACTACATCACTGAACCAAGGGAAGCTACCTGGACGGCGGCTCCTGAATTCAGATCAGGACCCCCGGCGAGATTGGCCTCGTAGACTACAAAAAGTCCAGACTGGGGGTCCACTGCAGACGTGAAGCTGCTGCAGAAGCGCGTCATCAACGTGATGGAGACCGGCGCCAAGCTGACCAACGTGGTCCAAATAATGCTCAAGCGCTGGCTCGTCCCTTGCCAGTAAAGGGCCAAACCGATGTGGGAGTACAAGTCCGAAGACCCGGCCACCGTGCAGTCCCTTTTCGGCACAACCCACGAGAAGGCATGGGGTCTGCTATTCAAGCCTCAAGAGACGTGGCCAGTCAAGGAGGAAGACATCGGCCTCGACGCTGCGACCCCCCCGACGGAGGTGAGTGGTCTTTCGCCTGTCATGTGTTTGGATAATCATACTATGCATAGTTTGGTCTAAGCCTCTCTTTGCGGATTTTTGCAGGGCTGGCTCAAAAAGGCCGAGAAGATCAATAGTCAGGCGCCGCTGCCCGAAAAGCCCCAATCGGCTCAGCTGGAGAAACTGCTAACTGTGGTGCCTTACAAGGCGCCCGACCAGAAGGGCAAGAAGAAGAAGGATGTGCCGGAGGTCAGGGAGGGCCTCCGCCAAAGAGCTCATCCGGACACACGGTCCGGAGGTGCTGCAGCCCCGTCTGCTCAGAACGGGGACGAAGACGAGGAGAAGGCGGAAAGCACCTCCTCACATTCCAAGAAGAGGGCGGCATCCGAAGAGGTCGAGGAGATACCACCCCCTCAGGCCCCGAAGAGGCAGTGTCGGCCTAAGGTGATCCAGCATGACAGCTCGGACTCCGATGAGGAGTCCGAAGCGTCCAAAAAGGTTCCCGAGAGGGAACCTAGGGTCAAACCCCCTGCTGCTAGGTACGTATTTAGGTGTTTTTAGTCGCTTTGTTTTCAACAATCCCTTACTCATGGAAGCTGATCGTCTGTCGTTACAGCCCTCCACGCGGCCATCCCGCCGAGCAGACCTCAGAAGGGACGTCTCCACCCGCCGACCTGGCGGACAGCGGATGCGTGTCACGCTCTGCGCCTCCCCCGATCCCCGAAGAGGTCGGGGAAGTGCTGTCCCGAAAGACCCCTCCCCCTCCGAACATGGGGGAGGAGGGAGACGCTACCATGGCCGAGGCAGACGCCTCAGTCACTGAAGACCAGGAGGGTGCGTCCCTCCTGGCCAACGCAGGAGGGGTGTCCGGACCGGACCCCCTCAGCGGTCTGAACCCAAGCCCCCAAGGCCCCTGAAGGCACCAGTTCCTCCTTCCGACGGGGAAGGGGTTGAGGGCCCGACGCCTGTGCCGAACACCTCCAACCAAGAGGCGGCGGGATGGCCGGACATGCTAGAGGAGTTGGTGAACAACTCTGTCATCGTCGACGGGCACCGCTCCCTTATGTGTGCGGTTTTACAGGGTGTTCGGTCCGTCCAATCCAGACTGAATGACGATGTACAAGGCCTGCTAACAGGCTTTGAGGTAAGTCAAGTAATACTCTTTTCCCGTAAAGTGGTTTCAGCCCTTGGTTTTAATGTTTGAGTAGGCCGTATGTATAGCAGCCCCCGAGACTCTGTAAGAAGCACAAAGAAACTTGCATAGGGTCCAATTTCTCTAGGCCAATATTTAAAGTAGTGTGAACTTTTTTGATGTCACATGCATCTTCCTTGGCCGCGACTGCTAATGCCACGACACTAGAGGAGATGGATCGGAAGCTCAAGCGCTCCGATGGAGAGCTTCACCTTGTCAACAAGCGGCTTGATGAGGCGCAAGGTAAGCCCTTGTTAAGATGTATGTTTGCTTATTGTCGGATACTTACTTTCCGGGCTGTATGCTAATCATGTAATATGCGGATATTGCAGCTGCCGCTGCCGAGGTAGAGGGCTTGAAGGTGGCTTTGAAGAAGGCCAAGGCAGGGGCGGCCGCCGCAAAGGCGGTGGCTGAGCTTGAGAAGGCCAAGCTTGCTGGTGAAAAGCTTGAGGCTCGAGTAGCCGAGGTGCAGGCGGAGCTCAAGGATGCTGTCAACAAATTTGAGGCCCTTGAGAAGAAGCAGGAGGAGTGGTCTTCCGAGCTGTCTAAGGTGGAGAAGGAGCTCCAGGAGGCGAGGACCAAGGTGCGAGGTGTCCGGGAAGAGCTCCGCCAAGTGGGGCAAATCGCAGATTGTAAGAAATACTTACTGTAGAGTGTGTTTGGAGGCAACAGGTTCACCTTGCTGATGTGAGTCTGGCGCTCCGCATGCGCTTTCACCGAGCTTTCGAAGAGTGCAGCTGCTGCGACGAAGCACTACGGGGCGCGGGAGCAGAATTCGGAACTGCGGCTCTTCTGGTCGCAGTTTCAGGCGCCCGAACACCCTCAGCTCCTCAGCAACCAAATGAAGTAGTTGATGGAGCTGCACCGGATGGCTGAACCAGCCTTGAAGGACCTTTGTGTCTGGCTGTGGCCTAATGAGCCTATTCTGGATAGCTACTTTGGCTTGGTGCAGAGGCTACGCGAAGCACTGGCGCGGATTGATACCGTAAAGCGATTAGCGTGCCTGGAGGGTGCGAGGTTGTCCTTCACGAAGACCATGGTGCATTGGCCGAAGATCAAGCCGATGGATATGGCCATTGGTCCTCCGTCGACTAGAAAGGAGCACCGCCACCCCGAGATGTATTTTGACTGAGTTATGGAAGGTGCTCGGGCAATAGAGGGTCAGTGTTCAAACGATGTACTCATTGAATAATTTTGTGTCCATTTGCCATCCGAACATGTTGCTTTATAGTGCGGCCCGTTTGCATGTTGACGATGTTACTGTTTAATTTTGACTCCTGTGCGGCTGTTTTATTATTCTGAAAGTTACCAGTCATCGGCTTCAGCCCCCAAGTTAATATTATGAGGGGTGTTTCGTCTCCGCACTGTTACCCTTAGCCAACGTCATGGTGCCCGAAGGCAGTAGTGCGAGAGAGATACCAGGCAATCGGACTATGCGGTTTTATTGCTTTCACTTTGCCATAGGAGCTTGACAGCGGGGACTAGTGACTAGCCCCCAGGGTTTTGCGGTGTACAAGGGGGCCGAGGCCTGCCCGAGTGACCACTTGGTTTGTGCTAGGACGAACCCTGCTTATGACACGGATAAATCGCCAACGATTATTTTAGTTGTAACAATTCTCGTCGGATCGCTGACCAGTTCTCGCTTACTATGACGGTCAGTTTTCGGCTTTCTCCCCTGAGGTACTTAACTAGACGAACCAGAAATACAACCGCAGGGGTGCTCCCTTTGCCTTCTTAGCCGAACATGCGAAACGTAAGGAGGCAAGCACAAGAGCCGGGCAACCCAACTATTGACCCAATACATAGTTCGGTACCGATGCATATAATGTAATATCCGAGACGCCGAGCACACTATGAGAAGTGGTGCCGGACTTGGTACGTTAGGATGATTGGAAAAAACCAAGCCCTCGGTCGATTAGCCAAGTTGTATTTACTACACATTGTGTGCCTGCCTAGCTGTTCAAAGAGCGGAAGAAAAAGGGAAAGGAGAGAGAAAGGCTGGATGATTCTGATGCCTTAACATTGTAAAAGGTGTTTTTAACTTTCATAGGCTCTGGACGTTAATCCGTACAATTTGAACTGCTGTGGCATTGTACAATAAGTGAAAAAAGAAATTTTACAGAGAAAGGTTTACACAAGGCCTTGATTCATTGGTTGAAGCCTCAACTGTGCCCTGCTGCATGTTTGCACCTTTACTTCTGCATGATGGATGGGTTTGAGTTGGTCATCCGTGAACATCGCGGGCGGGCGAGGGATGCCTGTAGTAGGGACTTTGAAGATGTAGCCCTACCGAATATAGCTTGATGCTGAGCGAGTCCGGAACCATGCTCTTGTAGGGATGTTGTAGTTCGGTTGACCCGAATACATGGGGATATGGGTTCGATGTCAGGCCCCACAGCCGCCCAAGGTATCTTGAGCGCGAAGTTGTGCTGATGAGGCACGTAGAGCGCGACGGAGACGGTCATGCCATGGGGCGCGTGCCCCTATTTGCGGCGAATGCAGGCGGGCTCCCATGACGGGGATCGGGCTCAGGCTTGTTTGTCCTTAACGGTGGGCTGATACTTCGGCCCGTTGGTGATGGCTTGGTCTTCGGCTGCCAGGGCTGCGGTGAGTTCCTCGGTCCGAAGTGAGCGCTCCGTGTTGCCATTGATGGTTATGACGCCCGAGGGGGCGGGCATCTTTAGCTTGAGGTAGGCGTAATGCGGGACGACGTTAAATTTGGCGAACGCCGTTCGGCCGAGGAGGGCATGATTGCAACTGCGGAATGGAGTGATATCGATGATCAAATCTTCGCTTCGGAAGTTATCCGATGAGCCGAACACCACTTCAAGAGTTACCGTGCCTGAGCATCGGGCTTCTATGCCCGGAATAACCCCTTTAAAAGAGGTGTTACTGGGTTTGATCCTTGACGGATCGATCCCCATTTTTCTCACTGTGTCTGCATAGATCAGATTGAGGCTGCTGCCCCCGTCCATTAGGACTCTCGTGAGGTGGTACCCATCGATAATGGGGTCCAATACCAGGGCTGCCGATCCTCCGTGCCGGATACTGGTCGGATGGTCTCTACGGTCAAAGGTGATCGGGCAAGCCGACCACGGGTTAAATTTTGGCGCTACGGGTTCGACGACGTATATGTCCTGAAGCGCACGCTTCCTCTCCTTCCTTGATATGTGGGTGGCGTAGATCATGTTCACTATCTTGACCTCAGAAGGGAAAGGTTTTTGGCCTCCACTGTTCGGCCTGCGGGGCTCTTCGTCATCCTCGCTTCGTGGGCTTTTGCCAGAGTCTTTGGCTTGAAGCTTGCCGGCCTGTTTGATCACACAACAATTGCGGTTGGAGTGGTTGGCGGGCTTCTCCGTGGTGCCATGAATCTGGCAGGGCCTGTCCAGGATTGTGTCCAGCTTGGTTGGGCCGTCCTGGTTGCCTTTACAGGGCCTTTTCCGTGATCTGGACTTTTGATTACGGAATCCGGCATTTACTGCCATCTCCTCAGTTTCGCCGTCGTTGTGGCGGTGCTTGTTGTTATTCCTTCGGGGATTCCCGTTCCCGTCCCAGACTTCTAAGGTGCTAGGGGTATTAGGATTGGTGCCTCTACGGGCAAGCCAGCTGTCCTCTCCGGCGTAGAAGCGGGTCATCAGGGAGGTAAGTGCGGCCATCGTTCTCGGCTTGTCTTGGCTGAACTACCGTGCAAGCCATTCATCCCGAATACTGTGCTTAAAGGCGGCTATTGATTTGGAGTTCGGGCAGTCAACAATTTGGTTTTTCTTGGTTAAAAACCGGTTCCAAAATTGTCGAGCCGACTCGCCAGGCTGCTGGATTACGTGGCTCAGGTCATCGGCGTCCGGGGGACGAACATAAGTACCCTGGAAGTTGGCTCGGAAGGCCTCCTCAAGTTCTTCCCAACACCCTATTGAGTCTTCGGGAAGGCTGTTCAGCCAATGTCTAGCCAGACCCTTGAGCTTTAATGGTAGGTATTTGATGGCATGGAGGTCGTCTCCTCGTGCCATGTGGATGTGTAATAGAAAATCTTCGATCCATACTGTAGGATCTGTAGTCCCATCGTAGGACTCAATGTTCACAGGTTTGAAACCTTCTGGGAATTCATGTTGCATCACTTTATCAGTGAAGCAGAGGGGGTGAGCGTCACCCCTGGCTCGAGCTACATCACGCCGGAGGTCATCTGCCATCCGGGTAGGTTGCTGTTCCCGGGCTCTATCATTTTTGTCTAACCAGGATTTGTATCCGTCCCATCTAGCAGGAGGGTCCCTTTTGGGCCCGTAAATGGACCTTGTCAAGCCTGCCCGAGCATCTAGGTCCTGGTGGAGGTCATACTCATAGCCTGACCATAATGGTTCCTTGCCTTGATGGCGAGGTTGGGTGGTAGGTTTTTCGACTTTGTCAACTGTCCAATCCCGTCCTCGAGGGGGGCGGTCTGGTTGGTCCGCCTGGGTGTACCTTGGGGGTGTTGGCTCTACGGCCTCATCGTTGAATTGTGGAAGTAGCTTCCGCTTCGGGTAGCTTTCGGTCTGTTGCTTGTGGCCGTACTCCTCTTCGGTGTCCAGGACCATAGTCCGCCTCTCGTTGAGCATGTCTTGTTCGGCATTTAATTCCTGCTCCTGTTTCTTCAAGCTGCGCATGGTGGCGATAAGTTGCTGCTTGAACCGCTCTTAATCCAGCCAGTCTTTGGGGACGATGAAATCTTCGTCGCCCAGGCTCACTTCCTCTTCTGAGATGCAGAGGTAACTGTCGTCTTCGGAGTCATCGAGATTTTCTGGATCGAGTGGATCCTCATGCTCCTCGTGCTCCTCATGGTAGACTTGTGGTTGTTCGTCGGCGCCGGGATCAAGGTTGTCCGCATTATCCGGGGTGGCATTTTCTCCGGTGTCCGTGTTGCTCGTGTGGCTTCGACGCGCCTTGGAGCGGCAGCGCTATCTGTGGCGCTTCGGTGGCTCCTCGCTTGGCCTACCGTTATCCTTCCTAGGGGCGCCGTTGTCTCCCTTCGGGGTCTCTACCATGTAATCGTCATAGGTGGACGTGGTCGTCCAGCGGCTGGTAATGGGGGGAGTGGCGTCAATGTTAGCCGTGGCTCCACTGTCCTCATCCATGTATTCGGTATTTTTCTAGGTGTGTTCCAACATGTCGATTAAATCTTCGATAGTGTCTACTAAGTGGGTGGTGGGTAGGGCGCAAAATTCCCCAGGATATGCCTCGAAGGGCTGTTGAATGTGATCTGAGGACAGGTCCTCCTGAATAACCATCTTTTGGATTTGGTCCAGCGCCTTGTTTAACAGGGCGAGGGTTGCCGAGCTTGTGTGCGGTGGGAGTTTGGGTCCGAACTCCGGCGTAGTAGCGCGAGGGATAATCTGTGCCCTAACTAGGTTTTGGTTTTGAAGGGCCGAGTTGAGCTCGGGGCTCAGGACCGGACCGTCATCGGAGACTGAAGGCGGGCCCTGGTCCTTGAGCATTGTTTCCATGCTGAGGCTTGAGGCCAAGTTAATTTGGGCCAGGTGTAATCGCTGGCTACCGATCATCGACTCGTCGCAAGGGCTTGAGGCGAGAGGAGTGTCGTGAGGAGAGGGTTCAGCCGAGAGTGACTCTCGGTGTCCGAACCTTGCTTCCGCATCAAGGCCCGAAGATGGGTCTTTGGCGGGTATTGTGAGCATGGCTGGAGGGGATTCCTTGCCTCTGCTCAAGGCGGAGCCATCCGAACTCTAGGCTAGCTGAAGGACCGGGGCCGATCTGTAGATCAGATTGATGAGAGGCTCCAGAGGGGGCACTGCAAGGCCCATGGGGGTGCGGGGAGAGCTTGTGATTTCGGTAAAGACCAGATCGCCTCGTACATCCACATCGTATTCCAAATTGCCGAATTGAATTCGGTGCTCAGGGGCGAAGTTGTCGATTTGGTCTAGATGACCAGTCGAGTCGGCGTGCCACACGATGCTGCCGAACACGAAGAGTTGGCCGGGGACGAAGAGGTCTCCGAAGCTGACGCCCTCTCCGATGATCAGGTGAGCCATCGATCTTTGGGCGATCCAACAGCGGAACTCTCAATAAAATCACCAATGTCAGTGTCAAAATCGGCGGATTTCGGGTAGGGGGTCCCGAGCTATGGATCTAGGATCAATGGGGAACAAGGGACGATGAACACAGTGTTTACCCAGGTTCGGGCCCTCTCGAAGAGGTAAAACCCTACGTCCTGCTTAATTGTATTTGATGTATGATATGGTTACAGAGTATATCTAGCCCTAAAGACAAACCCTTCGGTTTATATAAGCACCGGTAGGGTTAGGGTTTCATGCTATTGGTTACAAGGAAGGAAAGATCCTGCCTAATCTTGGCTTGGAGGGCACACCACCACTCCGAAGATTCCTTATCCGGCCATGGATCCGTACCCTAGCTTGGCCCCATAGTAGCCCATCAATCCGGCCCAATATATCACAACAGGCCGGCAGCCCGAGGACCCCTCAATCCAGGACTCCCTCGGTCCTCTTCCCCCAAAAACATTGGCGAGAAGGGTTACCACACAACGGTAATTTTTATGGGGGACAGGGGCGCAGTCTATCCTGACAAAAGGTGGTCTTCGCCTGCAAAGCCACCGTCCATGACGCGCTGGTGGGCTCTGTGATGACCTCCGGCCTGTGCGCCCGTTGTCTTGGGTTGCTTCGGGAACTGGCGTGCTGGCCTTGCTCCCTTAGCACGAAAGAGGAAAGCCTCCTTATCCGCACCTGCTGGTGTGGCCTCTAGCATCGCTCGTCGCCGCACGCGTCACCCACGTGAAGACTCAGGACCACGCAACTGGGCTGAGCAGCCCCTGACTTGCTCGCCTCCGAGAGGGGTCCTTAGGAGGCCGCCTCGCAAGGCTCCTGGTGGCGCCATCCAATTAGCTCGGACGCTGCTAACGGGGCCTCGCGAGACAAGGGCCTCGCAAGGAGTCTTTCTCGTGAAGCTTGCTGGTGGGCCATCTGCTGGGCCCTCGACACGTGCCGCATCTTGGGCCAAAGGCAGACGGGCCTGGGTGCCCCCGGTCCCACGGGCCCGATAGCTGCGGCTGCGGATCCTTGGAAAGCTGCGGCTTCTGGTTCGACAGTGGTTCTGGTGGGTCCTCGGCCTGATCTTCCCTGGGGCCCGGTCGGCCCTGCGCAGGAGGGTAGCCGCGCGGGTGGCAGGTCTGCTGGCCGCGAAGGCGGCGATCAGGGGTCGTGGGGTGGTCAGGTGCATCAGGGAGGTGCTATGGTCCTGCCTCTTTCCCTTCTAAGGCATGTCGCATATCTTCGCATGATCCAGGATCGTCCTCGGCTATGGTTGGTGATGGCATTCTTCCTCCTCCTCCCCCTTACCCCAGGGTTTTATCCCCTCCCGTGGCACAGTCCCTTCCTCTGGTGTTGGTGCTGCCTCTGGCTCTGCTACTCTCACTTGCTTTACATGCCACCACTCAAGTCACTTTCAGTCTCGTTGCAAGTTTCCCCCCTTCTGTCTGATCTATCATGTGGAGGGTCATCTTACAGTCGATTGTGTTGATCATTGCAAGTTCCCTTCCTTCAAGCAATTTGGTCTTGGGTTGCCTGGCTATTCTTTCTTTGCGCTTGATGGAGGCCTTGATATGCATGTCGTCGCCCCTGTCTCTTCCAATGCTGCTGTCATTTCGATCATTTCTCAACCTGCCTTGACCCAAGTGATTTCTGATGAGCTAAAAGAGTGGGGTTTGGAAGGTTGGGACTGGCAGATACATCAGATCTCTAATACGGAGTTTGCGGTTACCTTCCCCACTAAGGAAATTTTGAAGATGATGGCCTCTTGCTCCAATTTCACCCTCCCGCTCAACCAAGTGGTTGTTTCTGTCAAGGCTGCTGTGGACGGGGCCAAGTCTGTTGCTTCGCTATCTGAGGTGTGGGTTCTCCTTGATGATGTTTTTTTAACCTAAAACAGTAGGAGCACCTCCTACTGCAATTGAATTAATAAAATAAAAGTCTCAACTTTACATGGTGATTTACAACCACCCAATTTTGGGGGGGGGGGGGAGGGATTAAGACAAGGTGTCTAGCAGAGCGGGAATAAGGTGTTTATGTTTCTCCTTAACCCTATAGGTTAGGAGCGAGTAGTCTTCTTTGAATCTCTTTAACCAGGAGTCTCTGGATGGCGCTATCCCTCTGAAATGTTTGTTATTATGTTCCTTCCAAATGCTCCAGGCTGCCAGTAAGAATGCCTCCATAAATAGTGGCTGGGACCACCGATCCTTGGTTGTAGTAATATTGTGGAGCCTGGTTCCTCCTTGTGGCCACAATAAACCTAGGCTGACCCAGCAAAGCTGGCTGAATTGACATGCAAAGAATAGGTGCTCAATAGTTTCTTCAATGCGTAGGCCACAAAGGATGCAGTCATGGTCATCTCCAATGTTGTAATGTCTTATTTTAAGCATATTCCTTATGTTTAAGCGATCAGAAAGGAGTAGCCATCCGAAGACTTTGATCTTCATGGTTGACTTTGATTTCCATATCCATCGGAAGGCTTGGTGCGCCTGTATGTCCCGGAAGCAGAAGGAGTAGTACTTGTGTGTGGTAAAAGTGGTGGATCCCCAAACATAGGTCCATTGATCGTGTTCCAGTTGGCCGTCGGAGAGGGTCACTATTGTGGTGTCCAATTGCATCTGTCTGACCTCTGCATGCGCTTGAGGGGAGAGCGGGAGCTGAAATGCCTCACCAAGAGACGTGATGCCCAAGAAATCTCTGACGGATATATCCTCGTTATTTGTGAAGGAGAACGCTCTCGGGTGCTCATCTGCCAATATATGTCCCGTCCACAGGTCTTTCCAGAACAAGACATTATCCCCTCGAACCACTTGAGCCTGTGTGATTCCTCGAAATTTAGGCATTAGTTTGGAGACATCTCTCCACCAAAATGATCCACAGGCATCTGTGGCATGAGGTACCTTGTTCTCATAGTACGTGGACCAGATGAGTTCCACCCAAGGCAAATCAAAGTGATTGTAAAACTTATGTAGATACTTCAAGAGCAACGCATCACCTTGAATTCTTAGGTTTAGAACTCTGAGTCCGCCACTTTCCTTGGGTCGACAGACCATATCCCAAGAAGCCAAGGAGTTGCATTTGTCCCCTTGTTCTGTTTTTTTGGTCCAGAAGCATTTTCTTCGAATCTTATCGAGTAGCTCAATAATCTTTGCCGGGAGTCTGAGTGTACAGAGGGCAAATATTGCAAGTGAGGTAATGACTGAGTTTAAAAGTGAGAGTTTGCCCCCATATGATATCATGTTGAGTGTGGCCGAGAGTCTCCTTTCTATGCTACACACTAGTGGCATTAGATCTTGCACAGAGGGTCTGGTAGTGCCCAATGGGAGGCCCAGATAGGTGAACGGCATTTTTCCAACCACACAACCAAGTATATTAGCCAGTTCATCACATTTTCCAGTATTGCAGTTGATAGGTATGATCGTAGATTTATTGAAGTTAATCTTCAGCCCAATGGAGGTAGCATAATCAGTAAGAGTATTTTTGACGGTGGCCACTTGTTGTGTGCATGTGGGAAGGATTATGATTGTATCGTCGGCATGCTGGATCACCGGATAGTCTTTTTGGGCCGGGGAGGTGAAAGGTAGCTGAATTTGGTCACGCGCGAATGCATCATTGATCGCAGCTTAAGTAGGTCCGCGGCTAGAACAAAGATGAGTGGCGAGAGAGGGTCACCTTGCCGGACGCCGCACTTGCAAAAGAATTGTCGCCCAGGTGTGCCATTTAGTAGACCTGAAGATTTTCCAAAAGAGAAAATGCATTTAATCGATCCCAACCACTTGCCATTGAATCCCATGTTTCTCATAATTTCAATCATCGCTTCATGATCAATTGTATCGAATGCCTTGGCAAAGTCCAATTTTAGCAGTACAATTTCTTTCTTCGATGTTTGGCATTAATAGATGTACTCATATGCCCATGCGAGGCGGTCCTGGATCGAGCGCCCTTTGATAAATCCATATTGATTTCTGTGAATTATCCTTAGAATTACTTTTTGCAGTCGGTTGGCCAGAAGCTTGGCGATAACTTTTAGACAGCAATTGAGCAGAGTAATGGGTTTGTAATCATTGATGGACGCTGGAGAGCTCATTTTAGGGATTAGGGTAATGAATCCATCATTAATACTCTCAAGCTTTAGATTGCCTTCAAAGAATTGATTGCACAACTTATAAAAATCTTCCTTAATGATTGACTAGCAGCGTTTCAAAAAAATCCCGGTGAAGCTATCAGGGCCAGGTGCTCTCTCAGCAGGCATTTCATGGATGACTTTATCGATTTCCTCATGTGAAAAAGGTATGGTGAGTTCCTCCAAACTGTCAATTTTTTTGATAATTCTCAAGAGATCAAAATTCATGTCATGGGGGGTTGAGGAGCCCAGTCTGTTTTTGTAAGTGTGGAAGATTATTGATTCCTTGCCAGTATGATATTCGACGATATTCCCTTCATCGATGCAAAGCGAGACAATGTTGTTTCTTCTGTACCGTTCGGATGCTAGAGCTTGAAAAAACTTTGAATTCTTGTCTCCGAATTGAACCCAGCGAATGGTACATCATTTTTTCCAGAAAATTTGCTGGTATTTAAGAAGTCTGAGGATGTGAGCTTTTATAATTCTTTTGAAGTTGCGCTCAGGTGTTGAGAGAGGTCTTTTGTTTTCCAGTGCATCAATTTCATAAAGAGCCTTGTTTGAATGTTCAATGGCCACCGAGAGCTTAGATATACCCTTACTCCAAATTTTGAGATCATGCCGCAGGTTCTTGAATTTTCAACTAAGGACCATGGCCGAGTTGCCTGAATGAACTTGTTTGGCCAGGATGCTGATACAACCTCCATAAATCCAGGGTGTTGCAGCCAATAGGACTCAAATTGAAATATTTTTGATGTGGGAATTGTAGTTTCAATGGTGACAACGCACGGTGTGTGATCTGAAATAGGTTTTCCCAGTGGTTTAACCCAAGTTTTGGGGTAAGAGGATGTCCAATTACTACTCGTAAAAAAACAATCGAGTTGCTCAAGTAAAGGATCCAATTGCATATTACTCCACGTATATGACCTGCCTTTGATTGGTAGTTCAATTAGGCTCTGTGAACGAATAATATCATTAAAAGTGATCATGTCATTTATGCTCTCTCCGGGCTTATTGCGATTTTCAGGTGCCCGAATGAAGTTAAAGTCTCCCACAAGGAGCTAATCCTCATTATTAGGGATGTCCAATTCTGAAAGCCAATTAATGAAATGATTACGTTGGTCCACTTGACTTGGACCATAGACATTAACTAGAGTCCAGCTTTGAGCTGATTGAGTAGAGCAAAAACGGGTGACTAGAGCAAATTCTTCAGAAGCAATCACATCAGCAGAGAAAAGTGAACTATTCCATATGGTGGCAGTGCCACTAGAGGCCCCATTAGATGGCACGAAGGTAAATTGATCAAAGCGACGAGGGCAGCAAGACTTAACAAACGATAAATCAAAGGAAGGTTTTTTTAGTCTCCTGCAAGCAAATAACTACGCATCCACTAGATTTAATGGCGTTCGAGAGAGTTAATTTTTTATCGCCAGAATTTAAACCTCGGACATTCCAACAAAGAACGTTCCAATTAACCAAAAGGGGCATTATTAAAAGGATGCAGATAATTAAGTGGAGGAAGATGAATCCTCCTCCTGAGAAACCAGGAGCGCGCCTTCAGAAAGTTCTTCACGGGGAATTGCACAGAGGACAGTGCCAACCTGCTGGATGACTGGGATGGGCGTTGGGGGTGGTACCTGTTCATCAGCTATCTCTGAGATTCTGACTGAAGATTGCGCTGAGGGCACCACACGAGGCTTCACTTTGGAGCTCTTGGTTTTGCTGTCAGTCATAGGCGGAATGCGAAAGCCATCATATTTATTGGTTCATGCACTTCTCCGGAGTGTGATCGAGCTCTCTGGCACTACAACTTTCCCTTTCCTGCTGATGATCAAGTGTGGGTCAGGTACCATGTCAGATGCTGAAGGTTGCTCAACTTGTGCAGTCTGCTCTGCAATGTTCACACCTTGGAGGTGTCTTTCAGTGTGCTTGATGATGTTCCCTCTGGGCCCCGAAATTCTCGCTTCTTGATGGCCTTTGGGGATCTAATTGGTAAACCCGCTGAAGTTGATGCTTCTTCTTTGGAGCTCCCCAGTCATGTCCGCATGAAGATCTGGTGTATGGATCCTTCCCGTGTCCATGGTGTGATAGATATCCTCCCTGTCAATGATGCTTATAGTATCCATGTCCGCGCTGAGGGGTTGGCTGCTCAGCAGGCACCCCTGCCTCCCTCCTCCCCTCCCAACTCCTCCAAGCCTGATCCTTCTGATGGTGGGGGAAACACTGGTGCGGGTAGCAATGCCAACCCTTTCACCACTTCGGAATTGGAAGCCATGGGTTTTGAGTCTCGTGGCATGTTTGACTTTGGGGTGCCAGCTGGTGGTGGGGGGGTGCAGCCAAGGATGGTGGTGGCAAGACGGCGCAGGCCAAACCTGTGGATCTTGGTGGGTGTACTCCATTTTCGGGTGCTTGCTCCAACCTGCCTGCCCGCCCTACATCCCCTTCGTTGTCTGGCATTGTGGATGTGCCGCCGGCTTCGTCCATACATCCTTTTAGTCCTAGCAGCAAGCTCAAGAAGAAGAAGTCGTTTGTTCGGAAGTACTTTGCTAAGAGTCAGGGCTTGTCTGGGCCTAAGCAGTTGGTGGCGTGCCAGTGCCGGTGCCTGGAGGCCAACCTCAGCGCCGCTGCTGCTGGTACATCAGGTGGGGATGCCTCCTCCCCGGCGGCATGTTCTTCTGGGTGCCGATGAGGTCTCCGGTCTCGATGGCCAGGAAAGGCCTTCATCGCCAGAATATCATGGTCCCCATCCAGGAGTGTGCGGAGCGTCGGGTGGCGGCTAAGGATCTCTGTCCCCTAGGTACTGATAATCCCCCCTCCCCTGTTCGTTTGGTGCTCCCTTCTTTGCCAGACGTCCATCTTCTCAATATTCTCTCTGACATCGGTGTTTCTGTTGATTGCAATGTTGGTTCTCCTGCTTCCTTACTTTCTTTGATTCATTTAAACGAGGAGGCTTAGGCTGCTATTGCCACAGCTAAGGAGACGACAACCGGGAAGGTGCTTGTCTCGGATGCGGTTGGTGGTGATGCATCAGGGGAGGGTTGTGGCCTTCCTCCCACAACGACCAAAAAGGGGCAGTCTAATAGAGCTAAATCATGCGTGGCCCCGAGCAGGTCGAGTCTTTGTATCAAAAACCTTTCTTTCAAATGAAAGCAGTGTTTTGGAACATCAGAGATTTTGGCGCTAGGGGGCGTCGAGAGCAAATTCAGGATTTGGTGCGAGATGCTAATGTTGATCTGGTTTGCCTCATTGAAACCTTCAAAGCCTCTTTTTCTAACATCGAGCTACCTCGATTGTTGGTGCCGGTCATTTCGTGTGGTGTTGTTTGCTGGCGTATGGACACTCAGGTGGCATTCTGATTGGTGCGAAGGTGGATTATTTTGATTTTGTTGCTTTTGATCACGGGATCTTCTGGGCTAGCATGGTGGTGTTTCACAAGAGTCTTAATATCCTTTGGGAGATTGTGGTGGTTTATGGTCTGGCTGATCATTCGCTTTCCTCGCTTTTTCTGGATGAGATCACTGCCAAGATTGACTCATGTAACCTTCCGCTGGTGATCGGTGGTGATTTTAATCTTCTTAGGTTCCCTGTTGAAAAGGGCAATTCTAACTTCTCTTGGCCGTTGCTTGATGCGTTTAATGACTTTATTGTGGAATGTACCCTCCGCGAAATTCCTAGGACCGGATCGTGGTTCACTTGGTCTAATCACCAGGCTATCCCAATCCATTCTATGTTGGATCATGTTTTCTCCTCCTCTGCCTGGGTTTCGCTCTTTCCTCGTGCCTCCCTCTCTGCCTTACCCCAGCTTGGATCGGACCATTCTCCTCTCATTTTAGATTTGGGTGTGTCCTTCCCGGCCAAAGTTTCCAGATTTCAATTTGATGCGTCCTGGCTATAGGTTCAGGGATTTTGTGATTTGGTTGCTGGGAAGATCACTTCCCTCCTTAATTCTAGAGGTCATTTGTTTGGTCCTATCGACGACTGGCATTTCTGTTCATACCAATTTCGTAAATTCCTTAAAGGTTGGGGTCATAATCGCGTGGCTGAGGCCCGCAAAAATAAGCGTTAGCTGCTGGGGCAGGTTTTGTTGCTGGACGCAGAGGCTGACTCCTTCGGGCTCTCTGCTGCCGGCTGGCAACAGCGGTATGATCTTGAAGCTCTCCTCATGTAGCTCCACCGGCAGGCTGAGATCTACTGGATGCAGCATGGCACGATCAATTGGACCTTCAAAGGGGATTCTCTCACTGTCTATTTCTTTGCCATTGCCAATGGTCATCACCGTAGATGTTTGATTGACAGTCTGATTATTGATGGTGTTCGAGTGGATGACCCTCGCCTCATTCTGGATCATGTGCATAATTTTTTTGCTGGCTTGTTGGGTGCCAAGCCTGCTTCCGTTTTTATCATCTCGCCCAATCTTTGGGATCAGAATAGGCATGTTTTGGAGGAGGATAACTTGTTCATCTCGGCTCCTCTCTCTATGGAAGAGATTGAATTGGTTATTAATTCTGCGAACATGAATTCTGCTTTCGGTCCGGATGGTTTCTCAATCCTGTTCTTCTGGCAATTTCGGCCGGTCTTGCATTCTCTGGTTTGTGCTATTATTCAAGGTTTTTGTTTGGGGGCTGTCGACATTTCTATACTTAACTATGCCATCTTATCTCTTATTCCCAAAGTCAAGGGTGCTGACTAGATTTCTCAGTTTCGCCTGATTGCTCTGATTAATAATTTTGCCATGTTGCCTGCTAAAGGGTTTGCGACGAGGTTGTCGCATGTAGCTCATCATACTATTAGCCCTACACAATCTGCTTTCATTAAGGGTAGATACATCTTGGATCGTATTCTCTATTTGCATGATATCGTCAATGAGCTCAGAATGAGATGTTCTCGCGCTATTATCCTCAAGCTCGATATCGAGAAGGCCTATGACTCAATTAGCTAGGATTTTCTTCGTCAAGTTCTCCATGCCAAGGGGTTTGAGGCTGGTTATGTTCATAGGCTGATGCAGCTTGTCTCTCGTGGACATACTGCTCTGGCAGTGAATGGTTCTATCAGCAAGTATTTTGCCAATCATCGGGGCCTGCGGCAAGGTGATCCAGTTTTGCCACTTCTCTTCAATTTTGTGGCTGATGCCTTATCATGTATGTTGGACAAGGCTGCCTCGGCTAGCCATATTTCCCTTGTTATTTCCCACCTTCTTCCACAGGGTATCACTCACCTTCAACATGTGGATGACACTATCATCTTGGTGGAGTTGAATGATGCCTGTCTTGCCAACCTTAAGTTCAACCTGTTGTGTTTTGAAGCCTTGTTGGGGCTCAAAATCAATTTTTCCAAGAGTGAGGTGATTGTGACTTGGGTGGATGAGGCTGAGGGCTTGAGGGTGTCTCAGCTCCTTAATTGCACTCTTGGCTCCTTCCCTTTCAAATATTTTGGTCTTCCTATCTCTCCTTTTCATCTGTGTGCAAAGGAATTCAAGCCTTTGGTCTCTAAAGTGGGCAACAGAGTTATGCCGTGGCGCGGTAGGTACAACACGTCGACTGGGAAAGTCTGTCTCATTAATGCGTGTTTTTCCTCCCTCCCCATGTTCACCATGGGCTTCTTTAGATTGTCCAAGGGCACGGATGAGGGGTTTCACAAGCATAGGGGTGCCTTTTTTTAGAATTCTTCTGATAACAAGCGTAAATATAGTATTTTCAAATGGAATATCATTTGTAGACCTAAAAGCCTTGGGGGGCTAGGGATTTTCAACACCTTGGTTATGAACAAATGTCTCATCATTAAATGGTGGTGGAGGATCATGACGGCCTCTCCTGGTATTCGATCTTCTGAAAGCTAAATATTTCCCATCTTATAGCCCCATGTTCGCTATGGCAGCACGGGGTTCTCAGTTTTGGAAAGACTTAGTCAGAGTGAGAGATGTGTTTCATGAACATGTCAAGTTTGTTGTTAGGAACGGCGCCTCTACTCGCTTTTTGTTGGACTGGTGGTCTGGCAATACTCCTTTAGCCTCTTTGTTTCCTATTTTATTTTCTTACTGTTCCAACCCTGAGATCTCAATCTCTGAGCTCTCTCGTGATAATTGGGATCTAGGCTTCCGGAGGACTCTTTCTCCCATAGAGCTGGGGGACTGACACCGTCTTGCTGCTCTGTTCCCTATCCTCTCGGAGGAGGAGGATTCGGTGGCTTGGCCCCATGTGGCATCTGGGAAATTTACTATCAAATCTCTATATGCTAGGATTATATCTGGGTCCCTCACTTCCAAGTTCAAGCACATTTGGGCGGCTAGGATTCCCCTTAAGATTAAAATCTTTCTCTGGTAGGCCTTCAGGGGTCGGCTGCCTTTGCCTGATCAGATTCGGAAATGGAATGGCCCTGGCTCTGCTAATTGTGCACTTTGTTTTGCTTCGAAAGATTCCAACAATATTTTCTTCGGGTGTGCGCTGGCCAAGCTGGCTTGGGGTTGTGTTCGCTCTTGGTTGAGTGTTACATGGGACCCCAATTCATTTTCGGATTTCTGTTTGACGGATGGCAACCTTCAAGGTGTGTCTAAGAGACTGTTTTGGGCCGGGCTTGGAGCCTTATGCTGGTCTTTGTGGACTACTAGGAACAAATTCACCATTGAGTGTGTTTTTCCTAATAAACCTCCTGATGTTCTGTTTAAAATGTCTATCTTATTATAGCAGTGGAAATTATTGACTAAGACAGTGCATCGGGATGGTATGGAGGTGCTGATCAACAAAGTTTGGACATCTACCAATCTGATGTCATCTCCTGCCATCGTGACTCCCCCTAACATCGTGGTGCTCTTCCTTTTAGCTGTAGGTTGTTGTCCTGCGAGCCTTTTATTTTGCCATTCGGGCCTGCGTGTCGCTAAACTTGTGCTATGTGTGGTTGTGGTTATTGGCCTGGCTTTGTTGTTGCATTGTGTGTGTTCTCTTGGTTATGTTTGGTAATCTGCCATGTGGCTTTATTAATAAAGTCGGGTGTATGCCTTTTCTCTAAAAAAAAGACCTCAGGCATTTGAGGAAGCCCATCATCGGAATATACAAGCCAAGTTCTATAACGAAAAGTTCCCACTAGTATATGAAAGTGACAACTCAGGAGACTCTCTATATGAAGAACATGGTGCTAGTCTGAAGCACAAGTGTGCTAAAGGATAGTAGCATTGCCCCTTCTCTCTTCTTATCTCATTTTTGGGCTATTTTTGGCCTCTTTTTTTCATCTGGAGTCTCATCCCGACTTGTGGGGGAATCATAGTCTTCATCATCCTTTCCTCACTGGGGCAGTGCTCTAATAATGATGATCATCACACTTTTATCTACTTACAACTCTATATTACAACTCGATAACTAGAACAATATGACTATATATGAATGCCTCTGGCAGTGTACTAGGATGTGCAATGATTCTAGCGTAACATGTATAATAATGATGAACGGTGGTTGTGCCCCAAATACTATGTCAGCTCTATGATCATGCAAAGCAATATGACAATGAATATGTATGTCATGAAAACGGAACGGGGGAAGTTGCATGGCAATATATCTCGAAATGGCTATGGAAATGCCATAATAGGTAGGTATGGTAGTTGTTTTGAGGAAGATACAAGGAGGCCTATGTGTGATAGAGTGTATCATATCACGGGGTATGGATGCACCGGCGAAGTTTGCACTGACTCTCGAGGTGAGAAAGGGCAATGCACAGTACCGAAGAGGCTAGCAAATTGCGGAAAGGTAAGAGTGCGTATAATCCATGGGATCACATTAGTCATAAAGAACTCACATACTTATTGTGAAAGCCTATTAGCGCTCGAAACAAAGTACTACTCGCATGCCCCTATGGAATTGGTTGGTAGGAGTTAACCATCGCGCGCATCCGATTATAGCAGCACTCAAGGATTTCAACCAGAAATACAAATGCTCAAACCTCACCACCATGCCATGACCAACACTTAGATGAGAAATTAATAACAAGCTTTAATACCGATATTTCTACTAACCAATGATCATGAACCGATATCCTTTCATATTACGACATCAATATCATTAAACCATATGTTTCATATTTAGTGATCTACATGAAAGTTTTTATTATATCCCCCTTGAATACCTATTCTTTATGGACTAGTCTTATAACCCATGCATATTGCCATTGCCATTTACAAGACTCTCGAAAAAAATTAAGTGACGCATGAGAGTGCAACTATTTCTTTAAAAAGATAACCACCCTCGTTCTCTAAAAGATATAAGTGAAGCACTAGAGCAACTGCCTAGCTCAAAAGATATAAGTGAAGCACATAGAGTATTCTAATAAATCATGAATAAGTGTGTATCCCTCTCAAAAGGTGTGTCCAGTAAACAATGATTGTGGCAAACTAAAAAGCAAACAAAACAAATACTATAATACAAGACGCTCCAAGCAAAACTCATATCATGTGATGAATAAAAATATAGCTCCAAGTAATATACCGATAGATTGTAGACGAAAGAGAGGATGCCATCTGGGGCATCCCCAAGCTTAGATGGTTGGGTCTTAGTTGAATATTACCTTGGTGTGCCTTGGGCATCCCCAAGCTTTGGGTCTTACCAGTCCTTATTCCTTCATCCATCGTGATCTCACCCAAAACTTGAAAAACTTCAGCACACAAAACTCAACATAAACCTTGTGAGGTCCATTAGTATAATAAGCAAATCATAAACTTTAGGTACTGTTGTGAACCCATTCATACTTTAAATATTGCATAATACCTATTGTATTCGAACTTCTCCATGACTTATACCCCCCGATATATCTGTAGCATCATTAAAACAAGCACACTACGCAATAAAAACAGAATCTTTCTAAAACAGAACAGTCTGCAATGATCTGAACAAACACTATACTTCTATAACTCCAAAAATTCTAAAAAATTAGGAAACATGGGAAATTTGTATATCAATCATGTGTAAAAAAATCAGGATTTTATCACGTTCCAGTGAATCACAGTAATTCCAGCACTAGGCGCAAAAGTTTTGGTTTTTCACAGAATCAAGTCAAATATCAACCAAATCATCCCAAAGGCTTTACTTCGCACAAACACTAATTAAAACATAAAAACACAATCATAACAATAGCAGTAATTGTGTCAACACACAAAAACAGAAAGTAAAAGCAAAAATTAAAGATAACTATTGGGTTGCCTCCCAACAAGCGCTATTGTTTTACGCCCCTAGATAGGTGTAAGGCATTATTTCAAGTATTGTCATCCTTCATATTAATTCCGTAGGTGGCCCTCATAATAGATTTGTATGGTGGTTTAATTCTCTTTCTAGAGAAGTGTTCCATACATTTCTTTATTGGAAATTGGAATCTTATATTTTCTTCTTTCATATCAATAATAGCACCTATGGTTCATAGGAAAGGCCTACCAAGTATTATAGGACAAGACGGATTGCATTCAATATCAAGCACAATGAAATCCACGGGCACATAATTTCTATTGGAAAGTATGAGCACATCATTTATTCTACCCAATGGTTTCTTAATAGTTGAATCCGCTAAGTGCAAATTAAGGGAATAGTCATCCATATCGGTGAGGCCTAGCATGTCACATAAAGATTTTGGTATAGTAGAGACGCTAGCACCTAGATCACATAAAGCATTACATTCATAATCTTTAATTTTTACTTTAATAGTAGGCTCCCATTCATCATGCAATTTCCTAGGTATAGAAACCTCCAATTCTAATTTTTCTTCATGAGCTTTTATCATAGCTTCTACAATATGTTTAGTAAAAGTTTTAGTTTGTTCGTGAGCATTAGGTGAATTTATCATGGATTGCAACAAGGAAATACACTGAATTAAAAAACAACTATCATAATTGAAGTCCTTGTAATCCAAAGTAGTGGGCACATCACTATTTAAAGTCTTGACCTCTCCAAACTGACTTTTATCGTTTTTATCATTAAGATCATCACCCTCCGAACAATTGGGACGCCTTCTAGCTAAAGTTGACTCATCTATAGTCCATTTTTCATCAAGTTTTATATTACTAAACAAAGATTCAATAGGTGAGACACTAATCATTTTAATATCTTCATCATGATTACGATAAAACCGGGTGGAATAGCTTTTTCTAGGAATTCTCACTTAGCTCTCAACCTAGCGGTTCTCTCTTTACTTTCATTAATGGAGACTTGGATAGACTTAATAGACTCATTAATATCATGCTTAGGTGATAAAGTTTTAATTTTAAGAGTTTCCACATCACGAGCAATTATATCCATGTTTCTAGCCATATCACCAACTTTATGTAAAAAAAATTCTACCATAGCATTGAAAATCTTTTGAGTACTAATGAATTCCTTAATTTGTTTATCAAGATCAGTAGGTATCCTATTATTATTGTATGAATTACCGTAGGAATTGCCATAATTATTGGAGGAATTTTTGGGATAAGGTTTAGGATTGAAATTACCTCTATAAGCATTATTGTTGAAATTATTTCTAAAGACAAAATTCACATCAATAGCATCATTATTTTGCTCAATAAAAGTAGATAATGGCACATCATTAGGATCAACACAAGCATTTTTACTAGCAATCATTTTCATAAGAGCATCCATTTTATCACTCAAAGTAGAGACTTCTTCAACAGAGTTTACCTTCTTACCAGTTGGAGCTCGTTCGGTGTGCCATTGAGAGTAATTTGCTATTATATTATCAAGGAGTTTTGTAGCTTCTCCCAATGTAATTTCCATAAAAGTACCACCTACAGCAGAGTCTAGAAGATTTCTCGACACAAAGTTTAGTCCCGCATAGAAATGTTGTATAATCATCCATAAGCTTAAACCATGAGTGGGATAATTTCTAATCATTAATTTCATTCTCTCCCAAGATTGTGCAACATGTTCATGCTCAAGTTCCAAAAAGTTCATAATTTGACTTCTAAGAGAAATAATCTCAGCAGGAGGAAAATACTTGGCAATAAAAGCATCCTTACACTTATCCTAAGAATCAATACTATTGCAAGGCAAGGATGAAAACCAAGTTTTAGCATGATCTCTTAGTGAGAAAGGAAATAAATTCAGCTTAATAATATCATTATCGACATCTTTTTCCTTTTGCATATCACATAATTCAACGAACGTATTAATATGGGATGCAACATCTTCATAAGGATTTCCAGAAAATGGTTCTTTCATATGTAACACCCCCTGTATTAAGCTACAGTGATCACCCTTTTGATGAGGCCATGTCATCATGATTAATAGTGCATAATCATCATTAGCATCATATTGCATTTCAACTCCTAAGCCAAATTCAAATTTAAATGAAAGTGGAATATAAAAGTTGTCCAACATAGAAACTAAAATGTCAAATAAATAACAAATATTCCAGAGGCTATTCTAAAATTGAAACCAACATCATTGGAATTGGATAAGTGACTCGAACAACCTCAAACAGTGGATAAAGATAATATTTAATAACCATTTATTAAATCTGAAATAAATATGGAATTATGTTTTGTCCAAACTAATTTTAGGTGTTAAGGTATAATGCACTGGTATTTATGAAATAGGTCACACTTTTTACAAAAGCCATTTGGGGCCTAGACATTTAACAGTAGAGAAAAGAGAATAAAGAAAAGGTAAAAGAAACAGAAAAGGATAAAGGAACCCCCCCCCCCACCCGACTGGGCCTCGGCCCAGCAAGCCACCGTTGGGGGGGGGCCGCCAGGCCGGCCCAGCCGGCGCCTACATAGCCACCCCCCCCCACCCGAAACCCTAGCCCTACCCCGATTCCCCCCTCCCCCTCGCTTTCTCCTCCGCCCCCCCCCATCTGGATCGGGACTCCCGATCCCGTCCGCCCTGACGACCCGCCGTCGCCGACGCCGCCCCGTCGCCGCTCCCCCTCTTCACCCCACCTCCCATCCAGATCGGGATCGGGATCGCGGGAACGACCCCGTCGCCTCGGTCGCTGCGACGACCCGTCGCTGTCGCCGTCGCCGTTGAACCCGCCGCCCGGAGCCCGCTCTCCCTCGCCGGCCTCTCCTCGACGACGCTCGCCCCGACCGGGCCCGACCGCGCCCCCCCCCCCCGTCTCCATCTCTCCGCCGCCCCCGCACGTCGCCGCTTCGTCCCTCGCGTCTGGCCTCGTCTACGTCGACGCCGTCGTCCCCGTGACCACCCCGACCCCGCTGCCCCGTCCCTACGGATCACGGTGAGGCTCGCCCCTCCCCCCCCTTGCTCCCGCACCTCCCGCACGCATCCTCGGCCGGCCCTGCGCGACCACCCCACTCCCCCCTCCCGTCTGCGCCGCGCCCTGACCGCCTGCTCCCGCGCCCGTCCCGCTCGCCTCGACCCGCTCCGCCCCCCCGCTTCGCCTCCGTCGCGACCGCGCCCGCTGCGCTCCAGCCACCGCGCCGACCGCTCCCCCAGCCACCTATCCGCCTCCTCCCCCGCCCCCTCCCCCCCCCACCTTCCCGCTCCCCGCCACCTCCCCGCCCCCGTCTCCCCTTTGGGCACGACATGTCCGTCCAAAAGGGCACGCCCCGGACGTTTCCGCCCTGGTCCACTGACCATGGGGGCCCGAACCCCTGTGACGCTGACAATGGGGCCCCCCCCAGAAAACAGTTTTAAGAAAATAAAATAAAAATAAATAATTAAAATAATTAAATATAATTAATTAATTAATTAATTATTATTAGTTATTATCCTGATAGGTTATCTAATCTAATTAGTGTTAATTAACAGTAATTAGTAATTAACTTAATTAACTGCTGACGTCAGCATGATTCTGCTGACGTCATCAATCACTGTTTCGGATAATGTTGAATTAAATAATTAATTAAAATTTCAGAAATTAATAAAAACTTTGAAAATCATATCTTTTAAAACCGAACTCCGATGAAAATATTTTACATGAAACTTGCTCAAACGACGATCGAACCCATACATCCTCCGTATTCCCGTCAGTGCCGCAGCTATGAGAACGTTGAACAATAGACCGATTTCGATAAATGAATAGTGTCCAACCCTAATTAAATAAATCCGGATAAATTCCTAAATTAACTAAATCGCTTAGTTAGGCTTGTATATCACCTGGCCCTGCTTTAGACATGTCATGCTCCCTGTTGCATTATTCCGTGTGTTTACTGTTTCTTCCCCCCTCTTCTCTTCGGTAGACTACGAGACCGACGCACTCTTGTCCCCGACCAGCTACATTGTTGACGACCCCTACTGCCAGAGCAACCAGGCAAGCCCCCCCCTTGATCACCAATATCGCCTATTCTTCTCTATACTGCTTGCATTAGATAGTGTAGCCTGTTTACTGCTTTCGGTTAATCCTATTCTGCTGCATAGCCTTGTCATTGTTGCTACTGTTGTTGATACCTTACCTCTGCAATCCTAAATGCCTAGTGTAGATGCTAGTTTGTCATCTGGCCCTACATTCTCGTCTGTCTGCTATGCTACATTTTGGGCCGTGCTCCCACGGGTGGCGATTCGGATATGTTACTACTTTTACATGTGACTCAGATGGATACTAAAGTCGGGTCGCTAAGAGTACCCGCAGTGATTCACGGATTGGGGGCTGATGAAGGACCTTTGTCCCAACGGCCTTTGTGTGTGATCTTTGTGCGGAGCGACAGGGCAGGTTGTGACCACCTAGGAGACAGGTGCCAGGCCCTGTCGCGTTCGCGTTTACTTCATATAACGTTAACGAGATTGGATATTTGATCTGAGTCTGGCCACTGGCCTATACGCACTAACCAACTACGCGAGTAGTTATGGTATCCCGGCGTCGTGGTATCAGCTGAAGCCTTCTTGACGTCAGCGACTGAGCGGGGCGCCGTTTTTGGACCGCGATAAAGTAACCGCCGTGATCGTGTGGGTTGCTAGGTCTGCTCGCGGCCGCGTACGCAACGTGCAGGAGCGCACTGGCGATGGGCCCAGACCCCAGAGTGCCAGGATTAGTCCGGCTGTGCTGACCCTCTGTTGAGCCTAGGTGGGGCTGCGACGTGTGGATCTTCCGAGGCCGGCATGACCCAGGAAAGTGTGTCCGCCAAAGGGGATCGAGCGTGTTGGGGAATATGTGGTGCACCCTGCAGGGAAGTTTATCTATTCGAATAGCCGTGTCCTCGGTAAAAGGACGACCCGGAGTTGTATTCCAACCTCATGACAACTAGAAATGGATACTTAATAAACACACCCTTACAATTGACAGATAACCCGTGGTCGCTCTCTCGCATGGTGGCGACGAGAGGATCGACGGGTAGGATTAATGCTATAACGTTTTTGTTTTGGTAACTTCCAACTAATCTCTTCTATTGCTTCAAGATGGAGGCTGCCAGAAGCGTAGTCTTCGACAGGACTAGCTATCCCCCTCTTATTCTGGCATTCTGCAGTTCAGTCCACCGATATTGCCTCTTTACACATATACCATGCATATGTAGTATAGATCCTTGCTTGCGAGTACTTTGGATGAGTACTCACGGTTGCTTTCCCCCTCCTTTTCCCCCTTTCCCTTCTTGCTGGTTGTCGCAACCAGATGCTGGAGCCCAGGAGCCAGACGCCACCTTCGACGACTACTACCACCAGGGCGGAGCCTACTACTACGTCCAGGGCGCCGACGACCAGGAGTAGTTAGGAGGATCCCAGGCAGGAGGCCCTGCGCCTGTTCGATCGGTTGTATCCCTGTTTGTGCTAGCCATCTTATGGCACCTTGTTTAACCTATGTCTGTACTCAGATATTGTTGCTTCCGCTGACTCGTCTATGATCGAGCATTTGTATTCGAGCCCTCGTGGCCCCTGGCTTGTATTATGATGCTTGTATGACTTATTTATGTTTTAGAGTTGTGTTGTGATATCTTCCCGTGAGTCCCTGATCTTGATCGTACACGTTTGCGTGCATGATTAGTGTACGATCGAGCCGGGGCGCCACAAGTTGGTATCAGAGCCGACTGCCTGTAGGAATCCCCCTTTCCAATTCCTTGGCCAAAGTTGAGTCTAGACAAAGAAAACCGTTTTACTAACTTGGCTGTGTGGCTTACGGGCCCACATTGCCAACTGGGTGGTATTAGGATCTTTTATTCCTCGTCTATACTCTGGGACTCTGATCTCTCTTCTACTCGGGTTAAATGAATTTTACTAACGCCGACACTTAGGGTCTCGTGATCACATCCACCGGAGTTCTGAAAATTTCCCCCCTTGCTTCGAGATTGTGGGCCAGGTTCTGCTTACAGGATCCTTTTATCGAGGGCACCCTGTGTTGTCACTTGCAGATTCCTCGCCCCACCAGTTTTTCCGACGTTGATGTAGCCTTTGCTATGTCTCGTTGTGTACTTCCTTACCGCGTGCCTGCGCGCCGCCTAGCATGTCCAGTTTATGAAATTGCGCCGTTATGCTGTCCGCTTGTACCCGACGTTGTGTATGGATCTGTATGTCTTAATCGACTACTGTTATGTATCTATAACACTGCTTGGAGTATTGTCGTGTTACATCATGCTTGTCACTAAGCACTCGCGCTTGCTTTTACTAAACTACCCCCTGTTGTAATTCAGCAGGATGGTTAGACCCGCTGGTCGTGGTCGTGGCCGTGGTGCCAACGATCCACCACCGCCGAACTATATGGCTGGAATGATGCAGCAATTTGAACTGCAACGTCAGTTCATGCAAGGGATCATGGATCAGTTTCCTCGTCCCAATATGAACCAGTATCCAGGCCCAGGGACCCTGCAGGACTTTATGCGCCTCAACCCAACCGTCTACCGCGGCTCAACTCAGCCCCTGGATGCGGATGACTGGCTTCGCGACATCACCTATGAGTTGGAATCTGGTGGCGTTGCCCCTGCAAACTATGTCACCTTCGCCTCCTTCTTTCTCAAGGGCCCCGTTGCTCAATGGTGGGACAGCCACAGGCGCACTCAACCAGCTGGCACAGTCATCACTTGGCCGGATTTCCAAGCTGCCTTCCGTGCCCGTTTCATTCCTCAGGGAATCATGGACCGGAAGAAGCAAGAGTTCCGCAACCTCACCCAGGGCAACAAGACAGTGGAAGCTTATCAGCGGGAGTTTCTGGAATTATCCCGCTATGCTGAAGAAGACATTCCCACTGATGCTCGCCGCCAGGAAAGTTTTCGCGAAGGACTTCAAGCTGACATCAAGCTAGCGCTCCTTGTGCATGAATTTGATAATTTCTCCATCTTGGTGAACAAGGCTATCCAGGTCGAGACTGGTCTGCAGGCACACCAGGGATCTCTTAGGCGCAACCGTGACACCGGTTCATCTTCGAGCCAGCCTGCACAGAAGCGTCGGATCTGGATTCCAAACAGCGTGTACCGTCCAGCTGCACCTGCTCCAAGACGGTCCTATACTGCACCGCGTCTGCCTCCACCACCTAGGCAGCCAGGACTTCCAGCTCCACCACCCCGAGCTCCTGCTCCCAATCCCAATGATAGTCTGTGCTACAAGTGTGGGCAGCCAGGTCATTTTTCCAGGAACTGCATTCAGAACCAGAACCAACTGGCACTTCCAGCAACTGACCGTAGGAACAATCAGCCTCGCAACAACAATGCCAAGTCTTATGGGCGTATCCAGGCCAACCACACCGATTTCAATGAAGCTCAGGACCAGCCTGCCACCGTGATGGGTACTCTCCTTGTTAATTCAGTACCAGCTTCTGTTTTATTTGATTCGGGAGCATCGCATTCATTCATGTCCGAAGAATTTGCATACAAACACGACATTAAATGTGAGGTCATGAACACTGCAATAGTAATACACACCCCCGCGGGTCAATGTCAAACCTCCATGGGTAGCAACGACGTCACCGTTGAAATTGAAGGGCTGGAATTTCACGCCTCCCCTTTCATACTAAAGTCTTGTAGTATCGACCTCATTCTCGGAATGGATTGGTTGAAAGCGCATACTGCTTCTATAGTTTGCGCCACGAAGATCGTCCATCTTCTACACCCTTCTGATGAAATAATAAGCTACCAGGCTCAAATCATCCAAAATGCCGAGGCGAGGCTTTATGCCTTGAATGCGTTAAACGCATCACCACTTGAAGGCATCGAGAACATTCCAGTTGTTCGCGAATTCCAAGGTGTTTTCCCAGAAGAACTTCCAGGGATACCCCCTGCTCGAGCTGTCGAATTTGTCATCGACTTGAAACCAGGCACCACTCCTATCGCCAAGCGACCCTACAAGATGCCGCCGCATGAACTCCTTGAACTTAAGGAGGAAATCGACGCTTCACTTCATAAGGGTTTCATTCGCCCAAGTTCCTCTGCTTGGGGAGCACCTTCTCTCTTTGTCAGGAAGAAGGATGGATCAAACCGATTGGTCCAAGATTACCGTCCTATTAACCAAGCAACTATCCAGAACAAATATCCCCTTCCTCGGATAAACGATCTGTATGATCAACTGGCGGGTTCATCAGTGTTCTCTAAACTCGACTTAAGGTTGGGTTACCACCAGATCCGTGTTCGTGAAGAGGATATCCCAAAGACCGCCTTCGTTACTCGATATGGCTCATACGAGTACACTGTCATGTCATTCGGTTTAACCAATGCTCCCGCCACATTCTCCCGCCTGATGAATTATATATTCATGGAATACCTTGACAAGTTCGTCGTGGTTTACTTGGATGATATCCTAGTATACTCCAAGAACAAAGAGGAACATGCTGAACATCTTCGACTTGTTCTGGAAAAACTTCGAGAGCATCAACTATATGCTAAGTTTTCCAAGTGTGAATTCTGGCTTCCCGAAGTAACATACCTTGGGCATGTCATCTCCAAGGATGGTATTGCCGTCAACCCTGAGCGAGTTCAGGCTATTCTTGATTGGGCTCCTCCAAAGAACGTCAAGCAAGTTCGAAGTTTTCTCGGACTCGCCAGCTATTGCCGTCGATTTGTCGAGAACTTCTCCAAGATCGCCAAGCCCCTGACTAACCTGCTTCATAAAGGCGTCAAGTTCGATTGGACGGAAAAGTGTCAGGAAAGTTTCCAGACGCTCAAAGACAAGCTGACTTCTGCCCCAGTGCTTGCCCCTCCTGATTCCCAGAGGGATTTTGTCATCTATTGTGATGCATCCCGTCAAGGATTAGGCGGTGTCCTAATGCAAGACCGCAGAGTAATTGCTTATGCTTCGCGTCAATTGCGTCCGCACGAAGAGAATTACCCAGTACATGACCTCGAGCTTGCTGCCGTCATCCATGCACTAAAACAGTGGCCACATTACCTTCTCGGTAATCGTTGCGAGATCTACACCGATCATCAAAGTCTGAAGTATCTGTTCACTCAGCCAGACCTGAACCTCCGTCAACAGAGATGGATGGAGACCGTAGCGGATTTTAACTTGGGTATTTCTTATACCCCTGGCAAGGCTAATGTAATGGCCGATGCCTTGAGCCGCAAGTCTTATTGCAGTCACCTCCAGTTTCACGAAGTTCAACCTTCGCTTATTGAAGAATTCAGAAAGCTGAATCTCCACATTGTTCCTCCTGGAGCACTCGCTCCCCCTCCTGAAGGTTCCTACAAAAAGAACCTCCACGTTGTTTCCCAGGGTTCTCTTAATACCCTGGTTGTTAAACCAGATCTCGTGGACAGCATCAAGACGCTGCAGGGTTATGACTCTCAAGCCCACAAGATTAAGCGCTATCTCGCTGAAGGAAGGCCTTCGTTCTTCACTATTGATGATACTGGCACCTTGTTCTTTAAAAGTCGTCTAGTGGTCCCCTCTAAAGGTAACCTGGGTATGACTCAGGAGGTCATGCAAGAAGCTCATGACACTCCGTTGTCTATTCATCCCGGCAGTACCAAGATGTACCAAGACATCCGTCAAAGATTCTGGTGGTCAAACATGAAGCAAGACATTGCTCGCTATGTTGCTGAATGTGATGTTTGCCGTCGCGTCAAAGCAGAACATCAAAGGCCCGCCGGAACTCTGCAACCAATTGCTGTTCCTGAATGGAAATGGGACCATGTTGAAATGGACTTTATCACTGGATTTCCCAAATCACAGAAAGGTAATGATGCTATTCTTGTCGTCATTGACCGACTTTCCAAAGTTGCACATTTTCTAGCCGTCAAAGAGACGATCACTGCTAGTCAGCTCGCAACTCTCTACATGTCCGGAATTGTTTCACTTCACGGTATTCCACTGGTTATCAGTTCAGACCGTGGCAGCTTATTCACTTCAAGATTCTGGGCTAGTTTCCAAGAAGCTATGGGAACTCATCTGTCCTTCAGCACCGCTTTTCACCCTCAGTCTCAAGGACAAGTTGAACGAGTCAACCAAGTTCTCGAAGACATGCTTCGAGCTTGTGTCATATCCTTCGGAAGGAAATGGGAAGAATCTCTCCCATATGCCGAATTCTCTTACAATAACAGTTATCAAGCCAGTCTGAAGATGGCCCCCTTTGAAGTATTGTACGGACGAAAGTGCCGAACCCCTCTAAATTGGTCAGAAACTGGGGAACGTCCACTCTTCGGTCCGGATATTATCCAACTTGCCGAAGATCAAGTTCGCGTTGTCCGCGAGCATTTGAAGACTGCTCAGTCACGTCAAAAGAGTCAGTATGACCGCAAACACAAAGATATGGTCTATCAACCTGGCGAAAAGGCTTATCTTCGAGTCACACCGATGAAAGGTACACACCGATTCGGGATCAAGGGCAAGCTAGCTCCTCGCTATATTGGTCCTTTCACTGTTCTTGAAAGGCGTGGTAGAGTGGCATATCAGTTGGAACTTCCACCGAACCTTTCTCAGGTTCACGATGTGTTCCACGTATCACAACTCCGCCGCTGCTTCAAAGACCCTATCCGCGGAGTAGATCACGAATTGCTTGAACTGCGACAAGACCTCTCTTATAGAGAGCATCCGGTCCGCATTCTCGATCAAGCCGAGCGTCGCACACGCCAGAAGGTTATCAAGTTCCTCAAGGTTCAGTGGTCAAACCATTCTGAGGATGAAGCCACTTGGGAACGCGAGGATCGTCTTCGCGATGAATACCCCGCTTTGTTTCTTTCTACCTCCTAAATCTCGGGACGAGATTTCTTGTAGTGGAGGAGATTTGTAACACCCCCTGTATTAAGCTACAGAGATCACCCTTTTGATGAGGCCATGTCATCATGATTAATAGTGCATAATCATCATTAGCATAATATTGCATTTCAACTCCTAAGTCAAATTCAAATTTAAATGAAAGTGGAGTATAAAAGTTGTCCAACATAGAAACTAAAATGTCAGATAAGTAACAAATATTCCAGAGGCTATTCTAAAATTGAAACCAACATCATTGGAATTGGATAAGTGACTCGAACAACCTCAAACAGTGGATAAAGATGGTATTTAATAACCATTTATTAAATCTGAAATAAATATGGAATTATGTTTTGTCCAAACTAATTTTAGGTGTTGAGGAATAATGCAATGGTATTTATGAAATAGGTCACACTTTTTACAAAAACCATTTGGGGCCTAAACATTTAACAGTAAAGAAAAGGGAAAAGAAACAGAAAAACAAAAGAAAAGAAAAGGCCCCCCTGGCCAACTGGGCCAGGCGGCCCAGCTGGCCGACCCACCTGGCCCAACTGGCCGGCCCAGCCCCATCCCCTGCCTTATCCCCATGGGGGGGGAAACCCTAACCAGCCACCCCCCCACTTCCCCCCTCTCCCGATATATCCCCCCCTCTCCCCCGATTGGATCGGGATCGAGAGGTGGAGGTCGCCGCGACGACCCCGTCCCTCGGTCGCGGCGACGACCGCGCCGCCTCGCCGTCGCCGTTGGACGCCGCCGCCCGGATCCCGCTCTCCCTCGCCGGCCGGCTCCCTCGACGCCGCTCGCCCCGACGCGCCCGACCGCGCTGCCTCGCCCTCGCCGCACGACGCCACCGGCCGGAGCTCTCCCTCGCCGGTCTGCCTCGTCTACGTCGCCGCCTTGTCCCCGCCGGCCTGCCTCCCCGTCGCCGTCGTCCTCGTCGACCACCCCGACCCCCGCTGCCCCGTCCCTACGGATCCCGGTGAGGCCTCGGGCCTCTCCCCCCCTCTCTGCTCGCGCACGCGCCCGCGCTCCCTGGCCTCGCCGCGCCGCGCTCCGGCCTTGGCCTCGCCTCTGTCGCACGCGCGCGCGCGCCGCCCACTGCCTTCGCTCGCGCGCCCGCGTCGCTCCTCGCCGCCAACCGCCCGCTCCGGCCCCCCCGCTTCGCCTCCGCGCGACCGCCGCCCGCTGCCGCTCCAGCCACCGCGCTGCCGCCCGCGGCCGCTCCAGCCACCGCGCCGCCGTCCCGCCTCCGGCCCTGCCGTGGCCTCGCCGGCGCCCGCGCCCGCCGACCGCCCGTGCGTCCCCTTTTGGGCACCGGACATGTCCGGTCCCGAAAGGGGCACGCCCCGGACGTGTCCGCCCCTGGGCCACTGCCCAGTGGGGCCCGAACCCCTGTGACGCTGACGAATGGGGCCCACGGCCCAGAAACAGTTTTAAGAAAATAGAAATAAAAATAAATAATTAAAATAATTAAATAATTAATTAATTAATTAATTAGTTAATTAATCCTGATTAGGTTAATCTAATTAACTGATTAGTGTTAATTAAACAGTAATTAGTAATTAACTTAATTAACTGCTGACGTCAGCATGATGTCATGCTGACGTCATCAATCACTGTTTCAGATAATGTTGAATTAAATAATTAATTAAAATTTCAGAAATTAATAAAAACTTTAGAAAATCATATCTTTTAAACCGTAACTCCGATGAAAATATTTTATACATGAAACTTGCTCAGAACGACGATACGAACCCGGATACGCCCTCGGTATCTCCGTCAGACGCCCGCAGCTATGAGAACGTTGAACAATTAGACCGATTTCGATAAATGAATAGTGTTCAACCCTAATTAAATAAATCCGAATAAATTCCTAAATTAACTAAATCGCTTAGTTAGGCTGTATATCACCCCGGCATATCATTTAGACATGTCATGCATCCCTGTTGCATTATTGCCGTGTGTTTACTGTTTCTTCCCCCTCTTCTCTTCGGTAGACTACGAGACCGACGCAGCTGCTGGTGCCTCGACCGACTACGTTGTTGACGACCCCTACTTGCCAGAGCAACCAGGCAAGCCCCCCCCTTGATCACCAGATATCGCCTATTCTCCTCTATACTGCTTGCATTAGAGTAGTGTAGCATGATACTGCTTTCGGTTAATCCTATTCTGCTGCATAGCCTGTCACTGTTGCTACATCTGTTGATACCTTACCTGCAATCCTAAATGCCTAGTGTAGGATGCTAGTTTATCATCATTGGCCCTGCATTCTTGTCAGTCTGCCTTGCTATACTATCGGGCCGTGATCACTCGGGAGGTGATCACGGGTGTATACTATTCATATATGCATACTATACAGATGGTGACTAAAGTCGGGTCGGCTCGAAGAGTACCCGCGAGTGATTCACGGATTGGGGGCTGAAAGGACCTTTGTCCCCACGGCCCTTTGTGTGGATCTTTGTGGCGGAGCGACAGGGCAGGTTGAGACCACCTAGGAGACAGGTGGGCCAGGCCCTGGTCGGCGTTCGCGTTTACTTCATAATAACACGCTTAACGAGATTGGATATTTGATCTGAGTCTGGCCACTGGCCTATACGCACTAACCAACTACGCGGGAGTAGTTATGGGTATCCCGGCGTCGTGGTATCAGCTGAAGCCTTCTTGACGTCAGCGACCGAGCGGCGCGCGCCGTGTTGGACCGCGCTAACGTAACCGCCGTGATCGTGTGGGTTGCTAGGTCTGCTCGCGGCCGCGTACGCAACGTGCAGGAGCGCACTGGGCGATGGGCCCAGACCCCAGGGTGCCTAGGATTAGTCTGGCGTGCTGACCTCTCTGTTGAGCCTAGGTGGGGCTGCGACGTGTGGATCTTCCGAGGCCGGGCATGACCCAGGAAAGTGTGTCCGGCCAAAGGGGATCGAGCGTGTTGGGGAATATGTGGTGCACCCCTGCAGGGAAGTTTATCTATTCGAATAGCCGTGTCCCTCGGTAAAAGGACGACCCGGAGTTGTATTCCGACCTCATGACAACTAGAAATGGATACTTAATAAAACACACCCTTACAAGTGACAGATATAACCCGGTGGTCGCTCTCTCGCATGGTGGCGACGAGAGGATCGACGGGTAGGATTATGCTATACGTTGTTGTTTGGTTAACTTCCAACTAATCTCTTCTATTGCTTCAAGATGGAGGCTGCCAGAAGCGTAGTCTTCGACAGGACTAGCTATCCCCCTCTTATTCTGGCATTCTGCAGTTCAGTCCACCGATATTGCCTCTTTACACATATACCATGCATATGTAGTATAGATCCTTGCTTGCGAGTACTTTGGATGAGTACTCACGGTTGCTTTCCCCCTCCTTTTCCCCCTTTCCCTTCTTGCTGGTTGTCGCAACCAGATGCTGGAGCCCAGGAGCCAGACGCCACCTTAGACGACTACTACCACCAGGGCGGAGCCTACTACTACGTCCAGGGCGCCGACGACCAGGAGTAGTTAGGAGGATCCCAGGCAGGAGGCCCTGCGCCTGTTCGATCGGTTGTATCCCTGTTTGTGCTAGCCATCTTATGGCACCTTGTTTAACCTATGTCTGTACTCAGATATTGTTGCTTCCGCTGACTCGTCTATGATCGAGCATTTGTATTCGAGCCCTCGTGGCCCCTGGCTTGTATTATGATGCTTGTATGACTTATTTATGTTTTAGAGTTGTGTTGTGATATCTTCCCGTGAGTCCCTGATCTTGATCGTACACGTTTGCGTGCATGATTAGTGTACGATCGAGCCGGGGCGCCACATCATAACAAGATTTAGCAATGCAGCATTAATATCATACGACTCTGCACTAGTGGCGGGAGGAGCAATTGGAGTACTAATAAAATCATTATTATTAGTATTTGAAAAGTCACACAACTTAGTGTTTTCTTGAGACATAGCGACCAAGCAAGCAAACTAACAAGGTAAAATATTTTTGTGTTTTTGATTTTTATGACAAGTGGAGGGAGATGAACAAGAGAGGCAAATAAAAAGGCAAAAAAAAGTAGACAAGTAGATGATAGTTTCTGTGTAGGAACCTGGTAAGAATTTGATGATGTCTCCCAGGCAACGGCGATAGAAGTTCTTCCTACTACTTGTGAACTGTGTTGGGATTTTCCCCGAAGAGGAGAGGAGATGCAATACATTAGAGATAAGTATTTCCCTCAGTGAGAACCAAGGTTATCGAACCAATAGGAGAACAAAGCAAACTCTCATTGTCAGCACCTGCACACACAAAAGCAAATACTTGCACCCAATGTGGGCAAGTGGGTTGTCAATCCCCTTGAACTCGTTACTTGCAAGGATCAAATCTTGTATATGTAGATAGATAAATTGCAAAACAAAATAAAAGTAAATAAATTGCAGCAAAGTATTTTTAGTTTTTATAATATGGTAAAAGTAGACCCGTGGGCCATAGTTTTCACTATTGGCTTCTCGAACACATAGCATACGGTGGGTAAACAAATTACTGTTGGGCCATTGATAGAAAAGCGCATAGTTATGACGTTATTCATGGAAATGATCACACATATAGGCATCACGTCCGTGACAAGTAGACCGACTCCTACCTGCATCTACTACTATTACTCCACCAGTCGACCGCTATCTAGCATGCGTCTATGGTATTAAGTTCATGACAAACAGAGTAATGCTACTTGAGAACTGCGTTGGGATTTCCCCCAAGAGGAGAGGATGATGCAGTACAGTAGAGATAAGTATTTCCCTCGATTAAGAACCAAGGTTATCAATCCAGTAGAACCAAGCAACACTATGTAAGAAGCACCTGCACACAAACAATAAATCATTGCAACCCAACGCGAACAAGGGGTTGTCAATCCCTTGACGGTTACGAGCAAGGTTAAATTGTATAGGATTTGATAGATAGATCGAACAAAAATATAAAATAAAATAAAATAAAGTAAAAAGGCAGCAAGGTATTTTTGGTTTTAATATATGATAAAAGATAGATCCAGGGGTCATAGTTTTCACTAGATGCTTCTCTCGAGAAAATAGCATACTGTGGGTAAACAAATTACTGTTGGGAAATTCATAGAAAAGCAAATAATTATGACGATATCCAAGGCAATGATCATACATAGGCATCACATCTAAGAAAAGTAGACCAAAACGATTCTGCATCTACTACTATTACTCCACACATCGAGCGCTATCCAGCATGCATCTAGAGTATTAAGTTCATAAAGAATGGAGTAACGCCTTAAGCAAGATGACATGATGTAGACAAGATAAACCCATGTATGAATAAACCCCGTCTTTTTACCCTTAATAGCAACGATACATACGTGTCATGTCCCCTCCCGTCACTGGAATTGAGCATCGTAAGATCGAACCCATTACAAAGCACCTCTTCCCATGGCAAGATAAATCAATCTAGTTGGCCAAACCAAATCAATAAATCGCAGAAAAAATACGAAGCTATATTAATCATGCATAAAAGAGTTCAGAGAAAACTCAAATAATATTCATGGATAGATCTGATCATAAACTCACAATTCATCAGATCCTAACAAACACACCGCAAAAAGTGATTACATTGAATAGAACTCCAAGAACATCAAGGAGAACATTGTATTGAAGAACATCGAGAGAGAAGAAGCCATCTAGCTACTAACTATGGACCCATAGGTCTATGGTAAACTACTCGCGCATCATCGAAAGGGTAACAAGGATGATGTACAGCCCCTCCGTGATCGAATCCCCCTCCGGTAGAGTGCCGAAAAAGGCCCCCAGATGGGATCTCTCGAGAACAGGAACTTGCGGCGGCGGAAAAAGTATTTCGTGGACTCCTCTGTTGTTTTCATGATTTTATAGAATTTATAGAGACAGGGTTAAGTCAAATGAAGCCACATGGGCCCCATGAGCCACAAGGGCGCGCCCCAGGCCCAGTGCACGCCTTGGTGCCTCGTGTGCCACTGGTCCATCTTCTCGTCCCCTCCCGAAGCTTCCAGGGTCTCTTATGTCCAGAAAAAATCACCAAAAAGTTTCATGGCATTTGGACTTTGTTTGGTACTGATATTCTGCAAAACCAAAAACAAGCAAAAAAATAGCAACTGGCACTGGGCACTAAGTTAGTAGGTTACTCCCAAAAAATGATATATTGTTGCTTGAAATTATATATAAAACATCCAAGATTGATACTATAATAGCATGGAACAATAAAAAATTATAGATACGTTGGAGACGTATCAAGCATCCCCAAGCTTAATTCTTGCTCATCCTCGAGTAGGTAAATGATAAAAACTGAATTTTTGATGTGGAATGCTACCTAACATATTCATCATATAATCTTTTCTTTTATAGCATGGACATTTGGACTTGCATGATTCAAAGCAATAGTCTATAATTTGACATGAAGACATCAATACTCAAACATACCAACAAGCAACCATGTCTTTCAAAATATCAATGCTAAAGAAAGCTATCCCTAGCCCATTATGCTCAATCTTTGATCCATTCATAAAACACAATCAAATATTAGCTACATCCAATGCACAAGTATGACAATAGTGTTCCCTAGTTGGTGCTTTGTAAGAGAAGATGGAAACTCAAAATAAAAATAAAAATTGCATGAAAGTAAATAGATAGGCCCTTCACAGAGTGAAGCAGAGATTTGCAGAGGTGCCAGAGCTCAAAGCTTAAATTGAGATATAAAATTATTTTGAGAGGCATGCTTTTCCTGTCAACGCTACGACCGAAAGTTCCCAATATCTTCCATGCTAGACACATTATAGGCGGTTCCCAAACAAAAAATAAAATTTATTTCTTTTCCACCTTTATTTTCACAAGCCATGGCTAGCCGTATCCACGAGTGTCTTCCATACTAACACTTTCCAAGGAATTCATTATTATCATCATATTTTTTTTCATTTCGGGACTGGGCATCCCTATTACCTACCACACTGTCGTGCAATGATAAATGAATAAACACTCATCATGAGAATAACCCACCTAACATGGAAGATATCGGCCACCCCCTGCCGCCACATGAGCGGTACGAGCACACAAAATGGAAATTTATTTTGAATAATTAGAGTTGGCACATGCAAGTTTACTTAGGACGGCATGGAAATGCCGCATATAGGTAGGTATGGTGGACTCATTTGGCACAACTTTGGGTTTGGGAGTTTGGATGCACAAGTAGTATTCCCGCTTAGTAAAAATGAAGGCTAGCAAATATGTTGAGAAGCGACCAACCAAAAAACAAAAACGGTCATAACCATGCATTGAACATAACTAACACTAAATAATGCGCCAAAAGAAGAATGTAACTTCGTTGCATAACTATTGACTTTCGTGCATGCATAGGGAATCACAAACCTTAACACCAATATTCTTACTAAAGCATAATTACTCACCAACATGACTCACATATTATCATATTCATATCGCAAAACTATTGCAAGGAATCAAACTTATCACATCCAATGATCTTCATGAAAGTTTTTATTATATCCTTCTTGGATATTCATCATATTGGGACTAAATGCATATCTTGTGTAAATTACCATTACTATTATCAACACTCAAAAATATATAAGTAAAGCATGAGAGTGCAAATATTTCTTTAAAATATAATCATATCAACTCTCAAAAATATATAAGTGAAGCATGAGAGTGCAAATATTTCTTCAAAATATAATCATATCAACTCTCAAAAAGATATAAGTGAAGCATGAGAGTGCAAATATTTCTTCAAAATATAATCATATCAACTCTCAAAAGGATATAAGTGAAGCATGAGAGTGCATTTCTTCAAAATATAGTCACCATCGTGCTCAAAAAAGATTTAAGTGAAGCACTAGAGCAACTGCCTTGCTCAAAAAATTTAAGTGAAGCATATAGAGCATTCTAGCAAATCATGATAAACGTGTGGCTCTCTCAAATAGATATGTCTAGCAAGGAAGATTGTGAAAAACTAAAAAGAAAAACAAGCAAAGACTCATACAATACATGATGCTCCAAGCAAAACTCATGACATGTGAAGAATAAAAATATAGCTCCAAGTAAAATTACTGATGGTTGTTAGAAGAAAGAGGGGATGCCTTCCGGGGAATCCCCAAGCTTAGTTGCTTGGGAGTCCTTGAATATTACCTTGGGGTGCCTCGGGCATCCCCAAGCTTAGGCTCTTACCACTCCTTATTCCTTCATCCATCGTGATCTCACCCAAAACTTGAAAACTTCAATCACACAAAAGTTAACAAAACCTTCGTGAGATTCGTTAGTATAATAAAGCAAATCGCCACTTTGAGTACTGTTGTAAACCCATTCATATTTTGTTATTGCATTATACCTACTGTATTATAACTTTACCATGGCTTATACCCCCCGATACAATCCATGGATTCATCAAAATAAGCAAACAATGCAACGGAAATAGAATCTGTAAAAAACAGAACAGTTTGTAGTAATATGAACATTGACCATACTTATGTAACTCCAAAAATTCTAAAAAAAATTAGGAAAACATAGGCAATTTGTATATCAATTATGTGTAAAAATGTCAGAGCAAAATCACGTTTCTGTGAATTTACAAAATGCCAGAACTGAGCATAAAAATTTCTATTTTTTCACAGAATCAAGTCAACTATCATCCAAACCATCTTAAAGGCTTTGCTTGGCATAAGAACTACTTAAAACATAAAAAAGAACAATCATAATAGTAGCATAATTGTGTGAACACAAGAAAACAGAAAAAAAAACTGTTGGGTTGTCTCTCAGTGAGCTCTTTCTCTATAGCCATTAAGATAGGTTTGAGATTTTATCGATGCTCACATGAAAGATAACAATTGAAGCACAAAGAGAGCATCATGTAGCATGTGACAAACACACTTAAGTCTAACATACTTCCTATGAATAGGCATTTTATAAGCAAACCAATTATCAAGACAAGAAGGATATAGCATATGCAAAGGAGACAAATAAAACATAGACAATCTTAACATAACGAGAGGTAATTTAGTAACATGAGAATTTCTAAAACCATATTTTCCTCTCTCATAATAATTAAATATAGGATCATAATAAAATTAAACAATATAGCTATCATATAAAATTTTCTCTTCATGATCCACATGCATAAAAGTTTTATAATCATCTAAGATAGTGGGATTAACATCAACTAAAGTCTCGACCTCTCCAAACCCACTTTTGTCAAAAAAAATCACAACATTGATAATTCTCCAAAGTAGTGGGATCATTATTACCTAAAGTTGAGACTCTCCCAAACCCACTTTTAATATTATCGCAAACTTATTCATCATGAGGCTTAAATAAATTTTGAAGATCATAAGAATCATTATCAACCCAATCATGACCATTGCAATAAGTAGGGGTCATAACAAAATCATCATCCCCAAGCTTGGGGTTTTGCATATCACTAGCATAACTGAGATTAATAGAATTTATAATATTATTATTGAATCTTGCTTTCCATTCAAGGAGCTATCGTGAATTACTTTATCACAATTTTCAGATTCACGAATTTCAAGCAAAACTTCATAAAGATAATATAGTGCACTCAACTCACTATCAATTGGTTCATCATAATTGGATCTTTTAAAAATATTAGCAAGAGCATGAGGATGCATCTTAACTTTTCATACTTATTTTTCTGTTTTTGAGTGTTGACATGAATGGCAAAAGCAAGTAAACAAGCAAAAAAGCAAAAAGGCAAACAGAAAATATTTTTGTATTTTTGTAAAAAACTTTTTAGAAGTGGGGGAGATGAAAATGAGAGGCAAATGTGAATAAAATAAATGCAAGGAGATGAAAGTTTATGCATAGGTACTTGATAGATGTTGATGATGTCTCCCCGGCAACGGCGCCAGAAATTCTTCCTGCAACTTGTGAACTACGTTGGAATTTCCCCGAAGAGGAGAGGATGATGCAGTACAGTAGAGATAAGTATTTCCCTTAGTTAAGAACCAAGGTTATCAATCCAGTAGGAGAACCAAGCAACACTATGTAAGCAGCACCTGCACACAAACAACAAATCCTTGCAACCCAACGCGAACAAGGGGTTGTTAATCCCTTGACGGTTACGAGCAAGATTAAATTGTATAGGATTTGATAGATAGATCGAACAAAAATATAAAATAAAATAAATAAAGTAAAAATCAGCAAGGTATTTTTGGTTTTAATATATGATAAAAGATAGACCCGGGGGCCATAGCTTTCACTAGAGGCTTCTCTCGAGAAAATAGCATACGGTGGGTAAACAAATCATTGTTGGGCAATTGATACAAAAGCAAATAATTATGATGATATCCAAGGCAATGATCATACATAGGCATCACATCCGAGATAAGTAGACCAAAACGATTCTGCATCTACTACTATTACTCCAAACATCGACCGCCATCCAGCATGCATCTAGAGTATTAAGTTAATAAAGAACGGAGTAACGCCTTAAGCAAGATGACATGATGTAGACCAGATAAACTTGATAACCCACAAGTATAGGGGATCGTTTGTAGCATTTTTCGATAAATAAGAGTGTCGAACCCAACAAGGAGCTAAAGGTAGAACAAATATTCCCTCAAGTTCTATCGACCACCGATACAACTCTACACACACTTAACGTTTGCTTTACCTAGAACAAGAATAAAACTAGAAGTACTTTGTGAGAATAAAACTATGAATAAATTGCAACATAATAAATTTAGTAGTTTAGTAGAAAGCTTTTGTCACACAAGAAAGTTATTTGTCCCTAGGTGATCGATAACTAAACCGGTAGCCATTATTGCAATTTCATACGAGGGAGAGGCATGAGCTAACATACTTTCCGTACTTGGATCATATGACTTATTATTGGAACTCTAGCAAGCATCCGCAACTACCAAAGATCATTAAGGTAAATCCCAACCATAGCATTAAGTATCAAGTCCTCTTTATCCCATATGCAACAACCCCCTTACTCGGGCGTAAGCTTCTGTCACTCTAACCACCCACCACAAGCGAATCATGAACGTATTGCAACACCCTACAGCAGGGATCCCTCACATTTGCACGACACAGAGGGCACCATAGGACAGCACCAAAATAAAATATACAACTCAAACCAATCATGATCATCAATCAACCCGTAGGACAAAACAGATCTACTCAAACATCATAGGATAACCACATATCATTGGATAATAATATATAGTGTTCGACACCATGTTCAAGTAGAGAATTGCAGAGGGAATAGAGAGGTTACACCGCTGCATAGAGGGGAGAAAGTTGGTGTTGACGTTAGCAAGGTTGTTGATGTAGATCGCCGTCACGATCCTTGCCCCGGCGGCACTCCGGGGCCACCAGGAGAGAGGGGGAGAGAGCCCCCCTCCTTATTCTTCTTCCTTGCCCCCTAGATGGGAGGAGGGTTTCCCCTCTGTAACATGGGCTCCATGGCGGTGGAGGGGCGAGAGCCCCTCCGAGACTGGATCTCTCTCTCTCTATTCTCTTCTGTTTCGCGTTCCTGTTTTCTGGCCGAAAACCGTTTCTTAAATCCCTGAAGATCCGTAACTCCGATTGCGCTGAGATTTTAACATGATTTTTTCTAGATATTATCTTTCTTGAGGCGAAAGAAGGGCAGCAACCGCCTTACGAGGTGGCCACTACCCACCACCACGCGCCTGGGGGGGCGCGCCCTGGTGCCTAGTGGAGGTTGTGGGCCTCCGTTTGCATTAATTCCACCTCCCCAAAATCACATATATTCCAAAATAATTCTCCGTAAATTTTTATTGCATTTGGACTTCGTTTGATATGGATATTCTATGAAACAAAAAACATGAAACAAACAGGAACTGGCACTGGGCACTAGATCAATATGTTAGTCACAAAAATAATATAAAATGTTGCCAATAAGTATGTGAAAGTTGTATAATATTGGCATGGAACAATCAAAAATTATAGATACGACGGAGACGTATCAGCATCCCCAAGCTTATTTCCTGCTCGTCCTCGAGTAGGTAAATGATAAAAAGATAATTTTTGATGTGGAATGCTACCTAGCATAATCTTGATCATATGTCTAATCATGGCATGAACATGAAGACACGAGTGATTCAAAGCAATAGTCTATAATTTGACATAAAGACATCAATACTCAAGCATCCCAACAAACAATCATGTCTTTCAAAATATCAATGCCAAAGAACGCTATCCCTACAAAATCATATAGTCTTGTCATGCTCCATCTTCTTAACACAAAGTATTTATCATGCACAACCCCAATGACAAGCCGAGCAATTGGTTCATACTTTTTAATGCGCTTCTGCTTTTTCAACCCCCACGCAATACATGAGTGCAAGCCATGGACATAGCACTATGGGTGGAATAGAGTATGATGATAGGGGTAAACATAGAGAGGACAAAAGAGTAAGAAAGTCTCACATCGACGCGGCTAATCAATGGGCTATGGAGATGCCCATCAATTGATATGAATGCGAGGAGTAGGTATTGCCATGCAACAGATGCACTAAGAGCTATAAGTGTATGAAAGCTCAAACTGAAAACTAAGTGGGTGTGCATCTAACTCTATAATGAAAAACTCCCACTAGTATATGAAAGTGACAACATAGGAGGCTCTCTATATGAAAAACATGGTTCTACTTTGAAGCACAAGTGTGGAATTAGCATGCCCCTTCTCTCTTTTTCTCTCATTTTTCTTTTTTTTCTTTTTTTTCTTTTTTTTCTTGGGCTCTTTTTGGCCTCACTTTTTTCTTTTTTCTTTTTGTCTGGAGTCTCATCCCGACTTGTGGGGGAATCATAGTCTCCATCATCCTTTCCTCACTGGGACATGCTCTAATAATGAATAATGTTGATCATCACACTTCTATTTACTTACAACTCAAAATTACAACTCGATACCTAGAACAAAGTATGACTCTATATGAATGCCTCGGCAGTGTACCAGGATGTGCAATGATCTAGCGTAGCAAGGATATCAAAAAACGGACAAGCCATGGAAATATCGTGCTAGCTATCTTACGATCATGCAAAGCAATATGACAATGAATGCTCAAGTCATAAAAACGGAACGGTGGAAGTTGCATTGCAATATATCTCGGAATGGCTATGGAAATGCCATAATAGGTAGGTATGGTGGCTGTTTTGAGGAAGATATAATAAGGCTTATGTGCGATAGAGCGTATCATATCACAGGGTTTGGATGCACTGACTCTCGAGGTGAGTAAGGGCAATGCACAGTACCGTAGAGGCTAGCAAATTGCGGAAAGGTAAGAGTGAGAATAATCCATGGACTCACATTAGTCATAAAGAACTCACATACTTATTGCAAAAGTTTATTAGCCCTCGAAGCAAAGTACTACTATGCATGCCCCTAGGGGGATAGATTGGTAGGAAAAGACCATCGCCCGTCCCCGACCGTCACTCATAGGGAAGACAATCAATAATAAATCATGCTCCAACTTCTTAGCATAATGAGAGACTATACGTGCATGCTTCGGGAATCACAAACCTTAACACCAATATTCTTACTAACCACAACCATTTACTAGTACCTCCCACATATTATCATCTCTATATCGCAAAACTATTGCAAGGAATCAAACATATCATATTCAGTGATGCACAAGTTTTATGTAGGATTTTATGACTAACCATGTGAATGACCAATTCCTGTTGACTCTCTAAATAGATATAAGTGAGGAATGAGAGTTTAATTCTTTCTTTCTACAAAATACCATGCTCTAATAAATATAAGTGAAGCAAAATAGCATTCTGCAAACAATGGTTTTCTATGGGAAAAGAAACAGGCAGTCCAAACTTCAAATGATATAAGTGAAGCACATGAAGCATTCTATAAAGCCATACTCAAAAGATATAAGTGAAGTGCAAAGAGCATTCTATAAATCAACCAAGGACTATCTCATACCAGCATGGTGCATAAAATAAAAGGGAAAATAAACACAAAAGATGCTCCAAGATTTACGCATATCACGTGAACGAAACGAAAATCGAAACATATCGATACTTGTTGAAGAAAGATGGGATACCTTCTGGGGCATCCCCAAGCTTAGATGCTTGAGTCTCCTTGGATATTTACTTGGATCATCCCCAAGCTTGAACTCTTTCCTCTCCTACTTCTCCTCATATTGAGACCTCCTTGATCTTTGAACACTTCACCCACACAAAACTTAACAAAAACCTTCGTGAGATCCGTTAGCATAATAAAGCAAATTACTACTTTAAGTATTGTTAAAAACCCATTCATATTTTATTTTTGTATTATCCCTACTGTATCCTAACTTCTCCATGGTTATACCACCGATAAAATCCATAGTTCCATCAAAACAAGCAAAACGATGCATCAAAAACAGAATCTGTCAATAACAGGACAATCTGTAGCAATCTGAACTTTGACCAAACTTCTGTAACTCCAAAATTTTTGAACAATTAGGACAAAATAATTTTTTTTCATAGAAGTACTGTGTAAAAATTTCAAAAACTTTTTATGTTCCAATAAAAAATGTAAATTCACGCATTACAGCTAAAGTTTCTGTTTTTGCGCCGCACATACCAAACAAGCAATCTAATCATCCTAAAGGAAAATCTTGGCACATTATTTTTATAATACAATGGATTTGTACAAGGGGATAATTATTTTTGTTGAAAAGTTCCTCTAATCGAGATTCACAAAGTTTCCATGGGCATGAACAAAGTTCAAGGACGTCCTCCACTTCAACGGTGTTCGTCTTTCTCACTTTTACTTTTCTTTTTGAAAAGTTTTAGGTTCCCCTCTATATTTTTTGTTTTTAAACTTTTTAAAAGCACACAAAAGTAGTAAATGACTATATAAAAATTCGGGTTGTCTCCCTAGCAACGCTTTCTTTCAAGCCATTAAGCTAGGCATACAGTGCTCAAGTAATTGATCCACCCGAATCCCAAAGGTATATCAAAGCCAATTTTAATTAACAATGATTTGTATTTTAGTAGTGAGCACAAAGCAACATATATCATGCAATGACGAAGTCTAACTCTCTTCCTATGCATCGACATGTCATAAGATAACAATTCATGCACGTCAAGTAAAGGCCAATACATAGCATAAGTAGTTTCTTGCAATTTTATCGTATTGGAAACATAGAGAGGTGGAGATGTAGTTCCTCTCCCATAACAATTGCAAGTAAGAGCAGCAAGTACATGCATATTATATTCATCAAAATCATCATGTGTAATGGTAAAAGGCAACCCACCAATGTAATCCTTAATAAGTGCAAACTTCTCCGATATAGTGTAGTTTGGAGAATTCAAAAAGATAATAGGACTATCATGCGTAGGTGCAATAGCAATAATTTCATTCTTAATATAAGGAACTATAGCAAGTTCATCTCCATAAGGCAAATTGATATTGTCATCTTGGCCACAAGCATAGCAAGCATCAAGTTCATTAAAAAGGGATACATCAAATGAATCAACGGGAGCATAGCAATCATCATAGCATTCATCCTTCGGTAAGCACGAAGGGAAATTAAACAATGTATGGGATAAAAACTTACTCTCATTAGAAGGTGGGCACGGGTAGCTAATCCGCTCTTCCTCCTTTTGTTCTTCGCTCTCCTCCTCATCTTTTTCATCTAATGAGCTCACAGTTTCATCAATTTCTTCTTCCTTAGATTCCTACAAAATATTAGTCCCTTCTTGGACAGCGGAGACTTTCTCAAGAAATACATCAATATCGGAATTGTATTTATAATTATCATAGCAATATTTAAGTATAGCAAGATTTTTAGGTCTATAAACAGCATCATCATAATCTTCATACTTTTCAAACAGAGATTCAATTTCATAAGCACCCTTAAAAGCAACAAATTCTTCTATTTGTTCCACATCATAGTAATCATATCTACCATTAGCATAAGAAGCCAAGGTTTCATTATCATTAAATTCACATGAAAATTGAAGGTGTTTAGCCTTCATCCTAGAGCAACAAGTAATATCATATCTCGAGCATAAATCCCAAGCATACCAATGCAACATTTCAATTTGATCCCATAACAGTTTCCCTTTTTGAGTCAAGCGATAATCCCTAAAGTATTCACGTTGATCCAACATGTCTCCCATTATCAAGTTGAATGGGGTTTTCTTAGGATTATCAAAGTAGTGTTTAATATTTTTCAACATAACGAGCATCGAGGGTTTTAGGAGGTTCCCCATCTCCATGAGTAGCAAGTACAACTAATTTTTTTTGGTATTTTGTGTTCCATATCCATAACTAAAGATAGAGAACAACTTAGAACAGAAAATAAAAACTACTTAGTGATAAAGCAAACAAGCACACACGAGAATATTCACCCCACGCTATTGCTCCCCGGCTACGGTGCCAGAAAAGTTCTTGATAACCCACAAGTATAGGGGATCATTTGTAGCCTTTTTCGATAAATAAGAGTGTCGAACCCAATGAGAAACTAAAGGTAGAACAAATATTGCCTCAAGTTCTATCGACCACCGATACAACTCTACGCACACTTAACGTTTGCATTACCAAGAACAAGAATAAAACTAGAAGTACTTTGCGAGAATAAAACTACAAATAAATTGCAAGATAATAAATTTAGTAGTTTAGTAAAAAGCTTTTGTCACACATGAAAGTTATTTGTCCCTAGGTGATCGATTACCACCGGTAGTCATTATTGCAATTTTATATGAGGGAGAGGCATGAGCTAACATACTTTCCGTACTTGGATCATATGCACTTATGATTGGAACTCTAGCAAGCATCCCCAACTACCAAAGGTCATTAAGTTAAAACACAACCATAGCATTAAGTATCAAGTCCTGTTTATCCCATATGCAACAACCCCCTTACTCGGGCGTAAGCTTCTGTCACTCTAGCCACCCACCATAAGCGAATCATGAACGTATTGCAACACCCTACAATGGGGATCCCTCACGTTTGTGCGACACGGAGGGCACCATAGGACAACACCAAAATAAAATATACAACTCAAACCAATCATGATCATCAATCAACCCGTAGGACAAAACAGATCTACTCAAACATCATAGGATAACCACATATCATTGGATAATAATATATAGTGTTGAGCACCATGTTTAAGTAGAGAATTGCAGCGGGAATAGATAGGTTACACCACTGCATAGAGGGGGAGAAAGTTGGTGTTGACGTTAGCAAGGTTGTTGATGTAGATCGCCGTCACGATCCTTGCTCCCGCGGCACTCCGGCGCCACCGGGAGAGATTGGAAGAGAGGCACCCTCCTTCTTATTCTTCCTTGGCCTCCCCCCTAGATGGGAGGAGGGTTTCCCCTCTGGTCCATGGTCTCCATGGCGGCGGAGGGGTGAGAGCCCCTCCGAGATTGGATTTCTCTCTCTGTTCTCTTCTGTTTCGCGTTCCTGTTTTCTGGCCGAAACCGTTTCTTAAATTCCTGGAGATCCGTAACTCCGATTGCATTGAGATTTTAACACGATTTTTTCTAGATATTATCTTTCTTGTGGTGAAAGAAGGGCAGCAACCGCCTTACGAGGTGGCCACTACCCACCACCACGCACCTGGGGGGGCCGCGCCCTGGTACCGAGTGGAGGCTGTGGGCCTCCGTTTGCATTAATTCCACCTCCCAAAAATCACATGTATTCCAAAATAATTCTCCGTAAAATTTTATTGCATTTGGTCTTCTTTTGATATGGATATTCTGCGAAACAAAAAACATGCAACAAACAGGAACTGGCACTAGGCACTGGATCAATATGTTAGTCCCAAAAATAATATAAAATGTTGCCAAAAAGTATGTGAAAGTTGTATAATATTGGCATGGAACAATCAAAAATTATAGATACGACGGAGACGTATCAAAACTCATGTATGAATAAACCCCGTCTTTTTACCCTTAATAGCAATGATACGTACGTGTCATGTCCCCTTCTGTCACTGGAATTGAGCACCGTAAGATCGAACCCATTACAAAGCACCTCTTCCCATGGCAAGATAAGTCAATCTAGTTGGCCAAACCAAATCAATAAATCAGAGAAGAAATATGAATCTATATTAATCGTGCATAAATGAGTTCAGAGAAAAATCAAATAATATTCATGGATATATCTAATCATAAACTCACAATTCATTGGATCCCAACAAACACACCGCAAAAAGTGATTACATCGAATAGAACTCCAAGAACATCAAGGACAACATTGTATTGCAGAACATTGAGAAAGAAGAAGCCATCTAGCTACTAACTATGGACCCATAGGTCTATGGTAAACTACTCACACATCATCGTAAGGGCAGCAAGGATGATGTAGAGCCCCTCCGTGATCGAATCCCCCTCCGGCAGAGTGCCAGAAAAGGCCCCCAGATGGGATCTCTCGAGAACAGGAACTTGCGGTGGCGGAAAAAGTATTTCGTGGGCTCCTCTATTGGTTTCACAATTTTAGACAATTTATAGAGGTAGAGTTAGGTCAAACAGAGCCACATGGGCCCCATGTGCCACCAGGGCGCGCCCTGATGCCTCGTGGGCCACTGCTCCAACTTCTCGTCCCCTCCCAAAGCTTCCAGGGTCTCTTATGTCCAAAAAAAAATCACCAAAAAGTTTCGTGGCATTTGGACTTCGTTTGGTACTGATATTCTGCAAACCCAAAAACAAGCAAAAAAACAGCAACTCACACTTGGCACTAAGTTAGTAGGTTAGTCCCAAAAAATGATATATTGTTGCTTGAAATTGTATATAAAACATCCAAGATTGATACTATAATAGCATGGAACAATCAAAAAATTTAGATACGTTGGAGACGTATCAAGTAATGCTTTAAGCAAGATGACATGATGTAGACAAAGTAAACTCAAGCAATATGAATAAACCCCATAGTTTTATCCCTAGTAGAACCAACACAATATGTGCCTCGCTACCCCTTCTGTCACAAGGTGAGGACACCACAAGATTGAACCCACTACAAAGCACCTCTCCCACTAAAGATAAATCAATTTAGTTGGCCAAACCAAACGGAGAATTTATAGAAGTGGAATTAAGTTAGACGGAGCCTCGAGGGGCCCACAAGGTAACAAGGCGTGCCCTGTTGCCTTGTCGTCTCCTCGTTCGTCCTCTGGTCTCCTCCCGAAGCTTCTAGGGTCTCTCTTGTCCAGCAAAAAATTGTCAAAAAGTTTCGTAGCATTTGGACTTCCTTTGGTAGTGATTTTCTGGAAACCAAAAACAAGCAGAAAACAACACGGGTACTAGGCATTGGGTTAATAGGTTAGTCCCAAAAAATGATATAAAATAGCACAAAAGACATATAATGTAACCAAGATTGATAATATAATAGCATGAAACAATAAAAAATTATCAATACGTTGGAGACATATCAACATCCCCAAGCTTAATTCCTGCTCGTCCTTGAGTAGGTAATGATAAAAACAGAATTTTTGATGCGAAATTGTACCTAACATGTGTATCATGTAATCTTTTATGGTATGAATATTAAGATTCAAGTGATTCAAGGCAATAGTCTATCATTTGATATAAAGGCATCAATACTCAGGCATACCAATGAACAATCTTGCCTTTCAAAATAAAGAATGCTACCCCTACGAAATCATATAGCCTTGTCATGCTTGGTCTTCCAAACATAAAGTATTAATCATGAACTACCCCGATGATAAGCCAAGCAATTGGATCAAACTTTTTAATGCACTTCAGCATTTTTAACCCCACGCAATACATGAGCGTGAGCCATGGACATAACACTATAGGTGGAATAGAATGCGGTGGTAGAGATCAATAAGGGGAAGTCAAAAAGAAGATTATCTCGCATCGACGCAATCAACGGGTTATGGAGATTCCCATAAATTGATGTCAATACGAGGAGTAGGGATTGCCATGCAACAGATGCACTAAGAGCTATGAGTGTATGAAAGCTCAACGGAAACTAAGTGAGTGTGCATCCAACTTGCTTCCTCATGAAGACCTCAGGCATTTGAGGAAGCCCATCATCAGAATATGCAAGCCAAGTTATATAATGAAAATTTCCCACTAGTATATGAAAGTGACAACATAGGAGACTCTCTATATGAACAACATGGTGCTACTCTAAAGCACAAGTGTGGAAAAGGATAGTAACATTGCCCCTTCTCTCATTTTTTGTTGGGCTGTTTTTGGCCTCTTTTTTTCGTCCGGATTCTCATCCTGGCTTGTGGGGTAATCATAGTCTCCATCATCCTTTCCTCACTGGCACAATGCTCTAATAATGATGATCATCACACTTTTATTTACTTACAACTTGATAACTAGAAAAATATGACTCTATGTGTATGCCTCTGGCAGTGTACCAGGATGTGCAATGATGCTAGTGTAACATGTATAATAATGATGAACAGTGGCTAAGCCACAAATACTATGTCAGCTATATGATCATGCAAAACAATATGACAATGAATATGTATGTCATGAGAATAGAACGGTGGAAGTTGCATGGCACTATATCTCGGAATGGCTATGGAAATGCCATAATAGGTAGGTATGGTAGTTGTTTTGAGGAAGATATAAGGAGGCTAATGTGTGATAGAGCGTATCATATCACAGGGTTTGGATGCACCGACGAAGTTTGCACCAACTCTCAAGGTGAGAAAGGCAATGCACAGTACCGAAGAGGCTAGCAAAGTGCAGAAAGGTAAGAGTGCAAATAATCCATGGACTCACATTAGTCATAAAGAACTCACATACTTATTGTGGAAGCTCATTAACCATTGAAGCAAAGTAGTACTCGCATGCCCCTAGGGGGATAGATTGGTAGGAAAAGACCATCGCTCGTCCCCAACCGCCACTCATAAGGCAGACACTCAATAATAAATCATGCTCCAACTTCATTGCATAACTAGAGACTATACGTGCATGTTTCAGGAATCACAAACCTTAACACCAATATTCTTACTGTCGGTGTACTAAGTATTGGGCCATTAGTACCCCGTACTTGTGCACGGGCAGTTGTAGCCATACTCGCGGCAAGGCTTGTCGGGGAACAGTTCGAGGTTGACTCGGGCTACCAGAGAAATTCTCAAGTCAAAGATCTAAGGATCAGCAGATAAGGAGAGCTAGAATCCGAAAGCCAGCTCCCCCGGCAAGATCTTGCCGGGGTGGTCTACGAAGCCCGGCAAGGTTCGGCGCCCGGCAAGATTCTGTTGCTATGCCACCACTCTGGCACAGCAACAAGCCTGACATTCTGGGTCCTTCTCTGGATGCGTGGCAACGCGCCAGTGGAGAAGAGCTTAAGCGGTGCTGATGGGATGACCCCTTTTTCCATCCCCAAGAAAGTGAGGACACCTAAACGGACACCTCACGGTGCATTAAATGCGTTCGTCCTAATCCGTCAGTGGTTAGGTATGATAACCCTGTAGCTACTTTACACCTCAATGTATATACATTTTGCCACTGTGGTGACCCCTTTGAGAATATAAAAGGAGGCCCAAGGCAACTGCTACAGGGGAGAGGATCTTCGGGCCCATTCTGCATGCGTAGCTGCTCTTTGAACATAGTGTTCATTGCAAGCGCTTGTGGAGCCTGGGCTCAAGAACACTGATAATAAAAGAAAGCAGGAGTAGGGTTTTACGCTGATTAGCGGCCCGAACCTGGGTAAAATCGCCCCGCGTCGATCGTTGGTTCTGCTCTTTCCGCATACCTCTTCCCCCTGCCGAATCGTAAAGGGATTCCATGAGGATCCCATAGGTGTCGTACGCCGACATCTTCGGCGCGCCAGGTAGGGGGGTCGTAGGTTGTGTGAATCTGATCTAGTGATCGGCGCCTTAGTTTCTTCATCATCTTCATCATGCCACCCAAGAAGAAGAGCGCCGCAACGGCGCAACCATCCACGTCTGTTTTACCTGTGCCCTCGCATACGGGCGATGGCGTGGGTGCAGAAGGAAGAGGATTAGAGCCTCCACGGTGTTCCGGTGATCCAAGCCAGGCGAGCGGTGTCGTTCGCAGCGGCAGCGGCAACCCACACGCCGCTGGATCCAGAGATGGAGCTGTGTTGCCTACGGGTGGCACAACGAATTCCAGAGATCGGAGGACGCTTTCTGGGGCTCCCGCACCGGCGCCAGCGTCACGGCCTTCCCAGGCCGTGCACGATGAGCAACGTCATGGCGCTGGTGGTTCAGGGCGTCCCCATGAAAAGATTTCTGTGCATCGATCCCAAGGTGCGCGGGCCCAGCATGCACACCGAGCTGTCGGCGGAGGTGGTGCGTGGTCGTGTGACCGTGACGGTGCTTCTTCTAACATGGCTAGGAGTCAGAGCACCTCACGTACCTCGCACCTGTCGCCACCGCCTACGCCAGCGGAAGCCTTGGCACGTGCGCAGCTGCTCCTCGATTTCCCTCCTGCTCCGGAGAAGATGGAGGAGTGGAGAGCTACTCTCCAGAGCCTCATCGGCTTCGCCAGCAAAGATGGACCACAGGAGGCAGGGCCCTCACAGCAGCGGCCCATCGAACCGGCGCGAGCCGATGTGGAGAAAACCGGAGGTGGTGCAACCACGGTGCACTCCCCTCCGCGACACCAGCGGTGATCGACAACCCATCGGGTCGATCGCCGTGATGATGATTCCACGGTGTCGTCTGATCCACGAATGCGTCGCGACCAGCGTCAAGTTCTCCAGGAACGAGGCAAAGAGGACACTCGAACCACCATCGAGCAGCAATGGGAAGCGCGCTATCAATCTGATAAGCGTGCAGGGCCGGCTGTCGACGAGCCTGCGCCAGGGGACGCAGGTGACTTGCCTTACGAGGTAGGGACTCCAGCGTTTACCCGTGAGCTGCGGCAAGTCCAGTGGCCCAATTCCCGAACCTTCAAGCCAGAGGTCCCGGAGAAATATGATGGCAAGACTCATCCCTCGGAGTTCTTGAGCATCTACACCATTGCAGTGCAGGCTGCCGGGGGCCAAGATGACAAGATACTTGCCAACTACTTCCCGTTGGTACTCAAACCCAACGTCAGGTCGTGGTTGATGCATCTGCCGGAGAATTCTATTTCTTCTTGGTCAGATCTGTGCCATCAGTTTGTTGGCGCCTTTGTCGGAGGCCACCAAGCTCCTGGCCAAGAGAGTGATTTGCATATCATCCCTCAGAAGGAGGGCGAACCCCTGCGCAAGTTTATGCAGAGATTTAGCCGGGTGCAGTACAATATTCCTGACGTTCACCCTGCCGCTGTTATTAGCGCGTTTCACCAGAACGTGTGTAACCACAGAATGCGGGAAGAGCTGGCAATGAACAAAGTCAGGAGTATTGCCGAGCTTTACGCTTTGGCCGACAAGTGCGCCCGAGCTGAAGAGGGGAGGAAACTCCCTGGCGAGACTATTGGCGCGGGGAGCGAATTAGAAGACGACGATGCTACAACCCCGTCAAGGAAAGGCCGGCGGCGGAACAAGAAGGGCAAAGGCAAGGCCGTGCTTGCTGTCGAGGAATCCGGCAACCCTGGCACCGCCAAGAAGGCCAAGGTTGACAACCCCGGCAAGGAACTTGCCGGGTGCTCTTCATGCCAGGCCTTGGCGGCTACCGACAAGTCGGAGAACTCCGGCAAGCACTACTGCAAGATCCATCGCACCAAGGGTCACGATCTCCAAAACTGCCGGCAAGTTGAACAGCTTGTCGAGAAGTAGAGGGCTGAGTATGAAAGGCGAGATAAGGAGAAAGCCCATGACGGTGCTGAGGGGTCCGGCAAGAAGCGCGGTGGCCGAGGGGGTCGCCGCGGCAAGGCCAAGCAACAGAGGGAGAGGCCCGCTTGAGGCCGTGACAAAGAAGAAGATGATGATGAAGAAGATGATGAGTCCAGTGAGCAAGAATTCCAAAAAGCTACAGAGGCCATGTGTATCGACGGGGGCGCCTCGTTGCATTCTTCCCACCGTCGGCTCAAACAGTGGGTGCGAGAAGTCAATGCAACAGAGCCATTGCTAGATGCATGTAAGCCCCTGAAGTGGTCCAACACGCCTATCATTTTCGACGCCGAGGATCACCCTGATCGCACAACCGCGGTCGGGTGCTTGCCATTGTTGGTCTCACCAACAATCCGCAACCTCAAGGTGACGAAAATGCTAGTTGACGGTGGGGCCAGGCTGAACCTAATCTCACCGGATGTGCTCAAGAGGCTCCAAATTCCTGATGAAGATCTCGAAGAAACGGGCACGTTTCAAGGGGTCAATCCAGGAAGAACCCAGCCAAAGGGCAAGATTACGCTACCGGTGACATTTGGTAGCGAGCTCAACTACAGAACCGAGAAGGTATTGTTTGATGTCGCCAAGATCCCTATGTCATACAATGGGATCCTTGGTCGGCCAGCGCTGGCTAAGTTCATGGCGGCATCACACTACGCATATAATGTTTTGAAGATGCCCGGGCCGTTGAGTGTCATTACTATCCATTCCGATAAGAAGGATGCGCTCATCTGTGCCGACCAACTCTACTGGGAAGCAGTTGTACCACCTGCCGTCAAGGCATCTGCTCCTGTCGCTGGAACTCCCGGGGGGAAGAAGAAGATCGGCAAGAATCTTGGCGCGAACTCCGGCAAGCGCACCTCCTCGGAGTGCTGCGCTTCCGTTGAGGACGCACCAGAGAGTTCCACCGGCAAGAACAAGAGATCCAAGGCCGCTCCACCAGAGACCAAGAAGGTGCCCGTCAAAGAGGTCGGAACGGGAGGAACTTTCACCATAAGTTCCACCCTTGATGACAAATAGGAAAGCGCGCTCATTGCCTTCCTGCGGGTGAATGTTGATGTGTTTGCATGGCAACCATCTGACATCCCCGGTGTTCCCAGGGAGGTAATTGAGCACCACCTTGCTGTCTGTCCTCACGCGCGGCCCGTCAAGCAGAGGGTCAGGAAGCAAGCCTTGGAGTGGCAAGAATTCATTGCCGAAGAAATCAGGAAGCTGGAGGCGACAGGATTGGTCAGAGGAGTACTTCACCCAACCTGGTTGGCCAATCCGGTTGTAGTGCGCAAGGCGAATGGGAAATGGAGGCTGTGTATCGATTATACGGATATCAATAAAGCCTGTCCAAAAGATCCCTTTCCCTTGCCACGCATCGACCAGATTGTGGACTCCACCACTGGTTGTGATCTACTGTCCTTCCTTGATGCCTATTCAGGGTATCATTAGATTTTCATGGCAAAAGAAGATGAAGAGAAGACCGCATTTATCACCCCATGTGGTACGTATTGTTTTATACGAATGCCTTTCGGGTTGAAAAGTGCTGGTTCTACATTTGCCAGAGCGGTCCAAATTGGTTTGGAGCCTCAGCTCCATAGAAATATAGAGGCATATATGGATGATATAGTGGTCAAAACCAAGGACAAAGCGACGCTCATACAAGATCTAGAAGAAACATTTGCAAATCTGCGCAAGATCAACTTAAAGCTCAATCCTGAAAAGTGCGTGTTTGGTGTTCCTTCCGGCAAGCTTCTCAGATTCTTTGTATCTCAACGGGGAATCGAAGCGAACCCCGACAAGATCAAAGCTATTGAGCAGATTGAAGCACCAAGACGCGTCAAGGATGTCCGTCGTCTTGCCGACTGTGTTGCTGCTCTAAGCAGGTTTATTTCCAAATCTACTGAGCGTGCCCTGCCCTTTTTCAAAATTTTGAAGAAGGCAGGTCCGATGAAATGGACACCGGAGGCGGAGGCTGCGCTGCAAGATTTGAAGAAATACCTTTCTTCTCCGCCGACGCTGGTCGCGCCTAAACCACGAGAGCCGTTGCTGCTATATTTGGCAGCAACAAATCAAGTGGTTAGTGCTGCGTTAGTGGCGCAGAGAGAAGCTGATGAGGAAGCAACACTAGCGGCAGGACCGTCAGGCGAGGCGGCAGGATCTTCCCCGGCAAGGGTTGATCCCGGCAAGACAGGATCTGTGCAGTCCGAAGAACCAGTGCAGAAGAAAAAGGTGGTGCAGCGCCCATTTTTTTTTCTTGGCTCTCTTTTGCAAGGAGCTAGGTCAAGATATTCTGGCGTGTAGAAGTTGCTTTTCGGCCACCTTATGGCCTCGAGGAAGCTTCGCCATTATTTTCAAGCACATGAAATCACCGTCGTCACTCGCTTCCCGTTGCAACGGATTTTGCGAAATCCAGAAGCAACCGGCAGGATTGTGGAGTGGGCGTTGGAGTTGTCGAGCTTTGACCTCAAGTTTGAAAGCACTTCGACAATTCAGAGCAGGGCCTTGGCGGAGTTCGTTGCGGAATGGACCCCAACGCCAGACGAGGAGGTTCAAGAAACAATTCTCCCCGGCAAGGAAATTGATCAGCAATGGGTTATGTACTTTGACGGGGCTTTTTCGCTACAAGGCGCTGGTGCCGGCGTGCTGCTTGTCGCACCCACCAGAGAGCACCTCAAGTACGTAATCCAAATGCATTTTCCTCGGGAGAGTTCGATGAACAACACTGCGGAGTACGAGGGCTTGCTTGCCGGTCTCAGGATCGTGGCAGACCTTGGTATCAAAAAGCTCGTCATCAGAGGCGATTCACAGCTTGTTGTCAGGCAAGTTAACAAGAGTTATCAGAGTCCATTGATGCAAGCCTACATGGATGAAGTGAGAAAAATGGAAGAGCACTTTGACGGTCTGCAAATGGAGCACATCCCTTGTGCCGAGAACAGTATTGCTGACGACCTGTCAAAGCGTGCCGCCCTCAAGTTGCCTGTGGAACCAGGAACTTTTGTGCTCCATTTGACTCAACCATCCGTGGCGCCATTAATGTGGCAAGAAAAGAGAAGAAAGTTGAATTCTGGTCAGTACTTCCCGGCAGAGCTCCCAGGAGCCACCGGCAAGGAAGTTGCCGGGATCAACGACATGCCTGTCGGGGAACAACAGGCTCCAGCAGGGGCTCAAGCCCTTGTCGTCGAGACAAATGTTCGCTCGGCAGAGGAGATGCCTTTAGTCCTAGCTGTCGATCCCCAAGCTCCAGCATGGGCGCAGCACATTGTCCATTTCCTTCAGACAGGAGAACTCCCGGAGGAACAGGAAGAAGCGGAAAAAGTAGCCCGTCGGTCTATTATGTACAAGTTCGTTGATGACTTCCTGTACAGAAAGAGACCAAACGGTGTGAAATTGAAGTGTATTCCTCGGGAGGATGGACTAGAGCTATTGGCAGAGATACATGGAGGCATATGTGGATCTCACATAGGATCAAGAGCAGTTGTCGGGAAAGCATTCCGGCAAGGTTTCTTTTGGCCCACCGCTCTCCAGGATGCGACTGCACTAGTAACCAAGTGTGAAGCGTGCCAGTTTCATTCGAAGAAATCGCATCAGCCAGCTCAAGCTCTTCAGACGATCCCTCTCTCCTAGCCATTTTCGGTCTGGGGGCTCGACATACTGGGCCCTTTCCCCCGTGCTACCGGGGGCTTTGAGTACTTGTACGTTGCTATCGACAAGTTCACAAAGTGGCCGGAGGTGGAAGCAGTGAGGAAGGTGACAGCACAATCAGCCATCAAGTTCTTTAAAGGGATAGTTTGCCGTTTCGGTGTGCCCAACAGGATCATCACCGACAACGGCACGCAATTCACAAGTCGCACCTTCATGCAGTACGTCCAAGACCTTGGCGGCAAAATTTATTTTGCCTCTGTTGCTCACCCGAGAAGCAACGGTCAAGCGGAGAGGGCCAATGCTGAAGTGCTGCGAGGTCTCAGGACCAGAACCTTTGACAGGCTGAGAAAGTGGGGAAGACGCTGGATTGATGAATTGCCGGCGGTTCTTTGGTCAATCAAAACGACACCAAATCGAGCCACCGGCCAGACACCCTTCGCTCTGGTCTACGGAGCGGAAGCAGTTCTCCCCACGGAACTCACGTACGGATCACCTCGAGTGCTCACTTATGATGAGCTTGAGCAAGAGCAACTGCGGCAAGATGACGCTGTGCTCCTTGAGGAGAATCATCTTCAGGCTGCTGTGCGAGCTACACGCTACCAGCAAGCTTTGCGCCGCTACCATAGCCGCAAAGTTCATGCCCGAAGCCTTGAGGAAGGCGACCTTGTTCTTCGGTGGATTTAGTCCGCCAAGAATTCAAACAAGTTGACGCCGAAGTGGGAAGGCCCTTATCGGGTAGTACGAGTCACCAGGCCCGGCGCTGTCCGCTTGGACACCGAAGATGGCGTTCCAGTGAGCAATTCCTGAAATATCGAACATCTTCGCAAGTTCTACCCATAAGGCGCGGTTGCCGGGGCCCCCGGCAACCCCCTTTTTTTGTACGAGTCTTGCCGGCAAGGCATGTAATCCTTTGTACAAAACCAGGCACAGACCCTGAGCCCAGATGACTAAGTTTAAGTGTTGTGCAGTTCCTTATTGATTTTCATGTTTATATATATATATATATATATATATTCATGTTTGTCTAAGATGTTGTATGACACTTGCTTCCGGTAAGTTCTAACGAACCGCCAAGGTTTCATATCTTTATTTTCTCTTCTTTCTTTTTCTCAAAAGACAGAAGGGTTCCTCGAGTGCACGTTTGCCGGGGGGGAAGGAGGATATGGGTACCAGTTGGCGACGTTCAGAATTGACGCTCACCAGAGGAAGGACAGCGACAGAAAGCTAAGTTCTAAAACTTAGGGCAAGTTTCCTTTATTGCAAAGTTATTTTCCTTGGATGATTTCGACTTTTGTATGGAAAACCTGCACGCGAAAGAACCCTTGTTGTAATCGGTTGCGCCCTTATTTTGTTTCGAGTCCGCTCAACGATTTAAGTGGCTGCACTGAGAATGCCAAGGAGCCTTGCCGGCCGCTACACCTCCGGCAGGCTGCTGAAGTCCCGCACCCAGCGCTCGCGGCAGGTTGCGCGCCGGCAAGTTTTTTAGTAAGCGTAGGGTGAACTCCATACATAAAGGAATCAAACAAGGGAGATAGCATACATGTACCCAAACATAAACAAGTTATATTACACTAATATGTTGCCACAGTTCTAACTTAAGACTTAATTGTCTTTGGCATGGAATGGCGACGGCAAGAAGAGGTGGAGCAGCTAATCTCTGCGCTGGCCTTCGACCCTTTTGATTGAGTCCACCTTCTCAAGGATGGGCGCGACAAGCTCCTCAAGTTCCTTGTGGTCTGCGTCCTTTGGCAGACGGCCGAGCACGTTGGTGAGGTCGATGCCAGGATTATTGTGCACCACCTTGATGAGTACCTTGCGGAGGACGGCCCGGCAAAGCTGGCGGTATTCGTTGGCCAGTTGGGTCGCCCGGTTAGACTGAAGCAGCTTCAGAGCATCAATGATGCTTTCGAAGAACATCGTCAACCTGGCGCTCGAAGATATCCTTTCTTCGGAGGAATACCTGAAGTTTGACAGGCCCATGGTTGACAGTTCAGCCGTGAGTTTCTCTGCAGCATCGACGAGGCGTTCAGTCCAGATTTGCACGCCCTTCTCATAGTCAACTTGGGCGGTGGCAGCGCTCTTGAGCAGGTTCCTCTCTCCCTGGAGATCTTTGCACAGGGCCTTCTCGCGGGCGCTGCCGTCCTTGAGAGACTTCTCCAACGTGGTCAGCTTCAGCCTCAGATCGGCAATAGCGTCATTTGCTGAAGAGAGCTGCTTGGTCTTGTCAGACATGGTAACTTGCATCTCCGCCAGGGTGTGGAGGGTTTTTTCCCTGTCGCTTTTGAGCGTCGAGAGCTCCTTGCCGTGTTCTTCAAGATCCACTTCCAGTTTCTTGACTTTGTCGCTCAGCTCATTCTTGGCGGCCTCTGCAGCCTCGGCAGCATCGACGGCCTCCTTGAGCTTGCCGGCGTGATCTACAGTTAGAGCTTCGAGCGCCTCCTTGTGCTTCTGCTCCAGCTCCTGGGTCCGCCGCACGACAAGCTTCTTGATATCTTCATCTTTGCTGTGAAGCTTGGCGGCGAGCGCCTGCTCACGTGCGGTAAGGTCTTCCTCATGAGCATCAAGCGCAATGCGACGCGCCGTCAGGAGAGCATCTTCAGCAGCAATTCTTTGCGTAGCTTCCTCTTGCGCCTTCTCCATGTCAGATTGTTTCAAAAGGATCTCTGTCCAGTTTTGGCTCACTTGCTCCCGGCTGGCAGTCAACTCTTGGAGGGCCTCGGTGTACCAGGTTTGCATTTGTTCGATGCGCCTCTGAAAATCTGCTTCGGCCGTCTCGACAACTGTCATTCTGGAATCTGCTTTCTCTTTCCGAGCACGGTGAAGTGCCTGGAGCTTGCGGAAATTTTCACCCATGGTCTGAAGGAGCTGATCCTCTTCAGATTTGCCACTGCTGGCGCTTGGATCATCAACAATCTCGAGCCCAGCAGCAGCGATGATTTCTTCATCAAAGACTTCCCCTTCAGCCGGTGCCCCAATGCTTGCTGTCCCCGGCAAGTTGACAAACAGGTTCTCGCCAACTTTGAGATATTTGTTGGATGAGGGGCCTTCGGATGTTGACGGTTGATCCTCAGCAACCGCCTCACCAGTAGCAGGGGGCTCCATGGCCGGCGCAGCGCCTGGCACTCCTGCAGCAGGAATGCCGTCAGTACGGTCACCAGCCTCCTTGCCGCCCTCTTCAGTAGACTCCTTGGCGGGCTCCTCCTGTGCAGTCTTGGCAACCTCATCGGCAAAAGCACCGCCTGCTTCTACGGTGGCATCCATGGCGGCCTCGCTGGCAGCGATTTTGTCGGCTTCGGCGGCAACATCCCTGGCGGTCTCCTCGATGACAGCATCGATGTCCATGTGTTCCATCTCAGGGAATTCTAAAAGACAAGGGAGAGAAACAGAATGAGATCAAGATTGAAGTTCAAGAAGACAAAAGAAAGAGAGATAAAGGACAGAATAGCAAGCGCACTGAGGCAATTGGTTACCTTCATCGGGCTGTCAAGAGGTGGCCTCGCCCCTCCCGGCAACCTCGGTTGCCGGGGGTAGGATGCCAGTATCCATGGTTGTCGGCTCGTCCTCAACCAAGACAAGCTCGTCGGTGTGATCTCTTGCCGGGGATGCGCTTGAGGGCGATGTGGTTGACAGAGGTGGTGCAACAAGGGTATCTCCTGATAACTCCCTTTGTTGCCGTCCTTCTCCTGCAAGCCCAAAGATATCAGTGGCAAGGATAGGAAACTCAGCATTCCCCAATGGAAAAAGAGTAATGAACTTACGCTGGGGGCTGCGTCGAGGACTAAGATCCGGGCTGATGGTAGTAGTTTCCGGCGCGCTCGTGAAGCCTGCCGGGGGCTCGTCGCCCGTGGAGGTCTTTGCCCTCTTCACCATCCTCTCCGCCAAGGTTTCTGCATCACTGCAGAGACAATACAAGCAAGTCAATAAGATTGATCCAGAATTTGGAAGATAAAGGCTGTGGCAAGATACTCACTCTTCCTCTTCTTGCTCCAGACTGAAGCCGGAGATGTCGAAATTGACCTCTGTTGCAGTGTCTGTGTGGGGAGGCGGAGGAGGGGTCCTAGGTCGCTTGGCTGTAGCAGGCACGGGGGGTTGGCGTGTTTCCGCCACCTCAGCCTCCGGTGCGGTAGTGCGAGACACCCCTGCCGCCTCAGCAGTTGCCGCTGGTGTGGGTCTCGCACGCCACGCAGGTTGCTGTCGAACTCTTTGCCGCGGCGTAGTCTTGCCGGCCGCTTCCTTGCCGGGAGCCTCGCTGCTCAAGGAAGGATGGCTTGCCGGGATGCCAGATGCAGCTTTTCGAAGAACACGCTTTGTCTTCTTTGGGGCTGGAAGTTCTTCTTGCGGTTCTTCTTCGGCTGCCTCTTCGTCGGACAAGCTCTCAGCGGCTGTGCTGCTCTGTCCCCCGGCAACCTTGTCCTTCCCGGCAGGATTTTCTTCCACCACTACCTCTGCCTCACTGGTTTCCCATTCTGTGAAGCCGGTGCTACCAGCCTCCGCGGCAAGATTCGCCTCCTCCGCCCTAGTGGCGATATATGCCACCTCTTCGTCGGTAGTAGCTCGGATGAGGTCTCCTTCTTCCCGGACGGCCCTCTCCGTCAAGTTATCAAAGAACTTCTGTGCCTCTTCCTCGGATGGCTCAACCCATGTTGCATCGAGACTGTGGGCATTGAACAGTGGCATGGTGGCAATAATCGATCCCAGGGCAGAGTTGTTGCACAGAGGGACAATCCTTGCCGGCAACCGATGCTTGTTGTCGCGCTGGAATAGCCTTTGACGGAGGGCGCCAAGTTGCATAGCAGTCAAATTGTTGTTCAATCCGGGGCGCAATCTCATGATGTCTGCTACGTTTCGGTATTCCCAAGCTGGTCTCCCTTTATTCTGCAAGGGGGCAATGCGGCGGCGGAGGAAATCAAAGCCAATCATCTCCATTGTTAGCCCGGCAGCTTTCAGGCGAAGGATCCTGGTGGTGGCGATTGTGAGTTTTTCATCTTCAGCAGCGAGATCGCTCCAGCCACTGCCGTGGACCGCTTTCTGTTGTCGAGGCAGACAGAACGGATGGGGATCTGCCTCCTGGATCCAGCACCACTCAGCCCGCCATTCGTCCCACTTCTCGCGGTAAACCCCTTCTGGGTATATTTCCTTATTCCAAGCCCTTGGAATCCAGGCGATAGAACCAGAGAGGGCCTCCCCTTTTTGGATATGAGGGAAAAAGTAGTGCCGGAAAAGGGCAGTATTGGGAACCACTCCGGCAAAATTTTCACAAAGATGGGCAAAGATAGACATGCACAGTACCGCATTCGGCGTGAAATCAAGAAGATGGAAGCCATATGTGTACATAATGTCGTTGAAGAAGTCAGAAAATGGGGGACAGAGCCCGCAATAGAAATAAGCAGCAAAGAAGGGATATCTGTCTGACCCGCTCTTGGAGCAAGAACCTGGAATCACGCGAGTGGCGGGGTGAGCCTGCGTCTCCCTCGCCCACATACACTGGTACTGCCCCTTCAGAGCTTTCGCATCAAGCGATGGGGCGAAGACGACGTGCTTCTTCCGCATCTTCGCCAGCTCGCTCTCTGGGACGTCGGCTTTCGTCTCCTTTCCCTTGCCTTTGCTGGCCTTGGGCGGCATGATGGATGCAGGGGCGGAAGCCGGGGATGGAGCAGGCGTGGATGCGACGGGCGGATGAGGGAAGGCTTTGCTCTGAGCTCGAGAGAAGGAAGACAATGGCGGCGACCAGATTGAGAAGAAGAGGGAGGTAAATAGGCTGTGCCTTTGCAGTTTCCCTTTTTATGGGGAAGGCACGGGACCGCCTCTTTTACTCCCCAATGTGAATGCGCCTCTGCAGGCGCGTTGCAGTTGCAGCCTTTGACGCACGCTTCCCACGTCGCGCGTTCAGCGCGCGTAGTGGGGGCACAGTAAACGGGATATTTACGAGCGGTTAATTCCCTACCTCATGTGCCCGTGCATTATTTGGGCCTAGCCCAACAACGCCTCGCACTCGTGTGTGGCCTAGGCCCGGGGGCTCCTGTCGGTGTACTAAGTATTGGGCCATTAGTACCCCGTACTTGTGCACGGGCAGTTGTAGCCATACTCGCGGCAAGGCTTGTCGGGGAACAGTTCGAGGTTGACTCAGGCTACCAGAGAAATTCTCAAGTCAAAGATCTGAGGATCAGCAGATAAGGAGAGCTAGAATCCGAAAGCTAGCTCCCCCGGCAAGATCTTGCCGGGGTGGTCTGCGAAGCCCGGCAAGGTTCGGTGCCCGGCAAGATTCGGCGCCCGGCAAGGTCCGGCGCCAGGCAAGATTCGGTTGCCATGCCACCACTCTGGCACAGCAACAAGCCTGACATTCTGGGTCCTTCTCTGGATGCGTGGCAACGCGCCAGTGGAGGAGAGCTTAAGCGGTGCTGATGGGATGGCCACTTTTTCCATCCCCAAGAAAGTGAGGACACCTAAACGGACACCTCACGGTGCATTAAATGCGTTCGTCCTAATCCGTCAGTGATTAGGTATGATAACCCTATAGCTACTTTACACCTCAATGTATATACATTTTGCCACTGTGGTGACCCCTTTGAGCATATAAAAGGAGGCCCAAGGCAACTGCTACAGGGGAGAGGATCTTCGGGCCCATTCTGCATGCGTAGCTGCTCTTTGAACATACTGTTCATTGCAAGCGCTCCTGGAGCCTGGGCTCAAGAACACTGATAATAAAACAAAGCAGGAGTAGGGTTTTACGCTGATTAGCGGCCTAAACCTAGGTAAAATCGCCCCACGTCGATCGTTGGTTCTGCTCTTTGCGCATACCTCTTCCCCCTGCCGAATCGTAAAGGGATTCCATGAGGATCCCATAGGTGTCGTACGCCGACACTTACTAAATCACAATTATTCACTAGTACCCCCACATATTACCATCTTAATATCGCAAAACTATTTCAAGGAATCAAACTTATCATATACGGTGATCTACATGAAAGTTTTTATTAGACCCCTCTTGAATATCTATCCTTTATGGACTAGTCTTATAACCCGTGTAAATTGCCATTACTATTTATCAGACTCTCAGAAAGATTTAAGTGAAGCATGAGAGTGCAACTATTTCTTTGAAATATAACCACCCTCGTGCTCTTGAAGATATAAGTGAAGCACTAGAGCAACTGCCTAGCTCAAAAGATATAAGTGAAGCACATAGAGTATTCTAACAAATCACCAGTAAATATGTGTCCCTCTGAAAAGGTGTGTGCTTCAAACAATGATTGTGGCAAAATAAAAGGGCAAACAAAGCAAAGACTACTATAATACAAGATGCTCCAAGAAAAACTCATATCATGTCCTGAATATAGCTCCAAGTAGTATACGGATGGATTGTAGACGAAAGAGAGGATGCCATCTGGGGCATCCCCAAGCATAGATGCTTAGGTCTTCCATGAATATTACCTTGGTGTGCCTTGTGCATCCCCAAGCTTAGGGTCTTGCACTCCTTATTCCTTCATCCATCTTGATCTCACCCAAATCTTGAAAACTTTAGCACACAAAACTCAACAGAAACCACGTGAGATCCGTTAGTATAATAAGCAAATCATAAACTTTAGGTATTGTTATAAACCCATTCATATTTTATTATTGCATAAAACCTAATGTATTCTAACTTCTCCATGACTTATACCCCCCGATATAATCCATAGCGTCATTAAAACAAGCAAACTATGCAATAGAAAACATAATCTATCTAAAACAGAACAGTCTGTAATGATCTGAACAAACACTATACTTCTGTAACTCAAAAAAATCTAAAAAATTAGGACAATGTGTGAAATTTGTATATTAATAATTTTTAAAAATTCAGAATTTTATCACGTTCCAGTAAGTCATATTAATTCCAGTATTGGGCAAAAAAACTGTTTTTTCACAGAATCAAGTGAACTATCAACAAAATCATCCCAAAGGCTTTACTTGGCACAAACACTAATTAAAACATAAAAACACAATCATAACAGTAGCAATAATAGTGTCAACACTAAAAAACATAAGTGGTAACTATTGGGTTGTGTCCCAACAAGCTCTTCCTTTATAGCCATTAAGATAGGCTTTGAGATTTCAATGATGCTCACATGAAAGACAAGAATTGAAGCACAAAGAGAGCATCATAATACATGTGACAAAAACATTTAAGTCTAACATACTTCCTATTCATAGGCATTGTATAAGCAAAAAAATATTAGGACAAGAAATATCTAGCATATGCAAGGGAGAAGAATAAAACATTGACAATCTCAACATAACAAGAGATAATTTAGTAACATGAAAATTTCTACAACCATATTTTCCTCTCTCATAATAATTACATGTAGGATCATAATCAAATTCAACAATATAGCTATCATAAACAATATTCTCTTTATGACCCACATGGATAAAGTTTTTATAATCTTCCAAAATAGTGGGATTATCATCAACTAAAGTCATGACCTCTCCAAACCCACTTTTATCAAAAAATTCATAAGATTAACATTCTCCAAAGTAGTGGGAACATTATTACCTAAAGTTGACACTCTTCCAAACCCACTTTCAATATTATTGCAAACATTATTATCAATATCATATTCATCATGAGGCTTAAATAAATTTTCAAGATCATAAGAAGCATTATCACCCCAATCATGATCATTGCAATAAGTAGTAAATATAACAAAATTATCATCCCCAAGCTTGTAGTTTTGCATATCATTAGCATAATTGACAGTAATAGAATTTATAATAACATCATTGCAATCATGCTTTTCATTCAAGGAGCTATCATGAATCACTTTATAAATTTCTTCTTTTAACACTTCATCACAATTTTCAGATTCACGATTTTCAAGCAAAACTTCAAAAAGATAATCAAGTGCACTCAACTTGCTAGCAATTGGTTCATCATAATTGGATTTTTTGAAAAGATTAGCAAGTGGATGAGGATCCATAGTTATCTTTAATTTGTGCTTTTACTTTCTGTTCTTGAGTCATGACATGAAGGCAAAAAGCAAGCAAATGAGAAAACTAACAATGTAAAATATTTTTGTGTTTTTGATTTTTATGAGAAGTGGAGGGAGATGAAAAAGAGAGGCAAAGGAAAATAAAAAGGGAAATAAAAACTAGGGCAACTAGATGATAGTTTGTGTAAAGGTACGTATTTGATAGGTTTTGATGATGTCTCCCCGGCAACGGCGCCAGAAATTTTTCCTGCTACCTATGAGCTGCGTTGGGATTTTCCCTGAAGAGGAGAGGAGATGCAGTACAATAGAGATAAGTATTTCCCTTAGTGAGAACCATGCAAAGCCTCATGAACAGCACCTGCACATGCAAAAGCAAATACTTGCACCCAACGCGGGCAAGAGGGTTGTTAATCCCCTTGAACTCGTTTCTTGCAAGGATCAAATCTTGTATAGGTAGATAGATAAATTGCAAAGTAAAATAAAAGTAAATAAATTGCAGCAAAGGAATTTTGGTTTTTATAATATGGTAAAAATAGACCTGGGGACCATAGTTTTCACTAGAGGCTTCTCTCTCGAACACACAGCATACGGTAGGTGAACAAATTACCGTTGGGCAATTGATAGAAGCGCATAGTTACGATGTTATTGATGGCAATGATCATGTATCTAGGCATCATGTCTGAGACAAGTAGACCGGCTCCTACCTGCATCTAATACTCACTACTGCAGGATGCTGCTAGCGCGACACTACAATAAGAGACCCTTCGACAAAACTGTGTGTGATGCATTAATCGCAAACGGTGTAATAAAACCATAAAAAATGATACAAAATGTATGTGATTGCGGTGACATCAAACATGATTCAGATTATAGTTGCGTGTGTGATGTGTGACATACAGTTCACTCGAATGAACTGTTTGCGATGAGCATAACAGCAGAAACAGTCAGACAAATGTAGGTGTGTGTGATATACATCATACAGTTCACTCGGACGAACTGTTTGTGATTAGGCAACAAAACAGAAACGGTCAGCCAAATCAAGGTGTGTGCGATATACGGCATACAGTTCGCTCGGATGAACTATTTTCGATAGGCAACACAACATAAACGGTTGAACTTAACAAGCCGTGTGTGTTGTAGGCAAACATGTCAGTAATCAGAAATGTGTGGGAAGACCGATAACAACATAGACGATTCCCATTCACAAGCCGTGTGTGTTGTGGGCAAACGCTTGCTGGTATGCAATTGTGAGCGATTGGTGAAATCATCACCGACGGGTTCCATTGTTTAGTCCGTGTGTGATGTCATTTGCTCTGCCCGCACAACATCTACGCTCTTCCTACAGAACATCAACATATATACTTCTGAGAACATGATTGCATGACCAAATTAAGCATACAATTACATAAGTGACTACACACATAACATTTCCACAAACCAAAGTAAAGAATTACATGCATACTAAACTAGGAGAAAGGAGCATCTAATCATCTACTTCTTGTTGTTATGATGCTTGCCATTGCTCTGCTTCCGACTGGATCCCTAGCCATTTTGGGGAAGGAGGCACTTCCTCATGTCAACGATCCGCCTGTACATCTCGTAGCTCATGTACGCCTCCTTGGCCGCGTACACGATGTGAGCTTTGTGGAGTTTCTCCATCTAGGTCGAGTGGCAGGCATGCTTGTACTTGTTGCAGGAATCCTTCATGTCTCTGTAGTAGGGTTCGATGATGGCCTCGGCGAGGTGAACTAGTAAGTCCTTATCATGCTTCTTGTTGCCCCAGATCTTGTATTGGCCCTGGATGTCGACAAGATTCTGGCAGGCGATGCCCGAATTCTTGAGCACCTTTACATCGTTTGTGATGTCCACCGTAGAGAACATGTAGTGGGGGTTGTTGACAAACCTAGCAAAACACTCGCAAGGCCTTCTGGCCAGGCAGTAGTCGTAGACAAGGATGTGATTGTGCATGCACATCTGGGCGACGGCGACCTTGGGACGAGACCCGGCACGAGCGTGGGTGTACTCGAGGTTGAACCCGACCACCTTGGACTTCTCCTTAGCAAGAAACAACTCCATGGTGTGGATGGAGTGCTCCACCCAGACCGGGTTGTTGGTGTACACCACCGAGAGCTCCATGAACCTTCTGTGGGTGTCCACCACAGCATTCATGGTGAACTGCTGCTCGTCGTCGGCAGCCGCTCGGAGCGCCATTGGAGCCGCGCAGGATACCCTCTAAGAATTTGTCGTGGTGGGTGTGCTTCTTGCAATACTGGGGCGTGATCGAAAGGTTGAAGAGACACAAGAGTTAAATGGCCGCTGTAACCAATGGGGGTCGGCCGGCCTGTAATCGCCATGTCATGTCACCGCGTTCATAGCGAAGGATTCCATTGCACGCTTGAGCACCCCACACACGTTTCATTTGACCACGAGTGGGCTCGAAGAGGCACCAAATGTATCTTTGGTGAGCCTGTTCCCGCGCAACCGCACAAGCTTCCCATCCGGCTAGTTTGGCCACACGTCGGCTAGAAGAGGGGCAAATCGTGGGCATTTATTGGCAAAAAGCTTTGCAAAAATGAAGTGTGTGGAATGACTTTGACCATAAGTTTATCCGTGGGTGATGAGGTCAAAGTCACACAGAAGGGTAATGATGGACACTCGAGTGCGATAATTAATTCTGCGCTCTATAGGGCACACGGTTGAAGAAACCAATTATGTGCAATAATGTCAAAGAGCGCAGTCAAGTAAGCTATACAGATCATTTGCAATGAGATCGACAGGGGAAACACATTCGAGAATGGTAAAGTCCATTGCATATTAAGGTCAAAATAGTACTACCAATATACGAGTCTCATACGATGCCATTTCAACAATTGTACCACAAAAGCCCGAAATATTACAAGGTTCAAATTCCAGAGTTATATGGCTCAAATTCGAAGATTACAAGGTTCAAACTGATATTAGAAATGAAATTCAGCTCATGTAGCTGCAAACGCCCGCTTTGATCAGCTGAACATGGATATAAGAGAGGTTCAAACTGATATTACCACTTCTAAGGCTTGTTTCGAAACCTCATAATTTCCGCGAAGGGATCAGCCACTGACAAGTCATGTATGGGCATGACATAATGTATTCCGATTACTGTCATCTGAAGTTCCAAAATGAAATTTGGCTTCTTCGGAGCCTTTTCCATTCTGCCGCAGCCGCCGGCGCTGATCAACAAACCATTCATTTTTGCGAAATAAATGTAGGGAAAACCTCATTACCTTCAGCACCCTTGCTCTTACAACAAAGAACATGGCAAATATAATCTCCGGTAAGGTCCCTCGGTAGGAGTTCAAAGTAATTTCTAAGAGATGCAGATCAAGGCATTCTATGTGATTGTTATACTGTATCACATTATCCACCACCGGGCCTAATCTTATCTACAAAAGAAGAGAACGTATTAGTGCATACATGCAGTTTTGAACACTACTACAGGCCTATTTGGTTTCCAACACTAACGTGCCATCTTTGATCCTACATGATTAACATGGGCATTTGATTACAATCTAGAAAAATGTAGCCTTCTTCACAAGAGGTTGGAGTGGATGAAAATTTCCCAAAGAAAACTAGTACAGATTAATCCAAAGGAGAATGCTTATGGATTGTCACCATATGAATCAAGCAACCAATATGGGGGAAAACATGTATGTACTAAAATCCTCCAAAATTCCTTCAAAAATTGTAGTACATTGTCATTGTAAACTTGGGAAAAGGTACAAAAAATTGAACTCCCTTATGGTTAACATTTAACAGGAAAGGAACATCACCTCGATAAATAGCTTCTCCAGGCATGGAAAGCATCTCAGGAAACTGACAACTTCGTCCAGGTTGGGGCCGATAGATTCCAGTGCCAAGACCTTTACTGCGTGCAGATTCAGGGTCAAGCTTCTCGGAATCATTTTCTGGATGACAGACGAACATACATCTTAAAAAATAGAAATAATGTTAATTTCAAGAAGGAGGGGGAAAAGGAAACTATTGTGCCTGAACGGGTGTGGATCCAATAACAAGTTCGGAGTATTTGGCAGATGAGTAGCCCACCACTTTCAATTTCGGCGCAGAAATAGCATTGATTCTTGTTGGACCTTGTTGGTCAACTACAAGTAATCTCTCAAGTGAAGGTGTGTCCTCAGTGACCATACTATGATACACCTTTTGTGATCTCTTGTTGCAGCACCAGCAACACACATAAATAGTCCAGAGAGTCATGGAGGTGACGTGGAAGCTACTCAACCCATTGATCGCCTGAAGACGAAGGTACTTGAGTGCAGTACAGCCTCGGAGCAGGCGCTCCATGTCATCCTTTGGGATGCAGACGGCGACGAGCTCGAGGTGCTTCAGTCGTGGTAGAAAAAGAGCGGGTGCGTCATTAAGGGGGGAATGGCGGTTCATGAACCCAGTGGGGCGCAGCATGGGCGCGAGGCGGAGCGCGGACGTTGGCAGCGAGCGCATATGCCTGTCATTAAAACTGAGCTCTTCGAGCTGATCTAGGGCGAGGGGTCGGAACCACTCGTCATGCTTGGCTCGGCCTTGCCGTTGGAACGGAACTTGCCCATGGTAAGGCCTCCGATTGGGCCACGATGACTGTCGAGGATCTAGGACAATGCGTCCAAGCTTTTGTGATAGCCATGGAAGAGCTTGTGGGCGCCGATGAGGTCGAGAGGGGTGGAGTGCCATAGGGGCACCACCGCAGGGAAAGGACGGTTGTCTGTGCCCCATATTTGATTGGGAGGAGGGAGATGATGACTATCAACATATCATCAGGGAGGCTGTTGATGAAGTCTAGGTCTGCTGGAGTCACTTGTGGTTCTTGTTCGACTCACCTCCGCTTGTTGGCAGTCGCGTCCTCCACCTCCGGAGTCTCCTCGTCGGCGGCGATTTCTAATAGCAGTGGGAGTAGAGGGAATGTTTAGTTAAAACAGGGCAAAAGAAAAGTGTATTGGTAACTACAAGTTAGTAGGTAGGAAGAGAGTAAGAAAATGGAATAACAATTGGTTGCTTAAATACTACACAATTCCTTTGATATTGCTGGGTAAGCCAACATGCAGATACTTGAAAAGAACATTTACTTTGAACAAAGTCTGGACGGATGATGTCCTCGGGGAAGTTAGCACATAGCTCATGACCAGGCTCTTTTGTGTGCAGTGCAATTTTAGTGCCAGCTTTCACTACATAAAACTTAGAAATTTCTCTCCAAAGGCCCGTGCCAAAATAGGAGTGACCACGTTAATCAAGTCTTACAGAAGCAATGATTGTAAATCCATGGTTTGTGTTTAGTATGACATCCCTGCAGTCTTCGGTTATGTAAAGGGCAAGATTGTGTACTACAAATGTTGTTGCATAGCAAGGGATGTACTGCAGAAAATAGTAAGATTGTTAAAGAATATGGTAACATACAAATATGGGAGTAACTGAAAGAATAGCACAGCGGTTGAAATCAAAGGACAAAATTTTATAATTAAACAAATAGTGTAACCATGATGTCATGGAAATATGAGAGTAATCGAAAGAACTATACATTATTAATTTGCCTAATATAGAAAGAAGAAGAAAATCCCCTTTGACGTATATGCTGCATGTGGCACCTTTTATCCAAATGTAGCAATATATAGTATATGTTCAGGAAAGTAGGCCATGCCAACTGAGGTAGGGTGAGATTGAACATACCATGGGCCTCCTGAAGTCATCTGGTACGGTGAGATGGAACTCCACGGATGTCTGGCCGAGGCCGCAAAGTCCTGGTGTGTCCGAGCACTATACACTCTATGAATGAAAGAAAACCCTCAAATCAGGTCGAAGAAAAATGAATTGACGGTGATTTCGGCCGGGTGATTAAAGGGGGTAGATGAACAGGGATAAGAGATGAGAGAATATCTCAGTAAATTAGTTACCTTGTTCTCCATGAGAAAAAACCCTCAATACCGCGGATTCCCCAATTGGGCGGAGTTGGGTCGATGGCGAGCAGCATCGAGAAAGTCGATGGCGATAGGCAGCAGCAAGCAGAAGTGGCGAAATGCGATGGGGTTTGTGGCAGCCGGCGGCGGCAACAGGCGTCGAGCTAAGTGGTTTCCGCGGCGATAGGCGATGACATGCAGAGTTGCGGAGGAGCTTGTGCAGGTGTGAATGGGGACCGGAGGGGGTGGTGGGCGGGTTTTCTTTTGTCCTTTTTGAATTGGGTGGTGAGGGTTTGATGTCCCACAAAGTGTTTCAGAGGCAACGGTTTGCTAGAGCCAATCGTGTGTGATTAACGTAACTGGGAAAATGAAAGTCATTGCACACGGTTCCAATTTGGGAAAATAACCAAGTTTTAGGATGGTTCCACATTTCCTTCGTCGGTTGAATCTGAAATTTTTACCGACGCTAAACATTCACCCTAATATGCATAAAATTCCATCAACCAAACTAATTGCATCCATATCCCACATTTAGACATAAGTAAACATAGATATAATTAAGCATACTCATGCATAGATAATAAGCGTACACAAGCATAGTTCAACCATATATAAATGAACCGACATTAAGCATACTCAAGCATGTTTATAATTAAGACACTGCATAGCCATACATAGTTCAATCCCACATCTCATCTACTAGCATGATCCTGAAGCTTCTCCAGGTACTCAGCATACGTGGCGTGCGCCACCCTGCGAGAGTACTTCTACCTGAAGGAGCCAACGGCTCGTCCTATTGCGTGTGCCAGAACACTTTCATATGCGTCATGAAGCTTTTGGTTGGAAAATGGGCATTGAAAGCCCCAGTTCCAAGTCCTAATACGCTTGTTATGAATCCCGCATAAAGCTCCCTGAGGATTTGCCTCTTGTACCTTCTCTAGCCATCTTAATCCTCGTTGTCGACATCGTCAGATAGCACCTATATATATAGTAAAAAAACATGGTGTCAAATTTGGAATACAAACTACTAATCTCTAGCGAACATTTGGCAGTTGCGAAAATTTGGCATCAAATCAATTTTTACATGCCGTAAAGTAGGATTAGGAATTTATGGATTTTATGGCTATTTTTAAGACATATCCAAAGATTATGGTTTGATTTTTAAGCACAATCATGTATGTACAGACCAATCTTGAAAAAAATGGCAGAAACATATATGTAGGACATTCAAAATCAATTGTCAAGATCTGGCTAGGAATTATTAGCACAAACACCAACCCTAGTCGGATTATTAGCAGAAATCATTTGTACAGATGAAACAACTAATCACTTATCATTTGTACCATTCAAACAATCAATACACTACACAGATCTAGCAAAAACTTACTCAGATTTCATGGATTGAGAGAACATAACCATAGGATTTCTATTTCTAAAAAGGGGGAGGTAGGAGTAACCAGAGAAACCCTAAGATATAATTGACACATAAATGGGTATAGATGACTAACTGGTTGTCTGTCATTGTCGAAGTTGTCGCCAGACTGGTTGCCAGAGTCGGTGTGGACCTCCAGCTCCGGCTGTGGAAGCACGACATTGTCGATGATGTCAAGGTCCAGCGAGACCTCGTTGACAGCAATGGCAACCTCTGTCTCCATCTTCACGCCGTGCTCCGGTGCTTCAGCAGCCCCAGCATCGGCACTCCCTTCGATGGGGCACTTCAGCAGCATCCTCATACACTGACGGCGGTGAGGACTGAGAGTGGCGTCGAGGATGCAAGCGGAGAGAGAGGATCGTGTGTGTAGCGAGAATGGGGGGTGCGGCCGCCTTTTATGACCAGCGGCTAGGGTGTGCCATTATTATGGAGCAGTGGGAGCGAGGCGGGCGGCGGTCAAAGGGCTGGCTCGCCTCCCGATGAGCCTGCGCAGCAGACTAATTGCATGCCTACCGTCATTTCACACAGCTACTCGCTTCACAAAGCTACTCGCACGCCTCCCGATGACATTGCACAGCGAGCACGCCTCCCGTCAATTCACACACCTGCACACACGCCTCCCGATCTGCCTAGACGGCGTACTGATCACATGCGTCCAGTCAACTCACACCTGCTCGCATGGCACACGGGATGCGTGGCGGCACATATATTGTTTTCCTTTTTTGATGATTAATGCTGCCACTTTATTGCTTAACCGAAGCATGACACATATCCATTGTTGGTGTAACACCCATAGTTTGAATAAATAATCTGTTTGCAATATTTGTTCCCAATTATTAATAATCTCCCGTTTGTAAGAAGATAAAGAGTGCATCAAAACTTGCCTCAAATTTGATTAAAAAAAGCACAATACCACAGTCTATTGGTGTCCATATGACAACACGATAAGTTTCATGAATTTCAACTAACTTTTGGATTTACTAGATTTTAGAAATCAAGATTCTCAATGTTTGAAATTTCTTGCATGGGAAATGAACATGCACCCAGTGACACACATATGTTTTTCCAATCCATTTTGGTGCCCCGTCACGTGTGCATGTAGCTCAAATTCGATTTTGGCACATTATACCCCTAGAAAATCAATCAATGTACTAAAACGTGTGAATGATCTCTGTTTTTTTTAATTTTAACATGACCCTCCTTTGGTCACATATGTTCACTGCGGAAAAATTTAACATGCCTCGTAGTTGCGATGGATGTGCGGTGTGTGTGAGGGGCGGGGTCTGCTAGTACACTATGAGTCCTAAGCCACCATGTGGGATTTACCATTTTGTGAGGCAGCTGCCACATCAAAGTCGTGAATTCGTTATTTAAAACATTACACAACCCTTTCATACATACATGTTTGGGCCACATGCAGTCGGTGGTTGTCCTAGGACATTCACGCTCGCGTGTGAAGCTTTCTGTTTGCCCGTGAGATCATTGTCTGTCACTTTGACCTATAGCCAGAGCGGTTAATTTGACCAGCAAGGTTGATTCCTTTTCGTTTGTGTTGCGGTAGGAGTATATAGTACGCGTCGAAGAGGTGGGAGGGCACTGGCATATATACTATGTACGCGTCCATGAACACACCTCACTCCGTGTGGGGACTTTCCAGTTTCCAAGGCAGGTGCCACATCAAAGTTGTGCATTGGCTATTCAAACATCACACAACACCTCTTTGGGCCACATGTATGCAGGCAGTGGTTATCCTAGGACACTCACGTGTGTGACGCTTCCATCTGTGGGCTCGCGAGGTCGCCGTCTATGCATGCATCACTTTGACCAACATCGGGAGAGGTTAATTAATTTGACCATCAAGGAGGATTCTTTTTGGTTTGTATTACGGTAGGAGCATATAGTACACGTCGAAGAAGGGGGAAGGGGACCAGCATATACTATGCTTCATGAACCTTGCTCTGTGTGGGGACTTTACGGTTTTCGAGGCATGTGCCACATCAAAGTTGTGCATTTTGAGTATTCAAACATCACAACCACACACACACCTCCATACATATGTTTGGCCCACATGCAAAGCGACAACGGTTGTCCTCTAGCACCCACTCACGTGGTTATCGGCGATAATGATGCTTTCCATCTGTGGGCCCGCAAGGTCCATCACTTTGATCGATAGTGAGAGAGGTTAATTTGACTTAGGAGGGGATTATTTTTTGGTTTGTATTACGGTATATAGGTCTGGGATTACATAATATTGTTTGAGCGCATGCATGTGTACGCATGAATCCCTCCCACCGGGTCGAAGTGGGCGGCGGGAGGCACATGACGCGTCATGAACCGATCTCGCTCTGTGTGGGAACTGTACGATTTTCGATGCAGGCGCCACATCAATGTTGTGCATGGTATTCAAACATGCACGCATCACCTCCATACATATATATAAATATGTTTGGGACGCATGCATGCAGTGGTGTCTTCGGACAGTACTGATCTCACTCACATGATTATCGGCGGCAAGCCTATATATTCATGGGCCCGCATCGACATCCATGATCTATTTGACCGACAACGAGAGAGGTTACCATAGTGGATTCTTCTTATTTTCTTCGTGTTACCATAGTAGGTCATGGTGAGATTCCAGACCTAAGTTTGAGCGCATACGTACATACGCATGAATCCCCGTCACCGGCTCGAAGTGGGGTGTGACATACATATATACAACACGTCGTCAACCCTCACTTCGTGTGGGGATTTCTGGTTCCAAAGCACTATTCCACATCAAAGTTGTGCATTGGGTATTCAAACATCACACAACACTCCATACATATGTTTGGGCCACATGCAGGCAGTGGTTGTCTTCGGGCACTACTTGCATGATTATCGGCGAGCTAGCCCATCTGTGGGGTCGCGTGGACGTCCATCACTTCGACCAACAACAAGAGAGAGGTTGTACGACAAAGGTGGATTCTTCTTGGTCCATTTTACGGTAAATCTTGGTGATGCCCTCTCCCGCCGACTCAAAGTGTGAGGGGGGGGGGACTACTTCGCACTTTGCTGAACCTCAGTGGGGCAGGGATGTCCGGTTAATTTGCGAGGCACACATCAAAGTTGTGAATTGGGTATTTAAATATCACACCACCCTTTTCATACATATAGTTTGGGCTTCCCGCAGGTGGTTCATATTTGGTCTCAACCATCACGCGCTAGAAGCACACATTTGTGGGCCTGCACACGGTCCATGCACCTTTGACTGGAAGTGAAAGGGGGCCGGGGTTTGACTATGATGGACTCCTATAGGTCTAGTGTTACGGACTTACGGTAGGGTCATATGTTAGACATAGCTATTTGGGGGCATGCGTTCATAGCTAGGATTCCCCTCCGCCGACACGAAGTGGGGGGGGGGGGGCTAGCAATACCGTGCGCTTTGTGAGACCGGTGCCACATCAAAGTTGTGCATTGGGTATTTGAACATCAAACCACCCTTTTCATACATATTTTTGGTCCACATGCAAGTGTGTTCGTGTTCTGACCCTTTCCCGCGTTATTTTTGCCAAATTTATAAACATTAGACAAATCAGATGATGCAATAGACACGGTTCACTCAGACTACCCGTGTGCCACGCCTGTGCCCCTATCACTCACATCAGCAAAGTACATTGGGCTCCACGAGGCTTCCCTCGCAATCTCAAAAATATCTACCTGCCTGGAGAATTTTTCTGTTTGATAACACATGGTTATTATGTTTCGACCATGTGTGATGTTTGTTGTTCTTGCTCCCGCCTGCATCCCTCGAAGATATCTACCCGGCTGGAGGGTTTTTCTATTTGATAGCACATGGTTGTTATTTTGGGACCGTGTGCGATGCATTGTTGCTCAATCCCTTCATCCAAATTTTCAATAGCCCCAGCATTTTACTCCTGTGTAGTAAAATTTTCAGTAGCCGCGTCATTTCCTCAAACACCACCTTGCCCCCCTCCACACACACACCCCAAAAACTCCGCGTGCGCGCACACACACACACACCACCACCAGCACCACCACAACCCCTCCCTCGCTCGAAACCCTAGCAAGGTCACCGCTGTCGCCGCTGGAAGGCCTCCATTGTCAACATCTGCCAGTGTGCCCTTGCAGCTTACCCACCGATCTCCATACCCTAGCCGCCCTGAGTTTCTTAGATGATGCCTGCCAAACGCCCCCTTTCCCACAGATCCCCATCCCGATCCCCCACTCCAGAGCATCGCAACCTAAGCCCGGCTATGCTTCCCGTGGAGCTCGAGGAATGAATGGCCCAAAAGAGGTTTATCGCGGCCTCTTCACCCGACATCATAGAGGTGGCCGCCGAGGAAGCTGACGACCATTAGTGGCCATAGGCTCTCAATCAGCAGGCTAGAGTATGCTGGTATGTCACGGACGCCGGCTGCGACATCGAGGTCATCGACATCGATGGCCTGACGCGGGCTATGTCACAGGTTAAGTGGCCCACCCCCAACCCCTCGGGTTCAAGTATGGTCGATCTCATTTATGGCCCCGTCGCTGATCTCCTCTGGCTCACTAATAAGAATTTGCCATCCTACATCGCCATCGAGTCCCTTTTGTCATTTCTGAAGGACACGTTCTGCGACACTGGCTTGGGATCCATAGCTGCCAAGTCAGACCTCATCGACGGTGACCACGAGGAGGGCACCCTCACCGGCTCTTCCAAGGGGAAAGAGTCCATCTGCGACATCAGGGATAGCACCCTACAGCCATGCTCTTCCAAGGGGAAGGATCCCATCTACGACAACATGGAGCGCACCCAGAGTCCGTGCTCTTCCCATGGGAACGAGCCCATCTGTGACAAGTGAGGAAACCCATGATTTATTTTGTCGTGCCTCTTCACAGGGGGGAACACATGATTTGTTTTGTTGAGCCCCTTTTGTAGTGTAGTGAGAATATGTCCAGTTTTAATTGCTATATTTGGTTGTTTGCAGTATGCCTTGTTTATTTCAGTTGTTCGCAATGTGATGCTCTATATGTGCAAGTATTTACTGTGCAGTACAATTTCATCAATACCTGTTTCAACAATACCAATAGGAATGAATATATTTGCTTGCTGTTAAGCCTGTTATAGCTAGCATATGCCTCTTTTAACGTTTTTTGGTTGTTCGGTTGTTTGTAGTTAGCATATGTCCAGTTTCAATTGCTATCTTTGGTTGTTCGTAGTATGCCTTTTTTATTTTTTCAGTTATTCACAAAGTGATGTTCTATATGTGCAAGTATGAAGTGTGCAGTTCAATTTCATCAATACCGTTTTCAACAATACCAATATGAATGACTATATTTGGTTGCTGTTAAGCCTATTGTAGCGAGCAAATGCCTCCTTTAACGGTTTTTGGTTGTTTGTGGTTAGCATATGTACAGGTTCAATTGCTATCTTTGGTTGTTCATAGTATGCATTGTTTATTTCAGTTATTCACAATGTGATGTTCTATATGTGCAAGTATGAACTGTGCAGTTCAAT